>RJWH01000567.1:0-692514 GCA_004363575.1 Solenodon paradoxus
CAGAAGTACCTTCTGTTTCCACCCCTGACAGCCACATTTAGGGTAGAAAAAGGGGAGAGAGGAAGTTGGCTAGAAATAAAGGCTTAGAGAGTAGAGAAGCTGGTCTCTGGGAGATTTCACATGCTTTGTCAATCAGTAATATCTGGTATACAACAGAATAATTCTATTCTGTCTGTGAGCCCACGGAAACCAAAGCCTAGACTGAGGGCAAGCTGCAAGGCCACCTCCCGGGATGAAGCACTGCCCGCTGCAGTGCCAGTCATTCTGTACTGTGACTGCGTGTGCTTTTTTAGCCGTTATCTTTCATTACAATCCCACTGACTCGTCGTTCATGTTTACCTGCTTTAGCCCACAAAGACCGTAAGGACAAATCCTTACCTGTCGTTCTCAGAGAACTTGGCTTGGCATGTCGGAGGCCCTCAATAAGCTTTTGTTCAAGGAGAAATGAGATCATCAATTCACTCCAAATCTGTCCTAGGGTTTGGCCGCTAGATTGCGAAGCTTGGTCTTGACTTAGAAGGACTGCTGGGTGTATTCTCAGATTTTAAGTTGACTTCAGATTTAGATGTTGGAGAAGGGAGTCGATGGTTCTCAAATCACAACACGTTTGCTTGATCTGCCTATATTTAGGGACCAGCACAGTGCTATTGTGTCACCACTTTCCTGCTTTGCTCTTGTGACCCAGAAGACAGGTGTGGACAGAGCTCCCTGTGCCAGTTAACATGTGTCTCCCTCATTGGTATTTCGCTGATACCTAGTTCGGGAAATCACTACAATCTAGGAGGATCTTTGAAGCATCAAAATCAAATAAATTATCTTCCCAGTTTATTTACAAAATGACTCTGTTAGGTAACACAATTAAATATACTGTTATATATAATGTGTATATATATATATATATATGTATGTGTGTATATATATGTATGTGCATATATATGTGTATGTACATAGTATTGTTCTTTTACTCACTAACGTGGTAACAAGTTGTAATATTTACTATTAAATTATTTAATACATTCCCTACTCAGCCTTTGTTATAAAGCCACGTGGTATATGTGAATATCCCACTTTACAGATGAGAAAAAGCGAGTCTATCACAATCCAGGTGTGAGCGATCGCAAAGAAGATCCCATTCTATATCTAGCCCCTGTAAGACTGCTGAAATCCTAAATAGCTTACGCAGTTCACAGATACTTAGAGCTGGAATGAGGATCATCAGTCCATAGCAAATCGTCAAGTCACACTGAGAAGCTTCATTTTCTGAAACATTCACGCTGGCTTTTTTTATTGTCATAATCCAGTGTTACACTGTTAACGGTGCTGCCTTTCATCCTTTTATCATTTGATATCCTAATTGGCCTGCTTTAAACCTGTAAGCAAATTGCTTTGCAGAGGCAGAGGGGAGATGTGGGAAGTCAGTTTTGCTTTGGGGGCTCAGTGCGACGAGAAGCTGAATGTATGGGAGCTCCACAGTAGTCAGCCCTTGACTGGCTGTCATCCAGAGAAGCCTGTCTCCATCGCTGCTCCTGAGTTTACCTGACCCTCGTTCTGTACCCTTGTGCTCGAAGGGAAAAAGGGCACATGCCATTCCATCTCTGACTTTTGAATTAATTTTCCTAATTGGGAAAGAGAAGCCAGTGGGACTTCAAGTCACTTTGGTGCCTAGTCAGGAAATTTTGGAAGTTCTGTTGATGGAGAAAGTGCCCAGGGACTGGCAGAAGTTGATGCCCAATTCTTTTCGCTTCTGTAGGGCAGGTCTTTTCTCCTGTGCCCCTTGTCTTTCATGTATCAGTCAGATACCATCAAGCAAGGGAAAGGGACAATGTTTGACCCCCTTTGCAGGGTCTCACATGCAGACCCAACTAGCAAGACTGGGGCTCATGCCAAAGACTCACGGAGTTCAAGAAGCTGTGGAAAACCTTGGAAAACAGTGACTTGTTCCAAACTCAGCATTCATTTCTACCAGAAAGAGAGATCGGAAGAGAGAGAGAAAGACAGCAAAAACAAAGCTACAAGGGCAAAGCTTTCAGATGCCACTCTGGTCACTGAACACTTCTCAGGATCTCGGGTGTTCGATGGCCTGTCGATTTTGAAGCACTGCCTGCAGCATAAAGAGGACATGAAATACTCCCCAGGGCAGCCCTTGAACTTGATGGATCTTTGTGTTTCAGCTTCCTGCAGGGAAGTGTTTAATTGCATCTCCAATGAGATGATCATTTTTTATTCTGTGCAACCCAAAGCTTGGAGAGCTGGCCCCTCCTTGAGCAAGTTTTGTATTTCAGGTTATTTGCCATCTCTCAGCCGTTATCAATGGTGCTGCTACTGTCACCGTCATTATCATCAGAATGAAAGCGCTAAGCCTGTAATTGCATGTGGCACTGTGCTGAGTACATACTGGGATGCGCTTGGTTCTTGCTGGCCAGATGTGCATAATCAGAGCGCACTCTCTGCTAGGGCAGACCAGTGTTACAAGTTTCCATAGAAAGGATGATGAAACGCTGAGGAAGTGAACAGATCTTAGGATGATTGAATTGCCTGGTTTCTGCTTTTAGGTTATAACTATCATCTAGGGACTTAGAGTCTGTTTAAGTACTAACTCCACTATTACATTTCTGGAAAAGTTCTTTGCACTTTATGTGTGTCATACTTAACCCTGCAACAACTTACCTTATAAATGTCATGATTGTTCTCAATCCCTTTATCAGATGGCCGTCTTGAGGATGCACTACTAGGCAGGGATAGAGCAAAGACTGAACCAATCTGTCTGACCTCAAGGTTCACAGCAAAGTAGCACTTCAGCTTCTTAGGAATCGTGGCGATATTCCACAGGAGAGCCACCTTTGGGAGAGACTTAATTGCACTGCATTATTGTTTGAAAATGTTATTGAGAGTCATATAAAACATAGGTAAATAGACAAAGCAAGAAAGGGAGAAGAAAAATGAAAACAGTTGACTTATGGCAATAAATTTGTTCAATTAGTTGTGTCACATGAACAATATATATATATATATTTAATATTACAGTGTTTAATAGAAGTTTAGCAGTGGGGGAGCGTGTGTACTGAACTGGAAGGGATATGCTATATTGAGAAAAGGAATGATGCTACCTAGGGGGAAATGAGGGAGGTAAGAGGTTCTGTTCATTTGGATAAGTGTCTCATACATTTGGATTCTTATTATTTGCAAGCACACTCATTCTTTTTTTTGTTTCTTTGTTTAAAGGAAAGGTATAGGTAGGAATGAAGGCAAGCAGGCAGACAGACAGGCAGGACAAGAGTGGGGGAAGAAGCATTTCTATTTATTTTTATTCAGTTGTACATCTTGGTTGTTCTCCCTGACCCAGGACACAGACCAAGGTCCTTGGGACATGTGTGGACTGTCCTTTGGCCAGAGGAAATTGACCAAACCAGCACTCCACCAGCGTCGACCGGGCATATGCGTACACACACACACACACACACACACACACACACACACACACACTTCATTACTATTTATTAGATTATGATCATTCCAAGAAAGTGATCCAGTGGATACATGTTAATGAAGGATTCCTTTCCAAGTTGATATTGCTTGTAGTGATCATTCTATTCTCCTCCTGCTCCCCATACTTTCTCCTGTTTTCTTTCTCTTTCATAATTCCTTTTTTTTTTTTTGGTGGGGGGCAGAGATTTTGCTGGGAGGAAGCATGCCATTAACCCCTTCTCCCTTTAACTTTAATTTTCCTTCTTAAGAATAAGATTTATTATTGTTTTTAACTCCCCAGTTTGGGTCTGTAACTTGGGTCTGTAAAGTTTACCTGAACTGTGCTGAAGCCACAAGGGTGCACCAGCGATTATCCAGTAATTATTTTTAACATCAGATTCTCTGATTCTTCATTCTGTTAGGACATTTGAACCTATGCATGGATGTTAAAATTAATTAGTATCATCATGGGAAATCCCTACACTCCTGCAATAATCCTACATTTAGGCTCACTCTGGAGTCCCTGTCATCCTCTATTCCTAAGAAACTATCTGTACTAAACTTGAAAGACCTGAGGCCAGTATGTTGGTTGTGCTTATGTCTTGCCCTTTTATGCAGAGTCTGAATGTTGTGATTCGCCACTCACAGCCACCTTGGTGACCCACCACCTTCTGTACTGATCCCTTCTTGAGAAAGCATTGTCCTCCTGGATTTGAAGACCATGAAAGAGCTCAGAGGAGCTCTGGAGTAGGAGGCAGGTGATCTGAATTCTCCTAGCTCTGTTACTAACCAGACACATGACCTAAAGCAGGTCGTTACCCTCTGTTTCCTCATCTCTAAAAAGAAAGGCCAGGACAGGCATCTCCATACTTGCTCTTGTGTGGCAGTTCTTTGATCTCTTTCTCAGACTCAAGGACCAGCTGCACAACTGGGTTTCTCAGCTTCTCTCAATTTTCAGAGCACCAATTCATCCCCCCACGAGCACCCTCGCTGGATCCTGGCTTGCCTGCCGCGTGCCCACAGGCTGTGCCTGCCCGCTGCAGAGCAGTGAGATCCCTCGGGACCCCTTTTTCCTTCCTTCTTTGCATTTGAATCAAGCAATCTGTCATGTTGGCAATTGATGGCAGGTTTTGAACCTTGGGATTCCTTGGGCACTATTGCTGTGATGTGTCATCTTCCCATTCACCTGTCAAGTCATGATGGACAGTGTGGGCAAGCGGAGCGCTTTTGGCCTCACTGGTGGACAACGAGGAAGCTCTTGAAGACATAATGGGATATGATGGGATGGTGACAGCTGCTCACTGAGACCTCTGTGATCTTACATGTAACTCATGATCAAGGGACAGAGTCTTGTGCTTGGCAAGATGCATTGTGTGATGGATGGTGAAGATAAGTAAGTAGGATGCCCAATTAAGAACACCATGCAGTGACCTTTGTTCCTACTGGCAACGTGGCTGTTAGGAAAAAAGCCTCTGCTACAAGAGGCATTGAGATAGGATTTTGATTGGACTGTCAAGGAAAAAAAAAATACCGTCTTTCATATGATCCCATAATCCTTGTAAAGCCTCCCTATCTTAGCTTCATATTACCCTGCTTACATGTGCATGCAATTTGACTTCCCCTCAGTTTCTCTGAGGATTCTACTACATCAGTCACAGGGAACCATTGTTCTATCTTGAAACTGAAGTTCCTAACTTTGAAGCTTTGTGATCACTCTTTAAAGGATATTCTGAGCATGGGTAGAGTTTAAGAGATGGACTCTAAATTCAGTAACAAGTCATCAAGAACCAGAGTTTTACCCTGCCATCTTGCCCCACCCCTCTCCTGCAGTGTGATCTGCCTGTCTATCCGTGTCAGACAAAGTTGGAGATGAGCCAACCACATATACGAGTCCTCTCCCTGCTGAGAACTGGCTGCATGTAGGACCTGGGGACAGAAATCAGTGGAGCTTTTGCACATGGGCCAAAAGTTGCCTAGATTTGTAAACAGGATGATCAAGACTATTCCTCAACCTTTGTTGCAAAAAGGAATGTCATCTTTCATGGAACAAATCCTATGAAATGAAATAAAATTGTTCTACATTAGGTCATAGAGCTGCGTATCCTATAACCTTTAAAACAGCAAGCACTATCAATCTGAAGCTCAAGGTTATAGGGTAGATTTCACTTAATTGGCACCATTATGTCATCTGAGGCTCGGGTTACTCCTTACCTTCTTCTACTTTATATTAAGAGAATTTCCACATTTGTTTGTGATAGAAAAGAAAGGTTCGATCACATGTGGGCTTCTGTAACCCTCAGGCCAACCATCATTCATGATACTTCTCTCAGTACCACAAATCCTAACATCTGAATGTTCCAAAATCACAGTGAAACTTCACCCAGAGAATGCAGGTCACCAAGGGAGTCATTTGAGAGGCTGTTACACATGTTCGTAATGGACACCAGCATCATATGTGTCTCCAAGGGCACCGTAACCCATAAATGCACTTATTTTAGAGTTCCATTGATGCAGTTCTCCAATGGATAAAATACCTAAAAAAGACATTTATTTATTGTCTTTTCAGAAACATGACAAGACTTATATGGCTGCTAAATGCAAGAGGTCATATACAAAAGATCATTCTGGATTTCTCCATTTATTTCAAATGCAAAATTAGACAGAACTTTTAATTCCACTGAATTGTACTTTTAAAAATGGTTAAAATGGTAAACAAAATTACATCATGCATATCTTATTACAAAAAATTTAAAAATAACCAGCATAACTTAATCTAAGGAGTTAAAAGTTGTGATGGCGGCTGCCTTGGGGGGCGGGGGGCAGCTGCACGGGATCAGTGACCTGAAGGGGGAGGGAAGGAAGCAGAAAGCAGGGACGCTGATGAATTTCTTTCTCATCTAATGCTGCCTACCCAAGAAATTTTCCTTGTGAAAAATTGTTGACCTGTATGCTATGACGGGTATGCTTTTCCACATTTGTGTTTTACTTCAAGAAAGCATTTACTAAAAAAAAGTGTTCCATGTGTCTTAGCTGATTTGATTTCATTTGACTGAGATATTGGTCACATGTATGAAAATTAACTCTATTCTTTACTTGCTGTGGGGATGTGGACAGAAAGCATTGAATAAAATTATGTCACTGAGTAATATTTCTATTATTTCTTTCTGGAACAAATTGAATTAGGCTTAGGGAAGAAAGAGCATGATATCGACAGCCTTTACAACACAACGCTGCCACACTGATGAGTGACTCTGCTTCTTGGAAGGGAGTAAGCCCACGGCCGCTGCAGCACTCAAGATGGTGTTAGCTACTGGTTGGCTGTGTGTTTCCTGGCTTAGGTCCTGTTTTCTTAAAAGCTCTCTCTCCATGCCCTCCAGGGGTGGTACTGGGGTCTGCCACCTTTGGCCAAATGTGATCCTCATACATCCCAGTGACCCAGGTCGGCATCCTGGGGCAGAGAAAACAACCAAGATGAGCAATGATGAAAGAAAAGTAAATAAAATCTTCTCTTCCTCTTGGGTCTTCCTGCCTGCCTGTCTCTGCTCCGCTCCATTTCTGCCCATATCTTAAAAACATGTTCTATCTCTGTGAACTATTATGTGCCGTGGTGAGATAGTGAACTTTCTGTCATCTGGCAGAAAGTCCAGCATTCAGGAGGCTCCTTCTCTCTCTTAAGCCTGCAGGGGAGAACTCGTCCTTGCTCTTCCAGCTGCAGGTGACTCCTCGCAATCCTCGGTCTTCACATGACTGTCTTCCCTGGTTGACAGGGACAGCCCCCTCTTATAAGGACACTGGTCATTGGATGAAGAGCCCACCAGAAACACAGGATTATTTCACCTTGAAATCTTTAATTACATTGCCAAAACCATATTTCCGTAGAAGTCACAATCAGTGAATTCCAGTAGGCTTTGGACTTTGAGAAGAATCCACTGTAGATGCCCTCTTGGAAAATAATCAACCTTATATACCTTCTAATACTTGCAAAGTAAGCTTTAAGAGAAGTTCTATGTCATTTCTCAGGTAGCTTAGAGTTTCAGAGAAGGAGGCTATACACTTATGCATTTGTGTAGCAAATTATTATCGAGCCCAGGAATGTACCAGGCCTTTGACTAGGCCTCGAGTGCAAAGTGGTGAATCTGAAGAAACAGGGACCCTCCTCACGTCACTTACATTCCGTGTTCTATCGAAGGAAAAGTACTGTCAAGTACACATATTGCTTGCTGACCTGAGCTGCCCCAACTCCACTTAAAAAAAACTTATGTGATCCTTCAAGTCTATGTGAAAAGAATCTGGACACCAGAAGGGAACAGGGTAGAGATGGCTTTGGCAGAGAGCCCCAGCACCGCTGCCCCATCTGCATCATATTATCCACATGAGTAGGCTGCCTCCATTGAAACCAACAGGACCGGATGGCGATGTTCTGATCTGAAATGATTTCAAATGGGTTCCTATGTAGTTACAACTCTGTGCTTGCAATCTTGGTGATTTCAATTTGGAAAGTCATTCAAGTGAATCATTCAACGTTGAGCTGTTCCTTCTGTTTTCCTGTCAAGCTCACAAAATTCTAAAAATAATGTTATTATAAGAAAACTTTGAGGGTGCTTAACAGGACAGTAGGGGGTCCCTGTTCTGGTTGCTCTAAGTGTAAAGGAGCAGGTCAGATTTTTAGATTATTAGGTTTTAGGAAGAGAAATCCTAGTTGAGTGAAGTCAACTTTTAACTCTCAGAGAATTTTTGCCTAGAGAAAGAGAGAAGCTGGGTCATCTGTGAACATGCACCTGGCCATGGTCCTAAAGTGAGGTGGGCAAAACAACACTAAGGAAATTTTGCCATCATTAAAGTCACAGTGATCTTCCTCATTTATCCCTCTTCGTGCCTGATTCCTGTGCAAGTAACATGACCTACTGTTTCTTGAGGCCCTGTTTAGAATTAGGTAAAATGTATTTTGCATTCATTGCTATAAAAGTTGTGCATGTACATGATTTAAAGAGCTCTAGATTTCTGCAAGGCTTGTTATAAAAACGTGATTCCTTTGCCTTCTCAGTTCTTCTCCCTGAATATGTTCCCTCAGGTAACCATACTGAAGAATCTCTAGAGTGATTTTTTGCACTTAAACAAAAACTTAAAGTTAATTAATTTTTCCCTTCCCCCGGCTTCAGATCTTGAATCCAGGTTCTTGGGCTTCACCTGGTCTGCATCTTAGTTGTCTTAGCTAAAGGGATGCACCCCTCTAAACAGTTCTTACTGAGTTTTTCTCTGTGGCTCTAAGTAGCGGGCTTTTCCTGACCTTTTTGATTTTTCCATTTGAAGCATTATCAGCCGACTTCCTGAGGTGAGATGTAGATTGGGCTTTCATAACCTTTTATCTGTTCCCTCTATCATGTAAATTCTCTCTTTTCATCCTCAGACCCCAAAAAAGTTTTATTTGAATGTTTTTTAGATTAGTATTGAGTGTTTCCGATATTGAAGCAGGTTAAGTAGTAGTCACTTTGGATTTTCAGTATAATTTACCTGCCTGTAGTTAATGAATGCCTTATGCTATGTTAGTTTTAATGTGAATATCTCTAGAACACTAAAAGCTGCTTTCACTTATTCTGTGGATTTTTCCTTCATGAGCAGCTCTCACCCAGAGAGCCCAGTTCTACTCCCCTGGAAGTGGCTGCCTCGCAGTGGGCACTGCTCGATCCGGACCTCCTTTCACACTGCTTGGAGGGTTCCCTCCTTTCTCCTTCTGTACTGCAGCACCGATATTCTGAAGCTCATGTTTTCCTTGTTCTTTTTTCTGGTGGGTTCTGTATTTTGAGAACTTCCTAAGCAAGGATTTCAGTGGATGCAAAATTGAAACTCTGCATGTCAGAAAATGCTTTTATCCTCTCTCCCTTTATTAATACTTTGTGTGGATATAGGATCACTATTAAAAAAAGTATTTGCCTCCAGAATGTATGGATATGGTTCTATTCTCTCATAGTTTCTAGGGTTGCTTTTGAAACATTTGATACCAGATCCTATTAGCTTCTCTGTCTCTTTGCCATCTGTCTCTCTCTCTTTGAAAACTTAGATGATGTCTTCTTTGTTTGCAATAATCTAACCTCCATAATACATGTTGTTACAGATTTTTGTCATGTGGATATGGGTATATCGGTTTTTGGAAATGGATATCCTTCAATTCTGGGAGATTTCCTGAAATTAGTCCGTTGATGAGGTCTTCCCTTTTGTTATCTCCATAAACTATTTTGAAGGACTCTTTCTTTTTTCATAGATTGGAGTCCTGGAACTGATCCCCTAACTTTGTTTTTGTCTATATTTTACCATATTTATGTCAGGTTGCTCTAATTTCTAGACTACGTCTTCAAATTCAAATAGAATATATCTGTTGGCATAAATAATCAAAGCATTTTAAAAAAGGACCATGATGAATTAACAGAGAATTCAGTATATGTCAAGCAATGGGACCAAAGACCAAATATTAGAACCATAGATGCTCCTGGTGCTCTCATCAAGTCCTGGGTCTGGGTGGTTATGGACAGCTTGCAGGGACTCACCAAAGCACAGCTCATTAATCTGCAGAAAGGAAGTTTAATTATAGGTCAGACACAAGGAACATTCTAGATCATGTATGATAAAAATTTGACATAGTAAAAGGATGCAACAGTAACTCAACAATAAAAGACACTTAATATTATAATTATGAAAAGAAAGTCACCACCATTGGGAAGCACCTCCCTCTTGAAATTTCTTTTATCCCTGGGTATTTCCTGGATGTCTAGTACATTAGAGTCTCCCCACTATACCTCACATGAAAACCTATGTTCCTCTCCTCGATGTGATGTTGGAGTCAGGCGGTGTGCTGTGGCAGCAAGAGTAGATTCCGCAAGTGAAAAACAGCAAAAAATGGAAATCCAAAATGACTGATCATGGTAATTAAAATATATATATATATATATATATATATATCATTTCTACTTTGTGAGCAGGAGATGTCTTCCAGATATCTTTTGCTGTCATTGGCTTGTGAACAGAGCATTCATCTTTTGAAAATAACTGGAGAAGACCAACATTTTTTAATGATCAGCAGGAACGTTTCTTGGACTGCTTTGGGCTAATCAGTGAGGAAGCTTCCTTGCATTGGGATAAGGACTTAGAAAGGTGGTAACCTGTTCTGACATGAAACTGACAGTGACGTGAAAAACAGTTTCAGTTTCAGGATTCCACAAGGTGGATTGCTTTTCCTCCTATTAGCTTTGCTTATCTCATTGAAGAACAAGTCCACATTTGTAACATTACCTAACCCTGCTGTTGGACATTAAACATTTATTTTAAACATTAGAACTGCTGAGCTTGCGAGTTTATGACCCACAGACACTCTTATTTATTTATTTTCAAGTTTTAATTTCTTTGCATTGAAATTGCTATCTCCCCTGACTTGAAAGAAAATGAGAGTGGGAAGCTGTGACTTTTCATGAAGTGTAACCAAATACAGCTGGGCAGGAAAGCATACAGGGGCATTTTGCCTGTGGTGCTGGATACAGTGGCAGGGCTGAGATGTACACATTTGTTATTGAATGCTTTATGATTTGGTTACATTTGGATTATGGTTTTTAAAATATCTTTGGGTTTTGAAAACCCAGAACAATGTATTCATAACCCATGGCCCATCAGTTTTATTGTGGCTTTCGTTTTATTGAGAAAGAGTAGTTTGCATTTGCAATGAATTAGCTGTTTATTTTCCCAACTCTCTCATTTCATTATAGTGATGCAATTTATTCACCTAATAGTAAACATTTTTTTTTTTCCAATTCCTGGTCAGCTCAGTACTTGGCTCAAATGAGAAAGATTTTATTTATATTCAGAGTGTTGATATGTAGCCATAAAATAATATAGCTTTTGCATTGACAAAGACGTTTATTCTGGTATTTGTAAGTGCCTTCCCTGCGTAACTGTGACAGTGTGCATGGCCGCTCTCGTCCTATTTTGTAATGAATGCAATTGGGAACTATGATGAAGAGATCATAAGATACTGGAAACAAGCTCAATGGTTGTTACTGGTGTAAGTTAGTTGTCTGTGTCCTTAGAAATAAAGGTGGTATCCTTCCGGAGGCAGCCAAAGTACACGACACTCACAGGAAATGTCACCGTTTGCAGACTAGAGATATCTCCATCTAGTGTCAAGCTTATGTGCTCCATTTCTTAAGGCAAATTTGTTTACCTTCCTTTTCCTAAGACTGTTATACATGAAAATAGAAGGATCATTATATTTTGATGCATCTTCTAGAATGTTAAAAAGCAATGAAAAGAGGCAGGTACAACCTATAAGAAAGATGATTTCCTCACTCTTTGTTGAGATAAATGCATTGTAAATGTGAACACACTGTGGTATATTGGCAGGCAGGTCATTTGAGTCTATGGAGGTAGAGAATTACAATGTTGTGTCTCTGTCATGTCATTTTATTTTGTACTCACATGAGCAATTGCAGGAATGCACACGCTAACGTATCAGTTATGAAAGGGCCTAAATGAGGGTCTACGGATGGATGGGTCTCAATAGCCAATAGCTGACAGGACTGAGAGTACTGAAGGATGATTCCATTGACTTGTTGCATCTTTCATGCAAACAAGGATTCGACAGCTGTCAAGAGGGCATATTGGTCTTTAGAATCTGGGGATCTATGTGAATAGTGTGTGTACTTAGAGAAGTGATTGCAAATATTAATGGGCTCTGAGAACCACAAATCAGAAGTCATGTGCTTCTGAGACCTGACTCCATAGGGTCAAATCCAGGAAAATTGGATTTTTAACAGTTGCATCTATTTGAGTTATTGTTTTTCAACCTTGAATGAAATCTCTTACAATGGGAAAGAGATAGCTCTAGCACAATAGGTAGTATATAGGGCCTTCTTTAGTGGTCTGTTTTGTTGCTATACTTGCTTGTTTTGTGATCATAATCACATCATTAAGGAAACGTGGCTGATTATCATCACTCCATTGATGTTTTTGTCTCTTTAAAGTCACAGAAACAGAAGCTGCTCACAACTTTGCTGAGCTATGTTTAGATTTTAATGCATGCAATGTTTCCTTCTTGTGAGATGAAAATTTTAGGTTATGTTAACGTCAGTGAGAAACATTTACTAATTTTGAAAGGGAAGAAGAGCATGAAGAATTGGGTCCAATAAAGTGACTGAAAGTTTGAGAGACGTGTATATGTTGGTTAGAGCTAATTCAGTTCTTCTAATGATATGATCATAGAATGTGAGATCTGGCAAGGACTTGGGAATCACTTCTTACAAACTTTTTCCTTTGTAGAGGAAGAAAGTAATATAGAGAGAAAAGAATAGGATTGATTAATCAAGGTCACATAAGATTAGATTATCAGGAGTAAAATTTAAGTTTCTAGGTTTTCAAAGTTTTTAAAATGCCTTGAAATTTTGACTTAAAAGCTGAGTAAATTCTCAGAGACATTTCAAAGAATTATTGACAGCATAATTTTTAGATAACCAAGTAATTTTTTTTTACAGTTTTCTTTGAAGAATCTTTTAAAAAACTGAACATTCCACACAATTCGTGTACAAAAGTGAACAGGCCAGTGGTTCTACAGGGCCTATGATGATTGCCCCTCTGCCACTGGAGGACTTTGGTAAGGCCTAGAGATAGTTGTGATTTTCAGGACAGAAAAGACAAGGGAAAGGGTACTGGTATCTCATGAGCAGAGGCCAGAGATGCTGCTAAACTTCGTTCAATAAATAGGTCAGCTTCTTACAACAAGGATTATTTAATTATCTACCCCAAAATGTCAATAATACTAGTGTTGATCTAGAGGTAGGCCCTTTGAGAAATACCACAGCATCCTTTCTTCTTCTCTTTTCCTTTTTTTCTTATTGGTCTCTTATCTAAGAAATCCAACAAGAACTAGACTTCTCTGGACCCAAATACCTGTATCACACCTGGATGGATATCTGCCAAAAACTCTTGAAAAGTATTTGAAATAATGAAAATGTTTGTAAATACTGCATTCCAAACAAGGTATTGTTGCATATTGATTTACTTAGTTAACAACTGGCAGAGCTCAGTAACAATCAATCAAAATTGATGCTGGTTTCTGAAAGTGTAGCCTTGTCCTGCAGGCCAGCACTGGTGGAGTTCAGACCTTGTTAGACAGATGGAGAGACCAGGAAGGACACCTGAGACCTCCCAGTGTTAGTGTTTCAGGCCGCTCAAAAAACCTATGACAGAGTCAGGCGAGTGAGCAAGCAGAGATTTAATTAGAGGGTAAAGGAACGGAGGCGACCGAGGGAGGTCCAGACCCTGCGGGTTCAGGGTCGCTCCAGATATCAGACATGCGCAGCTAGTAAGCAAGCTGGGGGTTCACTAGTGGGAGCAGAAAGAGAGGATGCAACCAGCCAAGGGAGGCTAAGACTCAGTCTGCCTTGCTGGCGACCTGGGTTTTTAATGAAAAAACCCACATGGTGAGGAAGGAGGATGGAGAGAGGGTCATCAGGCCAGCTTTCAGTTCCTGATTGGGCGAGGTGACGTTGTCCTTTGAAGTTATTGGTGGTTGTCTTCAACCTGTGCCGCTCCTTTGTTCTTTTTTGCAGAGGGTCTGTCCTGGTCACGCACTACACATGAGGAAACATCTTGCATGTTGGACTCATTCCTGGGCTTTCCTTGTCTATGGATGGGATGATTGTATTCCTTATCTTGGCTGGGTGGCTGGGTGGCACCAGGGACAATTCGCTGTGCTGGTATCTGAACTTTGATCACTGGCCTAAGGCTTGCTCTTGTGGGGGTCCTGACAGGAAATAGTTCTGCAGGACACCATCTACGTCACCTTCTCTGGTTCAGGCGAATTCTCAGTTTCTTGAGGGAATTAGAAAATGTGGCAGCTATTTGCTTCCCAGGAATTAGTCATTTTCAGACCTCATTGGTTTTCTAGAACAGTCTACGTAATCTCTACTCTCATTTTGAACAAACCAGTGGATTGGCAATGCCACCCAACAAAAGAATAAAATTTGTCCATCTGTCATTAAGATAATTGTTATTGATTAGTCCTCTAGTAATTTTCTGCTTTTTGTTTTCAGATGTTGGTTATAAATCACACCCACAACAGGCACCTAGCCTGTGTTTGTGTCTATTATGTGGTCCTGATAAGGCTGGGCAGTGTTTTTCACCTTCCTGATGCGAGTTATTGAGATTGATTGAAACGCTTTGCTTGTCCTATCCTAGACACTCTGTAATTAATGTTTCATTATGTTAATACATGCAAATGTGAAAGTGTGTGTTTGATTGGGAGGTGAGAGAACAAAAAGGATTAAAGAGTTCCCTCCAAAGTACAAATTAATTTATTGCATTGCTAACTGGCCTCTGAGGAATGAGGGGGTAGACTTCAAAATTAAAGTCAAAAATGCACACAGACACAGAAAGAACTGTTGCAGGTCTGTGTCTTTCAGAGTTGGCACAGAGAATAGTTACTAAAAGAATGTTCAACCCTGTGACAGAGGTCTTGTCTGTGCTGTGATTTTGGAAGCCCACATCTCCCTCTATAGTAAAATGGTTTAGAATGAGGAAGCCACGTGTGATTTTTGTCACCTATGTAGAGTGTGTTAGAGTCTTGCTGAAACATTACTATACCGTTATTTATGCTGTGCAATCAATGGCTAACTTCATAACTTTGTTTTGAGGTATAGCAGAAGGGCAATTTTACCACCACGGTATCATCCACCATCTTCCACCATTATTTGTCTGATTACTGTGTGTTTTTTTCCTGGTCTTCACAGTGACCATTTGTATTATTCCCTAATATCATTGTTTTTATGCTCTTTGATTTATATAACCTGTTTCTCTAACATTCCGCAGTTAGGATGCTTCCTTTTAGCTGGCTTTGCTGTGATGCAACTAGTCATATTATGTAACATTGTTTATATATTTTGCTTAATGTATGTGCTTTCATATCTGATGATTACTTTGGAGCAGAAGGTGCATAAGACTCTGTGGGCTTGACCATTTCTTCTGATAGAGTCTGTGGCTGCTTTTATGCTACATGATAAAGTTGACTAGTTGTTCCACAAGCCAAAAAATATATTTACTCTCTTCCCATTAACAGAAAAAAAAACCCAAAAACCAAATCAGACTTCTGGTATAGAGAAACAAATAAGACAGTCATAGATGGAGTTTGGAATCAAAGATATTTTAAAGTTAGAATCATCTACTGGGTAGATTATAATTTGTCATAGACTTCAGTCTCATTTTCTTTCCTCCCTAAAAATCAACATCATGATATTTTCATTAGGTAGATGAAAAATAAAACATATAAGTTTACATTATTGGAACCCTTATTTTTCCTTCCTATAAAGCAAATGTTTTAAAAATATAATCAGTATTCTGTTTCCTCGTAGTTACTTATGCACTGTCCTGATATGGTCAAGTGAAGACCCATGAATAGTATGTATATTTTTTAAAAGTTTTGTATTTAAGTTAATAACTAATGTAACCCAAAATTACCAAGTTGATCTCCTAAGAATTCTCTCTGCTTTTAACTATAGCTATGTTGAATTGTTGGTTGCTGATGTTAGCATTGACTGGAAAGGTTTCTGAACATATTTATCTGTGTCAGAGTGTTGAACTCACCACTAGTAGGGCAAAGGGCACAGAGCTGTGAGTCATTGCATGTGACAAAGCAGGGCTCTCCCTCTGATCCCAACTCTCATGCCTCACTGCCAATATTCTTCATGGTCAAAGCCAGTGGAGTTAATAGTGTCTAAGTGGCTGTGGTCCTTTCTACCCCATGATTCATGTGTCGTTTTTCACAGTCACTTTGCAGACTGTCAGGGAGGTATGATACTTCGGGGTTCACGGTCCCCTTCACTCAGACTCCTCACATTTTTAATCCTTTGGTTTCCACTTATTTCTCGCTATATGCTGGCAGGATGATCTAGGAGTCACCCCTTTCCAGTTACTATCAGGAGTTATTCCAATAAACAATGGCTTTTTATTCCCACCCAAAGTTCCCATTAATGAGTAATCAACTTTTAAATGAGGGCGAGGCAGTGATTCTCTTTTATTCATATTTAAACTATAAATCCAGAATCATGACAGCATATTTTACATTTCATAAATAGAAATGTGTAGCTGTAGTTCAGTGTAATTAATTCTGAATGCTTCTAGAGCCTGACAAGTTTTCTCGCTATCAGATAAAAATAAACAGAATTTGAAAAAGAGTGTATGAACATCTGTATCATCTTTAAAATAGTGAGATAGGAGCTCATAGGCTGCCTAAAACGATTCTAGTGTATACATATTGTTCTGCCTCAATTATAAATTGAGTCCTCTTTCAGACTCCAGTGTTTTCTGATTTGTATAAAAAATTATGTGATTACCCTAGTGATCACACCTTTGATTTAAACTGAAATTAACCAAAAGCAAAATGCAGTGCCATAGTTAGTCTTTCTTTAGATCATCTATATTTTACATTGAATTTTACTTTATTTTGCATTGGTAGTAAAGTTGATCGATGCACTGATATTCATCAACAATCCTACTTTTAAAGCCTTCACCAACTCTATTACTGACTTCACACCGAAGAGATGCCCAGGTCGACACCCACAAATGTCTTTAGTCTACAGGGTCTGGTTATCAAAGTCTTAGGGCCCTGCTGGCCTAGAAATGAGGGGTTACAGTTGAGGTATTCAAATAGTGGACTATATTTTGTGCCTAATGGAAACTAATGACTAATAGAAACTCAAAATATTCACTTTCCTTTATTCTTTATGATTCCCTGAATGTTAAAGTCAATAAGTTCTTCCCTGAGACTCAACCCTTTTAAAAAAGTATTTTGTATTCACTGCTAAACACTAAAAGGAAAGGCATTTAAATAACATTTTAGGCAAATCATGACTTTGAAAGTAGAGTATTATATGCTAATATTTGTGGCAGATGGATGCTTTTTTTTTTTTAAAGAAAGGTGCCGGCAGGAATGGAGAGTGAGAAGGAGGAAGCATCTTTATTTCATTTCTATTTAGTTGTTCACATTGCTGGGACTTTAACCCAGGAGTATGTGACTTGCCTCTCCTAAAGTTATTGATCTTACTGCTGCTCCTCTGGGGCATGCTAATCAATGCAAATTTTCTGGACTAAATCAATGTTTGGCAGTCTGACATTTACCAATTCTGGTGGCTAAAAGCTTTGGGTTTTCATCAATTTAGTTATATGGATAAATTCAGTTTGTTTTGTGATTCAGGGGACAACCCCAAGAAGAAAATACAATGGACAATAGTTTTCTAATTTGGCATTACTCCTCATGCCCTTTGGGGATACCTTTCCTGCCCTGTTTCACCCCACCCCCACTCTTGCACTGTCCCTGAGGTCTTCTGTTTATTGCTGGAAGGTTACAGGCCTTCATTCTAGTGGATACTTCACAGGCCACCAACAGACCCTCACCTGCTCACTTAGCTAAATCTAGACTCATTCTTCTAGGGATGACATGGTGACAAAATTTATAGTTATACCAAATTATTTGAATATCATGAAATCACTGACATTCCCTCACTTCCCAAATTATGTATTCACATGACCAAGAGGTTCCAGTGTCTAAACCCTGGTTTTCAGATTTTCTGGAATCATAGTAACTAAGGAAGACTATCAAATGGTTCTATTAACATTGTGTGCTGCTTCTGAGCTGGTTTAGCCCCAGATGACTATGCATTCTGCTTTGTATACAGTAGAAGAAAAAGATAGAGTGTACATGAGAAGAAAGTGATCGAGAATGAATCTTGGAGTAGAATTAAGAGAAATCTAGATTTTATTACTAAATCCTCTTCTGACCTAAGTGATCTTGGTCAAGACACTTAAGCCTCTTTGAGTCTTTCACTCTACAAAATAAATGCACATTTGCAAAATAAAATGAACATCTCTTCCTGATCAACAGACTCAAATTACGGTGACACACATATGCTGTTTCTAGAAATAAAAGGAAAAAAAAATGGAGAAAGATAACACAATGTTTGTTAAGCTGCAGTGTACACCTTCGGTGAATCTTAATGTAATCCTGAACCATGACTGAAGGTAAATAACTCCCATACCACTCCTAGACCACCCTGTGCACGAGAGAATGGCTCTGACTGTATGGAAGTGACTTTGATCATTATCAGTTCTTTTCATGTCTGTGTTACTTATTCCCTGACCATACAATAGCAAGGGCATAGTTTTTCATGCTGTTTTTTCAACTGGAGAGAAAAAAGATTGCAAATGAATAGAGGGGAGGTCTCATTTACTTTAATTCACTAAAATTATAGCAGTAGGCTACTATGATTTAAAGTGTATACTGTGAGCTGCAGCCAAACTAATAAGGCTGTTGTTTTGTTTTTAATCACAGTCTTGGTCTATATCATACAAATAAAAAGGTTGTAACACAAAACCACTTTTTTTTCATGTTTTATGTGACATCTATACAATGTCTGACTTTTCTGCTTTTGAGGTAATGTAAGGTTAAAAGAACTAAAGGCATTAGGAGAGAACCCCACAAGTGGAACAGAATAAGAGAGGAAGCAGATGTATTTGTCTGGGGTCATGGGTTATGGGGATGAAAAATATCTCCAGCTGATGAATTGTGGGAAAGCACACACTGAATTGAAAAACTATATATTACATTCAGTAAACACAGTGCATATTCTGCTCTTGATTTTTTTTTTCCATTTGATAATTGTATAGAAACTTACTTTTGAGTGTTCTAGGATAATGCTTGGATCCCTCTATGAAATTATAGTTTCTGTCATTCAAGGGAACCTGCCATTTAATTGTGTAAATAAATTTTTGGCTTTTACTATTCTAAAACAGTGGCAGAGAAAAACATTGCTTTGATTTTTGCTGAATTTTTTTAATGAGTTGCTGTGAAAAGAATTTGTTAAAGATCAAATAAGCAACTGAAGAGAAGCTTATCCAGATGGTAAAAATAAATAGTAGTTAAGTAATATCAGGAACCCATAAGGCAGGTGATTCTATGACTTATCCCTGGTTCTTTGAGAAGGCAATTTACCTAGAAGTCTTTTATTTTTAAGTCACACTTTTGAGATATGGTTGCTTTGCATAAAGCTATATATATTTGATCTATACAATCTGATGTGTTTAGAGATAAGTATAAACTCATGAAATCATCACTACAATAACCCTACATACATCTATCTTCTCCAAAAGTTTCCTCCATCTTTTAAATTTTTTTTAATTTTAAAATTAAAAGTTTGTATATAAAATGCCCTCTTAGCAATATCTTTAGTAGACAATATAGTTAAGTATAGGCACTGTTGTGTTTAATAGATCCCTAGGATTTACTCATCTGGCATAATGAAACTTTGTAGCCTCTTTAAAGCAAATATAAAACTATAATCTGCAGCTGAACAGACTGGACTGCTGGCTTAATTGAAGTAAGAAAACAAAATAAATAACTCTTCCCTTCACCCTGAATAGTTCTTCATGTAAGATGAAAAAAGCTAATAATCCTGCTTCTCCTTTCTCTGGGGCTTTTTAGTAAATGATGATGTGATAGAAGCAATGTGTTTTCTGTATCATGAGCAATTAGAGGGATGTATTTTCCATAGAATTCTCAAACTGCTGTCTGTCAGCCTCTGGAATAGGTAGAGCAGGCAGAAGGGACATTGAGTCAGGTCAGGGAGTGCTCAGGGCAGCAAGGAGAGAGACGAGCAGGGAGGGGATGGAATACATGACCTGTGATCCTGCACTAAAAGGCTGTGGGAAGGAACAAGGGAGTCAGGGAGCTACAGGAGCACTGAGAGATGTTTAATAATATGTGTGAATGGATGAATGACTAGTGAAAAACTTCACCTGTTACACCATCCGTATACCAAATAACCTTGTAAAGCCCCTTGCTAATGGTAAATCCATCACCAAAAGGAATGGGGTATTGGCGATAACGAGTTTAGCACAAGATGGCACCTCCCAGCTTCCGTCCCCCTCACAGTGATTCAGACATATTATCTCCTCAGAACAAGGGAGAACGACTGGTGCTCTCAGAGTGAAGACCCGGTTTAGCCCTCTGACTTAAAAAAATAATAATGGGTTATACACTTTCAAGTGATTATCTTTTAGACCATTGTATAAGTATCTATAGAATATTCTGAATGTTGCCTTTTGACCCAGAAGTTGAAATATTATATTTACTATAAGATCCTTTACAGAAAAAGTTGACCAACTCCATATGCAAGAGAATGCTGAGGACATTGATGGTCTGTTTTTATTGACAGTATTATTGAGTAATATCTGTTATTCACAGCCAACCTAGAATAATTAGATCCAATTTTTTTCATCTATGTAATAACTTTTTTCACTCATTTAGGTAATTTTCCTAATTATTCATATCTGTAGCTAAGCTTGTTTATTAAATCTATATATATATATATAAGAACCATTAATGGTTATTAAATTAATTTCTTCTCCCTTGGGTTTTCAGTCTAGTAAAGAAGAATTCTCATAAATCTGATTGATAGCAAGTGTAGAGCCACAAGAGATGTAGAATAAAGAGTTATTATACCTAAGACCTGGGTATATTACTTGCTATTCAGTTAGATATTCTATCTCTGCATAGGCCTGTATCTAAGTTTTCCGTTTTGTAAATGGAAAACCTGATGAGAATCCAGGATTATTTTTTAACTGACTTAAGATTTATAAGGAGTTTTAAGATGCTACTGGAAGTCACACCGTGTTGAAGATCCAGTAAACTGAGAGTCATCTGTAACCTGATGAATAGCATTCAAGGTAAGTCACGTTCCTGGGTCTGAGAAGTCTTTTCCCTGGGCTTGGTTGGGCCTTTGCAGTAAGACTTGGCCAGCCAAGAATTTATGAAGGATTCAGTCTAGAGAAATTGTAAGATTCCATCCAATACTGGCATTCCAGATAGTCAAGATTCCACTTGATTTTATGCATTTGAATAATACATTTTTTAAACATACAGCCTTGGTAGGGTCAGTCATTCCGTGGCCCATGCATGTTAAGCCCTGGCCCTTTGTACAGGCCGTGTGCTCAGCACTGGCTCCCTCCTGCCTTCCTGCTGCTGGTGTGGGGATTAAAGGTAGCAGCCAATGCATTTTAGACAAGGCTCTTTCAGAGCTTTTCTAGAAATTGCGATTACTTATACATGTAGTACATTCATTGATTAATTAATTTTGGCTAGCAAACACATGAATTTTTTTATCTTTTAGTTTCCTTTACTCAGGTCAACTGAAGAGTTCCTTCGAGTTGAAGTTCACATAGATCATACATATGCTCTGTAAACATAAATGTAATTCAGAAATCCCCTTATGGTTCTGACCCTCTAAAGAACTTCATCTGTGTACTCCTGTGTCTCAGTGGCTAAGGTTCAAGCCACGTAAAACCCAAGAATACAGGCTCAAGACCTGGGACCAAGGAAAGGCAAATAACCAAAAAAACCCAAAGAGATGCTTCATCCTTGCTCCCTAAATTATCTTATATTGAACTCAAATGATCATTAAAAAAAAAAAAAAAGTTTTTTGAAAGGGTCCTTTCGTCAATGCTGGCTCCTGAACAATTTCGAGCTCGTGGGTTTTCACAGTTGACAATTCTCTTATCATTGTGGGTTTTCTTTCCTGATGTCATTCCTGGAAAATACCATCTTTCTGCTGAGACAAGATAGGGCAAATATCATGACAAAATGAATGACAGCAGTTTAATGAAAGCCACCACTGGACCTCTATTTTATCAAAATTGGACATGTTAGAGCACTCATGCTATAAAAGTGGGAGTCCCTGCATTAGACTTTAAACCACAATGTGAAACCCAGGGTGTGCTGAATTTTTAAGGCTTTCCCTTTTCCCGTCAGCCCTTTATGGAATTAATCCTGCACATTTGTAATAGCAGTTTCTGCAAGAGGAATACTTCATTTCTCATGAATCATAATAAAGTAGCCTGTGCTACTAGGAGTGACCTCTGAAGTCTTTTATCTTCAAGAGAATAGATTAGACTCTCGTTCCCTGTGTGGATAATGAGGTGGCTGTTGGTCTCTTGGCACCTTCAGTGGTCTCTCCATCAACTGATCACAGGGCGATTAGAACACATGTCTGCATATGAATGCTTTCCTCCTAAATTTGAGGGTAATTTTTGTAAGAAGCACGCTTAATAGATGTGAACTTCTAGACTTTCATAATATTAGCGCTTAAGATAGGGGCTATGTATTCCAACATGTTTGTTTTCTTGATGGAAAAACTGATTCCCATCATGGTAGCTCACACAGGCTAGCAGTGAGTGACAGAATTAGACAAAAACTCAGGTCTCTGGACCCCTTGTGCATAAAGCTTTCTTTAACAGCAGTGTGTACTTTTGTGCATATAAGTTCTATAAACTGATCTATTTGGAGTCATCTGGAAACAACCCATCTAATTGCTCTAATTGATCAACAACCCATTGGCTCTATTAAACTGAATCCTGACTGGCCATTTTTGACCCCTTCCACTGCAGTGTATTAGTCCAAGTCACAAAGTCTCTCACCAGGACCTTGGGACTAGTCTCCTCCCTGTTTTCCTTGTTTTTTTCAATGACCCCAATTCTCAACTCAGAAACCAGGGTGATCCTTTTAAAACAGTTTCTCTACATCAGCACTATTGACATTGTCCCTCTCCCTCTCCCCACCTCTCCCTCTCCTTCTCTGGACTTTCTCCCCTCTCTTTCCTCTTTTCCTACCTGTCCCCTTCTCCCTCTCCCTTTCTTGCATTATTATAGTCAATTGGTTCACAAAGTAAATTACTATGAATAATTTAAATTTCTTGAAAGGAAATACATACAAACTTGAACAAAGCTGTCACCAGATTAGCAGAGTTATGCATGGTTAGCATCATAGTTATTTTTTAATGCCCCTGTGTTTTTCCTATTTATGAACAGTAAATATAGGTAACTTGATTGAGAATAAGATTTGGAAAGTCACTCGTCCCTCACAGTTAATGGCACTTCCAGTCTGCACACAGTATACCGACAGTCTCTGTTAAACGGTACTTTTTCTAAAAGCTCCGAATGGGCTTTGTCAGTGTCCCAGCAGACACTCGTGCATTCCTAAAAAGCTGTCTAAGCAGTTCATCATCCTGTTTTGGTAAAGGCTGATGAAAATACAGGGGAGAGAAGCCAGTGTACATTTTACCAAAAAAATGAGAGGCAAGTTCAAACCCAGGGCAGATTAAGCGGCACATCAAAGCTGCTCTTAGAAGTGTTAATTTTGTATGAGGCCTGGGGAGTGATAACCTGGATGTCAGATTGTTACCTGTTGAGCTGAAAAAGATCCCATTGCAATTTGCCCAGTATCACACAGCAAAATCAAACCGTGGTTCAGAGATTTACTTCTTGAAGCAGCAAAGGGATGAGGAAACTTCTCCCTCACTCTAACTCAGTCCTTAGCAGTTTTCTTTACCATTGGATGCAGCCAGAGGACACTCAAGACAGTTGCCTGGGGCACACTCTCCTTGCCCTCTGAAAACCTCAGATCTCAGCAAAGCTTCTTCTGCTTGGTAGAAGATGGCATGTGCTCAGAATATCTGATGCAGAACCATGTGTGGGCTCACTAAGAGATTCTGCTGGGGTGGCTGTTTCTCGGACTCCAAGTCTTGTGTTTATATTCCTGAATTCTGCTCCCTGACTGGTAAAGAAAAAAGGAAACAGAAGGATCACTATGCCAGGAACAAATCGGGTTCAGCAACCTTTCTACCTGGATGTTTTGGGGGCCTGTCCTGGGGCAGCAAACAGCCTGACATTAAAATCACTTTTCCTGATTCAATCAAGGTAGCTTTTCAAGATGTCATTCTCTTCTGCACATCTTTCAGAACTGAGTAGAGTAGTTTGAATTCATACACAGTTGGCTTACTTTTACCATGATCTCTAGGAACTAAATTCACAGGACTTGAAATAGTTTTCAGATAAAGTACAGGATGCCCAGTTAAATTTGAATTTTTAATAAATAACAAATAATGTTTTAGTACACATATCTTCTGTGCAACGTCTATTTAAGATATACACTTAGGACATGCTTATGCTAAAAGCTTGCTTTTTCTTTATATGAAATGTAGCTGACATCTTTAGTTTGCATTTGCCAAATCTGACAATTTGAATGCAGGCGGAGATTGAATTGTCCTTTTGAATTTTTTATTTCCATTTTCATACATAGCATCCCTACATTTTAATAATACTTAATAAAATCCCATAGTAAAATGCACCTTTGTTTCTTCCTCGTAAGTCTGCCTTTGCATTATTTAAATTCAGGAATAAATTCTACAAAATCTAATTCATTTCTGATTTCCATTTGTTGGTAATAAAAACTTTTCTTAAAGTTGAATGTCTTCCAGATATATTAGTCTCTAGCAACAGCTGGAATGCATATAATCTTTTAATGCTGTGACAATCACTTTTAATAATCTCTTATCAAACTTTAAAAAAATAGAAACACCCTAATACTTCCCAGAAGCCCCAGCGGTGCTTGGTTCTGTGCTTTTTCTGAGATATCCTTTCTCACTCTGGGATGGTTGAGGTTAAAGTCTCGCATTCATAAGAAGCACATAGAGTTCACCCCCACACAGCAGCAGAATGGGTGCCACTGTGGTTTTGATCATCTAGAGATGAAACTGGACTGAGGGACAAGTCAACCAGACAACTATCTAGAGTTCTAATATTTTAAAAGGCTCCCATTGCATTGTGGAATTAAAATGTAATGAAAGAAGTGCAGTCTGACTGAGAATATTTTTTTTTACCAACACTTTTTGGGGGAGAGGAGTACAGTTATTGTAACTGGTCAAAATAAATTGTTTGACAGCTCCTGGTGTGAAGAATATTCTTAGATCTTTCTAAATATCCAACTGACTGTGGAATATTTGGAGTCTAAACTGTATTGGTTGCATTAGAGGGAAGATAAATATTTCTACACGAGTCCCATTTCTTGGCCCTTTTTCCATTTTTCTGTCTTTCGAAGAAAAATGTACAGCAGATATTAGCTGCATACATTTTGAAAAAGTGTCCAGTTATTGACTTCCTTGGATCATCTCTATAATTTCATCTTCCTTCTTAGAAGAATAATTGACTCATATTGCAAACATGGTCAATCAAAGAACACAAGGACCCCAAGCTCTAGTCCAGGCTACCAGATGGCTTAGAGAGGGTTTATCAAGCTTTACCGAGCAAAAGAATCCTCTGAAAGGCTTCTGAAAGCACAGATTGTGAGGGCATACCCCTGGAGTTGCTTAGGGTAGGGTTGGGAAACACTGTTTCAGAACTGATGATGTTCTAACCTGGAGTTTTGTCAATTCATATTTGTTTGTTTTTAAATTTTGTTTTTAATTTTAAAAGTTCCTGCTGCAGTACATAGCCTCATAGGCATAGTAAACTTTTGCTGGATTGAAATCCAGACTTGCAGCTGCACATAAAATTGATGTTTGGTCAATTGAAAGTAGATTGTATTCCATCATCCATAGAATTACTTTAATTGCCTTCAATGAAGATCTCTTTATCATAAGAGAAGCTGAAGGCAGTATCCTAAGTTTGGAGAAGAAATAATGTTGGCAGGATCTTCTGGTTGATGACAACTTGGGGACCCCAGAATCTCCCCTCTGACCAAAGCGAAAGTTTTTGCAATTTGAAAGAAACAGAATTATGTATAGCAAGCTCTGTGGGAATTTGTATGCCATTTTCTAATCTTAAAATCTGTTCAGCGCTTCTTTATACTTCCATGCTACTTTCCATAAATTCCATTTTTAGTTTTTATTGCTTTAACCAGAAGCTTTTACATTTTGGACTTGGAAAGGAATTTCTGACTCCATGGGGAATTCTGTTTCACACTTAACAATGTTTGATATTGTAGATAAAATGTCATACCTTAAAAAACGCACTCTCAGTCTGCCTCTGACTGAATGGCCTTTGAAATGAGCAAGAATCTGATTGAAGAAGAACAAGCACAAGGAGACTTGAACATAAAAAAAAAACCATTTTTAGTCTTTGATCATATCAGTTTTTAAGATACAGTTCCTTTCTCTAGATACTCAATTAATATAAACTTAGCATATCCCCAGCAATATTATCCTGGATGCTTATTTATGTCTGACACATCTAAATCAAATAGCTATCAGTATGTTTCCTTTATGTGACTCCTCAAGAGATGACCCTCTGTACCCTCATTTGAAAATCCTGAAGGTTTTGCTATGTTGGTATCTGCTTAAAAGCTACAGTCTTTCAGAAGAAAAACAGGGGAAAATGTCCAGTGACTACTTTTTATTCTTACACTGACACAAATAAGATACCAATTAGTTAAATGCATATTTGGCTCACTGAACTGCTTAAATCCTCACCAAAAAAGATGTAGATATCTTCCCCAGCCAATGCTCAGAGGGACGCAGGACTGCAGACTCATGCATTCCTGTCACGAACTCTAGTGTTAGTCTCAGTCGCCTAAGTCACTTAGTGCATGGGCTTTGAGTGCTATCAATATATTTCTCCAAGAGCTACCTGTCTTAAGTATTGTTACAGCAGGAGCAGAAGGATTCCTTCCTTGATGAAGCAAGGATGGGAAATGTTACTATTTGAGGGTTCAACAGAATCGTCACTGGCATCTTAAAAACCAAACCAAACCAAAACAAAAACTTATCCAGTTGGGATTCCGATCCCTGTCAATTAGTATAAGGTCCTCTGTAAAACTGCAGAGAGTTTCAGTCTGACTCTAGAATCCATTCCTTTACTGCTTCCCAATGATTTCTTTTACCTGTTTCCCAAGAATGCTGTGCGATACTGACTGTCCACATTCCATTCACAACTTTTTGAGCTCTGACTTCCATAGTCATTAGGACTTCGGTGCCTTCCTCAGTTTTTTTCAGCCCTGTCTTCCTTTCTGAATATATTGTTTGTGCGATTGATTTCAGGTCAATTCTTAGATAAACAATTTGATAAAATGATTTCATAGTAAGATATGATGGGAATGCCCTTGAGGCTCAGGCAGCTGAGACGGTTTGTGACCTGGGGCTTGGTGCAGGGCTGGGAGCGCCAAAAATGGAAACAAATGAGTGAACAAAGATGCTCCCCTCCCTCCCTCCCAATTTCCCTGCGTTCTTCCATCCCTCCCACCATCCCTCCCTTCCTACCTTTCCTTTTAAAGGAAAAAAAAAAAGTGATATACTGTTATGAAAAATCCTTCCAAAGGGAGGTAGTAAAAAGTCTAAGAGGGAGGAGTTAACTTAACTGAAATTCATTTAACATTTTAGTGGGATAGTTCTTAAGATTTTGAAATACCCACAAGAGTCGAGTGTGCTTGTGTCCAAGATGAAATAAAACTTTGAAAAGGGGACCATTGGAGACATATCTATTATTACTAAACAGCCTATTTGCTATAGTCCAGTTTTTCCAAAACTAGGTAATTCAGGTTATTTGAAGCAATGAGGTACCTTTATTCCATAGTTATAGATTCAAAATGTGAGCGTTGTAAGGAGTACAAAAGCTCAAATTGCCAGCACATTGCAAGGTAATTGCATTGAAGAAAAGTTAATCTTTATTTAACTTTCCTCAATGAGGTACTCAGAGCACTGAAAACTGTCATAAACTTCTTGTTTCAGATGAAGGGGATTATTTATTTGTGATAATAGGCACATATGCTCGTTAACATTCCATCACAACAGCTGCGTTAAATGTATTATGTGTCCTATGGCATAAATAAGGTATGCTCCAGGAGGTTGCTGTTTAAATCATAGGCCCCAGGAAGAGCAAAAAGGCAGTAAATGCTTTTTAATATAGTTGCCTGGTCTTGGATTCTAAATTTATTTCTACCTTATTATTGCTGCTTGTATGCAAACTTCCAGACATTGCACTACTGAACAGCTTGACGTTGAAGACCACTTGAACTTGTTTCTGTTTTTTGTCCTTGGTGTATAAGCTCCATGTTCACTAGTTTGTGCTCCATTCTTATAAAAGAGGGCGTCATGTTGATGAGAGGGAGGCGTTTGTGGGAAAATAAGTCAGCATCACACTAAACCTAGAGCTGGGTTCATTGAGGATGCCTTCAGCCCATTCTCACTCCGAAATTTTCCATACTGGATATTGTAGTGAAATCATCTAGTTCAGGATCTTCCTTTCAAAGGTGAGAAACATGTGGTTTTTAGGACTAAAGGACAAGGTTTGAGTCACAATCTTTAATAAAGCCAGGACCAAGAGCTAAATAAAGAGATTCCCAATTTCATCTACTTGTCACGAGAAGAAAGGGCAGTGCTATAATTAGGCTGATTTTGCTAAAATGGCCGATGGGAAGAGCAATTTATTGGGCCGTGAGGGGCCAGGCTTTATCTTTTGGAATCTTCACCAGTATTGCATGTGGCAGATTGAAATTCTCATTGTTAGTTTACAGTTTGAGCTGCTTTTTGGGTCGACGGTCAGTTGACTGAAACGAGTGTATGACAATAAATGGTGCATTTGGCTGGATAAAGTTCAACAGAAAGAGTAAAATAACAGACTTGCCATTCAGCTTTATCGTCACTGGAAGGTGGGGTATACAATGCAAGGAATAATTCTTTTCATTGGAGCTAGTCTGAGTCAGTCATTTATGAGAATATCGATTATAAGCAATTTAGATATCTGCCTTTTAGATAATAGAAAACTGTACAGTTTTCACAAAGTACAGCAAAAATAGGTCCCATTATGCTAAGGAAGTAAATAAAGTTGGGATTTTATGCTAAGAAAAATAAGAACTAAAACATAATTTAGGGATATTTTTAAAGAAATTAAATGCTGTCTCTGAAGAATAAAGGGGCTCTAACAAGAAAATGTCCATCTTCTCTACATTTTCACAGAAGGTGATTCAGGAAAAAAACGGGATTAAGTGGAAGCTGAGAAATTCAGTTAGACTCTAAGAATGATTAAATATTGAAAGCAAGATGCCAAGGGACTTTGCAGACTCTCTCTCCCCAGAGACTGTTAAAAATGAAATTGAAAGTAATTTGACTTGACTGATTTAGGTATACACCTGTCTGAGCGAAGGGTGAAGTCAATGACCTCCTGAGATCTCTTCAGAATCTTTGATTCTAAGCAAACATTCTGCCAAATGCTGTACTGCCAGCCACAAAAAGAATATTCTTTAATTAAACTGTTTCACTGCTCAGCATTCTTAACTGACTTTCTATTTCTCCTGTTCATTTCTGGTGTTCATTTGTGTTTATGGGAAAAGTCCAGCTGTAATATTCGCATGGATTTCTTGACTCATGAGCAACATTTGGATGAAAATAACACATTTAAGTAGTAGTTTTATTGACAGGCTGCAAGTGGGATTTCCTACTGCTTAGAAAATTCATCTGAGCTTTGTTCTGAATAACTTTTCCTACACTCTTCATAGATGATGTTTTGTTGTTAATAAAATACCACGTCTGAGTAAATTAAAAAATAATAACCATGGGAAGTAGAATCAGAATGTAGCTCTAGAAACATTCCCCCAAGTCTTTGCTACTCTATTACACATCATTGCTACTTTTTACTATCCAGTTTTATTTGGAAAGTATTTGTTTTTTTCTGTCTCAATATCCAAACTGTGACTGATATGTGATGGTGGCGATGACTAGATTTACATGAATTCTTACTTTCTCATATTATTAATTTTTGGCCAGTCGCTTCATTGATTGTTTCCTTCGGTTGGCCACTTTCTCGCTTCTCTAACACAATATCCTGGATTTTGTTTTCCTCTCTTCTGGAACATGATTCAACAATCTAGATTTTCTAATGAAGTTTTATAAGAAAAAGACAAGGAACGTAAGCCTGAGATCCATCTGAGAGAGTGACTCTAGTCCCTGTGCTGTGCCTTTCAGGTTTCCAGATTAAGTCTTTCACTGCCCTGCACTTCCTGTCAGAGCCCGTGGATGCCGTCACCATGCGCGGAGGAAATGTCCTCCTCGATTGCTCTGCGGAGTCCGACCGAGGAGCCCCCGTGGTCAAGTGGAAGAAGGACGGTGTCCACCTAGCCTTGGGGACAGATGAGAGGAAGCAGCAACTTCCAAATGGGTCCTTGTTGATACAAAACATACTGCACTCCAGGCACCACAAGCCCGACGAAGGCCTGTACCAGTGTGAGGCGTCCTTAGGGGAGGCGGGCTCCATTCTCAGCCGCACAGCCAGAGTGGCCGTGGCGGGTAAGTGGTTCTTCCCCCTCTTCTTTCTCTCTTCATCTCTTCTTATTCTTTTTTTTTTTTTTTTTTTTGTGGGGGTGTTGGGGTGGGACAGTAAGACAATATTTGCAGAAACAATTGCATTTTTATGAAAAAAAAGTACATGCTCATCCCTTCTAGTCTTGATTGACTTTTTCCCTTAGTTTAGCAAACAATAGAATCTCAACAATTGACAGGATTACAAGATTTTATAAAACTAAGTCTAACTCAGTTTAACCCACTGCATGTGTCTAAAAGAAGACTTTTCATTAGAAATTTTTTTAATTTGTAGTTCGTTTCATCTTACCACTTCACTGATGCTGAAATTTTCATGTTAATTTATTTGGCTTTAACACAGTGGATTTTATTTTGATTAGAATGGCTTGACACGCAGCCTATAGATCTCCAAGTGAGAAATAAAATTTTACTTTATTGTTTCTAATAACTTAATACATGTTAATATGTTGACTCAATAACTAAATAATATGATGCACGTATCTGCTTTACATTAACATGTTCTGAAATGGTATAGAACCGAAGAAAACAATATTGAATCTTCTAAAGTCCCTGGTGATAACTATTTCAGCCCCAATATTTTGATTAGAGGGTAGCTCATAATTATTTATTTTAGTCCCACTAGTGTTAGGCCTGTAGGGAGTGCAATCAACAGTTTTCCCCTCTATAACCATGCGGCTAAAAGGTAGGCTTTGATTTTTTTTTTTTTTTAAATATGAGACAAGGCCTGGCAAATGGAACCATTGGAAATGCACATCTTTCCATCAATAAGCAGGTTTGAACGACTACTTTCAAATTTAATCCTTAGCTTTCAGTATAAAGTTTGAACCAATAGGCCACATTTAGTCATTTGATGTGGGGTTTCTATTCCCAGGTTCCATTTATTCTATATCCTGGAAGATGAATGAGAATGAGACTAATTTTCTAGACCAACTATGACCACTACTCCTCCATAAGCTCTTCTAATGAAGGTTTGGGAAAGCTGAATATAAAAGAGATAATTTTGTCAGATGATGGTATAAAAAATTGAATTTTATAGGCATACAATTAGCCTATAAACCCAGTCTGTGTCACTCTTTTTGGCTTCTTTTCCATACTTGGGACTCTCACATTTAATGGAACAGAGCAAAGATGTCCTGGTGTGTGGGGTTCTCACCTAGTGATACAGTGATTGACTAGCTTGGTTTACCCTGGACTGACCTGGTTTTAGCACTTGAAATTTCCATGCCCTGAGAAGCAACTTAGTCCCAGGTAAAGCAGGATGCTTGGTAAGTCACCAAATGGCACCTCCGCCTGCCTTAGCGGTGACAGACTGAAGCATGGTTGCAGAAAGTTCCTTCACTAAGGAGACACGTGAGATGGCATCCTGATCGTGAAAACTAGGGCTGTCAACCGTCTGGGACCTTTTGAGTGATGGAAGTCTGAAGTTTGATTGATGCACATAAAGTGTAGAGAGCACTAAAAGTCTCTGTGTTAATTATGATTGATTAAAAGGAACAAATGGATCAGTGCTGAGAAATAAGGTAAAAGCTGTTTTCAGATGATATGGAAAGGCTCCACTTTGATTTTTCTCTCAGAGGATTTCTGAATTCTCAGGCACCCACCACACCAAGGCAACTCTGTCAATTGAAGTAAATTGGCCGGTGTTCCGATGCCCTATGCTAGAAGGCTGATGCAAACGTGCTGTTAATGAAAATGGCCCAACAGGTTGTGGTTTCAGGTTTTTCTGTGATCTAGATTTACTTTTGCCTGCTCTGTGTCAATGGTGAAATGAAGAATGATTTCTTCCCTGTGCGATATTAAAATAAAGTGGCTCTGACTTTCATATTCTGTACAAGGATAGGCTGGCAGATCTAGTCACTGAGTTACAATCAAATATTAGATTGTATCATTTCAGGCAATGCGTCTGTTCACAGCATTTTAAACATCTATGGTGGTGTTTGGCCACACAGCGTATATCAATGTTATGTCTCCTGAGGTTAGATTGCCAAACCCCTGGGATGCACAAGGGGTGTAGATCTTCCTGGTAATAAAGATCTGATTTAATGTCACTTTTAAAGCATTAGCAGTCCATAAACAAGTCACCACTAAAACCTGACAGTCGACTTTGCTTGAGTAAAAAACAAAACAAAAACAAAAACCTGTTCTGAGGGTTCAGGTTCCCCCTAGAGCCCATTTAAAATAGTGCCCCCATTTCCATTGTTGCTTTCTCAGAGTGTATTTTGATAAAAAGAAATATGGCAAGTAAAATCTGTGTTTAGTCAATTGATCCATTTTTATGAAATGGTCTTACCATGTACCACTCATTCTAACTTCTCAAGTATTATTTAAACTCTGAGCGTACACTTAGCTGGAGAGGGAGAGAAAGTAGAAAAGATAAAGGAAGGGCCCCACATCCAGCAATTCATTAAACAATCTCAGTGTAGCAGGCTATTGGCATTTCTAGTGATTGTGAGTTCTGGCAGGAATGAACGCCTGGGTTATTAAATCTCCTTTTGGAAGCCACTTGTCCAGTGCTGGCTAAAACTTGGGAAATTTATTTTTATACAATTAGCTCTCATCTTAAATACTGCAGTATTTCTGTACCATTTATATCTCTGTTTAGCTCTCTGGATTGAGAATAGCTTCAAGAAAGAAGTGGAGCCCCACTTTATAATGTTTCTCTTACCACCCTCTCCTCTCAGTACCTAGAAAAGCTTCTAGGGTATTTATTAGTTGTTCAGTAGACATTTGTTTTACCATTGAAGCCATGGGGATTTTAATCATTGTTATCTTCCTCCTCTTCCTTCACTTTTCCTTTTTATTGAACTCAAAAAATTAGTTTCCTTTACCAACCTGTGTGCCTTATGTAAACAAATTCTTAATGGACTGCTTTATATCACAATAGCCTACACATTATTAACCATTGAGGATTTGGGGATAAGAAGATGGATGGTACTATAATATTCATATGCCAGTTTAATGAAAGGCATATGCTTAAGCCCTCATTCCTCCAGTAACCTATAATATCAACATGAGTTTGCATATAGCCAAACATATCTTATCTACTCTAGATGTTTCCAGCTATATGAGCCTCTGGTTTTTCTTCTGTAAAACAGACATGAGGATAACCTACTTCTGAAGGTAGGTTATCTTTTAGATAATATCTAAATCAGTACACCCTGATGAAGTAGCAGATTAGTCAGTTGCCTTTGGCCGAATGCATGCACAATATCCCAAGGACCCAGGTTCAAGACCTGGGACCAGGATGAAAAACAGTATGAACAACTTAAATAAAATAAAATGCTTCTTCCTCTCTCTTCCTACCTACCTGTCTCTGCTTGCTTTCATTCCTACCTATACTTTTCCTTTAAAAAAAAAAAAAGCTAAGTTGTAAAGCATTAGTGCAGAATAGTTTCTTTATTCCATGGAGCAGTAGTATGAATAAATCTTCATCATTTTATTGTGCTTTATAGTTATTAAGGAATGGCAGCTTTAAATATTTCCATATGATAGTAGAAAACATTTTTGGGAGAGGAAGAAATATAGGCTACAAACCCTGAGCCATAAATATTGCCATCTTGGACCAAATATCTGCCTCTATCATCTCTAAGCACAAACTGGCAAATCTGAATTGAGTGTTCAAAAAGTCAAATCTACGTAGCATGTTGGCAGGCAGCACCAAAATGCATTTGCCTACAAGATTCATCTTTCACAAATATGTGCTGCTATGTCAAGGGAGCCTATGTAATTTGTACTGGACCAGCTAGGAGTTCTAGATGAAGCAACCACTGCTATCATTCAGTGAAAGAAGAAGACAGCTGGTCACTCTTTCTCAGCACAGCCTCCCTGATGTCCTTCCCACTGAGAAGGACACACCAAATATGGGATCATGGTCTAATTGGAGCCTAAATGCTGCCTCTGCTTGTCTTCATGGGGAGGAGGACCAGTCCCTTTCCTTCCATTGAAGCAATACTGACTGCAGGGTACACTACAGAGAATCTGTTCTGAGGTATTTTTGTATTTGTTGGTTTTTCAGTATGTGCATCCAAGTGGAGGGTCAGAGAAGATATTTCTCACCTACCCCTCTGGGTTCGTCTCTGACTGGTTAACAGTCTAATTAACATCAAAGGGGGCACCCAGGTGACTCAGGCACTAAGCATGCAGGTGGGTGTGGACCATGTTTTACCCAAGAACCTGGGTTTGAGACTGGAAGCCAGTGGAACAATAAAAAATAAATAAAGAAAAGTGCTTCCTCCTTTTCTTCCTCCCTTCCTTTCTTCCTTCCTTAAAAAAAGTGTTTCTTTGGTGCCCCCTGCTGGCTTTATGGTAAGTCCACCAGACACAGTCCACATACATCCCTGGGACCCAGGTTTACATCCTGGGGCTGGGGGAAACAACCAATTGAAAAACTGAATAAAAATAAATAGGATGTTTCTTCTTCCTCTCTCTTACTCTTACCTGCCCATTCGCCTTCATGCCTGCCTATGTCCTCTCTTTAAATCAAAAACAAAAAAAAAGAAAAAAGATGTCTCTTTCTCTTCTCCCTTCCTTCCTCTATTTAAAAAAATCAGGTTAGTAGAGTGAAAGAACACATTTAAGTTACATATATGTGGGTACTCTGCATATATATTGATTCTGAAACTAGTGAGGCAAAATGAGAGTTTATATTGAGTTAAGAAATGAAATAGTGACCTAGGGCTTCAAAGAGAGAAGAAGGGGACACTTTGGTAAGGAAAGAGTGAGTCGTGATGAAAACCAGATGTCTGTAGTTAAACATTTCGCCTGCCATATAGATAGGTTTCTACAATAGGAAGGTTATTGATGATTTAAAAAAAATCTTCATTCATATTAAAACCATTGACTTGTATTCCTCTAGCAATCTTTTCTTTGCAAAGTCTATTCACAAGCATTGTCCTGGAATGTTCAAGAAAGCCTTATGTTATAGATGCCCACAGTGGCCAGGAACAAACTGCATGAACGTGGTGATCATATCACCAGACCCAGACCTGTCCTCTTGCCCAAATGTTGGGGAAAAGAAAGTAGCATTATTACTGAGCGACACCAGTCAAGGAAGTGTCAGACCTGCTCTGTCTCAGATCCAGGATGATTTGGATGTTTTCACCTAAAAGGAGAATATTTTGCTGTAATACTTATATATCAAATAATCACCTATGAGACACCTCTCCAGAAATACAGAGAGCAGATAATGTTTTAAATAAGCTGTAGGTAGTCTTTCTAGGAACAAGGTTTCAGTTATCCTGTACCTTTGCAAGTTTTATAATTCAGGCCAAGCTTGCTTTTTTTTCCCTTGAAAACTGGCAAAATAAAAGGCCAAAGGAACCACATTTACTCGAGTTGTTATTTTATTCAGCAGCACATTTTTTTTCTTTCCTATCACAATGGATGTTTCAAGATGCAAATTGTCAGTACTCTGCTTTTAAATAACACAGGCATTATAATTAAAATTCCCTGGTGTTTAAAAAAAAAAATTAGTTACTTGAGGATCTATTTCTATGAATTTTCTTCCAGAATGCCACCCATTTAAGTGAGTTATGAAATAATTAGTGAAAGCAGATTATGGTGAGAGAAGCTAGAATTGCCTCAGCGAAATGGAACATTTTGTGAAATGATAACCTGACCTTTACATTTTCACTTAAAAGGAAGCAGAAAAAGGAGCTTGTCTTAAGAGAAAGGAGAATAAACTATATTGCCTCAGGTCATTCAAATGTTACATAAAGGAAACAGCAAGAAAAATGCTCATATTCCTTTTCACTACAGGAACAAATACAAGAATCTTGCCTAGATGGTCAAGTTCATCCAGGGAAGTGGTTTGGAAACTGCATCCCAGGGCCCTTGAATATTCTCAGAATTCTATTTTGGGAAGGTTCAGTGGCAGAGCAAAGCTTTTCATTTTAAACCAATAGGGATGTTGTTTATTTTCAAATGATGAGTAGGAAAATAAATTGTTGACTCCATTATTCTTAATGATCTTAATTGTCTCCACTTAACTAAATGCTCCTATTGTTTTGAGGCTAAAACGTGAAAAAGAAAATATAAGGAAGAAATGTGGCGATACAAGTAATTGCTGTCTGTGTGCTAATCATATATATATATTTATTTTTACTGCCAAATAAAACTGGAATAATCACCAGTATTGCCCCCAAAGCCTACTTAACCACATACTCCCACAACCTGAACTTAAATAATTACATTTTCAAGGATGGGTTTTAGTTCTGTCCTTCTGAAGTCAATTAACTCTGCAATATGATTAAAACAGAAATATATTCCTGAAAAATATGCAGAGGAAAGACTTGTTCTATATTATAAAAAAATACAAAAGAATGCTTGACAGGTATTTTTTTCAGTAGTAGAAACATCAGCAAAAATAAGTCAAAAAAATTCTTCCAACCTTTCATTATCTTTGTTATGAATTCTAATTCATGTGACAATGGAAATAACTAGTCAGTCTAAAAAAAAAAATCAGTGTCTTGAAAGTATTTTTCGTTTATTCAACCCTTAATGTAGCTACAATGTGAGTTTTCCTTTTAATGTAATAAAAATGAAGGAGTGCTATCTAAAATAACTCAGTGATAAAACCCAAAAGCCCAAATTCAAGAAAAACCTCATTGAAATGCAAAAACTTGATTTTTTAAAAAATAAATTTCAAGATCACAAAGACTTAAATCATAGTAAGTACATTGATCTGGTAGCATAATTGTATATCTCTGATGAGAATATGATTTATAATAAACTTAATAAACTATTTCTATTTTTATAAACCTAGAATTTCTACTAAGATTGGTTTTTATGCCCAGGCTAAAAGATACTATTTATGTTTACTATTATATAAAGACCTTTGAATGAAAATATTTATATTGGATATAAGGTTTCTCTACAAAGTAAAGAAATGTTCAAACTTAAGATATGTTCTAGAAAATAAGAAGAAATCATAGATAAGCTTAGTATATAGAGTTTATAACTGATCTTAAATTTTTCTTTGTCAAGGATCTGTTTATAAATATGAAAACACTGAATACCAGTCCTTTGTGAAAACACTCATCTCCCTTTAAGAAGTTACTGGTTTTTAATCTATATGTGTGTGTGTGTGTGTGTGTGTGTATGTATATGTACTGTATTATATGTATGTATAGTGTATTGTATGTATATGTAATGTGTGCAAGTACCCATATATATGCATATATATATATTTGAATCAATTTCTCCCATAACCATTAAATGTCTATTATTTCGTAGAATTAAGAATTAGAATAAATCAGAAATGATCGATTCCTAGAGATTATTAGGCAGCTATTGGAAAACATGAAAGAGTAAAATATTCTTGATTAAGCAAATAACCTCTTTTGGACCTTAAATCATGAGTTTAGTATAAAAAAATTATAAAGCAACAGTGACAGATGTTACAGCAAATAAATAACAGTAGGACCCAGCTCTTTATATGCCTCATATATCTCTCTCCTCTCTCTGCCTCTCACTCTCTGTTTGCATACATATATAATACATGTATCTACAGGGTTGTTTCCAGAACTATATCTGAGGAGCAGCCTTTTTAAATACAATTCATCATAATTCCTTAACTAAGTCTTGTCTCTAAATGCCACACGAAATGGAAACATTCGTGCCAACTGGACCACGCTTAGATGTGGGGACTCTCATTTCTACAGGGCTGTGAATTCTTAGGGTCGCAGGCCACACTCATAATCTCAAAATCTGGTGAGCAGAAGTCAGAATAATCACAGGTCCATAGTGCGTTAGACATTGCTCCATGCGGGGCGTGTGCGTGTAAGAGAGTCTGTATTCTCGTGAGCATGTACATCCCATTGTGATCTTTAAACAATTAGGTTTACACTATCTGTGTTCTAACCTAGGTCGCCCAGAGATACTTAGACATAATACAGAACACACACACAAACACATGCTTTTTCCCATGATGATTCTTCCTATCTAAACTTCTCTGTCTTCATTCTGTTACTAAACACCATAGTCATACAAGCTACTGTTTGATTTGTAACCCCTCTACTTTTGCTGTTCTTTTATTCACATGGTTAAAATTGTATTTCACACACATGCACAAAAAACAAAACAAAAAAAGAAAAAAACCAGTTTCACTGTAACTCTAAGCCTTACCACCCTTATAAAAGGCAGCTCAAGAAGTTTTGTTTGCTGAGATTTCAACTGGAGCATTTCACCAACTAGGAGTCTATTTAAGAAAGTGTGGTAAAGATTAATAAAGCCTATATAGCTCCATCATTAAGTTTCCGTGCTGGCTGGTTTTATTGTGTTGGATTTTTGTGGCTCTTTTTGTAAGGTGAATTCATCTCTAAAGACTTGGAACATGACATAAAAATAATTATTATTTCTTTGTTCAAGCACTGCTTTCAGGGGCATCCTGTATGTGCCACCGGGCATCAGACATTGCATGAGCCATGTGTCTGTTTCTCTAAGGTCATTTCCAGTGGAGTCTCAGCCCAGGAAGGGCCTAGATTTGGAGGATGTAGCTGCAGAAAAAATAAAAGTCTTTGTTTCCCCCTCCAAATGCATAGACATTGCATATATCCAAGAATTGCTTGTTTTTAAGAAATAGTGGTGCACCTTGGGAAAGCAGCATTTAGGTCAGTCGCCTTCAAAGGAGCAAGCCACATACCCCTGAGTTCAAGTCCCAGACCCAGGGGAAAGCAAACTGTGTGAACAACTAAATAAAATAAAGATGCTGCCTCTTTCACTCTGCCTGCCTGCCTATTTGCCTTCATTCCTGCCTATACCTTTCCTTTAAAAAAAACAACAAAAAAAAACAACCCATATAACTCCATCCACCCTCATCCATTCCATTTTTACAGCACTTTCCTAAGCATGCATATTCTGGAGCTCATGATTTTGTACACTTTGTACTGTCTGTGTCTTACTGTCTCATCCATCATATCAACTCTTGCATTTTGTAAAGACAAGACTCAGTGCTTACAGCCCATCTTTAGGAATCTTTAACTTAACTCTTAGATAGGAGAGATGCCACATTCTCTTTGTACATACAGTATCCTATGTTTCCCCTTGCTATGGAATATGCCATGCTGTATCCTTACAATGCGCATATATACAAACACACATACACACATCCCTCCTCCACTGGTCAATGACTGCATGCAGATATTTTATCTTCTTAACTCCATGAGACAAATAGACTCTTTAGAACTTGGATGTGATCTTTTGGCATATCAAGTTGGTTAGAAGCATGGGTTTCAGAGTCAGCCAGGAGGACTTTGGATCTTTATTTCTAGTCATTCATTAGTTCTATAAACTGGGACTGTCTATGAACATGTTCTGGATCTACTTTCCCATCTATAAAATGGGCCTTGGAAGCTCACTGTAAAGGTCACCAAATAATGCTTAGCAAAGGCTCAGGGAATTATGAAGATCTCAAAATATGAAGTTTTATGAAAACCTGAAACTCGGAGTACTTTGAAGTTTCCCTATATACCCAGAAGAAATGAGAAGGGAGACGCCTTGTGAGGCAGCCCTCTCTTCAAAGGTGAGGCTGTGTGTCAGCCTGTCCTGTGAGCTCTGTGACTCTGTGGCCTGCTGTCCATCCAGAATCTTGTCTTCCCCCGTCCACCTGAGCTCTGTGTGAGCTTGGGATGTTATATGTGTTTCCTTAAAAGTCTTAGCACCGAAACTGTGGGATCAACACCCCTTTCTCACGTAATCAGGATAAATTAAATAATCTCTGCTCTAGAAAGTACTTGGATAATAACCAAGGTTTTGATTTTCTTCTTTGATAATTTTGAAACACGACATCTTTTAATTCTCATTTAGCAAAGTCTGACATAGAGTTTGCCATGACTTTGAAGAGTTTTCTTGGAATAGCAAATCTCGGGACTCTTCCTTCTTCTGGGAAGGCATGAAGACTGAGGATTAGCTGGATATCCCAAATAATCTTTAACATATCCCAGAATTAATGTGTCATTAAAGATATAAATGTATTACTGGGGTGAAGAGATTAACGCTGATGACTTGGATTAATAGCTGTGTTTTCATACAAATCTTGATTAAGTGTAACTGACTTCAGATATTTTCTGTTTATCCTTATTTGTCTACTTGTGTTCAGAAATGCAAGTAGTCATCCTGCTTAGCCAGAGAGTTTAAATGTGTTTCCTCCAGCACTAAGCTGTCTTTTTCTAAGTTCCCTTTCCCTCCTCTCCTCGTCTATTTTTGTAAATATCTACAGTACAAATGTTTCCCTTTGAAAAGGAGCTTTGAAAGGCTCTTAGAAAATATTTTAATGATCAGCATTATTTATGTGGCCTGTGTAGCTATGTAAATAATTTCAGTCCTTTTTTTTCCAGCAGAGTGCTTACAGCTTAACATGCCTTCAGAAAATGTGAATAAGATTACAAGATAATGCTGCCCCCATAAGTATGTCAATGCCTTGGAAAGGAAATGTGAGTGCAAAGCTGAGAATGTGTGTGTTAGGCTTGGTGACAATAAAAAGGATGTTTATAAATGAAATAGCACTACAAAATGGCACCACACTTTGCAGGAGGAAAGCAATTTGGTGAAGTGAAAGATGTTAAATGTTTTAATTTTCTCCTCTGCCAGTAAAATCTTGTAAAACAAGGTGACATATTAAATTTTCTATACTATACTGGCTCCAAGAGCCTGTCAACATTTTCATTATAAACTCTATTTTCAGAGCTTTATAACTCAACTTTAGGAATTCACTCTGCCCTGACATTTGGAGGGCAAGGTCTTACCTGGGGAACATGTGTTTCACATGTTTCAAAAATTATGACTTTGTCCATTTCTCAGTTTATAATGAATAACCTTTTTATACTTTTTTTGCTTGGCTGCTGTGTCTCAGAAATTGATGCTGAGGATTACATGCAATAGGTTGCCATTGGGAAAAAATATCTACAAATGTGGTCAACAAAGGTCAGGGCTGCCGATTTTCTTTAATAAGACATGGTCATACTAACAACTCAACCCATCACACAGAAGGAAAAAGAGCTTCCCTACGCTGCCCCCAATATTTTAGTCTGGACTGTTAGTGATTGGAAAAGTAGTCACTGTCTGTGTATTTTAACATTTGTATAATATTCACTCTAATCTTGCCAGTTAATTTTAAGTCGTGTTTGTGTATGTGTGTGTGTGTGTGTGTGTGTTCCCTGTAGATCATCTATAACAATCAATAGGTTTTCAGACAATATTATTTAATAATACAGGCATCCCCTTTATACTATGGAATACTGACTGTTAAATCTCCCAAAGGATTACTTTCTAGCAAGTCATTAGAAAAGAAGAAGGGAGGAAAGAACGAGGAAGCAACAGAAGAGAAATATACACGTTGCTATTTGATACCAGGCTTTGAAACGTCTTGAGGACTAACCACTGAGAAGGGCTCCCCCAGAAGAACTTGGTTTTCTAGAACAACGTGAGATGCCTTCAACCAAAGGTGTGGTGTGGTGCTAAGTCTTAGGTTGTTTCAAGAGAATTCTAGGAAACCTCCACACACTAGTATGTATTCAGCGTTACATTTTTATATTGTTGTCAAATGCATGTTAAGATGTGAGAATACCCAGTGTACAATCACAACACTTGTTTCCACAGTGTGAGGACAAACTGTGCCAGTTATCTAAAAAAAACATCATTTCTCTTTCTCACAACCAGTCTGCACACAATGTCTCTCGGGAGGAGGTTGAAAGACAGGCAGTGGAAGCAATTTGCTCCTCAACTAATGAATGCTCAAGTCAGTGTTAGAACCCAGGTCATATAGACCTCCAGACCATATTCTTTTCTCTAAACCATCATGTTCTTTATGTCGACAAGACATCTGTTTCGATTTGCACTTCACAGAGCCATGCTCTGTAAGTGGCTTAAATATCCAATGAAAAATGTTGGAATATAAAGACTGGACATTCAAATATAATAAAGGATAGGACTAAAGGATTCGAAGTTGTCGAATTTAAACCAGAAACCTTTCACCTCATTGTCCTCTCTTTCTCCCCACTTCAGGAACCCCATCCATTGCACCCCATCCATTGAGTCACCAACCCAGAAATCTGGACAATGTATTCTTTTCTTTATGATTGAACAATAAGCCATGTCCAGTCTCCTCAATTTTTTTCTTTTAAACAGATACTTTAGAGCACTTGAAAGTTCACAGAAAAATTGGCCAGAAAGCATGCATACACATGCACAACCTCTTCTATAAAAATCCCACACCAGAGTGCATATTTGTTAGAGCAAATTAGTCTCCACTGGCACATCGTGGTCGCCCCAAATCCGTGGTTTACCTTGGAGTTCACTCTTGGTATTGTACAGTCTATGGATTTTAACAAATGTGTAATGAAATGGAAACTCTCTGGCAGCCATTGATCTTTTCACTATCTCCCTTTGTTTTTTTCCAGGATTTCATGTAGTTTGAATCGTACAGTACAGTCTTTCCAGATTGGCTTACTTCACTTAATAATATGTGCTAAGGTTCTTCCCTGTCTTTTCATGGCTTAATAGCTTGTTTCTTTTTAGCACTTAATGATATGCCATTGTCTGTCTGCACCATTGTTCAGTTATCCATTCACCGCCTGAAAGGCGTCTTGATTGCTTCTAGGTTTTGCAGTTATAAATAAAGCTGCTATAAACCTCCAAGTGCAGATTTTTGTGTGGACACAAGTTTTCATTTTGTTTGTGTTAATACCAAGGAATGTAATTACTAAATCATATGGTCAACATGTTCAATTTTGCAAGAAACAGCCAAACTATCTTCCAAAAAGGCTCTACTATTTTTCATTTCCACCAGAAAGGAATGAGTTCCTCTTCCTCTGTATCCTCTCCAGTATTTGGTGTTGTCAGTGTTTTTGGATATTGGCCATTCTAATAGGTGTGTAGTGGCATCTCATTGGTGTTTTGATTTGTATTTCCCTAATGACATAGAATGTGTAACATCTTTTCATATGTTTGTCATCTGTGTATCTTCTTTGATGAGGTATCTGTTTAGATGGTTTGCCCAGTGTTTGAATCAAATTGTTCATTTCTTTATTGTTGAGTTCTAAGAGTTCTTTGTATATTTGTGATAACAACCTTTGTCAGATAGGTCTTTTACAAACAGTCTCTTCTCTTCTGTTGACAGAATAAAAAGTAAAGCTTTAATTGAATGAGCTCCAGCTTTATCAATCATACCACTCATGGATTATGCCTTTGGAATTGTACCTGTCACCATATCCAAGGTCTTTTTAGATTTTTTCTATGTTGTCTTTTAGGAGTTTGATAGTGTTGTGTTTTACATTTTAGTCTCTGAACTATTATGAGTTAATATTTGGGAAGAATATAAGACATGTGTAGGTTCAGTTGTTCTCTTCATGTAGGTGTTCATAATTTGTTGAAAAGACTATTTTTTTCTTTATCATTTTGTCTTTGCTCCTTTCTTAAAGATGAGTTGACCACATCTACAACTGCTTATGTCTTTTGTGTTGATTTCTTTCTGTCTATTGACATCATCCAACAGAACTGGCAGCATCCCATAAATGCTTCTCTTGCAATAATCTGCTAATTTGTTTGCAATCTATTCATATACAGAAGCCAAACCTGTTTTAATAATATTTGAATTGTTTGTTTCCCACTTTATTAAGATCAAATCTAAACTCTTTAATCATCTGAAAGACCTGCCTAATCTGACTCCCTCCTTCCATTCTGTTTCCTCCTTTCCTTCTTCCTCCATTGTCATTTTCATTCTCACCAGTGTCCTCACAATGCTCCTGCCATAATAGTCCTTTTCACTCCCTTGACTGTGCTAGGCTCCCTCCCACATCAAGACCTGGAATATGGAGTAATTGCCTAGAAAACCCTGGTTGAGCTCATTCCCATTCTTTCTTGTTTTTTTGTTGGTTTTGTTTTTTTCCTATTTTAAGGAACGGTGCAGGTAATATTGCAGGTGAGTAGGCAGGTAGGCAGGAGAAGAGACAAGGAAGCAGCACTTTATTTAATTTTTATTTAGTTGTACATCTTGGTTGTTCTCCTAGAGTCAGACTAGCCTGGGCCTGTGGGATATATGGGGACTGTGCCTTGGCAAGAGGCAGTTGAATAAACCACTACTCTACCAGTACATTCCAGCCATTCATTCTTCAGAGTTCTGTTTACATGATCTTGATTTTTTAGGTCTTAACTTCTTAGTTCTATCAGAGAGCCTGCTTAAGCATCCCTTATAACAATGGCTGGTTATAGTTTTAGTATTGCTTCATTTAGTACCTGCCTCTCTCACCAGAATGAAAATGTCCTGTGTGCAGAGGGTTCCATGTCTGCCCTCTTCACTGATAGCAGGCATGGTATTACCGGGTCTTAGTGCCGTACCAGGATGGGACAATAACTGAACTTGAATCATCAGGGAGTAGAGAAAGGAACTTTGGGGCAGGGATCCTGAGGATTAATCCCTTGATTCCTGGAACCCAGAACTTCTCTGTTTACTCTGGAGTCAAGTAATCAAATCACAAGTCGTAAGATGTTAATTACCAGTGTTTCAGAACTACCTCGGCAGTGAGGATTTGACACAGGACCTTGGATTTGGGAAGGATAAAGGTCTGCATGTAGCCAAGGTCTTTTGTAGTGATCTTAGACACAGAGCATTAGAGGATTCAGAACTTATCTTTCTTTCACATCCTTCAAGCCCCATAGTCCAGAGACATCTTGTTTGCTATAGATGGTCCTCGACATGCCATGGAGGACGTTCACGGTCGCTGGTGTCTCCTCCTGTTGGGACCCCACAGAGGCAAATTGTGGCTTTCATCTTTTCTGTTTTTAAGGAATAAGCTGCTTTCCCTTTCAAAAACACTTTGAAAATGTTTGCAAGTTTACTTTCAAGCCTCAGTAGGAATGGATTTATTCAGTATCATGACTGAGTTCTGGGGTGTCCCAGCCTCAGAGCTGGTATATGAGCACTGACCTGCCGAACAAGTCTTGCTGTTTTTATGTATATATATATGCACATAATGCAGTAAAAATTCTCATTCACATAAAATGAATTCAATTTTTAAATTAGATGAATAAATTGATAATTATTTATCTTTTCTTCAATTAAAATGTATTTATTCAAATTGAAAAAGAATATTGCCGCACCTCCTTGAAAGCTGACTCTGGTGATTTCTCTAGCTTTTTCTTTAGCTCCTAGGCAGCTTCCAGATGTTGAGGAGAGTCTCTCTTTTCTGCCCTATACTCCAGGGATAGATAGATACGCCGGAATCTTCCTCTACCTCGAAGCCCTAGTGAGTTAGTATCTAGAATCCAAAGAGACTTGGGGACATTACACTCACTGATGTGGGAGTACAGATGAGGCATTGTAATCAGAGAGGAGTCTAACGAAGTTTCCTCTGTCCTACTTAATCTAGTTGAGGGAGGTGGGGGTTTCTTTAATTTCAAAAGCCTCCTATAATGTTGAACTGTTCTATTTCTCCCTTGCTGCTATTCTCTCCTCAATGTGGTGTTTCTCACACGTGGTCCGTATTACAATCTTGTGGAGGAACTTGGTAAAAATACCAGAACCAGGCCTTGTTCTGCTTCAGTAGACTGTTTTCTTGATGAACTCCCCAGTTGATTCTGATGTATACTCCAGTTGAATATGTATATGGTTTCATGTTTATGCAGAATAGAACCATGATTAGTAACTGTTATTTTAATATATTTAATATATTTAATGTATTTTAATATATTTATTCTGTGATTCCTTTTTTTGTCACTGACTTTAGTTGAGTCCTTTTTGATTATTGAAAGTTATAATCGATCAGAACCTTTTTATTAAAAGATATTATAATGAGAAACCCTTAAGTAAACGCCAATTTTATCAATTTATGCTGAGCACTTTTAGGTTTGGGAACCTCATGTAAACAGTTATTCTTTCAAGGCTATTCCATTGTACCATGATTAAAAACAGTCAGTAAACCATGAACATCAGGAGAATAATAGCAAGGGGTTTGTAAGTGTGCTTTGTGGGGAACCAGCGATTTATTTTTGAGAGAGCCTGATGAAATGCCTCTCTGTGGATTGCCATGGTTTATAGCAAGCAGAAGTGATGTGATGATTTGGGTTAGAAGTTTAATAAGTTTAAAGTTGACAATTTATTTTGCTTTCATTTCTTTCCCTGTGGCTAGTAGTTAATTTCCAAGATTCTTCATCAGAGAGACTACCATGGAAGGACCTCATGAGAATGCTATAAGGTAAAGGATGAAAACATGTCTCAGGGGCAGAGTCAGATTGTCTGTGTTCCCTGTATAAAGAGATAAGTGCTCAAATTAGACCAGACCCTGCCTTCAAGGAGATTTCTGTTCAGTGAACATGTAAGTGTAAGTGTAAGTGTTATTGTTTGGGACATGGATTGTTCTCCCTCTTGACAAAGACTCAGTCGAAGCTGAAACGCCCTAAGGAAGTATTTAGATTTTATCTCTAATTTCTTTAAAGCTTAAGTCATTGTGCTGCAATGCATAATAAATACATATCTGTCTTGCATCTTCAGATTTCCTGCTTCAGTGTATGTCCAAGTGTATGCAAATATTTTCATTGTCAAGACAATGCGCTTCATTGGTTGGTCAGTTGCCTGGTCTTCTGAGACCTGCAGGCATGGTTTCTGGAAGGTGGATTTGCTGTTTGGCTGTGGATAGCACGTATGGTATGGTGCCGTAGCAAGAGCTACCTCATCTTTTGTTTTTACGTGGAGGAACATCTGTACCAAATCCTGTAGGGACTGCTGGAAAGATTAATATCAACTGGGAAGAATTTTTCAAGAGTATAGTACATGTTCAGAGGAAGAGCCTAGAGTTAACTGAGATCATTAGATCCCAGGAACCTACTGCTTTTGAATTAAAGTTTGTGCTTTCATTTAACTGGACAGCTGAACATAGAATCCTGCTGTTTTAATTTCCTAATATTAATTTTTTTAATCTAAAAGCTTTGCAATCTGAGTGTCAAGTAAAGTGGTAGCCAAAGGAAAGGGTTCATATTTGTATTTTAAATACATGAGGAAGCTATATACAGAGATCTAGAGAGCAGAGAACTCTGAGTATGAGAATTGAGAATGTTTCCAGTATAATTGGGAGCTCCCAGGTCACTGATACTCAAGCAAATTAAGTCTGAGAGTCTCTTAGCCCTGCAGAGAAACCCAGATAAGACTGTTCCTTTGGTTTGCACTTAAATATAAATTTGCAACAGGATCACTAGACGTTTTTAAGAATTCTTGCATCACAGCAAAAAAAAGGCAAGAGAAAACAGAAAGCTATCTATCTCCAAGATTTCACAGGGAAATTAAAAATTACTAATAAATACTCTTTTAGCAACATGAAAAAATATATTGTATTCATAAAACCACAAAGATGACTCCAAAAAGTAAATAATTGGAGAAAAAAGTAAATGTAGTTTTTTTAGATAAATATTTTAGTAGATTTTTTTTTAATCATCAGAAGGTTTAAAAGTAAAAGAGAGAATATCTCTGAGATTTGTTCTTTCAAAAATAAGAGAAAGGAAAGATGAAAGAACCACACATTCTCTAATATCTAGTTAATATGAATACCAGAAGAGAGCAGATGAAATGAAAAGGTATTTTCAAAAATATATAAAATAATTTCCCTGATATGTCTTCTAATTAAAAATGTCTACCAAGTGCTGACCAGATAAAATAAAAAAAGCTAACACTGAATCAGTTACAAGATGTAAGAACATAAAGGAAAAAACTCAAGTTTCCATTGAAGATGACACACTCATACAAACAGAGCATAAGTGAACAGGCCACCACAGGACTCAACCCCTGCATGTAAGAAAACGATCAAGCAATACTTCTTGGGAATTTTATTTTTTCAACCCAGACTTCTTTAAACATCCAGACGATTGGTCATGTGTAAGGAAAAAATACAGATGTCAGATATACAAGGGCTCAAGAATTATGTATGTCATACCTTTCTTAGGAAGTTACTTGTTATAACCAAGGAACCTATAAAAGGAAAACCATTGACTATGAGTAGGGTTGGAATTAGGCAGAGGCCTGAGCTATGACATAAAAGTTCTAGCTCTGATTCTCCTTAAAAAAAAAGTTGTATTTTGATTTTTACAAAACTTTGCAGTACTATAAAATACCCATGCCTTCAAATTGAGGTTTTTGAGAGCCCCATTCAATGTTGTGCCTGAGATGCCTGCCTCACTCATCTCATTAGTCTTGACCTCAACTGGTGCATTTGTTTCTTGTGGCTGCGGTACCAAAGTCCTATAAACTGATTGGATTAAGCCCACAGACTTGGATTCTCTGGCAGTTTGGGGCTCAGAGGGAGTTTCAGGGGCAATGCCAGCAGCATGGCGTCCTCTCTGGGGCCTCTTAGGGGATCTGTTTTGTCTCTTTCAGCTTCTGTTGGCTCAGACGTGATCTGATTTATGGCGCTCTCACTTCGTCACTCCTCTGTGGTCCTATTGCTTCCTCCCTTTCCAGGAGTGTTCTCTGTGCATCTGTCTCAAAACTTCCTTTTCTTCCTCCTAGACACATGTCATTGAGTTTAGGGTCGATCTGTATCATCTAAGGATGATCTTAGTGCAAGATCCTTAATTTAATTACATCTACAAAGATCCTCTCTCTTTTTTAAAAATAAGGCAACTTTTACAAGTTCTGGGGATTAGGACATGGGCATAACTTTTTTTTTTTTTTTTTTTAGCAAATAGCAATAGATACAAAATAAGGAAAAACAGTGAAGGAACATTCTAGAAGGATACTGGGATACTGGGCAGCTGACATAGACTAGAATAACCACAGGACAGGAGCAGAAGATTGTGTAGGAGGTAGGTCTCCATGAAAAACAGACTTACCACATTTTCTGAATTTGTCTAATGGGGAAAGTGGGATTAAGATGAATATTTTTTTGAAGAGCAAAGAAATATAAATGCCTAGAACAATTTAAAGCTAGAGCAAAATAAATAATTACTGGTTTACTACTTGGCCTATTAACAAATAATATTTACATTATTTTGAAAAATGTAAATAATGTTTATTAATTTTGATTCTTTTGAACAAGATACTATAAAATTTATCCTGAAAAGGTGAAAGTATGGCAGAAAGTGGATGATACAAAGGAACAAAAGTGCTAAGAAATGGATAAAGGTGATAATAGTCTCTCCCTATAAACTATGAAAATAAGAAGTATTATCTATCATTGAAGGAGGAAGAGGTAGAGTTATCAGTATTTTATTACTTAATATTTTAGTGATAGCATAGAGATAATTCCAGTAGCAATATATTGGGAGAAAGCAGTCATGGCATAAGTGAGCTCAGCCCTTCAGTCTATCATTGTAAGAAGTCAATAAATAATGTGTGAAATTAATAGAGCAGCAGATACACTAAAGATGTGAAAGAAGCTACTAGCAGAGAGGCTTTGAAGTTTCCAATGATAAGTGAGAGGATTGCATTTAATATCAAGCCCCTTTGTTTGATGTGTTAAACAGGTACATTTAATACATCAAAATAAAGGAATGAATATATAAATAAATAAATAAATAAAATAAACTGTAATTTGTTCTCATTCTTTGGTTTAAAAGTGGCTTTGGCATGCCCTGTGGAGTAGCGTTTGAATCAGTTAGCTCCAGCCTAAGCACAGTCCACATACATCCCAAGAACCCAGGTTCATGTCCTGGGCTGGAGAGAATAAAGTAGAAGTAAATAAAATGCTGCTTCTTTCTCTCTCTTTCTGCTGGCTTGCTAGATTTCCTTCATTCCTGTCTGCATCTTTCCTTTAAAAAAGTGGCTTTTAATGAATCATAAGGTACCTTTTAATTGAATTTCATTTTTTAAATTAATTTTAATCTCTGTAGATTTCACTGGTTTTCAAATTCTGTAGATTGTTATCCCTGACTAACCACGGAGGCATTGACTGATGCTTTTACATTTTCTATTTTCTAAATTTGTATTTAGAAAATACAATTAAGTGAATTTATATAACATAAAAATAAAGATATAAAAGGCAGACAAAATTTTAGATTAGTCATAAAGTTACCATGTCAAATTTTTATATCTTTAAAAGTTTTCTCTCAAAGTATCTACTCATCATATTTCATAATGATAACACAAAGTTTGCAGAAAACTTAGAAACTTGATTTGAGCAGTGATTTGGTTGGTCCTCCCTCATTCCCTCCCTTCCTTCCTCCCTCCCTCCCTCTCTCCCTCCCTTCCTCCCTTCTTTCCTTCCTCCCTCCCTCCCTTCCTTCCTTCCTCCCACCCTCTCTCCCTCTCTTTCTTCCCTGCAAGAGAAATCCTTAGTAGTTTTACTTTTTCCTGTTTTGCTGAAAAAAGTTCTTCCCTAACCCAAGGTGATCAAACACTCTGTTTATTATCTTCTAAAAGTTTTGCCTATTTCACATTTCACACTAAGGCGTTGATCACTCCCTGGTGTTGTAGATGATGAGAGGTAGGTTTCACTTTCAATTTTTTATCAATCCCTGGAATTTCCCCTTTGTAATTGTTCTCTCCTCATCAGTTAACAGCATCATCCTTTTCCTGCTCCTTGCACTGCCACCTAACACGTATCTTTTTATTTTTTTATTTATTAAAGGAAAAGTACAGGCAGAAATGAAGGCAAGCAGAGGTAGGCAGGGAGATGGAGGAGGAAGAAGCGTTTATTTTATTTAGTTGTTTATCTTGGCTGTCCTCCCCAGCCCTGGAACTTGAACCATGTCCTTGGGATGTATGTGGACTTTTCAGCTAAAGGCAGCTGAACAAAGTGTTACTCCACCAGGGCTCACCAACACATATCTTTTTCATATCCAGGGTCCATTACTGTAGGAGTGTTTCTGGGCTCTGGATTCTGTCAGTGTTCTATGTGTCTGCCGTTATATCAACAGCATGTTGACTTAATGGCTGGAGCACTGACATATCAGTGATTTCCGAAGTGTATCTTTCTGCTAGGATTTCCTTCTTTCTTTTGGTGTTTAAAGTTCTGCTTTGAAGACTGTTTAGTCATAGCTTTTACTCCTAGTAAATAATATTTAATATTGATAGATATTTTTGAATAGTATTTTGAATTTTATCTGTTGTCTGTTTCTGTGTAGGATCTCACCATTCTAATAAACTGGCCTCCTTTTGGAATTTATGGTTTTAAAATTGTTGCAATTCATGATTATCTTATTAAAATTGTTCTTAATGCTGGGTTTTATTAGACAACACCTTTCAAATTATATGATCGACAGAGAGAAATATAAAGAGAGAAATTTTAGGTGACCCTCACATCATACTTTGGGGTCCACCACATTGTTTTGTATGAACTTGATGAATACAACAATGATGAACAACTGAATTTCATATTTTTTATTGAAACCTGGTTTATTAAGAATCACAGTAACCACTGTGAGGCCCTACCTCCTTTCAAGGAACTCATTTTGTAGCTAAAGTGGAAGGAATATCCTTAATGTTGTGTTTATACATTTGAAAGACAAGCTGAGGCATATTACAAATTTTAAGAGTTCATTTGAGCAAAATTCTGTTCTAATAGTCAGATCCAATGGAGCCAGATAGGAAGGAACTCTGAGGGGCTATGCCAAATTAAAGATTTTTGTAGGCAGAGCAGAACAGGAACAAAGTAGTTATACAAATGTATTGATTCTTTAAAACTTCCCTGCAAGAAAATGCAGGGATCTGTCAGAAAAATTACCTGATAGTACTGATCAGATGATCCATGATTGACTGGTTTAAGATTAAATTTGTGGGGCGAGCAGAACTGTAGTTAAATTAAGTCTCTGGTGAAATGGGACTTAGTATCAGTGAGTCAATTTTGGGCTTGTTGTCTTATATTTAACTTATAGAACTTATTAATTTAATAGCTCACCTTTTGTCTTCGGGGCTCCAAAGTGTTTTTCCTCCAGTTTGTTCATTTTTTTTTCAAAATGATATGGGGAGTTTATTTCATTGGCTTATTAAGTTCAGCAAACAGATCTTTAGAAGAGGATTTTGTCTCTGCTTAAAATGCAGTATTATTTTTAGATCTTAAGGCATTACATTTTATGGATATTTATTTTTTACAAAATTCTCAGCAATTTGAGACTGATGTGATGCCCACTATATATGCGAAGAGTAAAGAAGGTGTGCATTCTTTGTTCTTTAAATACTATCAGGAGTTATGTAAAGAGGTGGTTAATAGAAGAGAATAGCTTCTTTCATTACTGATTGAATATACAAGGAGAAACTGCAGTAGTAGGAAGCAATAATTTTTGAATGATGAAGGAGGTCATATTCCGGTAAAGACAGTCAAGGTAAAATACAATTGAGTAGAAGTCAGAAAGTTAAAGAACTCCTCATTGGTTGCATTTCCAAACACAAGGTGCTTCCTAAACAAAAGGACTTCTACAAAGGAGGGTGTACTTTAGAGAGACTCACCAGTTCAATATCCTGTTCAGATGCAAGGTATTTTAAAGGCTTGGAAAAAAATGCAACTCTAATGAGAATGCCAGGGAAAGGGTGTGTAGTTTCATTGTGAAAGCTTTGGTAAGATAGGTTGGTTTGTTACATTTAAATTTTGAACTAATTTTTCTGTGACTCAGAGAGGAGCTGACAATATGTGGAAGTCAGAAGAGAACCTTGGATTCTTGTTTACCCCTTGCTCTGGTCTATATTTTTCTTGTCAGCCTTTCTCCTAGACTTATTGTTAAGTTCCCTAGAAGGTTTGAGAATTTCTTGGTTCAGAAGCATGGAAGGACTGACCCAGAAAATGCTTTGAGTATTCAAAAGAGTTTAATCGAGCTCTGAAGCAGGCTGGCAGCTAAAGGAATGCACCAATTCCAGAGGGGAGGGCTGTTGGCTACTATTATAAGAGGGTGGGGATAGTCGCAGGTCTTAGGGAATATAGGGGGCAAGGTGGACTTTCAGATTCATGGCATTGTTCAGTCAGAGTCCGGAGGAGTTGTCTGTGACTGTGGAGACAAAGAGTCTGTTAAGAAAGTCATTAAGATATTAATACAAGACATTAGGCAAAACAGTATAAGGATCATTATCAGAAAAGAAGAAGAAAAGGACCTAGGGTCAAAAGAAGATGTCCAGGAAAGACAGAGACAAAGCACCACCGGGGAAGACTGAGATAAAGTCCCCATAGAATTCCTCCCAGATGCCATACAATGAAGCCACCACAAAATGGCATCGTCCATGCCTTTCTGGGAGCCCTTGTTCTATTGCTTAGGGTCCTGGACACACTAATGTCCCAAATCTGTTTCTATACCATCTGCTTTGATCATAACTTCATGCACTACACTCTCACCCTGCTTTGCCAAGCAAATCCATGTCATTCCAAATCGACAGATCCCTGGAGTCTGGGGCTTCCTCCATGTGTGTTCTCTTTTGACTTGCTGGCCCTGGATTCTGCACTCAGGAATGCGATTTGCAAGACCTGGACCACTGACTCTTTCCCCCCTTCTTGTTTTCCTGGCTGCCTTCTAAGTACTATACAAGAGAAACAAATATCTGCCAAGTTTTAAGGTTATCCTCAATACTCTGTTAAGAGAGAAGTGATTTTTAGGACATTTTAAGGGAATTGATTCACCTTGATATTCCTCCTATAAATGTTTATATTTTAAAACCTGACTAATTGGGTGATAAGTTTGCCTAGAAAAATAAGTGATCACTCTTATTATATTGCAATGCTGGTGAAAGGTGTCAGATGTCTTTGGATAGATGGTGTCCTGTTATATTCAAGGGAACTAAGTCCAAGAGACTGTAGTGATTCCCAGTGTTCAGTTGTTTGTAAATCTCTACTCTGTCATAATGAAAAAGAGCCTTGCACTACAGATTCTTTCAGAGGATAAGTATAGCTTCAGGTTCTATTTTTAAGTTTAAGTAAAAAATAAATAATTATACAGAAAATTCAATTGCTATAGACTGTCACTTGGAATGAGCTGACGTCCTACTTGTTCCTCTTACAACTGCTCCAGAATCTTACATTTTTTGAACTCTTCAGGTGCCATATGCATATGTTTATCCAGAACTCAAAGTCATTTATTTTTACTCTGTTTTCACTTTGACAACACAGAGAAAAGTCCAAGTACATAAAAAATGCTATTACATCTCTCAGGGCAGACTAATTTTAGTCTCAACATCCTCAGACATAGATGATGAAGATCGCTCTTAATGATGTGACATGAGGCCTGAAAAGACACTATAGTTCTTTCTGAATCTTTATAAAAATTAAGTTGTGTGTATTGTAACGTTATGTTATTTTGTTGTATCTCTGTCAATGGCATTGTAGTGTTTTAAAGGTGTACTTGATATAAACCTTGCTCTTAGGCATTTGGTAGCCTCCTCCTGCCCACCAGGTCCTCTAAACACAGAGTTTTCTGGAAATCCTAAAGGTTCCATTTTACTTTGTCTTATAGGGCAATACACAGCGTTTTGTTTGTCTATCTGTTTGTTTTTAAGTGCCTTAGTATTATTCTATGACAAAATCTTGCCAAACATTTCTATCCCTACTGGAGGCAATGGCAGGTTAGGTTGTGACTGATTCTGAGATGACTTGGAAAAACTCTCTACATAGAATGAATGGTGCTGGCCTAAACAAGGCCTCCAAATGCTTTCAGAGAGGGGAGAAAGCTATTCTAATTTGTCAATAGTTTTTTCATGTCCTTGAACCTATTTATACTGAGGGCAGGAAAGGAGTGAGTAAGGGATGGGAAAAGATAAAGGAAAGGAGGAGGTACTGAAGAGGAATATCTTTGGAATCAAAGACCATTGATAAGTTTTATTTTTTAATGTTTTTAATAAAACAGGAGCTATTGTTACAAAAAACACATGTAATGTTACTTGTGTTGTGAAGTTTTATTAATAGAGGTATCTTTCTAAATCTCTTAAAATCAGGAACAGCTGCTCTGTGATGACTAGTTGGTATTTAATTGATTTGTAAGTATTCAGCAGATCACAGGTCCTCATTCTTCTCATGATCTATGTAATAAGTTATGCTGCTCTGCATTAGACTGAAACAGATTGTAGTGGTTGGATATTTTGAAATCCTTAGGGTGGTAAACTACTACTTTAGAAAACGAACGGAAACTTGATTTAGGTAAAATAGTAGTTTTTGCTTTGTGGTACAGGGCATTTTTACTCTGGGATATACTTGTAACAAGGAAGGTTAAAAATGAGAAGGCAAAGGCAGGTTATTGCATTGCTCCTGACTGTGCAAAATCAGAGCTTAAAACCAGGTCAGTCTTATGTCCAGGCATAGGCTTTTATCCATAGCATACTCTCTTCTGCTATGTGATTTCAGCAATTTCACCCATATATCTAAAGTTAATCTCACTTTCAAAATAATCCTATTGGACCCAGCTGATTTGAGAAGAAATTTCAAATACTCTGATACCCAATGGTTGGAATAACTATAACAAAGAGTACTGCATTCTATTAATTGCTTAATTATGGGCAGAAAAAGTTAAATCAATGCTACTGATAGAATTTAATTCCTGGTAATTTGTTTTACCTCTGTAATAATGAGCTATATAATAAATAATGTCTATTGCTGTAATTCAGTCATTGAATCAGTGGCTAATTTAATTACAAGCTTAGAATTGTAGAAAATGGAAACTGAATTCTGATTGTTCTCAGATAAATGAGTTTTCTTTCCACTTGAGTGGGAGCTCTTTGAGGGCAGGAATAGTGTTCTTCACTGTGAATCATTAATGGCTATCAAAGTTCTGAGACATAGTAATTGTCAATAACCATTTGTTGAATTTACTTAAAGAATATTTCTGGATTATACTTTCATTTTGGTAAGTGCTAAAGAATTCATTTTCCTGTAGTACTTAGTGCACTTGTTATGAAAGTCTGAGTGTTCCCTGGCTAATAGAGTGATCTGAATGCCTGCAGAATCAAATGCAATATGGCAAAGAAGTTTTAAATGAGCCATTAAACAAAAATGTATTCCAGTAGTTTGATTTTTATGCAGTCTTTAAGGACAATGATGGAGTAGAAAATATAGTGTTCTATTTTTTACTTGAGAATTAGGAGATGCTCTAGAAAATGACATTCTGTTGAGCTGTAGCTTATCTTTGCAATGTATCCTTTGTTCCTTGACCCAAGGTAGAATTCCTAGAGTGAATAGATGAATATGAAAGTTATAATAGATTTCTGATCTCAGTTGAAAGTGATGCTGAGAATGTGATTCAATGCATATGTAAGTTTGAAAGAATCTTTATGTGATAGCATATTCAACTCCAAACAGGTGTGGCATGCCTTTACAGATCAATGACTACTCATAAATAGGAAAACATAGGTTTTGTTAATATATCACATTGTATGCAGGAGTGCATTTTGTTCCCGGGAGATCACAAGCAGAGTAAACTGGTGTAACATCACCAAAGTTGCTTCCTGTTTTTCTTCCCTTGTTGCTGGAGTTAAATTTTTTTGCATAGCCAGCCATCCCAGAACTCAAAACTGCTTATTTAATTTATGATTCAAGGGCCAGTGATTCCTGGATGTTTCTTCGGTCTAGGCTGGCTGAACTGATCTCACGCATGTACTTGTGATCAGCTAGTGTGCTGGTGAGGTGACTTGTTGATGATGGCCTTGGCTTGAAAGATGGGAGGCATTTATGTGGCAGTGTTATCCTCAAACAGGCTGGCTTGAGGTTGTTCACGTGTAGGTCACATAGGAATTACGGGATCTAAGAGTGGGAGTGCTTCCAAGGGTGCAGTCTACCTTCTGAACCCTAGGCTGGAGCTGACAGTGCAGCTTCTGCCACATTCTGTTGGTCAAAAACCATCACAAAGCCAGCCAAGATTCAAGGAGTAGGCAACTGTTCTCATTTCTTTGATGAGAAGGGAAGGAAATTCAACCATTTCATAATTTGTTACTGCTAATATTACAATTCTCACTGTAGGCTCCTCAAGTAGTAGTATCTTTTAATAATAATAACGATGACCTAACAATAACAATAATACTGATTACCTTTGATGGTCTTTGTGCTAGACTCTGTGAAAAATGCTTTCTATGATTATTTGCATTAATTTTCACAATAACCATATAAGCTAGATATTATTATCCTCACTTTATACATAATGCAGTTCATCATTACGAAGGGTTAGTAACTTTACAATATGTTAAAAATTCTGCAAAATGCTATTTCCCTGATCAAGTAAATTTGGGAAATTCGAGGTTAAGCAATGATGAAAACCGTGTCTGTTTATCCGTTCATTCATTCACCAAGCACCTACCCACCCACCCATCTATCCATTTATCCCATGAGACTTCTCTAATGTGTATTTTGAATTATATAGAGCAGCAGGTTGCAAGCTGAAATTTCCAAATTTGGAACCAAGGAAAACTTCCTATTATCGAATGTCTGTTAACCTTGAGTAAGACAGTTGCGTCCTGTGGAGTCCAGTTTGGGAAATGTTGTGATAGTGTGCTTAGACTCCACGCTGGAAGCCAGATTACCCTAACTTTACAGCAAATAGTGTTCTGTGACTCAGAATATAAAGATGTTTATAAAACACCTTACCTTTCCCCTCAATTTGCTTGATTATACAAAATGCTATGAAAAAATTTATGGCATATTATTGCTAATTGATATGTTAAATTAAAATTAAGCTATTTATAGTTTTATCTCTGAATCACCTCAAGATTTGTGAGTCCAATTTATTTCTTTACAGTATTATGTTCTCTAATCTTTTTCTTTTTCTTCTCTTCCTTCTCTTCCTCTTCTTCTACCTCCTTCTGCTTCCCTTCTTCTTTCTTATTAATATGCCTCTGAGCAGTAACACAGTTGCCTGGGATGACAGTTAGCAAATAGTACTATAGCATGACAATATAATACTGAATGAAAATTACACCTGTGTCAGATTGTTTCTGACTCACTTACTTCAAGATCGTCAAATTAGAAAGACACCACTCCCCACCTTCCCATCACAGGGATGAAATCTTAGCTTGGGAAAAGTTATCTCTAGCTCTTTAGTGTTTAGTATCTACTATTTAATATTGCTATTCCCAGAGAAACAGCCTTGAGGAGGGGGGTTCCAGAATCAAGATTAGGCTATATATGGAAATTTAAATACTATGTAAAGGAGATAAGATATTAGCAGGCTTCAAAGGAAAAACAAGAGTGTTTGTGTTTCCTGCCTCCTGCACAGTCAGAAACACACACACGGTGTCTAGATCATTCCTCTCTTGTATCACCATTAAGCCTCACATTGTGATTATTATTTTTAACTTTCCATTTACCCTGTTTGGACTCAAACATGTACCTTATCCATCTCACTGTTCTTACTTAACCATATTACTGACAATCATTACATGTTCACTAAATGTGTGAAATGCATACAATGGACCTATCTGTGTGTATTTACACACACACACACACACACACACATAAATGTATACATACATGTGTACATCAGTCAGCTAGAGCAGTGTACGAAGCAATTTCTAAGTAGTCACCTATAAAATTAAATTTAAAAGACAATATTTTTCTTCAGCTCCAAAAATTCAGATAATCTCTTAATAATCCAAGGATAGAAGATGCTCTTTCTCATGGAGGTGGAATCCTATCTGAATACTGTCTAAGGCAAACACCCATCCACACCACATAAATCAGCAGCCTTTCTTAAATATTTGGGAGGATACACTCTCTTTTGGTTATTCTAGGGGAGGAAGACAGACACAAGAACCCGAGGAGCTGATGACCTAATGAAGGAGTGCTGAGTTTGCGTCTGGCCGAGTCAGAGTTGATTAATTCAGACTGATGTCTGCCCCAGCAAGATCAGTACACACATCCACTGAAATTAGTCCTTGTTTTCCAAATGTTCACCTTCACACATGTATCTGGAGCTTTATACTAGGTACTGATACTGCTGCTTTTTTTTAAGCCTTGGAGTGTTTTATTAAAGTTAGTAAAACAGCAAATATAATTAAGCTTAATACTTCTATATCTTTTTAAGTATTGATGAAGTGAGAAAAGACAGGTTTGCTCATTTGGATTTAGTCTGCATTCCTGTAAACAGCAAGTTCAATTCTGAGGTCCTCAATCAGAATGCCTGTGTGACTAGTTTATAAAAGGTTGGTGAACTGTTTGTTTTAATACATCTGGTGAGAGGTCTTTATAATTTTGCTTTTTAGAAATACAGACAGTAACAAAAATGATATGACGGATAGACCACATGATTCAGACCTAATCTACAGAGCAACACAAATTAGGAGATAGGAATTAAACCTTTATGAAAACCATGAATAATGGCAATACTAAATCACTTATATCTGAATATGCTTTAAGATAAACAAAGTAAGGATGATACCTATTAACCTTCCTACATTATAGAAGAAATTAAGCTTCACTTCCCTGAAGAGAAAGATATTGGAGATGATTCCTCCTAACCAATACAAAGTAACTACCTGAACAGTTGAGAGACCAGGTTTCCCCCGACCAAGGTTTATCAACTAGAGGGGTCAAAACATCTGAAGGCCAAGCTTATGCCTCATATGCTCTCCATTTTGTCAGTACCTGGGTATTATGGGTAAGCCTGAAAACCTCCACATAAATGATTGGATTAAGAATACTCTGATTCAACTTTTTAATCAAGTTTTCCCTGAAGATGTGGGTGGTGGGAGGTTCAAAGTTCAGGCATAAATGGGAGTTAATGCAACACCCAGCTTTCTAACAACTCTCCACCATCCCTAGTAATTGGAAAGAATCTTGTGCTGTGTTGCGTGGTGACAGTTAATATCTGAAACTATGGGAGTCACGTAGGCGCACTCTACACGGTCTTATATGGCAGCCTTGATTGAAAAGGGGGAGCTAGTAGTTGTTACCTTAATTGTTCTGAAAATGTAGCAACTTATCAGTGATGCAGATCAGTAAATCTGTTGACATCTCAGCATGTGCCAGAGACCATGAGACACCTCGTATTCTTTATCTCACTTAATACATACAACTTTAGGAGGAGGTGTTCATTATTCCCATTGAAAATGTTGAGATTAGAGAGGTATATAACTTGACTAAGGTTGCACCATTTGTGCGTGAAAGATGGATCATGATTTAAACCCCGGCATTCACAGCCAAAATCTATTACTCTTCATTGAACAAAAGTGCCTCCCAGTTACAAAATACTTTCATAGAAATTAACTCATCTAATTCTTATAAACAACTCAACTGGCTCAAAAGGACCATGGAGTTACAGACAAGAAATAGGAAAATCAGAGAAGCTTGGTAGATAATTTTTAAAAAACTAACAAAATATAAATCTGGTGGTTTTTTTTTTTCCCCAGTTGTTCATATTTCTTTCTTCTCTTAGTAGATGAAATATACAAACTTTTATTTATCAGCCTAGCATTTTTCAAAATTAGCCTCTACTTCTAAATGGATGTGTCTTTTTCAGTAAATTACTAACCTCTGTGAGCCTCTGCTTCGTTTCTGAGATAAGAATAAAATTATAATGGCCTTACAGAACTATTGCAAAATTTGCATTGAAATATAAGCATTTAAGTAAACATGTCTAGCCAAGTGCTAACATATTTTAGAAAGTTTTATACTCTCTTGCTTTTCTTCTATCCATACCTTTCACATGGGGTAGTTTCAGGACAAATGAAAAAGTACAACTTATATAACCAAGTCAAAGATGTATTATCTTAACAGCTGGCACCAAAATTCATCTTCGGAAGGAAACTTTGTCAAAATATCTTAATAAAACATTTGTGGAAGGTTTGACTCTGAGGGCATAGATGTCAGCAGGAAACCCAACTATAAAAAGAGAAGGTTAGATCTTTCTGGATAAGAAAATTGTAGGCATTTATGTTTTGCTCCCAGAAAAGGAGGAGAGAATCGAAGGGTGCAGAAGGTAGAGAGAGGAGAGAGGAATTGGAGCGCTAGGGTGAGCTGTACAGTCAGGGAATATTCTCCCATAGAGGTTTGTAGAAGGACATTTTCAAAATGGGAAATTTATTGTTTACTTTAAAATTGTCTGCCTTATTTTAATTTCTGTCAAAAATCAAATTTCAGTAAAATCTTATACATCCATGAGTACTTCGTATGTCCTATCTTGATTACCATGAGAAAAAGCAGAAATGTATTGGTTAGAAGTAGAAGAGACCCCAGGAATTAAAAAAACAAACCATAAACCCATGTTGGCATTCTAAGAATCTGAGAATTCTAATTTAAAAAGATATAATCCTTATGCTTTTTGCAGCACTTTGGAGCAGAACTAGTGAGACTGCAGATTTCAGTTTCTTGTGTCTTAGGGAGATTTACCGCAAAACGCTTGTGGTATGTCACACTTTCACCAGGACTCAGGAGAAATAAAGAAAAGGTTACTGGCAAAATGACAAATTGAGAGTAAGGGTAGAACGGAGGACAAAGTAAGAGAATACTGTCCAAAGGTATAGGGCGGGTCAGTCCCAAAACAGCTGACCCCAAGTTCTAGGGGTTCAGACCTTTTGGGAGCTCTGGCAGAGATCCATGCTCCTGCTTCCACTTAGGAGCATTTCGGGGATGGTTTTTCCTGAAAAGGGTTTTAAGTAACTGTGTTGATGGTTTCTATACTTGCACGGTACCCACAATTCTCCCTGACTGCCCACATGCGGTCAACTGCAAAGCCAGTTTTATTATAATGATAGTACAATAATCACGTCACCAAAAAGTGAAACTTACTCCTTCTCTGGCCACATTGCAATCTGGGGACTGGCCAGTAAGGTGTGGTTCTGTTCTTTCTTTTTTTGATTGGTGAGTTTCTTGACCTTTAAGCTGTCTGGGGTAGCCCACTCCTGCAGTTGTCTGTGGAATCACTATGTCTCTTTTCTTACCAGCTCTGTTCACACTTATGCCTGTGGCCTTATCAGCCTGCACACACCTGCTCTTCTTTTCTCTCCTCTTCCTCTCCATCCCTACCCCCAGCTCAAGGCTACCTACTGCCTAACAATATACATTATAACCAGGACCTAAGTGCTCATTGATAGATGGATGAATGAGGAAGATCTGGGGTGTGTGTGTCTGTGTACACACAGTGGAATTCTACTCAGCCATAAAAAGTGAAATGTGGCCATTGGAATAAACTTGAGCGTATTTTGCTGAGTGAGATTAGTCATAAGGATAAAGATAAATATTGGATAATTTCACTGGATTTGGAATATGACAAAACAACACAAATGAACTCCTAAAATAAAATAAACCTTTAGATTTTGATGATAAGACTGAGTTTGACAGAGGAAAAGGTGACTGGGAGTGGGATTTCAGATTTTTAGAAATATATATTTATTCATTGAATTTTTCCTCTTTTTGTTCTATTTGCTTTGTTTTACATTTTTAATTAAACAAAAAAAGAAAAGAAATCAGCCGGTTATAAAAAGACAGATGCTGTATTATTCCATTTAAATGTATTCAGATTCATAAAGAATGAAAATAGGCTGTTGTTTGCCTGCAGCTTTGGGGCTGCTAGAATTTGGAGCTGTATAACAGGAACACTCTCTGTCTGGGATAAAAATGTTCTGAATGTGGATGGTGGTGATTGTACACCAATTTACTTATTAATGTCATTGAACCATACACTTAAAAATAGTTAAGATGGAAATTTCATGTTATAGGTGTCTTTACCACAATTAAAAAAAAACAAAAAACATCTGAGAAGCTTGAGCACCTAAGACTGTATTTGAGTGATCTCAAGAGACAGGCAGCCCCAGCTGCCATGTGGGTTGTTACAGAGTTCATTGAAAATCTACTTAAAATCAGGACCCCAAGAGATGTCCTAATTTTACCATAATTTAGATACATTCAGAGAAGATAAACTGAAAATATTAAGTGGAAGTTATTAAGGCATTTGGAACATATTTGAAACTTACCTCTAAACTGTTCCTGTTCACCTAGAAGATGAGAGTTCCTTGGGACCTTTGTACCCAAGGACTCTAATTGAGTTAATTAGATCATGCTGTGGTGGGCTGTTTCTGAGTCTCCTGTATATATATAAAATCCTTTATTTTAGAAATCAGATTTAAGTTCATAACAAAGCTGAGTGGAGAGTTCCCATATATTTCTACACACACACCCACCACCCCCCACACACACCCACACACACACCCACACCCCTACACCCTCCTTTTCTATCAAAATCATCCACCATAGTGCTACCTTTATTTGAATAGATGAACTCACTTGAATACATTGTTGTCACCCAGAGTTCATAGTTCACATTAGGTTTCTCTTGTGGTGACTCCTTTATTTTTAATCTACAAGCTTCTATCACATCCACCGAGTCCACCTGTCCTTGTAGACTGGTGACATGCTCTTCTCAGCAGGTATCTGCTACGTTGTTGCCGACCAAGTAGAAAATACTGCCATCCCTCAGATGCGTCATCTGAATTGGCTGTGATAATAAGAGATTGTTCATATATATGACACATTTTGTCAAGGAGAAATGTACATTCATGCACTCATGCATATTTTCATAACACACATATACACACACAAACATACATACTTGATTGTTTTAAAATAATGACAGCAGTATCCAAAGCACAGCTGTGTAGTTTAGTAAAGGATCACAGAAGGAAGATTCTGGAGGCTTAAAGGAAAGAGAAACATTATTACAACTTTGTCCTCAGGACCTGGCTTTTCATTAAATATTGGTCTGCAATAAATCAATTCCATCTTATTCTTCTTTTTGCCCCTGGCCTATTTTTTACAAGATCCATAATAATCTTATAACATTTGGTGGTTGTTGGTGTTTTTTTTTCCAGCTCTACTTCAAAGAGGTGTTTATCCTCCTTACAAAATGTTGCTTTAACATAGTTATAGATTTAGGACTTTAATGTGATTTTGTATTTTTCTGTTATGAGTAAGGAATATCCAATTACACACCTCCCTTCTAAATCTTCTGTTGGAAAGTATAGGACATGTTTCATTCACTGGAGATTTGGTATAGGCCACACAGCACCATCCCAATCCTTTTTCATGTGTTATGTCTGACTGGTGCCACAGTTAATGACTTGGGGACTTGGCTCTGCTGTTGCTATGACCACTAAAGCTTTGTGTTACTAAAACCCACACTTAGCTTGACTTCGGATGCTGTCATCTAGTAGCTTTTCCCTTGCAAACCTCCTCTTATGCAAGGGATTTCAGAAATAGATGCCTGAATGAGAACTGGTAGACACACACACACACATGCACACACACACATGCACGTTGGGGAGGTTGATTTTTAAGTACCGTCCTGCCAAATGTCTGAATGTATTCATGTTTTTAGAAGTCCTTCTTCTGGATGTTTTATCTGAATATGAATTTGGTCTGTTCTCTTCATGGTAGACCTTTTCCAAATGATGTGGTTTGACATTTACTTAAACCATTAGAAAGTACTTTAGTAGCATCTAAAGGATAATGTAATTCTGAGAGTTTCTGACTCAATCAAGACTTGGTATTTTTGGAAACTTCTAAAAAAAATCTCCAAAGCCTGGATTGATCTAAAAAGTTCATCACAAATAACAAAAGACAAATAGAAAGTAGATTTATAAATATATCATCATTAAATACAAACTAGAAAATGATTTCATACATTTCATTAAAATAATGATATTTTACGTTATTAAAGAAGAAAAACAGCATAGTCAAAGAAAAGAATAAATGAAAGCTCTCTATTTTGGAAGGCTTAAGAAGGAGCAGCTTTCCAAAATTCATAAATCCAAAAGAATATTCCTGAAGGATTATCTACTGCCACCTGCTGGTAGAAGACCAAGAAGGTGCCCTTATTTTAATTAATTTATTTTTTATAATTATTTTTATTGAAGAAATAGTGCATCATGATATTGTATAGATTTAAGGCGTGCCTCATTGTAAATGAACATCTATATAATACATTAAGTTCACCATCGCCTCTGGGTTCTTCCTTCCCCAGCAAGTGATCCCCTCTACCCATTTTGCCCACCCCTCCCCATTCTTTCTTGTAATCACTAATTTGATTGTATTGACTAAAAGTCTATTTTATTTGATTTAGTTCATTTGTTTGCTTGGTTTTTCTATATACTATATATGAATGAAATCATGCAATGTTGTTTTTCTCCTGGGTACCTCAGTGTAGTTATACTGTGAAAATTCCTGTGATGACCCGGAGGTTTATATAAGAATATGCTCTAAGTTGCTCCCATAATCTTTTACTTACTTCCCCTTTGTTCTGAGTGTCAGCTTCCTCTGCTCTTCTTGGGTTCCTCTCATTATCTAATTCTTTTTTTTACTGACCTTGACCCACAAGATTTTAGAGCTTCTCTGTTGACTTGCAGACCAATCTGATTAGTTCATTAAGCTTTGGTGCTTGGTATGATGATCTTGGTTATTAAGTGTCTCCATCTTTTCAACTCTAGGTCTGTGTATACAAAAGCTTATACTTGGGTAACCCTGGCTCTAGTAGATGCTATATATTAAACATTCTGTAATTGTGTTTATATTGGTCTCAATGACCAATTGCTGGTATAGATATAGCAAAATCCAGAGGAGTCACCAAAAAATGAGAACTAGAAATTTGAGGGTATCCTTAGAACATTCAAAGCTTGACATTTTAATAAAAATATGTATTTTTATTATGAATAAATAGTATATTAGTCATTATTTTAAAAATTTTGCCAAAGAAGGACCCCCAAATACTCTAAACAATGAATCAGAGCAACCACATATTATCATCATTATTTATAGGAAAAAGACTTTTAACAGTCCAAAGGGTAACATGAATATATTCTCGGAAAAGGAAATTTACTTTAATTAGAATTTAAAAATTTGGATATGTTTAGTTTACAAAAAATAACCAATTTATTTATTTTTTTGTGTGTCCCTCCTGTGGCTCAGGCTGCTAAGGCAGCTCAGATACAAACCATGTAAAGCCAAGGGACCTGGGTTCAAGACCCAGGCTAGGGAGGAGGAGTATTTCTTTTAACGTAAGATGTCAGGATTTAGTAAAGTTGTCCCCATAGGCCTACTTTTAAAGACAAAAGGAGAAATTGTAGGTATAAAGGATGCAGATAGAGACATCTAAAAAGGAAGGGGAAACTGCTATACGTATGGGTACTAGACCATGTGGACAGTGCCCAGAAAAGCTTATCATTTAGCATCTGAGAAGGAAGATGGGTAGGTGACAGTGAGGATAAAACAAAAAGTTCTCAGCTCAAGAGACAGCATGGTGATTAGTATAGAGGAGGCTACATACAAGTGGTTGTTAAATTTCAAAAAATGTTGAAAGTCATGAGAATCAGGGTATTAGCTTCAAATTATTTTTTGAAACAAAAAAAGACAAAGGTTGCTTTAAAAAAGGCTGTTGACCCTTGTCCCATAAGGGATTAACACATACCATATAGATGTATGTGCAAACTGAGAAAATGTTATTATCCATAGATATGTTTTGTAGATCTTATGAATGAAAATGAGATCCTTTGAATAATATGATATGAGATTGTTTCTGTATTTTGTTTACAGATACAGAATAACATTTTTTTCTTTTCTTTTTTTGCATTAAGCATGTGATGAAAATGTCAGTTCAGGTTTTTTTGGTAAAATTCATTATTGTGTTGAGTAAACTATGGGGATGATCTAATTAATTTATTTGAAGGAAATCTGTCATGAAATAAAGAGAAAATACCCATGTTCAGCAGTACTAGTTTGGTTAACAGGAATTTTAATTGGGCAGATAGCTTCTCAGAGACATTAACGTTGGAAAATGAAATTGCTTTTTATTGGGAGAAAAGCTCATTTCTATTGTCAGTAAAGAAAACTAATGTTTTCTTTGGAACTGCACATACATTTATTTCCTTACATTGCTTTGCGTAGTGCTGGATGCTTTTGTTTTTACGTTGGAAAAGAAGCAAACAGCTTCAGCACTGCCGACACAATAACCGTCTTACTGAGCATAATAGAAAAAAAAATATCAATGTGGTAAATTACGACAAGAGAACATGTTTCTTTACAGTGTTTCATTATTTTCATCTAAGATCTGAATAGACATATTTTTTTTAAAAGATGTTTTTGCTTCATTCCTAGCTCTAGTGCTTTTGTATAAGTTACATCAATCACACTTTCAGTTATCTTTATCTTATCAACAAAAGACATTTGGAGAATCTTAGAAAAGAACAGTTGAATGCCAACCAAAATTCCAAGTTAACCCGCTCTCAGTGCTCTTTCTGAAATCTTCATGTATCTCTTGTCTTTTGAGATGTAAGCAAAACCAAAATTCTTTCCACAGCAACTTTTAAGAATTTATTAGTAAATTGAATTAGGACTCAGAACCAGCAAGTTCTAGGAATGTGGTTTGAAAAGTAATATAATCTTGATTATTAGAAGCGGAAACCTTGTTGAGTTAGTGGAAAAGAAAATGACTCAATATTTTAGAGATTGATTAAATTCAGTTTAGATATTTTTAATATGTAAGATTACAAAATGGAGTGTTTATAGCTTACTTCAGTTATCCTTCAAAATATTGTTATCATATCTTTTTCATGCATGTCACTTAAATTTTTAATAAGATGGCTCCTTTTTTATAAAAGTATTTCTCTTCCAATGATCAGCATACATACCACCTAAATATACACACACGTGCATATACATACACATACATGCACATGCCTATATTTATTTTGAATTTGACAAGTTATCTCAGAGAAGAGAGAAGTACCTCTAGTACAACTCATAATTCACTTTATTAATGTTTGTCTTCAAGAAGAGTATGAGAAATATGTTAGGAAAACAGAAATCTGTTCACCTAAGGTCTTACATCGCAGAGAAGGAAGACATCGGTAGGAAAATATAATCAATGTCAATACTGGCGTCTTAAAAAATAACGATTTAGTTGGATGGTCAAAACCTGGGTAGCACCAGAACAAGTTTATTTCCAGAGCCTCAGGGTATGCATTTTCAGAAAATGCAGAGGCTTAAATAGTGCTTAAGAGTTTACACTTAATTAAAACTGTGCAGATCATCAGTACAGGTCTGAGCTGTCTTGTACAGCAGACTTGCTGCCCTGGTGCTGGAGGCAAAGCTCTATTAAAACTCCACAGATCTTAACACCCTCTGAACAAGGTTGGGCTGAGAGGATCATAGTGTCTCTGGCCAGAAACTTGAGCCTCTGGGTAAAGACAGAGCAGAATTCTGTGGGTGTTAGCAGTGATCTCCAGGAATCAGCAAGCACAAACTCTAGTCTCCCGAAACGACATAGCACAGATGAACACCTCTGAGTGTCTCCATTCAGCATTGAATAGAATGGAAACATAATTATGAGAGCTTGAAGACAACACATGTGCTGAAGATGTATTCGTTTTACAGAAAATAAAGTAGGTGTCCCTTGTGATGAAGTTGAATTTAATGACCTCTAACACCTTTTGCCTATAAAACATGACCAGGATGGTCTTCCATCTGAACCTTAAAGATTTCCTAGTGGAGTTAGGCACTGTTCTCTGTTCTTGTGAACCTTCAGCAGAGACTGGGTTGCTGTTGGGGAGGAAAAAGTTTTCTGTGAGCCTTAGTGTCCCTAACTGGGTCTGAAAATTGCTGACAAGGACACATTAATAGGAGAAAAAAAGGATAGCACATATATTTTATTTTACATGTACAGAGGAAACTTTACAAAGCAACGAAGACTAAAGAAATGATCAGTGCAGGAAACTATCCGTGTTACCCAAGGAAACAATAAATTTATGAAGATGCGACAAGAACAAGGGGTTCAAGTTAGAAGTAGTGAATGGTGAAGAATTAGGAAGATAAGTGTTAGTTTGACGAAGTTTGCATGTTCAGATTTCATGGCCTCGAATTCTCCTTCTCTAGTGATAAGAATGACTTCCAGTCTCCTAGTAGAGAGAAGACCCCTTTCACTTGGGAGATTTGGGACCTGCTTTTGCTAGGACTGGAAGGGCCCAAGGTGACAGGCTGCCCAGAGGCTAATCGCCTAAGTGAGTTTCACTGCTTTCTGGATGAGTTTGATATGTCCTCTTTCCTTTCATGGCATTTGTAACCAGCAGTAATGCAAATTCAGTATATTAATGGGATCTTGAGATCCCATAGTCTATTATCAGATCTTGAGCAAATTTTAGTTAATTATAATTCAATGAAAAATCATTAGCATATCCCCTTGACCTATCCTTTAACCCTTTAATAGATCCGGTCTTGCAGCTGAAATTCCCATAGAAGGATAGAAAAGGAGTAGAACCTTAATTCTGAGAACTGCCCAACTGGTTTCTAGAAAAAGCCCTCTCCCTCTGGTGAACCTACTTCCCCACTTCCACCTAACCCAGAGAACCCTGACCCCCTGGAAACACTGGGTAGATGTTTCTTGAGAACTTGGCCACTGTAAGTCTCTAGAGTGCACTTTTGCTTTTACAATAAACTCATCTTGTGCTCCTGAAAGATGGCTCCCTTGAATTCATTCATGGGAATAGCAGGAACCCCTGGATGGGGTCCCAAGTTCAGTGCACCCCTAACATTTCAAGGAAGAATGATGAAAAGGGGGCAGTCTGAGTCACCTTCAGGCTTCCGCTGTTTGCTAAGACTGCTTCGTCGTCACGTATTTAATTTTCCCAGGTGACGTATTTTGGGGTAACGTGCCCAAAATTTTATAGCCTAATGTTAAAGAATATTTAATGTCATTAAAATGTGAATGCTAATTTCTGGAAGGAATTTGCTAGCATTTGCAGATCTTTCGTGGGTATGTTTACTCTTTCCCCAACAGCAAAAATCATCTAGTCCAGAAAAATAATTTGATGAAAATATATCAGGAAATAATCTATTTTCTCACAGTGGGATGTAAAAGGCCTCTAGACAAAGGATGTGCTTGAGAGAAAATAAAAGATATCATTTTCTGCCTTTTTTTTAATCTAATAACTTGTAGAAAGAAAAAAATTTGGGGGGGAATTGAAATATGAAAGCACTTATTTCCTACTTTAAGCACATGCTTTATGTAATTAAACAAAAAAAAAATTGTGCTATAGTTAATGGATTCCTAAAGATGAATGAGAACTAGTAATAATAATACAGTTGTGAATTAATTGCAGGGAGTAATATTATACATATCATTTTCATTTCTTTCTTTTTGAAAAAAAATGTTTAATTTAGTTGTTCAATTTTTATTTTTCCCACTGCCTGTCCCAGCACTGAGTCATGAAGTCATGAACCTGGTTCTTGGGCTTTATGTGGACTATGCTGCAGCTCTAGACTAGTCACCAGGGTGTGTCTACCATTTGCGTTTCAAAGTTGAAGGAACTGAGCCAGAGGAGATTGGGCACAACTGAACTTTACAAGTTCACTATCTTGTGGACAATGTTATTAATAAGCAGAGAGAGGATTTTTCCCCTTAGCACCTATTGTATAAAATCTGATTTTCTGAGAACATCAAGATCTGATTACTGTTTATTATGCACTGCCAAACCAAAGAGGTATCATGGGAGTACTATTTGAGACCTGAATCCAAAAATATTTATAGCAGAGAAAGAAGGATTTAATATGAATACTAAGCCAGATATAGGAATAGGTATTTGACATAGGTGCTATAAAGAATTTTTTTCATTCAATGAGAAGGTTTGTTGTATATTTAATAAATAAATTAATACCATTTTCTTTTAAAAACATAGAAACCAGGGAATAATTATTGACATTTCTGAAAAGAAGCAGTCCAACAACTTCTGCGAAAATGTTAGTGGAAGTGTAAATGTATTCCTGTAGATGAAGGGCAAAAAGATGGCTGTCAGCAGGGAAGAGAGCCATGTATGATGTAATGGAATTTCAGATGAATGGTCCTTACCATTCTCTGGGTGACAGGGGACCATCCAGGTCACCCACTTAAATGAACCATGGATCAGAATGGATTCCACATTATTACATGGCAATGATTCAAGATTAGACTTTGTAAGGTCAGCAACAGGAGATAAAGGCAGTGTGATGATTAATTTTAGGTGTCACCCTGACCTGGCCATGAGGCCCATAGCTATTTGGTCAAAGGTTATTCTGGATGTGTCTATGAGGGTGTTTCAAGCTAAGATTAACATATGAATCCATATACTGAATAGAGCAGATTGACCTCTATAATGTCTATGGGCCTCATTCAATCAATTGAAGGCCTGGAGAGAATAGAAAGGAAGAAGAAACTGCCTGCTTAATTGTCTGAGCTGGAAACATTTTTGTGTTCTGGTCTTTGGACTCTGACTGAAACCCTGACTCTTCTTGGTTCTCCAGCCTACTAGCTTATGGACTGTAATTAGCTCTCCTGAGCTGTAGATCTTAGTACTTCTAAGCTTCTATAAGTACATGCGCCAAATAATTGTACAGTTCTCTCTCTATGTGCCATAAAACATGGCATCATGGGTTTGTTTTGTTTCTCAGTACAGCAACCCTGCCTGCCTTTCCTATCCCGAAGAGGCAAGCATGGCGGGTGTATCGGTGTAGTGACAAACACATTGCTTGGGAACCAACAGGTCGGGATCAGCCTCTGAGCCATATTAGAGAATGTCTTTGGGATGCTAGCGGCCCAGCTCCTGGATACTTTGTGACCCATGGCAAGTTGTTATCCCGTTCATTCGTTGGACTAGATACAGCTTTTCCTAGGAGAGAAGAGCACCTCTGGATCAACTCACCTTAGTTTCCAAGCAAACTAGTTTGAGCATCCAGGTTATTTTTGTACTGTCTTGATACTGTGTCACATATTGCTGGACTAGATATGATCTTCTAAGAATGACACCATGAAAGCTTCAATCTCACTGGTAATGTTCTGCAAACAAGAAAAGGGCAGTATAGAGAATTAACTAGTAAATAATAGTAGGTTAAAAACATCTTTAAAAATATTGAAATAGTGTGAGTATAACATCATGTAAGTTTCAGCATCTGTATATATTATGTCAACATCTGTATATATTATATTCTGATAACCTCCAAAAATCTAGTTTACATTTCCTACCATAAAACTGATCCCCATTTCACCCATCCTCCAATCTTCTTCCCCTGTGATAACCACTAATCTGTTCTCTAATAAATCTAACACTGTTTTGAACCAGACAATTCTGATTTGATTCAGACTTTTAGTGCCATTCTTTAAATTTAGTAGTTTATAGAAGATTTGTGTTGAAAAGTATTTGGAAATATAAACTGATTAGAATTCAAAGGCTTGGAAATACTAGGGAGACTTTCATAGACTCAATATGATGGACGGTGGAAAATGCAGACTTTTCAGCAAGTAATAAAATGAAAATAGGGTTATATTAGAAAGAGTAATTGACTGTGCATGATTCTCTGGAGGGAAGAGAACACAGGCAAGAAGATTAGTTGGGATGCTGTTATAGTGATCCATCAAATGATTAGTGCACTGGAATGAGGTGTGACAGGGTTAATAAAAATGAAGGGATGTTGCTGAGAGTTGTTTTAAAGGATGGGTCAATAAAATGTGTTGACTCGTTGGAAATGGATGAAGAAGAAGGGAGGTCAACAATGTCTTCAACATGGCAAGATTAGATAACTAGAAAAAAAAACATGGTTTCAGTTAGGAATATGACATAGGGTTCTCTGTTGTGAGTCAAAAAAGATGAGTGTCTTTGTGATAAGAGAGTGATATTCAAATAAAACTAAATGAGGGCCTAATGATTATAGTGGAATGTGGGACTAGTTAGCATTTGGCTAAGACTAAGTGTAAAGTTAGGTAACTGATATCGCCTGAATTGTGTCCTCCCAAAATTCATCTGTTGACATCCTAACCTCCAATATGACTATTTGGATGGCCTTATGAGGAGTGATAATGGTTAAATGAGGTTGTGAGACTGGTACTCTTATAAGACTAGTGCTCTTAAAAAACAAGAATAGACACCAGAATTCTGTTTCTCTGTACTATATGAGGACACAATGAGAGGGCAGCCATCTGCAAGTCAGGACAAGAGTCTTCACCAGCTTCACTGAATCAGCTGATAGTTAATTTTGGACTTCCAACCCTCAAGAACTGTGAGAAAAAATTTCTGTTAAGGCATTCAGTCTGTGGTATTTTGTTATTGCTGCCTGAGCTTTCTAATATAGTAACATTCATGCTTAGCGAATAAAATGATTGAGTGTATTTATTCTGCATAATTATTGTACTTTAGGCACAAAACAAGGTGAATATATGAGTAATGATAATGATTCACTATTAAATAATTCTGTGCATCTAAGAACATATGAAGATACATACTGTAAATATTTCAGAAAGGTCATAAACAATTTCATTGGATTTGCCTCCAAAATGTTCAGCTTTAGAATTATACAGAGTTATAACATATCCAAAGGTCACTTTGAGCATTTTTACAAGAGAGAATTGCTTTATTAGAGTACTGATTGCAAAAAGAGAAAGATGAGCTGACCAATTGGAGAATAATAACAAAAACACACAACTGAAAGTTATTGAGAATTTGCATTGTGCTAGGTATTTTCTAAGAATCTCATGCATATTCATTTAAATGATCTTGTACAACCTTATTAGATAAATACTGTCATTAGTCCCATTTTGTAGTTGATAAATTGAAGCAGAGTAAGAGTCAGTAGCCTGTTCCCATCACCCAGCTGTAAAGGAAATGAGAAGTAATGGATGAGAAGAGTGAGTGACAGTTCATGAATTCCCAAAGTAGGCATTCTTGGGGGGGACAATATGGTTAAATTTCTATGAGCTTTGATTGAAAGTTTGCCCTGAATCACAGTATCTTGGAAGAATGAAGGGACTGAAGGCACAAAGTAGCCCAACTTGTGACTTGGCGTTAACAGTTCCTCTCTGCTCTAACACCTCATCCAGGCCCAGAGAGAATATTCCTAGCAAGAGAGTAGCTCCTGCTTCCCAAAGAAGCCTCACCAAAGTGCTTTCCACTGTTACCGTATATTGTGCTCAGTTCTCTATTTGTAACCTATTCATTATTGTTTGTTTATCTATCTTTAAGATTGTATTGTATTCCTGCTATGTTTCCATCACAGAATTTTATATAGCATTTACATGTTCAGTCATACCTTTGGATGTTATCATTCCCATTTTACCAATGGGAACTGTGGGGCTGAGAAAATATAAAAAGCCCAAGCAGAGCAGTTATAGCTGGAAGTGTGTGGGTTAACCATACACACTATGGGCATTGAATGGCCAGCGCAGCTACCCTCCCTCTTCTAGTCAGTCTCTGGTCGAGCAGAGAGAAGCATCTTTTTTCATGTGAGACCCTGAAAGATTGTATTTATGTTTTATTTCAGTCCCTGTTATCTGAGACTTTTGCTTCTCAGTAGACTGACCATATTCCCTTGAGACAAAAATGAGACGGGCTTTTGGGCCCCCTCGACAGACTGGGCCCGGAGCAACTCAAATGCCCATTTCGCGCCCCGCATTGCAGATGGCCCTGCTTTATTTAAGATGGGACCAAATGATGGTTGATTAGGAAATAACAAATGATACTGTCCCTTTGACAGTGGCACTTACGGTCAACCTACTTCTCAGGCCTAATACTGTTTTCCTCCTTTAACGTTTTGCAAAGCACAAATTTCAGATACCATCTTGTCCTCGTTATCCTTCTCTCAATTCTCTGCTTTAACTACACTTAAAGTATTAACTAAATTTGGAAATAATATTCCAGAGGTTATGTGACATTGGATCATTTCTTTAGAACAAAATTATATATATATGAATGCTATATATATGTATATATATATATACACATATATATAGTTTTATAATTATCACAGAAGATGACATAAACAGATAAAAGCAACTGTTTGTATTAGAAAAGCAATATATGACATGTAGTATTGTTAGAATGCAAAAAGGATTATTACATAAATAATGTAATGTTCTTGATCAGTCAATCATATGTATATTAACTGACTTGACTTATTTTTGAATATTTATTTTTATAACTGCTCTTATACCATGTTTCTGTGAGTTCTGCTTTTCTTCCTTAGCATTTATGAAATAAAAATTTTGGAGATACTTATTAACTCTTTTTGAAAATTATTTTCATGACAATATGATGTTCCACCAGGGGCCTTATTCACTTTGCCAATTTTTTTGTATTCATCTTTAAATGAATTATAGCAATTTGGTGAATAGAATCTTTGTAAATGTTTTTTTCTTTATATTTTAAATTATTTTTTAAGGAAAGATTTTCAGAAGTGAGATCTCTGGCTTGAAAAGTGAAAAGTATAAATTGTATCTCTCTATAATATATACACATATACATAATATTTATTTCTATCGCTAATCTGATGTCTCATTTCAAAAAGATTTTTAATAATCTAATCTAGATACATTTTATGAAAATCACATTCTTTCCAACAATTAGCATTATCATGAAGACTCTAGTGTTGTTTCTGTTTTCAGCAATGTTTATATGCTGTTGGACTTGGTTCCTGATTTGATGATCAACTAAGACTGATATTTTAAGAATCTGATATTTTCTTTTCTGTATGTGTGTTATTTTTAAGAAAAATCAGGCTAACCTATATTACTTCATCTTCCTCAAACATAATATGGAATTTTATTGCTCTGTGCCATATTCATATTGTTTTAGTTACCTGAAAACGCTGGGATTCTTAGAAAAAGATCTTATCCGAAGCTCTTTGAAATAGCACTTTCTCCATGAGATCTTCTTTCCTAGAGACAGGGAGAATACTTTAGTCTTCTTTTTCGTTGTCTTTGAAAACTTCTTTGTGTTGTATGATAATTACATATGTTGATATATAGACCAGAGTCTCCTTAAGGATCAGAATCACACATACTTGTGTTCATTTGTGAGCCCCTAAGCCCATTCTAAACCAAAGGATTACGGCACAGCTGCTTTGTCTAATTGTGTGGAATGATTAATATAATAATAATTTGTTTCCTTGAGACCCAAATTCTTCAGAAATTAGTTCTGACCAGTGCAGGGTGTCATGGATATATTGACAGCAACTTCCTGAATTACCATCATAAATCTTCTCTGGAATATTTCAGTGTCTTTATCCCAAAACAGGATTAAAGAAGACAGAATATCTGGGGAAAGGAAGAAGAGTCAGCTAGGAGGGTTTTAAATGCTGCAAACAATATGAAATGCTCCATGGCATTGTTTCAAAGAGGCGTGGTGATACTTTTCTGACAGTCTGATTTTATGTTGTTGGAATAAACAGTATGATTAGAATTCTTTTTTATATTAAGAGATGGGGAAAAAGGAGAGAGGATAAATACGTACATTTGTCTGAAAGTATGTGTATCCATAGGCAGCACTTTGACAGTAAACCCTGTGTATAGAAGGAGTGAATTGTAAATGCCATTTATGATTTTTTGGTGTTGACTATTTTATGACAGTGAAGGGCTGCTAGGATACATGGCAAGATACAACTGAATGAAATAAAGGAACCTAAAGTAGGAGAAAGGGAAAGCTTTTTTCAGATCCGTGACTTATCCAGTATTTTACTTAACTAACATATGAGAATTTTTGTTTTGTCATCTATATATTCCAACTCTTTGCAAGTTAATCACATACCTGACTGTTACAGCATTCAGGCTACAACATGCGAGGATAAGCCTAACTCATCTAATATTAAAGGGTGGTGGACACCAAAGCCAGTTGGTGTGACAAGCACCTTATAGCAATGACTGTTTTGCAGAATACAAAGAGTTGGGTAGAGATTTGACTTATTCCAATGATTTGCATGTAGGATTTCATCACTCAGTTCTTCACATTATTCCACGTTGTATCATGCAGAGAAATACAGGCTCGTGACTTATATTTAAACCAAATTTAAGCCAAATTAGGAAAGTAAGCATGCAAATGTACATTGCAATATCTTAGGGTGAACGAAAGAGATAGGGGATATAATCCTGACTCCAGAGAAGTTCACAGTCTTTATACAGAAATATTTTCCAAACAGGAAACCCCTAAATTAATAGAGAACAATCAAGTGCTGTATTATATAATTTAAAAAATATAAGATTATCATCATTATAGCATCTAAATGGAAGCAAAGAAACCCCCTCCCAAAATGAGCATAGAATTAATAACTCCTCATAAATAAATTTGTCTTTTTTGATTTCCAAATAATATTTCTGGTTTTGTTTTTGCTTTTAAAGGAAGGTGAGCAGGTAGGCTGGCAGGAAGAAAGAAGAGAAAGTTTTTTTTTTTTTTTTTTTTATTGTTCATCTTGATTATTGCCCCCTACCCGGGCTGTGGACCCTGGTCCTTAGGACTGCACCCTGCACTTACCCACTAAGCCACCGTCATGACCCTCATGTTCCCGTTGTTAAATCAGAGGTGTCATTTTTCCAGTTTCCAGGGGAAAATGTTTAATCGGTATAATTTTCTCAGTTTTAAACTCTGTAAAATTTTTGTTAAAGTCTTAGTTACTGTGACTTTGTTTAAATTAAAATAAAATCTAAGATATTACATGAGTTAGACCAAAGTTTTGTATCAGATTATTTTCCCTATGTTATCTTTATTATATGTCATGATATCTGCAAAGAACATGATTCGTCAGATCTTAGATTTAAGCAGGCTTAAATGAGATTATATTAGGGAGTATAATTAACCTATGAGAACCTACAGAGGATCATATATCTTTTTTTTTTTAAAAAAAAGGAAAGATACAGGCAGGAATGAAGGCGAGTAGTAAGGAAGAGAGAGGTGGAAGCAACATTTAATTTTATTTAGTTGCTCATCTTGGTTGTCCCTTGGCCCCAGTCCCAGGTTTTGAATCTGCATCCTTGGGATGTATGTGGGCTACATCAGGGGCCTTACCTGTTAAGGTCACCAGGATGGGACTCATTTTAGTTTTGAAAAGACAAAAGACCTGCTTTTCACTCTTTCATAAACCAGTTGCCAGTTATTTATGAAGTATGTGTTGTCTCATCCATTGTTTCTGAGTAAACCTGATTTTCCCCTTTGAGATGACAATTCATGAGACTCTATATTGTGTTGCCAACGTGGGAGTAACCATGATTTGTCAACATTTTCTGCTTTTCGTACCCTCACGTTGGCTGCATTCATTCCACTTGACATTCCATTGTGAAAGGGTACTTAAACACAGTATTTTCTCCCATTCACTTGATATTTGGGAATGTTAGCAAGCAGACTAAAAAGCTAAATACTTGTAATTATTGTTCCTAAGCTCCAAGGATGTATAAGCCAGAAGCACCTTAATGAGTAATAACAATGATGTTGCTTTTCCAAAGAAACAAACCCAAGGATTAAAATGTCTTTGCCTAGTGTGTATGTATATACATACATAAATACAAACACCCATCCACTTTCCTGCCACTGCAGTTTTAGGAAGTTTAAATCTAATAGATTTTTTTCCTTAAGTCAGGAGACTAAATAAGAAATATAGAATGTTTTCAGTATTTCTGTAAGCAAGATGCACATTCATAGTTTTTAACAAACACTCTAATGCCCATAAATCGTTCTGAAGTCTTAATCAACATCACAGTATAATTTAGCATGGGCTGCAAAATCTAATAGAAAAAAATGAAGTGATTACATAATATACCTAACCTGGGACCGGCCGGAAATTCTGATCTCCTAATACAGCATTAAATTCTGTTGGGATCAGAGTTACATCAGAGAGTGAACACATTTAAGAGCATTCATTGTGAGCACTAACAAAGGCAGCAGCAATTAACAACTGCTGTTACTCAGGTGTAGAGTCAGGAAGTTAAGAATTTAGACTAGAAAATGAGAAAACTTAAGAGCCTGGAGCCAACAATGGCAAAATCCCTTGTTAGAGAAAAGTTCTGCACTCTACCTTTTCTGTGCAGATCTCTGGATAGCTGAACTTTCCTGCAGAAAAATATCACAAAACCTGGGATGGACTGTCAAGAGGACACTAAGAAACAATCCTACTCTGCCTGGTGAATTTACTCTCCCAGGTTTTAAAAGATGATTTTGTGGTTTCTTCTCTCCTCTCAACTCTAATATTTTTTTTCTTCTTTCCTCATGTGTATTTATTTCCTCTGTTCACTTTTAATTGTCAAGAAAACAGAAGCAATTAGTAAATGTTCTTATTCTCTGAACAGCACGCTTACCCACATACCTACATCCAGACTGATGTACTTTACTCCTTCTCCTTACCTTGGTGACACCTCTGGGTTGCTGTATGCTCCATATATGTTCTACCTTCCTTCTACCAACCAATCACAATCTTAACTCTCTCTTCCATAATTTCATCTGCCATATTTTTGATTATTTTCATTAGCCTGAAACATATTGTAATAGCATCCATTAAAAAGAAAAGAATCTTAGCAGCATATCCCTGTCTAGTTATTGCTCCATATCTGTATTTCTCTGTATAGAAAACTTACTTGAAAAAGTTTCCTATAGTATTGTCTTTATTTCTTCCTCACCTATCTTCTTCACCACTTATTCTGACACTAATTTTCTTTAGTGGAGTTTTCATGCATCTTTCTGTTGAGACCAATTTCTTGAAAATCATCGATGACCTACATTTTGCCAAATCTAGAGGTCTATCTCTCTGCTTATTGTTCTCAACTCAAAAATATTTGACCCAGTTGATTACTCCTTTTTCTATTGAGATGCCTCAAAATATTTATCTATGAACTTGTTTATTTGTTTATTGTCTTTATTACTGTGATATAAGAGTAAGCATTTTATTATAAAAATTGTCTTCTTGTTGAATCCCTGATATTGGGGACAGTTATAACCCTAATAGTTGGAACAATACCTGGCATATACTAGGTTTCAAAAGTCATTTGTTGAATTATTTAACCAGAGATCTGAGTAACAGGTACATGAATGAACTCATCAGTATGTAATTTTAAATAACACTAAATTAGTGTTTTTGGGGCTTTTGGGGTTTACTCCTTAGAGCACAAGAGCTATTGAACTTTGGTATTATTTTATTTGTATTTGAAATTAATTTATCCAATATGTCCATTGAACTACATAGCTTAGAGAACTCTGTCCATTTGACTCAGATAAGTAACCATTCAGAGAAGCCATTAATCTGGGTTAACATCTCGTGAAAATATAAGAATAAATCACAGCTGCTGTTATAAAACTGGTCGGAAAAGGGCAAACTTGGTATTTTCCAGCTCATACAACAGGCAACACCTCTGAGAAGCAATGGACCGTCTCCATGCTGATATAAGTGCCCACAGAGAGTAGAATGTGCAAAATACCCAATTACTGTCCCTATGCCCTGCCATTCCCAGCTCATTCCAAAGGTCTCCATCCAGCTATTGACCTATATAATCCACCTCAGTTTAGGCAGCAGCCAAAAAGTCTATTCATAGCTGAGCTATTCATAGCTGAGCTGGTAGGTCCTTTTTAAAAGTTATTTTTCCTTTCTGACCATCAGCTATCCCACCAAAAATACATGAAAATAAAATGTCCTCCCAGAACCCAACCTTGTTTCTTGAACAAAAAAGAGACCAAGCTTTGAGAGACCGTATTCAAATGAAATGTTTTATTCAGGACAATCAGAGAACTGGAGTTCTTAGGTAGAGACTGACAACATATTTGGGATCCCCAATATTCAGTGAAATCATTTTGTTGCTTTTTTTTCTTCAGATAAAAGCCTTTAGTATGAATGCTGTGAAATAAGTGGAGGAGATATGGAGTTTTTTCAGGGATCATGGGAACCTCTAATATGTAATTGGTTGGTCAGAAACACAGGTAATAGCCTGGGCTTTCAACAGGCTTCTGAAGAGAAAGGTGGACTTGGGAAACTGAGCTTTTCTCCTATGGAATCTGGTGTTCTTTCCAAATAGATAGTGTTGTAGGGGGTGTCAGGCCCCAATGCAGCATCCCCTAGTCTCCTTTTTAGAGGGCGACCTTCAAGAGCAATAGTGGTCACGGGGGGCCTTGGAATGCCCTGAGCCACACCCAACATACCAATTTCTGAGCACCAGAGGCAAAAACTTATCCTGTGAACCCTTGGAAAGATCCACATAATCCCTTCCTCAGCCTAATGTCTTCCCTCAGACAAGGAGCTGGGATCACCAGAATGCCAGAGGTTACTTCACAGACCTGGAGAACTTCCTAGAAAATCCCCCCGCTCCTTTTGCTTTCAAACTTCCTGGTGACTTCTATTCCCTTGCTAATTCTAGAAACTGGAAAGGGAAGGGGGTCTAGCCAGTAGCCCCCTCCCAAGAGTATAAGCTAACCAGCCCCCGCTCCTGACCCCTAGCCTGCAGTGCAGCCCTTTCTGCCCAGGAGAACTCTAACTCCGCTTTTGTTTTCTTTCTCCTCCATTTTCTCTAATAAACTTACAAAAATACACTTTTATGCTCAAGAATTCTTTCTTGAACTGTTTGCCACTGAACTACAGAGCCCCTCAACAGTATCAGGTCGACCTGAATTAAACTGAATTCTCTTAAAGTCTGCTGGTGAGAACTGTTTATTGTTGTGGGGAATCTTTTGTACACTTTTGCCTTGGAATTAAACCTGAAATAAAGGGTAAAACAATTAAAAAAAAATTTTTTTATTGGTTTTTAACCAGACTATTCAAGGATCAGATCTGTGGTGTTGAGGATACTTCATGACTACGGGACTCTCACACATGGTATCTGTGTTAGCTGAGAATGGATCAGACAGGGTGACTACTCTAAATACTTTCAAGATGAGTCTTATACTGGGCTGGATGAAGGTGTGCCTGAATGAAAGGGAATGGAGGACACACAATTTTTATATCCATGCAGCTATGTATACGTCAAAGCATCAGGAATATATAAGAGGTATAACACCTGTACGTTCTTCATACCAGCTGTGCTACCTGGGAAGTGAGTGAGAAACTTGAAGCAAAATGGATTCTAGCTAAAATTGAGAATGGGAGTGAAAGAGTAGTGAGATGAGTCTTTCAAAAAAGGATAAATTGCATGTTCTTGGCTAGTTGGTATCCTTCCATTTAAAAGAATTTCTCTGACTCACTTGTACTTTTCTCATGAAGATTTTGACATTCAGACAAGTGGGTACTTCCTTGTTTTGATGAGAAATACTCTAGTTTTCAATACATGGGAAAGTGAAAAGTCCTTAGTCAACTTTAGTTCCAGTAGACTCTCTCAAAGAACTAGGAAATTATTTTACTTCTTTTACTCTTTTCATGTCTTGCAATCTATGACAGATTTATTTCAAAGTTGTGAGGGAAGATAAACAGAAGTGGAAAAACATGAAGTGGTTCATTATTTTGCCTATTCTCAGGCAATGTCCGGCACAGGCCAACTGAATGATGGTCTTCAACTATACATCATGGCTGGTGATATGATTCATGGGTGGATAGTTATTGGAAATGTTCTTTTTGTTGCTTTAATGCTTTATTCATAGCTAGTCTCTCTTATGTGTGGTTGTATTTCAAAATCATTAGTCTTAAAGAAAAATGCAAATACTTTTTGAATGCTTGAATATTGAAAGAAGAGAAAAGAGAAACCAGTAGGTGGGTCTTTCAGTGTTGCTGTAGTTTTAGAGACGACAAACCCTTCATCTCAGCATTAAGCCTTGGGAGACTTGGAATAGTAGAGAATTCTTCTGTGCCACCCAGCTAATTAGTGCCTGGGCCATTTTCAGTCTCTTGACTGTAAGACCAGTAGTATCTTCCTTCTGTCATATTGAAGCTCTGACTACTGAAAACTGAAGAAAAGCAAGAGAGTGAGCTAAACATAGAAAACGAAACTTGAAGTTCTGTTTCTCCATTTATCCCTTGGACCCATGTATCTTTAAAGTTAAGATTTTGGAACAAACAATTTATTATGGTGAATTTCTATGAAAAGATTCTAAGGATTCATTATTCTCTTTGGAAAAGGAACATAGTACAGTAATGAGAGTGGATTCAGATCATCCTGGGACCAACCCTTAACTTCAACTGTCTGTCTGGGAGATACTGGTCAACTTATTCTGTTGATTTCCTCCTTTTGCAATTGTTTTTTATTTTATTGATGTGACCTTATATTATGACACTATATAAGCTTCTGTGGGGCATGATTATAAATTAACATTTATATCTAAGGCATTATGTTCACCTCTAAAATTTCTCCTTTTTAAAATAAGCCACAACTTTTCCTAAAATCATAAAAGAAACCAAAAAAAGTAGTTTTGACAGCTTTTACCTACTCAGATCCTTGAAGGCTGCAAGATTTTGCTCACCTGGATTCATCAAGAATGTCTCTGTACCAGCCAAGGCCTAAGACCCTGTCCTGCTGAGAGCAGAGACCCTGCTGCCAGTCCCCAGCCTGTGAACAAGCCAGTTACCCTGGCTGGTAGAGGCTCAGGCCTGAGGCTGCAGAAATCAGGCAGCCCCTATCAGCGGCCAGAACTCTTTTGCCAGAGTGGATTCCTCAAGTCAGGACTATAGAACTAAAGCAGCTGCAGTTTTATTTTTTTTAGAGCTTTTGTCACAAAAAGTATTTGTAGTTATATATGCTGCACTTTTTGATTTGATCTTTATAAGTGTCTTATAAAGATTAAATTAGAATATTCACATAATAGCTCAGTGCTTATTAAAGGAAAACTGCTATATTATTGCTCTTATTAATAATATAATTAAAAATTTATATTTTCCTACATTTCATATTTTATATGAACCTGCATCTGATATGTGAAAATCAAGATAGAAAACTTTAACCGATGTGCTTTTTTCTATTATTCATTTTATAACATTGCGATTCTTTAAAAAAAAAATTTTTTTTTTGACGGAACCTTGCATCATAACATTTACGTAGGTTTACGGTATGCATCACAGTAAATCCACATATATATGTGTGTGTGTATACACCCTATTTGCCTGCCTACTCTCCCTCTTTTCTTCCTATAACCACTCATTTGCTTTTCTTTGACTGAAAGTCTGTTGTTTGATTTAGTGTATTTGGTTGCTTGTTATCTCTATACACCGTATCTAAGTGATGGCATGTGATCTTTTTACATTATTATGTATAATGATTATTTTATAATATGTGCATAATTGAAATTATTCTTTTTTCTTAAAGTTACTGGCAATGGCTATAAACAGTATAATAGTCCAAAAAAGTATCTCTGCTCTTGGAATTTCTGAGAAAGCTTCAATAAATAAATTCCAGACCCATGGGAGATATGATTATAATTATTTTGTTTTATTTTTAAAAGTCAACTTATGTTGAAATTATGAACAAGTCCCAACCTGTGTTGCTGCCCCACATATTTAGGAGTAAAATTCAATGTTGCCTTCAACGACTTCAGTATGTACTGCAGACCCATGTTTCATCATGCTCACTTTATTCTAATGTGATGGTTAAACATTCAAGTCCAAATGCTAAAATATTAAGAAAGTTGTGATGAATTATAGTTTGGGAAAATTTCTGCCTCAAAAATAAAAAGTATCAAGGAAAGGAGGAAGGGAGAGAAGGAAGAAGGGAGGGAGGGGTGGAGAGAGGAAGGAAAGATTATGGAAAATCTTCAAACTGAACAGAAGTTTGAATATTTCTTTCTCTCAACTCTTTCACAATTGTTTTTGAATTTTACTATTTGAATTTTAAAGAGTACTTAATAATAGCATGTATTGATATAGCCCTGCTTTTCCCTTGTGACTGTAATCAAAACATTTACTGAGGATATTTTAAGTTACCATTGCAAATATTTTACCACTAGTTTATTGATGATTTGTATTCAGTTTTACAGTAAGATAACAAACATATTGCTCCCATCCAATGTGACATGGATCATCTGTTTTTATGCCAAAGGGCTGAAATACCATTTATCATATGAGAATGGTGTCAGGAAGGTGTTACAATAGCAGTCAGGACAAAGAGATGGGATTAGGTGTCTCCATGCCTAAGTGAAGGAAAATAGGTGCTACTTTTCTCTGGAAGAGGAAATTTAGCCCTTCTCTGCTGCTAGGTAACTTACACTTGGAACAGCCGTCTGCTTTCCATGTATTAACATACCTCATTCCCGGTGTATAAAATATCCAGAAATCCAAATCCATGCCAGCATCTTTCCAGGTGATTTCAGGTGGGACATTGGTCTTTTCCTGTTTTTGATATCAGTGTCTCCATGTGTCCTCCTCCACATTCCATAATACAGATGAAGAAAAGTCAGAAACATAGAAAAAAAACTACAAAACAATTAGCATGTCAGTTGAGGAAAATGTTTGACCTTACATTTAAGAAATGTGAAAGAAGCTACTGAGATTTTTCTATGTCTACTCATGTCTTCACTAAATATTCTAGAACTTTAAGTCAAGAAGTGTCAGTCTTGGAAAATGGTGTTAACTATGAAAAGACATATCATTTTATATTTTATATTTTACAATTTTGTCTTTGGTGAGTGAGATGGGAACATTCAGACTTTATGGAATCTATTTGTTTACATTTTGTTTGGTGGGGAGGGGGAGGGGGATATGTCTTCTCTCCTTGAAGGAAATTTCTTCAAAAATAGTCTGTTGAACGCATATTACGTTCGTTGTGGGCAATATGGTTTTCACTTTTTTTTCTTGCTCAAAGATACATTGATAGTTCTTGTTATTGAGACAGACAGTTATTACAGTTTCAGTGAGTAGTTTTGCTGAAGAAAGACCCTGTTTTTGAAGCTAGCTCGCAGTAAAAATTCATCTTAGAGGAGTTGTAATTACTTCATGAAAATAATGAAAATCAGGTGTACCTTTGCAATAAAGTTCATTTGGATTGAGTGTCCCTGGTAGCCAGTTCCTTTAGTTAGTGCTCTAGGTATTTTGTGAGAGGCAGTATCCTCATGTTGGGAAGATAAATGAGCTTATTTAAAAGTTTTTGGCTTTTTTTTTTATGCTTAGTATACCACAGAAAATTTTAAGAAAAGTAAAGTGTCCAAGAATGATCATGTGTGCTTTTATCTCAGACATGGTCAGGTGGTGAAACATGGATTAGTTTGCTCATATAATTCATAAAACAATTAGGTTGAATTAAATAATCTGTTTTGTTGTGATCTGATTAATTTGATTTTTAAATACTGTTTGGGTAATTAAACCATTCCCCAATTGATACACAATTTATATAGAAATGCAGGAATAAATTCCTCATAAGCCAAGAAACATAACTTTAAGGTTGGGTTACCTTTTCTTTTCCAACATGAAGGTTTATGCATTAGAGAAGTCTGTTAGTCTGTGTTTTCTGATTTGTTTTTTGTGCAATCATGGGTTCACAAGTGAACTTACAGAACGATCACTGCACAGGCGATAAAAACCCTATTCGTAGTATTGAAATAAATTGTTGATTAACTTTAGATCTCTATTTACCTGTCAACTCTAAAGTGAAGGAAACATCATGGGCATCACAGAAGTCTTTCAAATCTCCAGCATTGTAGCTCTCTGTATATTTATGAAGTGCCTCTAGAAAATGGGACAGTGTAAATTGTTTTATCATTGATTTACTTGACAGATAGAAGTGCTAAGCTCAGACATAAAGAAAACAGTTCCACTATGGTTCCAGAAATGCAGATCTCAAGAGTATTTGGTAGAAAGAGAAAGTTTAGAAAGCACTCAGGAATTGTGCTCTCATATATATTTATCTGTATTTTCACATATGCCATTATTTATTCATTGAAAGCTATGTGTGTGTGTACCTTTGCAGATAGTTTTCTAGATGCTGAGCATGTCATACAGAACACCACAGGCTAAATCTCTCTATCAACTTGCACTCTGGGGAAGTGGGGGAGAATACGGATAATAAAATGATGAAGTGAAAGATACTATGTTAAATGAGATAATAAGGTAAAGCTAATATATTAAAACCAGGATGAGAAATAAACAAATAAATGTGAAGGCTTCTAAAGAAGGACTTCTACTGTATGCATTGTGTCTAGGAGGTGCCCACTTGGCACACGAATGAAGATCCTTAGAGAGTAAGGGATGAGCCATAAAGACATTTGAGGAAGGAAAGACGCCCCAGCAAGAGGGAAAAACAAATGCAAAGATCTGGAATTAGAAGCTGACAAGATGTGTTTGAAAAGTAACAGACTGACCAGTGTGGAGGGAGGTGAATGTGTCAGGGAAAGAGGAAGATACGGTCAAAACATGAAAGTAAGCCAAGTCTCCAGATGTTGTTGACTGTTTCAAGTACTTCTGCTTTTATTCTAAGTGAGCAATGTTAGGAGACTTTCTCTTAAAGGGTCCCTGAAGCTCTTTTGAAATAGTGTGGGAGCCAGGACAGAAGCAGCAGGCCTGTTAGGGGGCAGTAAGATGATATTCCACAGTCAGATGTTACCTTTTCTTATAGTCTAGTTCCTACTATAAATATTGTCCTGTATTATCTGTAGCCTATATTTCTATCACTGAATTTATTCACCTATTTATAATTATAATTGTTGTTTGGTACAAAATCTTGTAGCTGTTGCTCTAGATTAAAATTCCTTAAGCTTGGCGGCTAAAGTACATGAGTTAAGGTGTCTGCTTTCCTACTTTCATAGGCCAAGGACCACCCAGTCCAACTAACACAGGTTCATTGAGTACCTACTGTGTGTCAGGTGCTGTTCCAGTTACTTGGGTTAGATCAGTGAGCAAACAAGGCTAATATCTCTACCTTCTGTATTTTAGAAGGAAGAGAGCAGAGAAAAGTAATATGATAAACAAGTTAAATAATTGATCAAGTTTACTGGAAGATTGTAAGTGACATTTTAAAAAAGAAAATGTAGACCAACACAAGACTTGGTGCTAATCCACTAATCTGGTTGGCATGTATTACGTGAAAGACATTTTAGCAAAATTTTAATAGTTTAGAGAGTTTGCCTTGGGAATTTTGGGGAAAATAATATTGTAGGCAGAGGAAAACAAACAGTGGCAAGAAACGGCAGTGCAAAAGAAACAGTGCAGGAGCATAACTTGTTCATAATAGCGCAAGGACGTCAGTATGACCAGAGCAGAGTATCCGTGCAGAATGAGTCGGGTCCAATCTGTCAAAGGAGAGCCAGATCATATAGTTGCTTAAGCGCTCCTGGAAGAATGTTGGATTTTGCTTTAGACAAAATGAAAAGCCAAGAGAGGAAGAAACAGGATCTGACTTAAGTATATCATTTTAACTGCTGTGTTTTGCTAGGTTGCAGGAGGGAGACATGAAAGCAGGAAAACCAGTTCAGAAGCAGTTACAGCAATCCGTGTTAGAGACGAAGGCTCAGACAGAATGGTCACAGCAGAGCTGGTGACAAGTGGTTATATTCGAATCTATATCCAGAGGATTTGCTAACAGATTGGATGTGAAGTCTGATACAGAGAGGAGATTAAGATGATAACATTTGCGGAACTGAAAGACTGAAAGAATGGAATTGCTGTCACTGAAGATGGGGAGTGAGAGGTTCCGTCAGGAGATGATTTGGGGGAGTATCTGTTGTCTTATTTTGGCCAGGATAAATCTGGATATCTATGGCAATGCTGCATAGGCAGTTAATATCCAATTCTGGAATAGGAAGGAAGGTCTAGACTGAAGAGATAAATGAGTCACCAGCTTCCAGGAGTATTGAAAGCCACAAGACAGCATGAGATCTCCAAAGTAGTGTCTAAAGATAAAACAAAGAAAGTCCATGACTGAACCCTGAACAGTTTCATTTTTAAATGATATGAAAAGGGAAAAATCAAGAAAAAAAAATCACGTAGCTCAGAGTTGGACTTGATAAGTTCTCCTGACAGATAAATGAAGATTGTTATTAAAAGTTTAAACTCACCTCAGATTGATGGATTCTCTAGTTGTCCTTGTATCATGACCCTGTTGGGATCTACTCAAAGCATAGAATGCAAATAAAGAGTGTCCCTTCGCATCACAACTCCAGTGGCTTGATAGTGAATTCTTGGAATGCTGTGCTGCTGAAGGTGTGGAGTTCAGAACATGAGTTTCAAGGGAGAAGGAGCCCTAAGCTGGAGCAATTAGGCCTTGCAAGGATGCAAAATGGGGGACGTGCACCATGCAGATGACAATTCCAGATGTTACTAAAGAGGGCTATACTTCTTTCCTAAAATTTTAAACATATATTAATGATGTGAAACTTCTCTCAGATTAGTCATATGCATAACTTTCTGCCACAGCAAAAAAAGTAATATTCTCTTTCTTAATAGTGATATGATTTCGCCTCGATAAAAAACTAGGACATGTGTCAACAGAATATTCTGAAATCTAACTCCTGTCAGAAAGTGTGTTTCAGACAGAATTATGCTAAAATGAAACTCGTCACGTGACTTTCACATGGAACTTAGTCCACATGAATGATCTTCATACAGCAAATCCATCTTTCTGGGGACTTGGGACACATTTTCAAAACAGACTCATCCTAGTTATGATATTGATACATATCACTGATAAAACATCCTGAAATCCAAAGGTCCGGTGGAGGACTAGTGAGGCTCCTTTTCAAGACTGGGAGGATGATATTTTAGGCAGTTGTTTTGAAAATTCTACACTAAGACATTTCTGCCCTACTTTATAGGGAGATTCTAAACTCCACTGCCTAGTGGGTGGCAATTCTGAGATGTGCAATGAAAAGTTAGCACATACTCTGTCCAAGACTTTTCGTACTACCAAGCAGGACAGACAGGTGAGGGTGTCAGTTCCAGCACAGAGAGCTCAGGGCCCAGGCACCTGGTACAAAGTAGTTTTGAAGAAAAACCCTCTCACCTGTCACTCAGCACTGTGCCAGGGAGGGCTGGGCTTCCACGCAGGAGGGGGTCACATGCATTTCCATGATCCCATATCAATTCACGTGCCTTATTTCTTGTTAGAACAGGTAGATCCAACCCCAGTCAATATCACAGAACATGAACTATCGAGCCCTCCTCAGGAAGTAGTTTTAAGTAGTTTGAAGTCTAATACCGTCATTAAAAATATGACATTTAAGGGAAATTGTTGCAATAGTTCTCCAAATATGGTCCCTGACTGGATGCACTGCATCACTTGGGAACCTATTAGATGTTCCCATCAGAACTTACTGAATCAGGACATCCAGGGTTGGGATCTAGTTGTTTGTTTCCACCATCCTCTGGGTGAGTAATGCTCACTGAAGTTTGAGAATCACGGGTCTTAGGTAGTGTTTCTTCAATTTTGGTGTTTTTAATGACTGCCTGGAGAACTCTGGGCTAGGGCCAGATACTTTTATTTGTTTGTAATATTTATAAGTCACTTAGTTTGATGAATCTTTCTGTACCAACAAATCTATAAAAAATAGGTTAGGATAATATATGATTTTTTTTTTTTTTTTTTTTTTTTACAAAATATGCTTTGAATCAAACCTCACTAGAATTGTTATTTGAGAAATTAGAAAATACATATTTTAAGTGACACCATTTTGTTTTTTTTTAGTCAATGAGTATATGGACTTTGCTATGGCTACATAAAATAGTAAGTTATAATTGCTCAATGGATTCAATAGACTTTAGAGAGGTAAAAGAATAAAAAGATCTCATCAGAAAAAAAACTGAAATGAAATTGAGTACTATTTCTTTGTACATACATATATACAGGTGATCTTTGAGTTATGTTGTTTTATTCAACATTATTTCCTTTTATAAGGTTGAGAAAAAATAATCCCAGTCAATACTGAATAAAATGACATTATTCAAGGGTCTGTTTTTGTGATACCTTGTTTCACTTAAAATCAGTTTTTAAGAACATATCAAAAAAGAAAGAACTTATTATACATATCACATACTCACACACATAATTGAATATTCCTGTCATGTTTCTGCCCAGTGTTAAATTATTTCTTCCTTTGTGCATTCTATGAAGCTGAATAATTTGATTAAGTGTTTCTCAAATTTCTTAGTTTAAATTTTTTCATGGGCAAACAACCCTTTAAGCAGACTTTAATTGGCAATTGATTTACTGACATAGATGACTGGATTTGGGTTATTTAATATTCTATGGATGTTTTATAATTAATAAAGTTGGAGTAGTGAGTTATTTAATACAATATCATGTATGGCCAAGGAAGAAATGACTGTTTTCATAAATCCTGAAAGAAACACAATTTATATTACAGGTTTTTTTGTTTCCAAAACAGAAGAATAACTCAATTTTAAAGCACCACTGAGAATCACTGTTTCAAAGTGATTTATTTTCTAGTTTTTCCCTGCCTTTCACACTTGTTTTCTCTTAATTTTAAAATGCGGATTTTAACTAGGGAAAATATTGCTGATGGACATTTGTTTCATCCAGAAGTGAAAATAAATGACTGCTGATTTCACTGCACTAGAAATGCGCAAGGTGGTATCTTGTGAGGCAGATTCTGTTTTGATTTTGGTTATATCATAAGATCACTTTCCAAGTCTACAATTTTGAGCATGAAACTGAAATGATGACTTTGCAGTTTATTCGAATGGCTAGAACAAAGTGCCAGAAATGGGGAGGCTTATAAACTACAGAACTGTATTTCTCATGGTTCTGGAGGCTTTGAAGTCCACGATCAGAGTGCAGACTCAGAGTCTGGTAAGACCTGTCTCTGGTTCTTTCAAGGCTGGCTTCTGTTATGTCTTCTCATGCTGAAAGAGACTAGGGTCTCTCTGGTTTTTGTTTTGTTTTGTTTTTAATAAGGTCACTTGCCTTATTTATTAGCCCTCATAACCTAATCACCTACCAAACATCCTGTTCTCTGAAATCATTACCTTGGGGTTCAGGATGTCGGCTTACAGACTTTGGAGAAACATTCCATCCATAATTAGCAGATATATGTATATATGAATATTGCATATATACATCTGTATATATGTGTATCTGTATATGTATGTGACATATATGTGTGTTATATATATGTATGTATATATATATTTTTAGAGAAAGAGAAGATGATTAGTTTTCAATAAAATTTAGTTTGAAACATTAATTTAAAATTTTTAAGAGATTTTTACATGTAACAGTATATATGTATGCCTATCTATATCTCTATAGTTTCTCATTAAAATTAAATGCATTCAAAACTAAGTTTTTAGTGGATCTTCTTTAAAAGTCACATTTTGTGACTGAAAACACCTTGATTATTATTGTTAAAAATATATCTTTACTTTCTAATATTTAACCTTTTTCAGGGGATTCAGATAGACACTAAGGATGGAATAGAATTGAATAATATTTGCATTTTTATTTTTGAAACTGTCCCATAATTTTTGAATGTGTGCTCTTTATTTGTATTTATCTTTAAATTACATAAAATTATATAAAATTTTCATTCATTTCGAATTTTAGGGAATACTGTGTTTTGATATAGATAATTTTCTCCTGGTTTACCAGAAGTATTTTTGCTTTGATGTGTTTATTGATACATAATTTTAAAATGTATTTTTACTTTCTGGATGTAGAAAGTAATATTTTGTGAAGGTGTTTAATTCCTTTTTGGTGACTGGTAGAAAAAGTATTGTTCAATATAATATTTTCATGGATCAATAAGAAAAAAGAATTCTGTAATTGTTCACAATGTCAGTGATTGAGTTACCTGTGTCTTTCTAATAACAAGTTTCGGAAGAAAAAAAAAAAAAGATGCCCTCTTAACTTTTATGATTATATATGAATTAATATTTTGCCACCTGCGTTTGTTTGAAACATTAAAATATATTAATTTAGCGAGTATTTATTTAATTGTTTTTATGAACTAGATGTTGTTTAGAAACCAGGAATAGTATGTACATCACAGTTTCTAGCCTAAAGGAAATTAACATTATGATCATGTTAACATTATATAACAATTGAAAGTAATATAAATGGCAAATGAGTCAGGAAAATTGTAAGTTCTATAATCATTCAGAAAATGGAAAAGTGAACTAAAGTACTTCATCAAAGCTTTGGGAGAAATTGGAGCTTATGTTAGAACTTGAAGAGAATCTTAGAAGTTAGGTTGTATTTGATGAAATGGAAGGAATATATTAAGAATGTTCTGAGAAGGGAAATTACTGATATAGAGATGTAAATGAACTTTATCTAACAGAAATGGAGAATAATTCCTTGACTGGATCAAGGGACAGGTGGAGGAATCACAGGGATCGCACACACACACACACACACACACACACACACACACACACACACACACACACACTGAGGTTATGCAGGATTGGGCCACATTTTGGAGTTGAAAGGCAAAAGCTGTAAATCCCCCTTAACCATATCACCATTCTTATACAAATATTTCATTTTGTAGGCGAAATATACAAGTGAATTTGCCTACTCAATAATATAAGAAAATAAAATGCCTTCGTTTTTAATTGATGCAAAAGTCTCTATTAAGCAAGGCAATGAAGTGTGTTCCTGTCTATCACACATGCGCGAGCACATGTGTTTGCATATGAGTGTTGGAGTTGTCATTTATCACAATAGAAGGTTATGGATCTCCAACCAATGAGGCATGAGGAGAGCCAAGACAGGATAAGGGAGTTTTGTCTCCCTTTGCTGCTGAGACATCTTCATTTCCTGTACTAATCAACAGTGACACGTTACATCCTCATGAGTGACAATTACAGACCTCTCATTAGAGGAAATGATTGCACAACTAGGCAGGTTGATGAGCTGATTGGTGTTTCCTCAGAAACAGAGCTCCTCCCACTGGCCCCATCTGACAACTCTGCTGCATATTATCGAATATGCATTTAAGGCAATTCAGGCACAGTTTTCACTTGGCAAAACGGGCTGTGATTGCTTAGAAATGTATGCTGAAAACAGAATCTAATACAGCTCTCTGAATTGTAATAATAGTCATTTCGAGAACAAGGTACTTTCTCCTGAGTGTTTTCCATGCTGGGTTTGTGCATCAGTGTCTGTAATGGTGAGGGTCAACTTCTACATTTTGTTTTTACTTGGAAAATGCATGAGTGGACCAACTATTTTGTTGAAAGCTCCTTGGTTAATTCTAAGCAGAAATGCAGACTTGACCTTCATTCCAAATCTTGCAACTTTAATCAAAATATAGGTCACCTCTTCCTAATACTAACAGAGAAACTCTAGCCTTGGAAGGAGGTTCTCAAAACTTGAGTGAGAATCAGAATCCATTCTAGACACACTAACTACAGTGCACTGGATCCTTTACCCCTGTTCTTTTGAATACGTGTGGGTTGGACCCTGATTTATTTACTTGGAGGACAACAACTACCACCTAGAAGATTATTTAAAAGAATCCAGCCTGAAGAAAAGCGTTAGTTGGTTCCATTCTGTCCTGCAGAACTCCTAGATGTTCTCCAAGTAGCTTTCCTGGATCCAGTCCTACAGTGTTCTGAAATCTAAATGAGCACAACTTGATCTTGTTTTTATTTCCTGCTTTGCTTTGACTTTTCTAGCCCTGGTCTCAGGGCCTATCTCTGTGAAGCAGACAAGCAATGTTCTAACTAGAGAAATGTTACCAATTGCGTTTTCTACAATTGGTTTTCTGATTTGCTAGTATCCAGAGACGGATGCAATTACATTGTGCCTAAATTCTCAGTGGCAATGATATTTGTCAACCATTCTAAATCTAACTTTGGTCAAATGAGTCAGCTTCGTTTGTCTCTTTGATGGATGTTCTAGCTGTCAAGCCGCAGATATATTCATTGTCCTAAAGAAACTAGCTTAGCTATAAACTATGCTGATTAGTTATGATCAGACGGATTCTGGGGATCTTTTGAATCCAAACAGACCATGCATGACCTCCAAGAAAATAACTAAATACTGATCTACAGTCAGAGAAGCATTGGAAATGTCATCGTCATTCAAACCATGTGGACTATTTATTTATGTATTCAAAAGTTTCATTCAACTTCTAGCTCTGTACCAAATACTTTCAGGTGCTGAGGTCATAGCAGTAAATTGAAAAAGAATGTCTGCATTCATGGAACTCATATTCTCATGGGGGAGAAAGGACAACAAGGGAACAGATTAAGAACCTAGATAACCTCAGATAGTTTAGGTGCCATGAAGGTTATAGTGGGATATTATGATTCAGTGACTGAGGTTTAGAACTATCGTAAATAGGAAGGTCTGTGCAGGTCTTTTGGAGGAGCTTGACTTCGGGCTCAGTGGTAAAGGTCAGGGTAATGTTATGAGTGATGGTAGAGGAAGAACTTATAAGAGGAGAAAATGGAAAGCGGCAAATCCCATTAGCCTGACAAAGTCGTTGGCCATGGAAAAGATGGTTTTCTTCCAAGCTGGCTTTCTTTACGGGGAATCATGAAGAGTAGATAAAATCTGCTTTGTATTAAAAAACCATCTTGATGTAAAAAGAAGACATTATAGGAGAGTCAGACTAGATGAGTTAAGAGGAAATTTCATCAGATGCTTTTATTGCAGAGGAAAATGGCAGGAATTCATCTGAGAAAGAATTTAGTGGGGTCACCAGTAAGTGGCACACAGGTATGTTAATTTGCAAATAAGAGCAAGGCAAGGAAAGGAAAGGCACTCTTTAGAGAAAGAGTGGGCAGTGATAGAAACTTGCCCTGTTGGAAAGGGAGAAGGGAAGGGAGGGAGGGGGTCATGCATGGGGAGAAGATGGGGGAGACAGCCAAAGGGTAGAGTCAAATATGCTTCACACCAGTAGTCAGAGATTGAATCTTTTAAAGTCTTCAGTCTCTTGAGGACCCTCAAAGGGAGGGGGCTTTCTGCACAATCAAGGATTGATGGTGATTGTGAACTGCATTGTTTTGTTCCCAAAATGCCTGTGAAAAAGTAAAGATGAAAGTTGTTCATTATGTCCACTTTCCCTCCCCTGTTTTGCCTGCTCTGGCAAAATAAATTTTTTAAATTGTATAACAGGCACTAAGAAGGAGGGCTCAGGTCTAAGTTATGGGGTTGTAATAGATAAGATCCCAGTCTGAGCTGTAGACATTTGTAGACTGAAGGTCAGGCAGCCCTTGGTTTGTCTTTAATGATGCATGTTGTGACTGGGAAGGGCTAGTGGAGATGGCCTATAGTTAGTTTCATTATTCTTTGCAAAGGTACCTCTAGGGAAGATGGGGAAGTAAATTGACAAGAATAGAGGTATTATTAATAAGGTAAGTAATAATTATCTAAATCCAGTGATCCTAAGAAAGGGGGAGAGGTCTCCTGGCTCTTGGGTTCAATTCCACCCCATCACTTTGTTTCAGACAATGGCTTTGAACTTGCCCCAGGTTCATTAACTAAAAATTCTCATCATTTTCACCTGAAGATACTAGATTGACCATGCCAGGAATTTAGTGCCTGCCCTAGATGAAACATCATAAGAAGCAGTCTGTCTAAGGAAGGAATTGTTCTCTGATGAGAAATGCTAGTGACCTGGGTGTTAGCAGTGGATATAGTGAGATGTGATTAGATTCAGGACCTATTCTGGAGGCGGATTTTAAAAGGATTAGTGGAACTATGGTTTAGGAGATGTAGCAGATGTTACTAGTGTCCTGTCCAGATACCTTTTGCTGGCTGGAAAGTCATCCTCTAGCTTTTTGGAAACATTGGTTGACAAGAGCTCATAGTTTAAGTGGCCTGTCTGTCAATCACTCACTTCAACAATTTTGTTTTTCTCACCAAACAGCCACCATCCCCTTTTCCTTTTCTCCCTACAGCAGTGGTCTTCCAAGTATGGTCTTAGAAAAAGTAACATCAGTGTCATCTTGGAGCGTGTAAACACTCTAACTTCCCAGATTCTGCAACATATCTACTTAATCTGGAATTCTGGCGTTGAAGTTGAAGATTCTAGTTTAACGAGCCTTCCCAATGAGTCTGAAGTATGGCCAAGTTGAGAGCCACTGCAGTAAGGCAGCCTCTCAGTAAAACACTTCACAGAAGTTTTTCCTTGCTGCTCTGCTGGGAAATGCAACCTAAATCAGAGAATGAAGAGAAAACGAGAAGGTGATTAGTAGATTTTTTTTACTTGAACATTTAAATGACATAATTTATTAGTTAACGAAACTGTTTTTAACTTGGTTAAGATTGAGATGCATACGAGATATCCAAATGGGAATGTCAGGTAGAAAATCAATATACACAACTTGTATTCATGTGCAAAGTTAACAATAAAGAAATACACTTTAGAGCTTTCATTATATGCATAATAAGATTTAGGATTATCTCCTAGGGATTAAAGAAAAGAGGGTAGCGAGAACCTCTACTTATGGGACGTTTCTCTAAGATTTTATAAAATAATCATTTTGGTTCCAAAAATCATATTTAGAAGAGAATGAATAGTAGCAAACTGTATTAAGAATATAACTGCACTGTTTCTATGCCATGGGTTAACAGATTTTATTAACTATTAATGAAAGAATTCAAGGTTGATTTGACTTTAAGGATGCTTAAAGATTTTCTTTTCACTTTTCACTTTTTGTACATGCTAAGTAGAGAGGTTTCCTTATGGAAGATTATGTGCATACATTTATGTATGAATAGGCACACACATATATATATAATAAGTATACATATAATTATATACAACATATATTATATTATATGAATGTAGATGCCACAAAATCAGAACTTGTGGTGATGTCTAGCAGGCAGTTCTGATCCATGCATCCAATTGTGAAATGTAGGACAAAGAAATGCAAAGATTGAGACTGAAGAATGTCCTGGAAATAGCAATATTTGCGCGACCGTATATAAAGATGAAACTGCTTTATTGATCATAAAGAATGTGCTGCAATATAAAGAGATTTTTATAATTTTATAGTCATGATATTAAAAGTTCAGCGTATCCAATAGCTCTGTGAATGCCTTAAGCACTATTGCTTCCTCGCTAATATCATTTCTAATGTTTTCTTTAGTCATGAGTTTAGTAAGAAAAAGTTATTCTTACAGTCATTTTTCAGAAACATGCATCATATTCTGAATTTTTCATTACTCAGTATCTATTAAAACCATCCACGCTGCATACCTGCTAGCCTCAAATGTATCAAAATTTGATGCAAAATTTAAGCCAGATTCCAAAATTAGACCACTGGAGCAGATCCTTTTTCTATAATTTAACTATAGGTGAGGCAGAAGAGGAAAAACATAGGGAAAAAAGGGTCCTTTCATGGCTGACTCATCTTCAGGAGTATTATTTTTGTTTTATTAGATAACTTATGTTCTTTTTAGAACGGCATTAAGATGGTATAACATGATGCTTACGAGGGTGGATTCTGAAATCAGATATAATGATTAAGGTCCCCCACTTACCAACTGTATCGCCCTGGGCAAGGGAGTTGGTCTCTCTCTGCTCAGTGTTCTTGCGTACAAAGTGACAATCCCATAGGGTTATTGTGAGAATTAAACAGTATAACAGTTGTAAAAGCACTCAACATTGCTTGGAATATAGGAAGTCCCCAATAGCAACCTTAACTCCATACCCACTGACCTAATCCTTTAGCTACAGGGATGCCCAGTTTAGACAGATGCATCCTGAGATGAAATGGTGTCTTGCTTGTCTGCTAAGATGGACAAACTTTGCTAAGTCTTGGTATGCTCTTAAATGATATGGCATGACATAGTACTTTTCTATAAAGTAAAAGGAATCTTGTCATATTTGTTGTTTATAACAAGCATCCTGGCCCTGTCTTCTTTTGCTCAGAACAATCTGATTTTTTGCTTTAACTGGAATGGGAGAAGAAAGTAAGTCAACAAACTACATTCTTCCTAACCAGTTAAAGTATAGCACTGGAAATGTTCATTTATCCAAGACTCGTTATTTGATTCTGTATTACAAAAATTCACACAAAAGCACAGCCTTTCAAACTATATTCACAGAGACAATGTGAAACACTGGGATGAACTGTGGATTTGTAATTAGAAAATGTGTACTCTAGCTTTTATCTGCTATGCATTCATCCATCTATTTACTCAACAAGTGTTTATTCAGTACCTGATATATACTAGTCACCTTTCCAGATGATGCGGTATTAAACAAAACAAGAGTTACCTTCCTGATGGAACTAGTGTTCCTGTGTCATTATTGAGAAAATTAACAAATAATTAAATATGCTGTAGGTTAGCTGGTGATTCAATGTTAAGAAAAATGTAAATTGGGTGAAGGGTCAAGACTGTGTGTATTAATGCATGTGCTTAATCATAAACCTTGCACATATTAATGATATTTCTGGAATTTCATTTCCCCATTCATTGTATGTCTGGGGAAAGAAGTGGGCATGAGCTCTAGGAACCCTAAAGGATCATCCAGTTTTCAGCTGGGACTAACTATGGGCACCATGTAGTCTTTCAATACAGGAGTCATACTCCATTTAAGAGAAGTTACATGTACTTTAGTTTACACATGGTCCACAAGTATTTTTTCCACATGTATGTGATAATTTGCCTCCTAACTCTACCATTTTATGAGGTACAACCTAAAAAAATTAGAAATCATTTCTACACATAAGTCACCATGGATTCCTTTATTTTTGCAATACTTATCGAGGTTATATCATATGTCAAGAACCATACTGAAAGATTCACATCAATATCACCAAAGGAAATTAATATATATATATATATATATATATATCTCCTCATCCAAAGACAAAGAACAAATCCATGTAGAGTAAAAGCTAAAACTCATTCTTCTTCAAAGATATGCTATATTCTTTATTTATATCCAGTTATTGTGAACTCAGAGAAAATGCAAGACTTGGTCATACTGATCTCCCACTGATGTCTATGAGAGAATATCTGATTTTGACCATCTAAAATCTCTGAACAAGGGGTTCAAATGACTCAAGATCTGTACTTTATAGGTTGTCTATTCCTTGAAATAATGACAGAAAATATTCTTTGGTCAAGAAAAGAGAAGAATTTGCCATTAAAGAAAGACAGTTTTCTGCCTAACAGAATAAAAAGACCTGTCCATGAGGTATTCATCTGTGCTAACATTCGACCTCCTTCTTGACAGGATGTCAGTGAAAAATGAACTCACTGAGATACATTCCCATTCCCTTGGGCAAATAAAGAGAGAGAGGACACAAAATAAGCTCAAAAAACAGGCCCTAGAAGAGGTATGAGAGCAATTTCCAACAGTATTTCCCTTGCATTAACAGAAAATGGCAACAGGTCTTAAAGAAGACTAAGTGACTGATCAACTTGTATTTCCTCATTGGGCCCCCGCTTCTGACCTGTAGGTACTATGAAAGGGAGTTTTATATTGATACTTTTTTTGAAGTGTGAAAGAGAGTAAAAGGTAATATTATCATTATGCATGGTCTCATCAATTCTCCTTGAATGAATAGAAATCGCTATCATAATGTATTGTATCAAAGGAACAAATGTAAGAAAGGCTCCACTATAATGTTATTGTTACTACAGCAGCAGTCCATTCCAAGCTATCCAAAATCCATAAGTTAAAGGACCCTGAAACTCATAAACAACTGCAGACTGCAAGCCTGGCTACAGCATTTGATAAGGCAAAACTTCCTGAAATCACAGGGGAATCTCAGTTAACATGCTTTCATTCCATGCAAAATACTGCTTCTCCACCATACAGTGCAGGATGGTCCTGCAAAAATGAAGTCTTAAATGTAAGCAATGGTAAATGGTATAGGTTGTGGTGTTAATTTCAGTTGTCCTTTCTAGAGATTTGATTGATTTCTACCTCAACTGGTAATAAATTCTTCCACATGGTTCACTTCCCTCACAGGAAGTATGACTGAAGGAAAATACACCTAGATTTCATTGTAGGTCATGGTGCTATGAAGGGGAAATAGTTTAAAGAAGAGATTCTGAGCTTCAAAGAATTAAGTTTTAGCCATTTCTCATCTGTCAGTAAACACAGACTAGTGGATGTTTCTTTCATTCTCCTGAGCGGAAGTTGGGAGCTTTCAGAAGTGATATACTTGGCCTCACCGTATTCTTTTAGTGTGGAAAGCTGGAAGTAGGAAAATGTTGATGACTTAGCTTCAACTGGATTAAGCAGTAATGGAGTAGGGCTTCCAGTGGGATTTCAGTAATCACTAACATTGAAACTGTATGTGATGGAGATCTAGTAAGCAAAGATCTATGCAAATCGGATGGCCTAGGAGGGAGTGAGATCTACTAGAGGGTTCAAATGTAGGGAATGCCCTTTTGGATTTTGAGCCATCATTTAGTTTAAAGTCAGCCTGCTTGACCTCATTATTACGTAAGTGTTAAAGTTTAGAATCGTAACATAACATAATAAGTCAAATGTCCTCACCCTTTTATTAATGTTTTTAGAGGAAGCAAATAGGCAGGAATGAAGGTAAGTAGGCAGGCATGTAGGTTGAAAGTGAGGAAGAAGTATTCATTCATTCATTCATTCATGTGTTCATTTGATTACCCACCCTGGGTTGCAAACGCCAGTCCTTGGGCTTTACATGGGCTATACTTCAGCCACAGACTTAACACCTAAGTCATTAGTATGTGCCAAAATATCCAATTTTCATATGGAACACTTTCTACTAATAAGGGCTTTAAATGTGGTTTCCAGCATATTTGTGTGACTAGCGTGACTATTATCTTTCTTTGCATCTATCCCTTATATGAAACCCTTCCTATAGCATGCATCTAGAAACATGTAGTTTATGCTCTGAATTTAAACATTGTTCTTAAGTTTGCTACTGAGACATTCTCTTCCTGCATTGATCACTGAGGTTTAGATGTATCTTTGAATGTAGATACCTAGAATAATGGTTAAAATATTTGTCATTCTGATGTAAGGCACAAGCACTGACCAACGAGAGTCTATGTGCTCCGTTATGCTGGAGCAGAATCTGGAAACACCCTGCTTAAAAGTCCTTGACTCGTTGGTTAGTGGACATGAAGATGAACCATGAGGGTACATGGGCAACACAATATTTGAGGGCTCACACTCAATGTGCAATTTTTAAATCAGAAATAAATATTTTAGCAAATAGTATAATCATAATGATACCTTACATTCACTATTTTAGTTGGAAATTCTAAATCCATCAAATTACTTATCAAAAGAGAGAAGAAAATTATTGTAAATCATGAGCTACATAATTGATATTAAAAACTCTTACATTTCTACATGCAAATAACAAAATTGAAGAAAATCAGGAAAATAATCTGATTTACAATCACATAAAAATGATTAAATATTGTGAATAAGTGTAACCAAAGAAGTGACCGTTCTCTACATTGAAGAGTGTAAAACAGTGTTAAAAACTGAATAAAATACAAGGAAGTGGAAAGATATTTGAATCCCATGGACTGTAAGAACATTGTTAAAATTTCTATTTACCTAGAGAAATATACAGATTCATTGTAATCCCCATCAAAACCCCAACAGCAAATTACACAGAAATAGAATTTTAAGAATCATGTAATTTATTTGGAACTAACAAAGACCCCAAGTAGCAAAAGCAGTCCTGATATAAAAGAATGCAAAAGTGAGGTATTGCACTCTGTGATGTCAACCTATACTATAAAGAAATAATAATCAAAACAAAATGGTATTGAGATAAAAAGCAGACAGTAGAACAGACTCAAAATCTCGGAAGCAAATACATATATATATGTACACATATATATATGTATTTATATGAAACTCATTTTGACACAGATGCCAGGAGCATGCAGTGGAGCAAAGTAAGTCTCTTCAATAAATGGTATTAGGAAACTGGACAGCCCCATGTAAAACAATGAAACTAGACCATTATCTAACACTATACACAAAACCTTTATTTAAAAATGTATTTAAGATTTGCATTTTATACCTCAAACCATAAGAAACAAAAATAAGAACATCTGAGAACATAGGCGATAAACTCCTTGACATAGTTTGTTTTTTTGTTTTGTTTTTTTAAAGGAAAGGTACAGGCAGGAATGCAGGCAAATAGGCAGGCAGGCAGGCAGGAATAGAGAGGAGGAAGCGTCTGCATTTATTTAGTTGTTCACTCTGGTTGCTCTCCCCTCCCCCCCCACCCCCCACCCCCGATCCTGGGACTTGACCCGGGGTATGTGATTTGCTCCTTCAGAGTCAGATTGACCAAACCACTACCGCACCAGGGTGTGCTGACATAGAGATGACCTTGGGGTATCAACTCCAGTGACAAGGAAACAAAAGCTAAATTAAATAAATAGAGCTACATCAAACTAAAATGCTTCTGTATAATGAGACAAACTATACAGAGAAACTAAAAGACATTTACTAAATGGAAGAAGATGTTTTCAGTCAGGTAACTGACAAGGAGTTAACATCCAAAATGTATAATAAACTCAAAAAACTCAACAACATCACAAAACAACCTGATTTTTTTTTTAAAAATGAGAGAAGAAATGGGCAGAGGCTATGAATAGACACTTCTACAAAGAAGACCTATACATAGCCAACAAGCACATAAAGAGGCATTCACTTATTTTTAGGGAGCTGCAAATCAGAACAACTATCAGCTCAGCTGTGAGAATGACTATTATCCAAAAGATAAATCAACAAATGTTGCAATGTGGATTGAAGGGAACTTTTGTAAATTGTTGGTGGGAATGTAAATGGGTGCAGATATTAAAGAAAGTGGCATGGAGAGTCCTCAAAAAAAACCCCAAGACATTCATATGATACATTTATCTCATTCTAGATATTTACCCTAAGAATAAAAACAAAAAAACCATTGATTCAAAGAGATATATGTACCTCTATATTCTTTGAAGCATTCTATATATAACCAAGCATTTGAAACCAACTTAGTACTTACAAATGAATGATTGCATAAAAAGATCTGATGAATATTCATAATACAGATATATACATGCATATTATATATGCATACACATGTATACATAGAATAGTACTGAGCTATAAAAAAGGATGATGTTCATGGGTATTATGCTTGATGAAATAAGTTAGAGAAAGACACATATTATATGATTTCACTAATATCTAGCACATGAGGAAATAAAACAACTTATAGACTAAACAAAACAAAAATAGACATTTAGATTATACAACCATATTAGTACAAGGAGTAAAGAGAATGGAGGTGGGTAAAGCTGATAAAAGGGATCATTGTGAGGGGTAGTATTAGACTCCTAGAGGTGAACTTAGTATAGTATATACAGATACTGATATGTAATGTTGCACAGCTGAAATGTACATAATATTAATAATGCAACTTCACTTTAATTAAAAAAGAAGATTGAGTTCAGAACCTGGTTCCCCTACTTTCTAATTGTGACTTTGTTTCAGTGTCTCCATTTTCTCAAAGGATTATAATGATAGCTCTTTAGTTAACAGGTGAATGCATGTAAAGTATATTCAAACGTTAAGCTTGAAACAGTTTGGAACACACTGTTGTTAATAAGTATTTCCCTGGTTAGGTAACTGGATCAAGGTTTATTATCCCAACTGCTGACTGGTTCTTTTGACTTGGCTTTGCTCCATGAAGCTATCTGTAACCATAGAAATGCTCCGTTTGTGTGATGTAAGCATTCATTACCTTTGTGATATTGAACAGATAATTTGCTACTTTTTCTCATCTCTGCAAGAATGAATAGGATGCATAAATTGCTAAGATTCCTACAGTTTTGATATTTTGAATATAGTTCTATCAGTTGATGCCAATTAATGCCTGTTTTCCCCCTAAATCATCTGGACAAGACAAAGCAGGGGAAGACAACTTTAATTCTGTACTGGTGAGGGGAAAAAAAGGAAAGGTTTCTTGATTTTCTAATGTTTTTGATTTTTTACTTTTTATTTTCCAATCAATTTATATCCATAACTAGATTCCATTAGGAAGAGGGAGTGACATATATTTGTAGTTTAAAATACTCCATTTTGGAATCACAGAAACGCTTGTCATTTTTCACCACTTTTTTTTTCATTTAATTTATATTTTAATATTTTCTTTCTTTGCTTTATTTTTTCAGAAAAGTTGCAGGCAGGAATGAAGGAAAGCAAGTAAACAGGCAGAGAAGCATTTATTTATTTTATTTTACTGGTTGTTCCCCGAGTCATGGGTAGGATCCTTGGAATGTATGTGGATTGTACCTGCCAGAGGCAGCAGACTTAGTCACTAAGCCACCAGAGTGTCCCTATAAATATTTTCTTTAATGGATTTGTATTAGTATATTGGCTTTCTCTATTCCAAGATTTTGCAAGCAGGAATTCTTGGTTTATTCTAGTTGTTCTTTTGTGTATTTTTTTATACTTGTGCTTATATCCTTTTTATCCAATGAAATTTATCCTATTACTTTGTCATGGCCCAAATCTGACTTTATTAATATTTTTCCAGATGGCTACCCAGTTTTTCACACCACACTTTCGTAATTAACCATTATACCTATTGTTTTGAGATTACACATATTTTCATACATACATTAAATGCTGTTTTGACTTTTAATTTTGGTTTGTTTTCTTTCTGTATATTCAAACTCAAATTTCAAATTCTTTGTGTGAGAATTTACAGTGTAGTCTACGGCACATTCCATAACCTCTTTATGATTGAATTTTCTAAGTTTTTAAAAAGACAGCAATGAAAGTATATGCCTCAGAGACATTGCAAAGATGGGATCAAATTATGCTTTGTAGAATTTAGCATACTCTGGCTCATCCTAAACTCTCAAATATTATTAGCCATTATTACTGAATCTCAACTCTATTGTGTGTTTTCCTGCTCCTGAATTTCATTCATTATTTGGCACAGTCCCAATGTACTGTGTGTGTGTGCGCATGTGTGCGTGTGCGCATGTGTGCGTGTGTGTGTGTGTGTGTGTGTGTTCCTAGTGGTTTATAGAAAAGTTAGGGTAAAGTCATACAGTTTTTGAGGTTTTCTCAATACCTCCTAATTCCGAAGATTAGAATTGCCCAGCAGGAATCTTTGTTCTAGACAGTATGCACCTGCACTGGTCTACTGTTGCCATCTGCCCTAGGTCATGCCCGCCCAAGTTAATTATGAGTTGCCGTTCCCTCCTGAAAAATAAGCTAGAGCTGTCTCTCCTGTTTAAAACACAGACTTGATTCCCTGCAGGTCCTGTTTTCACAAACCTTGCCAATAGCAGATGGAATTGGCCAGTTTTGTCTCTTTCTCTAACTCTACTGGGGAAGCTTTACACGTAATCAAGGATGGGAATATTGCTCCTAGCTGAGCAGCTGAAATTAAATCTAGTAACTATGAACCTGGCGTAGGGCACACAGAGTGCTGGAAAGATCAAGGCACAAATTTTCACAGGCAATGTAGCATCTTTTGTACCTTTCAAAACAGAATCTCCAGAAGTGTTTGATGGTTGTTGTTGTTTTTTTTTTTTAATAAAGCATCATTGGCAACAAAATATACCCCCAAGCAACAAAGCTCATAAAAAGTTTCTTTCATAACTTGATTATTTATTAGAGTGCTTTTTCTTTTCCTTTTTTTTTTTTTTTTTTAGGGCAGAAAATCGAGCATAGGATTTTGCAGCACCAAACGGAGTCAAAGGAAATAGATTATTAATGTACTGGGTAATGAACTGAACTTTTGCCTTCGGTTTTCATAGGTAGGTTTCACAGAGAGTGCACATGGGGCCTCCAAACTTCATTTAATTTGGGATGCAAAGGAGAAAAATATCTAAGCCCAGGATTAAAGTTTTGAAAGCACCGTAACATGCCAGCCTTGAGAGAACAGCATTGCTCTCAGATAAAATAGAATTGGAAGCAAATCAAACTGGAGATTACAGTACTTAGATAGTTGTTCAGATTTATTTGTTTTTGAGTCTTCATCAATGTGGAATGACCGGAAAGATTTCTTTTTCACCATTCTGAAGTATAGAAGATCAGACACTAAATCAAAGCTGTTCTTTTCTTCATTTTTACTTACATTCTATGGCTGTTGCATGGGCCCAAGGGCAGAACTTGAAGGAATGTTTTCCATGGAAGTCAAGTCATCAGACAAAGTTTGGAATCACTCCCAGTTCTTCGGAAGTAAAGTTAATTAATCTGGGAGCACATCATTTGTGTATAAGAAATTCAAGAGAAGTATAATTAGTTCAGCAATAAGCCTTAACTTTTCAGAAACATTTCTCAAAAATAGGCATTAAGATTTACCCACTCCTCCTTCTACCCATATTTTTAACTGATTTCTTACAGCTGCTTGTTAAATATGTTGTTTCAATGGCTGGTCTTGTAAAGGAGAACATCCCTTTGTTGGTTCCTTCCTGCACAGGAAAGTTCTGCTTTATCTGCCTTCTCAATGGGACTTGCTCTTTGCTCTTAATGAGCAAATGAGTAGGATATGCAGGGAACATTTTCTACCATCTTGAAAGCTGTTTCTTTATTCTATTCCTTGGAAAATACTTTCTCTTTTGTTCTCTAATTGGTGACTTACCTTTACCTCTCTGCATTTTGTTATGATGATTTTAACAAGGTAAATTAAATAAAAGTTGTTCAGAAAATGAGACTTATTAGATACATTTTGAGTCCTATTTTTTTTCCCCAAATGAGAAAATGTAATTACTAGGGTCAGGTTTATTTCATGTTATTGGAAACATTCTAAATCCAATGGCTGTTCAACCAGTTGGTTCAGGTAAATTCACAGGACCCACAAATGTCTTTCATCTGCCTCTTTGTATTTTCTATAATAACACAATTGTGTTTTTATCATAGCTTTGATGTTATCTGTATTAAAAATTATGTCTTATGTTTTTAGTGAAAAAGGAATTAAATAGGATTTGTATTTTTACTATTTCAAAACTCCTAAGAATGAAAAGTACACACATAGATGATTGCAACTAAGGGTACATTTATGTTCTTGTCAGTAGCTCAAAGTCTATGCTGTCTTTTTATTAAAAATAAACTGACCCTCCCCTGAAGAACAAATGTTTATCATAGTGGGGTAAGAATGGAACTTGACATTTATTATAGTCTTTCTAGTCCTTTTGCATTTATGTTGCTCTATTCTTTCTGTTTGTGTACATCTTGTTCATAGTTCATGTTTGATATTTTTATTATTTTAGTCAAACTCATTAAATAGTATATACATTTTCTTTAAGTGTTTTTAAGAGTCAGTTAAGAAAAAGTTTGCCAATGTTTGTTTAATTAGGACATTTTCCAAGGGAATAGAATTTTCAAGCAACCCAGTGACCTCTTTCCAGCCATGGCTTGAGGCACTCGGTCACCTACCGTCTCCATTGTGACCTGCTCTTTTATATGAAGTTTGTAATCTCTAGCATTTAGAAAGATATTTGGTTAAAAATCTAATCATAAAGTTTTCAGTATTGCTTTACTGTTGTTTACGTTCCTTACTATTTCCAAAAAGTCCAAAATCTGCATAGGCACTCTTAATTTGTCTGTCTTTTCCAAAGAAATGGTAACTTGAGTTAAGAGGGAACCAGAAAATGGCAATGTCAACTCATGTTAGAGTAATGGCAGATGTTTGACATTCATATATCAGCATATACTTATGATCACATGTGAGAGTCCTTAGTCCAACCATTAGATAGTGAAAAAACTGTAGATATTTAGGGATGGACAATGATAACAGAAGTGTTATTTAAACAATCTATTTCACTACAATTATAGTCCTACAAATAGGTTTTAAACAGCTTACAAGAGTTGAGACAAATCATACTCTATTAACTTACTGTGGGTAAAATAATTGGAATAGCAAACATATTTTTATGCATTATATACATACCACAAAACACATCCTTCTTTGGCTGTTACTGTCAAAATGATTGGTTATATTTTTCTCATTTCATATTTTAATAGTAGTCATGGTAATATTATAATATACTTTCCCTGGAAAATTGACATTCTAGCTCAAGAAAAAAGAGAATAAATTTTAAAAATTAATGTCAAGATTCTCTTTTCTTACAAGGCTTATAGGCATAACGAGAAGAAATCAAAATAATTGTAATATTATATCCAGAATTATACAGATATCTTTATAATCATACTGCTTTTAGATACGCTGTAACAACACTTTTATCTTTACATATTAATTTTTAAAAATAGGCCTTATAAAAGCGAAATGATTATCTTTTATCTATCAGGTTTTTTAACTGAATTGTTCAACAAGTCAAGAATAATAAGATTTTGAAAGACAAAAGCCAAAAACAAAATAAAAGAAAGTGGGCAACCTATATACGTTATGTAAGATACTTTTTTAATAATGTTCTATGAAAACAGACTATCAGTGCAAAGTACACAAGCTTCTTTATTTCTAGTGATGTTGTTAACATATCAAAGTCAGTCTGCAACATTCAACAGATCTCTAAGGAACATGTAGCATTTATTTTAAGCAAGTCAAGAGGCACCAAGTTTGCATTTTTTATGTAGTTGCAAGGGCTTAGGTGGTCATTTCACACTTTATAAGCATCTGTTCTCTGTTTGAAAATAGCAAATAATAAGCATACATACTTTAGATAATAATTATTACAGATAATAGTTGCTATTATTGAAAAGTCAACATGTATTAGATACTTACTATGGGAATTATATGTTAACTCAGTTGACCCATGCGGTCCTCTCAGAGGCATGTGCTATTATTGTGTACAGCTAAAAAGTAAGTGATTATAAAAATGAGTCAAGGTCATAATAATGTGGTTTTTTTTGTTGTTTGTTTTTTTTTACTTAAAATGTCTCTCTCTTTAAATAATTTGTTTCTTGCCTCAAATTTCTGACTTTGCTTTCTTCATTTTATTGTATCCTTTAATTTGATTGTATCTCCATTTTTCAAATCGTCTCCTAAGATCAAAAGGCAGAGCTGGGACAGTGAGCCAAAGTGCTAAGAATTTTGGTAAAAGTAGAGACAAACCCACAAGGGCTGAGACATAATTGTTGAGCTGGACCAGTACAACTGCTGGTATATCCAGTAGTTTGGGAATCTCATGTTGCTGTCACAGACAACTCAGGTTCTGGAGTTCTGTGCCTAGCAGAGGACTAGGGACAGAAGAGACCTTCTATGAGCAGTTTCATTGATTACGGGAATGACTGATCAAAACAGAGTCATCTAAGAAGATCAGCTCTCAAAGTAATTGAAAATCAGACTCCAGCAAGACAGTATTAGCTCCTCACTACTGTCCTTAATACATACCAAGCAATATACTGAGAAACTTTTCATATTGTTTAGTAAATTGCACTGCCTGTTCATGAAATAGTACACCTGCCAGGTATGGAAGTAACTAGGAGAGAAGCCAGATGTCCAGATTTTGGCAGGAATTCCAAACTGACGGACTCAAGTGGCTGAGGCGAGGTTGGGAAATTGTGAGCGATGCTGTCACTATTCCTCAGTGCTTGGATTACCTTTGAAAACCTAATGGATTGACACGGGGAGTAATTGTAAATTGCATGATTTCAGAATCTGGAAGCAGAATTTCTGATATTTCAATATGAAGCACTCTCACTGCCCCTGGGTGTGGGACCAAAGTCTTAGGTTTTGTGAAATGGCAGAATAGGGCTGGGTCGACATGCAAAATGATCATAGCACAGGTGAGTATTACATCTTATTAAAAAAAAAAAAAAAAAAACAGAAGACAGCACACCCTGCAGCCTTTATAATTAACCAGAGCCAGAAGCCCCAGTCTTTATAGAGTTTTTGTAAGTGAGGAAAAGGAAGAGTTATAGTTAAAAACAAAGCATTTGCAGCAAGGAGGTTAGGGGTTAGTTTCCTATACACAAGTCATTAGCACTTCAGTTTTTGGCAAATAGCCTTCATTGACCCCAGTCTACTGGCTTCCTCTTGGATAAAGTAGGAATATTGGACATTAGGTTGTGTGGCAGAAAAAATTTTAATAGATTTCAGAAAAGAAGTGAGGTTTTTATGCGCTCAGTGCCTCTAAATTTCACATCCTCATCTAAATGGAAAGTATACAGGTACAGACTGCTTTAACTTCTTTTGATCTTATTTTGTACCATGGGGACAAATTATAACCATTTATTCATTGCTTGTAAATCTGTATCCAGTGAACTGACTGGTATGATGGTTTGGGTAGGTCTGGGGGGCATAGTGGGAATGAGCATTTCACAGTCTTATTAATGATTGAAAATCAAGACTCAACCTACCTAACCTACCTGGGTGATTTCATGGAATTCTCTTCATGTTTTATTCTTAGAAAAAGAAGTATTTTGAAAATCAGTTGGTTTAGAGTCAAGTGTTGTCTCTTAATCAGTAATTAGACAGCCTACATCTAAAACAGATGATCTACTTGATAGGGTCAAATACACACCAGACATGTTGCAGGCAGCTATTATTTATTTTCTATTTTTAACATATTCAGCCTAAGAACCTAGAATCACATTCAAAGCTCTTGCTTTTATAGAAGCTGTTTATTACTTATCCGTCACACAAAGCCCACCAGCAGGGTTTCGGGGCTGTGTGTAATTCTAGAAAGAGAAATCTTTGGTCTCTTCTTATCCAGTGGTGTTTCCACTGACCCATTAATGGTGGGTCTGCCTTCTGAAAGGCCTCCCAAGGCCTGACTGTGTTTCTGTTTGGCAGAGCAGAGATAATTGGCCCCCACAGGAATGAAAGACATGACCTGGGCTTCTTAAAGCGAAACTGTCAGAAATGACTTCCAGGGTCAGACCCTGCAAGGGTTTGCTCTTGGATACAAACCACCCCTTGAAATCAGGCAAACAATGCAGGGTCAGACTCAGGCTTCTGGTTTCTCTTAACACTCCATGCAGTGCTCTTCTCTGCAAGGTAGCCCAACAGTCTCCATCGCTTTCGACTCCCACTTGTCTGGGCATCTCGCGCACCCTACAGCCTTCTGGTCTCTCTTCTTTGGCTCTTTCCAGGTTCTATTTAACTTTTCGCCTTTACTCAACTTTTCATCTTTACACAGCGCATCCCTGACAAAGGATGTAAGTTCCAATAATTTGATCTGAAAGAGGAGGGACTTAACTAAAAAAAAAAAAAGGAGTTTTGGGTGGTAGTTCTCTTTCCTCGCTGTCATTTCCATACTCATCGAGGTCACAGGAAGTGAAATAATGTCCTCTATTTGTGTATAACTTTATAATGTTTTCAAGGGCTGCTTTGATTAGTGACATTCTCAGTGATTTATTTTGTCAATGAAGGTGTCACCGTGATGTGACACAAGGACTCACAGATTATGGAATCAGTAGCCACTGGAGGTCTGCCTGCAATCTGGTACTACGGACAAAGGCAAGGACATGTGAGCTTCACTGAGTCTCTGTTTTCTTATTTGTAACAAGGAAATAATCACTTGTACCTCCCAGAGCTGTTGTTATGATTGGAAAAATATACATAAACCCCCAATCACCTGCTTTTGAGAATCTGTCCAATGGTCATGAGGGTGGTGATTGAGAACGACATTAGAGTTTATATTCCCATAGAGACTTTCTTTAACAGTGAGTAAATATAATCATGACACTCAACTCAAGACAACAGAAATCTTGAAAAGATATGTCAGTGTTATAAAATCAGTTGCATGCATTATTTATGCATGCCTTTAATTTAAATATCGTATCTATGCTGATATGTAAATAGTTGTTTGTACATACACATATAAAATGTGATATCTTATGTTTACAAATGCAACTTTTTAAGTTTTTTTAAATGAAACTTAGGACAATAGAGTCTTTTGATTGTCACTAACTTAAAAATAAAAAAATAAAAGAAGTGGCAATCACATTATTGTGAAGTCACTATAACTTTAATAGAAGAGATAAGTGGAATTTTGAATGATAACTAAATCTTCATATTCTTGGAAAATAGCTTTAATGTACTTTGAAAGTCTGTTACCAGGCTTGGGACAAAGATAGACGTGTATATTGATTTAAGGACCCCTTTCTATAACCCTAAAGAATGCCCCACATTTACCTCAGTGCTGGGGTTCAAAGATTAGGAATAACTATTATGCAACAAATTACATAAACACAAAATGAAGTTCTGATCTTAACTATTAATTCTCCCTCTTCAGTATATCAGTGAGTTATACTCTACATGTTTAAACTAAGTTCCATGCTTTTAATTATCCTGCTTCATAAATATTTTGCTATTTAACTGATCTGTCCCAATTACATGTAGGCTACATTTTCATTTTGGTGAATAAAAAGGTAAAAATAATATCATACATATGCCTTCTGAGCAGATTGAATACTCTGTGAAAACAAACACTAAGTAAATGCCTAATGGGGTGAAGCTGAGAGGAAAGTGCTTTCAGTAAATTCAGGCTGCAGACATGTTTGAGGAACATTTTGCTGTCTTTGCTCTAAAGACACAAGCTAATGGATGGGCTAAAGTAGCATTAATGAGCTCACTCCATTAAATTAGTTCTTTTTTTTTCTTGTTAAATATCCAAAAGAGAAAGATGGTCCACTTAACTAGGGGGAAAAAAAAGTTTTCATTTTAGTGCAGTAGAAACATGATGCATATTTCCTTTCTAATTTAATTTCTAACCATTAAGACTCAATTCTATAAATGACCCGTTCAAGCACTTGGAGAGATTAGAGAAGTATAAACTGAATGTTGTGTGGGTTTGGCTGGCTAGACACCATGATGTTATGTAGCATAATGTGAATTTAGCATCATGTTTTTATGAAGTCACTGCATTGAAGCCCAGTGGCTTCTCTAAATGATTACTACTAAGGCTGTCAAATGAAATATATGAGAATTGATATCCTCTCTGGTCACATTACCATTAAGGGTCACATTAGTCAGGTTTTCCAGTCACCTTTGAACTTTTGTTAAAATTGTCAGTTTTATTCTCAGACTCATAGAGAAGGGTTGATTTCAGTCTGTGGGCTGAGAGTAGAGGATGATAGTACTAATGAACCAAGTCTGTGCAAATGAGAAAATAATAATCTCTTCATAATTAGAAGTTTCTTTCTGGAGTAAACGTTGACCATGAGTTTTTCAAAAGAAGAAAAATAATGCCATTATTTGGTTAAAAATTATAGATTATAAATCAATGCCAAAGAGCTTTACTACAAATGGGGGATTAAAATGGTTTGAGTTTGTTTTTACAGATTTGTACATTGTTGGAATCGCCTTCTGATTTTCTTGTCAAAACAGGTTTTGCTCTCTTCTATGGAACTTATATAGCAAGAACCAAGATGCTGTCTATTCAGTAGCACCTAATGAATATTTCCCTGTAGAAAGTAGGGCTAGCATACCCATTTCACCAGTGGACTCATGGAGTTAAGACTTTATCAAGACGTAAATGATTCTTGAGCTGGAATTGGAGTTCAGGAGTGGCAGGCCCCAAGTCCAGTATGCAGATAAGGATAAGCAGCAGCAGCAGTTGCAACACTGATGGGGGCATCAATGGGGAGAAAGAACATTAAAAATAAAGCAAAACAGTAGGACTTCTCAGAAGTATATTTAATTCGAAACCCAAAACACAGAGAAGCATATTTGTACTTCTGTGATTATGGACGTGTGCTTAGACCTACCCATAATGTGGTGGCAGATCACTTACTGGAGGCAGAAACTTCTGCCAGGTTTCCTGGGCTCCTCGTTCTAGCGTCTTCTGCCTGTTTGAGGTCTTCAGTGTTCCCTCTCCAGTGGAAACTTGATCTTTCAAGGCTTGAGAATAAGAGTTTAGAAAGCAAGCTAGATATTAATAGTAATTTGGAAGACTGCTAGAAAGGGCAGTTTCCATTACAGAGTCCACACTGCAAGGGGAGACAGTGAAGATGGTGGAAGGGAGCCTGTCTCTGGCTCCTATGGAAGCAGGGGGACTCCAGCCAAGGAGAGGGTCTCTGTGGGGAGGCCTCTGCAAAGTGGCAGACTCACTGCGGAGAGAGGTCAGAGTTTAGAAAGCCAAAGTTCAAAAGCCAAGAACTTTCTATTATTAAGATATCTATCTCTCTTTCCATTCCCAAGAGTTCTTCATTACCACCTTTTACTGATTAACCACCATGGCACGCCAGTAAAAAGGTCTGGGCAAATACAGGGTCATTTCCCATACTTCAGAGATGTTAAAATATCCATAGCGGTGATATGGTTGTTCTTAAAAATCATAAACCTGGTTGGTGTGAGAGTTTGAGTTGCTACTTCTTTTGCTTGACTATTGATTGAGGACAAATTGGGGACAGGGCTAGTGCTTCATCACGTCATAGAAAGAATAGGGGACCTATGTCCTTTTCTTGTTGTTTTACATGGTATCTGACAGACATGATTGATAAGGCTGAAGATGTGAAGGCAAAGTAAAAGCCACCAAGGCAAACACTTTGGTCATATTGACAGTTGTTTCTGAGGTAGATAACACAGTATTAATGCACTGATCTGATGCATGTGGGGTGCTACTATAGAACAGGGGCTGCTGCTCCTGGAAAAAGAACTGTGATCAGTTCTAAGAGCTCAGTGATGATATACCATTTTAAATGAAATCTTTACCACTCTTTATTATTTGTCCTCCTTTGAACATTTCACATCAGAAATACAAATTATAAAAAAGTAAACGTAAAGTATTATATACAGATACTGATTTATGATGCTCATCTTAAACCTGTGTAATGTGAGGATGTAAATTCCCTTCAATAAAAGGTTTAAAAATGAAATAAAATGTTAAACTTTTTGTGGAAGGAATGAAAGAAAAGCCTTTGGGAAATTTTCATACTATCCCAGATAAATTGTAAGGGTCCTACCAATGTAGTAATACTTACTATGAAGTTCAAATATTACAAGTTGGAATCAGTGGTACACTGATGTTGACATTCCTACAAAAATGTCTTCGTCTTCCCATAAGTCCCACCTAAAGCCACACAATTTAAAATATGAACAGAAGCAATAAGATAATTCTCTTAGTTTTCAAGAGTCATGTTTTCGTCCAAGACTTCCCTCCAACAGTTGCAAAGTTTGCCCTGCTCTCTACCTCACAGTAAATAGATTAAAGAAAGGTGAATACCATATCTTAATTATTTAGTATAAAACTATTGAACCCCTGCTGTATGTGTAGTGGTTATCTCGTGATTATCTTATCTTGAGCTAAGATGTGGAGAATCCAGAAGCAGCAATCAGTAGCAGAGGGAATAGTTTAGGTTATTTTAGGTTATTCCCATATTTCAACATGAATTAACACTTCAGCACCTAAAACCCCCTGGCCTGGCCAAAATGACAACTCGAATGGATAAGTAAACCACAAAACAAAAAAGTAGCATCTTTTGTCTAATGTTTTACCAGAAGTAAGATATGTTTATAGAGGCCCATTGAGTCACCAAAGAGGGAAATAGACCAGTGAAGACGTTGATGTGGCTAACATGGCATCATACCTTGTTTCTAACCTGTATTGCTGTCTTGAGGGTATATGATCATCAAAGTTAGTAACAAAGTAGGTGGTATAAGATCAATACGTGCCAGATGCATGATATTGATGTGAGTGGTATGCTTTTGCAGGCATGAAGAAAAGCAAATTTTCCATGAGTAAAATATGAATATCTGCTAACGAATGATTCAAACTCCTCAATCATCATTTAAAACTCCTAAGAAATCAAGTTGGTTAGATGAAGCATTTTTCCAGCTAGGGTGTTAGTTTGTTTTTTAAAGGAAAGTTAGTGGAAGATTTTTATCTAAAATTATATTTTTATTCCTACTCTCTCTTACCCAGGTTTTAGTCTATTTTAACTTCATTCCTGTGATCAGAATCATTGGGAATATATTTTTTCTCTCTTTTTTTTCTTTGCAGACAGAAAAATCATGATTTCTTGATTGAGAAATGTACATGAGGTTCTTATAAATACCCCTGTGATTAAACCATATGTCATGAATTTAATTAACGTGGCTAAAATTTTAGTAGTGGATGAGGATACATATGTTTTTCTGTAGAATGAGATTAAAAACATAGTAAGGGTTAGCAATATTCACGGAGATGAGCTAAAGTGTATCTTCTTATCTTATAAACTAATTACTATTAATGACAGCCAAACAAGAACTCTTTTTATAGTAAAAAAAATCATGAAGCCCCACTTAAATTATTTGAAAAGATTTTTAGTATAGCTAAATTATACTAAAAATGATTAAGCTGTCACAGGACTTCTTTATAATAAAAATTAGTATTAACATTGGTATGTTATATATGATTTAAGTAACAAAAAATACAATTGTTTTGATCTTATAATCAATTTGGTGTGTCATTTTTATTATATTGTGATTTAAAGTATGAAACGTGTGTGTGTGTCTTTGTCTCACTTTTGTTTTTATTGTTTTTTGTTGGTTCTTTTGGCACAGAGTTCCAAAATCCTAGATATTAATAAAAGTAATATAGGTTTCTTTCATGTTATTGTGGTTGTTTTTGGACCTCACCTAAGGATGGGGGTGGACTGTCAGGAGATGCTCCCCTCTCCTCCCTACTCCTCCCTAAGCCTGAAGGTTAAATCAGTCCCCATGGCCAATGATTTAATCAAGAATGACTCTATAATGAAGCCTCCATAAAACTGAAATCGATGAGGGCTCAGAGTTTCCATGTTGGAGAATCATGGAGATTACGGAAAAGTGATGCACCTGGAGAGGACATGGGAGCGCCATGCTGGTTCCATATACCTTGCTCTGTGCATCTCTTCCATCTGGTGGTTTCTCAATGCTATTTAATTATAAGTAGTCATCTAGCAAGTGAAATATCTCCCTGAATTATGTGAGCTGATCTAACAAATTAATCAAACCCAAATTGCTGTCTTGGGAAGCTCTCCTTTGTAGACAGTGGCCTGAAAGCTCCAGTGAGAACTGGGACTTGCTACAAGTGTCTGAAATTGGGGTGGGGGGATGGGGGGGTAGTCTTGTAAGATTGAACCCTTGGCCTGTAGAAGTTGATGCTATCGCTTGGTAGATCGTATCTGAATTGAGCTGAATTGCAGGACATTTATCTGGTGTCCTGAGAGTTGTTTGGTGGTAAATGAGGAAGCCACACACACGTGCTGGAGACTCAGGCCCAGAATTCCTATTAAGTAACTGTCTGTGCTTAGGATATGATAGATTTCTTTTGACCAAAAATGTTCAGGTTCAAATTTTTATCTATTTCCTGACCCTGTCCCTCTCATCTATTCTTTATAAGTTCCTTTATCGGCCACACTTAGGGCAGTTAATTCTTAACAAACAAAAAAAATACTTTATTTTTTGTCTGGGATTCTGAAACATTTTTATTCTGGAAAAAAAACAGCTACTTGCTGTTACTTCTTACCAGAATCAATACCTCTCTCCCCAGGCCCCTCCCTTGCAAAAAAGTATTCAAAAATTCTTTTCACAAAGGCACTGCTTCCACCTGGCCATCAGCATAGCAATGCCTGTAACTGGTTTTAGTTTTCACAACAAAACTTGTTCTCATTACTATATGTCTGTCTCCCTCTGATAGAGTAGTGAAATATAAGCATCATACATAATGTTCTCTGTACACACATAAAACACTAAGAAATACATGCAGGAAATATAATAGTAAGGAATCAGAGAGAACTGTGTTCTCAAGTATCGTCTCAGCTATTGATAAAAACTATGTTTACAGACAGGCATGCTATAGTATAAAATATTCATGTTGTTAGCGGTGCTGAAGGCGACCACTGATTTATGTGAAATTGACAGTAAGGCATTCATAACAATGTGATGGTATTCTGGTATTCGGTCCTAAAAACCCTGGGAGGCTTCTGTATTTTTCAGGCTTGCAGTTCTGTCGCCATTACTATCATTTTTCTAAGGAGAAAAGAGCTAAACTTTGTCAGAACTGACTACATTACCTTCTGAAGCTTCTCTCCAAATAGAAGCTAAAGGCAAGGAAATCTGTCTGTCACAGGAGGTCAGGCTGCAGTTCCAATGGGTAATTCCTCTTGCAGGATCTCTTGTTCCCAATTTGCTCTACTGGAACACCTGTTGAGGATGATGAAATTGTGTCACATAATAGCGAATGTGACTTATCCTAGACCATGTGGGTGAGACGCCACACAAATTAGAATACAAACATCACTTGTTCATCCTTCACTATATTCCCTTTCTATGTCCTCATTGCCGTGATCAGTCTCTAACTCTATTGTTAATTGATGTGATATTCTTGGTAGCCTTTGTTAGATCCATTTTGGCACTGGTCTGCACTCTCTTTCTTGGTGATAAGCAACATTTAGAGTTGTGTTACCAGTTTGCTAGGGATTAACTTAATAGCCAGTTTTACCAAATGTAAACCATAAGAACCTAAATGATGACTATAGGTTTCAGCTATTAAATTATTCAGAAAATTGGACATCACGGTTTAAAGAGACATTTAGATGTGTTCCTCAAGCTGTACAACTAAACTTTATGGGGGCACTTTTCGTATTCTACATTTCTAATTTATGTCTTCCTTTTAATGACCAACAAAAGAAATGGTCTGGATCAGTGCTTCTCAAATTTTAATGTGCTAATGAATTTCCAGGGAACTTTGTAAATGCAGTTTCTGATTCAGTATTCTGGGGTGAAGTCTGAGTCAGTTCCCAGCAGTCATCCAAGGCAGATAGTGCTTAGATACATAAACCTCAGGAGCTGTCTTAGCCTTTTTAGCCTTCACGCATCCCCATTAAAATTGGCTTTGACGGTTGCCTTTGGTTTGTCCCCTTGAACACTCACGCACTCATCATCTCTTGCATCAAACTCTCCACCTTCCTAGAATAGCATTAAAAGAGTTAGGAAAAGCAAACAACAAAGCAAAGCAAAATAACTACCACAGCACACCACCACCAGAAACAAGATGCCCAGTTAAATATCCATTTCAGATAAAAAGTGTTTCTTTTTTTAGTATAATTATGTCTAAACTTTGCATAAAACTAAGATCCCTTTCATTGTTCATTTGAATTTCAAATTTAATGAGATGTATCCTCAGTTTTATCTGGCAAATGGACCTTGGAAATGGTGTCTTTTTGTTGTGGTTGTCATCTTATTTTGTTTTTTTTGTTTTAAAGGAAAGGTGCAGGCAGTAATAAAGGGGCTCAGAGGCAAGCAGACAGGCAGGGCAGGAAGAGAGAGGAGGAAGCATTTCATTATGTTTTGTGCAGTTGTTCATCTTGGTTGCTCCTCTGGCCCTGGGACGTGAAGCTGGACCTAGTGTCTTAAAGTGAATTGATTCAAAACAACCTCAATACTGTTGACTTTTGGGTCAGATAATTCTGTGTGGTGAAGGCTGTCCTGAACATAGTAGGAGACTTAGCTACATTTTCGACTTCCATCCAGGAAATGTCTGTAGCAAGTGTCCCTCCCTCTGTTCAAGCCCAGTTGTGCAAGCAGAAGTGTTTACAGACACTGCCAAAGTGACCTGAGTTGAGATCCAGTGGGCTGAAGGTTGTGTGTGTGTGTGTACGTGAGCACATGCGTGTGTGCGAAGTGCTATGATTATTTCTGGAGATATATAGTGAGCTAATATATGAAACTAATATAGCCAAGTTTTGATCTTATATTTTCAGTAAAATCTGACATAGAATGGGAGTTTTTAAGGTAAGTGATGTGTTGGGCTGTATGGAAAATTCCCTCATTCCTCCAAGGTTCTTTCAGAGCTGGAAGAACAAATTCGCACCAGGCAGTAACAGTAGGGGAAAAGACAATACTTAACATTATTCATAAGGAGTAAATTCTGAGGTAAATGGAATAGACCACTGACATATCCTGTGCTGAGGCATAAAAAGGGGGCCCTGAGGCATCAAGGAGAGCAGAAGAGGGGCTTCACTTGGGGATGACCCATCTTTATTCAGAAAGTGAAAATAGGTTTCTCTGATAGAAAAGACAACTTTATAGATAAACTGCATCTGGATTAAGACCTTCCCAAACTGCATTCTTCTAGGTGATAAGGGAACAAAGATCATGTCTCTGATTAGGTAAGGGTTGAGGGTTGGGGAGTAGTGATATGTCTTAGATTAAGGGAAGGGGAGAGAGGTTAGGAGACAGGCAGATGCTTCCCCTTGGCCTCTGAGGCTGGCATTGTCCTCAGCTCAAAATAATCTTCAAGTCAGAGTCAGGTATTTATAGAGACCAGTTGTCAGAGACTTGGGAGAACCTCTTTGAGCCCCTTCATAAGATTATGAAAAACGTACAGGCAAATATAGTTTCACTTTATCTACCTATGTATCTGTTTTCTCCTGCCCCATGACTTAAACTTGTGAAGCAATTTAGCACTTAAAAGCTATATTAATCATACTGTTAATTATATTGTTTCTTATACATTGTATCCTGTGTCTAAGGCTATGGAATATACTTCGGTCCTAAGTGCCAGTGGGATTAGCCTCCGTCTCTTCTCCTTCCTTCCTGATTCCACTAGCTTCCTCCTGCCTTCCTAATCCCTCTCTTCTGATTTTCTACCCTAGTCTCTAATGGTACCCTCTCATCTGTTCCATCTTGCAGTACAAACCCCAAATGTATACCACCCAATGATTACGGTGTTGCCCAAGCCTTTTGTGATCAGTATCATTCTAGCATCCTGTGCATAGCAGTCCTTTAAAGCAGTCTAGAAACTCCAACTCTTCAGGAATCCCTTTTTTATGTTCTGATCCTGTAAGAGTCACTCTTTTTTTCTGGCACTTTACTATCTGGGTGTCTCTGCTTACAGAGTATAACTTTCTCCTTTGGTAGAAACATTTATTCTGTTATTTTACCACATTAGCGTATTTTTATTTGTGAAACACACAGTTTACCAACAGAGCTATTTTTCAATATACACTTTAATGCTACTAATGACGTTTACATCGTCGCGTGACCACCATCATCTCCAGACCTCCTTTCACCTTGCAGCACAGAAACTCCTCTTTCACCCTCCTCCCAGCTCCTGGCAACCACCATTTCACATGGTCTCTAGAATCTGACTACTCTTGCTGCCTCATACACATGAAATCATACAGTGTTTGTCTTTTGGTGGCGTGGTTTATTTCACAGCATTGGATCTTCAAGTCTCCCCATGCAGTAGTATGTGTCAGAACTTCTTCCAAGGCTGAGTCATATTCCATTGGATGTACACATCCATTTTGCTTATCCGTTCATCTGTAAATGGACACTGGTTTGCTTCTACCTTTTGGCTATTTCGAATAATGCAACTGTGAACATTGGGTATAAATATCTGTCAGAGTCCCTGTTCTTTTGGTTAGAGACTCAGAAGCACAACTACTGGATCACACAACAATTCTATATGTAATTTTGGGTACTGCCACTCTCCCGTTTGCACAATTGTAGCACCATTTTATGGTGCCACCAGTAATGCACTAATTTAGGAATACTTTTAACAATGCCGTTTATGCAGGTGTTGATGTTTAATGATGCACACCTAACACTCAGATAATGTCGTGTTGTAATGTTACTTCAATGAAAACAATCAAATAACTGTTTAATTGTTTTAAAAAGTAGACCATGGGTAGCAACATTCATTAGTGTGGTATCTTTTAATCACTTGAATAGATCTTCAGTGTACATTTGGGGACTGACTCCATGTTGCCTCATCCATAAGACCACAGCTGTCCAGCCACCGAGCGCCCCCTCTTGAGGCCTGTGCATGTGTGTTTCCCGCTACCTGCTGTCTTTACCCCACAGAAGTACATGGTTTAACGCTCTCACCACTTTGAGACCTTTTCTCAATAAGGCCTTTCCTGATGTGTCTGATAGTCATCATCCCCTCTCAGACTTTATTTTTGCTTCTCTATTGCTTCATTCCCCTTATAATGGCAATTCTTTTACTAGAACATGTCACTCTTTCATTTAATATTTTTTCTTCATCCATGGGGCAGTGTCTGGCCCCTATGAAACACTGGTTGAAAAAATAAATTAATGCACTACAACATCTGAAAGCACTTCAAAAGGAGGTGATCTTTAAACTATTTGATTCATGGGAATATCAGTGGAATAATTAATAGAAAAACTATCTTACCTGTATATTACTTTATAATCCTATCTTGCATTTAATTCACACAGAAGGCTTAGGGAGAAACGCTTTAAAATATTGCATTGATTACACTGGAGGGAAGGGTATCAGTAAAGGCCTTATATGAACTTCTCTAAAACTAGAGTCCAGAAATTCCACAATTCCTGATATAACACATACTGTAATTCTTTTGACTAGCTAAGTAACTTGAGAAATCAAATTGGACCTAAAAGAAAACTAGAAGGAAGCTGTTTCATAAACCTTGCTTTTTTCCCCTCTTACCTCTTTTATTGTCTTCATAAAAGTTGCATTTGAAGTGAGCAAGTGCCCTCAGGGGTTGTGCCTACACGAGATGTTAAGATATTAAACAATCATTTTTGTGCAATTGATCACACAGGACAAATACGCCAGATTGGTATATGATTCTCCCAACAACATTGACCAACTGTTCATGAAATTAACTAGTTAATTTAGAACTCCTGAGTCAAAAAGACCACAGACGAAAGGTTTTTTCTAAAGTAACAGATAGTAAATATTCCTGAATTTACAGCCCATACAGTCTCTGCCCTAACTATTCCACTCTACCACGTGTCACTTGCAAGCAGCTATTGACCTGGGGAGGTGGAGCGGGTGGTAAACCATCAGGCATGACTTTGTTCTCATTAAACTCTGTGACAAAAAAACCCAAATTTGAATTTCATGTCATGTTAATGTGCCATGAAATGTTATTTTAAAAAAAGCAACAACGAAAAATATGTTCAACCTGTCTTACCTTGTAGCTCCCACAGAAACCATGGTGGGTCACAAACTTTGTGGTTTTATTAAGTCTCTGTGTCCTGGGTTATTTTAATGAACCTGAGAGGACTAGATTGGAATGGAGTTGTGAGCATAAATACATGTGAAACCATGATCAAGTGGAATGAAATCCAGAATTTCAAGTCAGACAGCCGCTTGTAGCAAGTATTACAAACCTAACCGTTGCAATTAATCTCCACTTAAGACTTTGTAGATTTACCTGAGCTTTATCTCAGTCCTCTTCTCACTCTGCAACTTTTAGGTCTCATTAATGTTGCGTCATCATTCTTCTAGCATTTTAGAAAAAATAATGCTTATTTTAAAGCTACATCACTGTATCTTAACGTATATGTATGTGTGTAAATATATATATATATATATAGAGAGAGAGAGAGAGAGAGAGAGAGAGAGAGAGAGAGAGAGAGAGAGAGAGAGAGACTGAGACACAGAGAGAGAGAGAGGGAGGGAAATGGAGACTCAAGCATGCTGTTTTCTACTCTTTAACCTGCTTAATTCTTTATACTGTTTTCTTCATCTGTGTCATCTTAACTGAAAATGAAAGTCCTAGCAAAGGTAAAGGTGTTCAGAGTTTAATACCATTCAATTAAGACAGAGACATGACTATTCCTTAAGTTTTTATTTTTAGATCTTGTCCATAATGATAATTTCATCTTTTGTTCATTAGCAACTATTTAAATAAATTGCTTGCAACTTATATAATTATTCACTCTTTTATAATACAGTGTTTGTGGATACCAGAGAATGTTGTTTTCAGGATATTTTAGGCAATTGTTTAGCTCAAATTCCTGATCAACCATGCGCCCCCCTACCCAACCAAGAATTTCCAAAAGTAAAATTTCCAGAGGCTTCTTGTACAATTCTTCCAACTTTGACACATCATCATTAATGTGGTCATTATTTAAAAATTCAATTTGTTTTAGAATTAGACAGTTGACAGCTTTTGTACCAAACCACATCATCTGCCCTTTGATGAGCTGGTTTTTCCGAGCAGGGGAACTTTCAGATGCTTTTCTCTAAGGAAACTAGAATCCTTCTATCTTGGCAGGTTGAGACTGGGTTTAGTTTTTGAAAAGAAATCTGTTAAGATGCCAATAAGATATTTTCATTCAATAAAATTAGCTTTTCATTTAATAAGTGGAGTATCTTTTAACCACTTTAGATTACAAAGGATTAAGATTTCTTGTCCCCTGTTTTAATTGCAGATTTAACATGTTTCCATCTAAGTGCATTAAGCCTGAACTCTCCTACCTTCCCAAGTTGTGCTTCCTGTTAGAAAAGCCTATTAAATGGTTTCATTGCTGATTGGCTGGAAGCCTACACAACTTCCTGGCTTCAGGCCATTAACACCCCGGCCAGAAGTGCTGACAGGAAGATGAAGAGATTTACACCCTCTGATTTCTGTATTAACAACAAGGACAAAACAGTATGTGGTCTTGTCAGTGGATAATACAATTTAAAGATATGATTTCTTTTTCCACAGGTGCATTTGTCTCTGAAAATTAGCAGTTCAGCTTGGTGTGAATAATAAGGCATTTTTTCTGATGAGCTTGAATCATATTTAAAAAATCTCTGCTATGGACACTTCAGAATTTATCAGAGTGTGGCCATTTCTCTAAATCATAGAATTGGAATCAAGGTATTTTTTTAGATTTAAGTTTTGAAAACTTGAAAAAAATAGTGTGAGGGAGCAAGAGTGGAATGAGTTACATTATAAAAAAAATGCATATACACATTAATGAGGAAGATACTTATTTATAATAGCTATTATATATAGTTTTTTAAGGAAAAGTTACTTTTTTAACAACCAGGAACAACATACTATGATAATATGATTGCTTTGTCCAATAAATCTTGGACGCATCTAAATAATTTGCTATGTATGTTTGAATAAATATATGTGACTTGTGTATGTATTCATAAAATCACTTGAAATAGAGGGAGTTATACATTTGACTATAGTTGTACATATATAAATATACATATATGTATATATCTCTATCTATATCTATATACTTAAAATACACAGGCGTATCGACATTTATTAATCATTCAAGTACATGCTTTTATATACATGTCAATATATTATAGATAGATCTATACTCATATACAGAGAAACTATGGTAAGAATTGGAAAAAGGAATTGGCAATGAGATAAATTAGTAGTTTTGTATATTCAACATGTTTTTCTATAAAATGAAATGATTAAATTTGCTTAAATTCTAAGGCAAAATTCAGCTTTAAGTGATATATTTAAGATTTTTTTTTCATATTTCCTTTCATAAAATCACTTAAGAATTCTGGAAGTGATGGTAGATGATTATTTGTAGATAGAAAAAAATATAGAAGAAATACAAATTAAAAAATCAGATAGTTTATAATTAATCAAATAGTAGTCATTGAATACATACTACTGCCAAGTCATCGTTGGGCAGAAGGAAATGCAAAGGAATTAAAAGTCTTGTTCTTACCTTCTTGAAGTTATTGAATAATTTTGGAGAAATATATAGACATTGACACTGAAGTCTTTGATATAAAGCAGGAATTTGATAAGTGGTATAGAAAATGCACAATCAAGCCCTACGTTTCAAAATCAGATGTCACTTAAAAATGTAGACTGTACTTTCAATCTTGCTTGTGCAATTAATTTCCTAAGAAACATTTTCTTAATAGCTGTTTCAAAGAAAATCCAAGTCTGTAAGGTCTAAATTATTATGAGTTACAAGTTCTAAATTAAAATAATAGATGTTACCATAAATTGAAGCCACTGCTAAAAAATACTCTGCACTGTAAAAGATCAGTCATCAAAACTTTAAGATCACATAAATCCACCGAGGCTGTTTTAGTGTTTCCTTAACAGATGACAGTTTTGCTTAAATAGACAGAGCAAGACTAATCCCTCCTCATTGTGATCAAACTTAAAAACAAGGGTGTTCTTTGATGTCTTCACTGTGTAAGACACTGCACTGTGAATGTTCAAAGAAACAGAGAACCATGTGTTGGGTAGAAGAAGGGACACATGAACATATGTCAATGATACCAGTGAAGAGTTGATTACCAAGTGAATATCAATGGGAATAAATAATTTGAGATATGAACACAGAAAAGGAAAAGTAGATTTGTTTTACACCTAGAAGGTTGAGTTGGGCTAAGGTATTTTACTTATAAACTCAGAAAGTGTTTATTGAATGCCTCCTAAGTACCAGACACAGAATACAACAACAAACAAATTGACCAAGGCTCCCGCATGAGGTGGGAAAAGCAAAAATGATGAGACAGGTGGGTGAAGATCAGAGGGTGGCAGAGCTGAAGTGTTAGATAGGAAAATACCAAGCTTTTTTCAGGAGTTCAGTGAAACCAGTTAGAATAGGACATCTGATTATTAAACAAGAATTATAGGAGATAAAGATAGAGTATATAATTTCATAAACCCAAGAAAAGTATTTTACTCTGGCACATGTCGGATAAGAAATTTGGGAAAGAAATTTGCTCTGAGATTCCAAATTTAAGATAGTTACATCCTTAGTTTATTGGTAAGGCGTCACCTTAAAGATGCACTTCATGCATTATTCATTAAGGACTGCAGATTGAGGACTCTATTGGCATCTTAATAGAGAGTTCTAGATCTAAGACTGACTTCAATGGCATATATCCTAGAAGGACAAAAGGAGATTACAATAAAATGTCAATATGTGTCTCAAACCACCATTCTAATGTAGAAGTAGCTGTAAATCACTCCAAAGACTATCTCAGATCTTCAAATGCTGAGGCCAAGAGAAGAGTAAAATACATAAAAAGAGTTTATTTCAAAGGAAGCAAAATCCAATTCAATGTGAATTCAAAGAGCTTGCAACATTTAAGATAAATCTAGCTGTTTTAAACTATCCTTTTGATATGTTCTTTGCCAAAAAATTGTATGACTTTAAAATAACAATATTTTAAGAAGACATTCCAGGACAAGAGTCTTATCTACAGTCAGTTAAATTAGAGTGAGTCTAAATAAAAAGGCTGAATAAGTTTCAAGGTAGTTCGTTCGTGATTATAAACAAAGAAAATAAGAGTTGTTCAAATTAATTTGAGTTGGTCAGCTTTTGCAATAGACCATTTTATTGGCTCCTCTCTCAACATAAATATCCAAGCTTGTTTTCATGTCTCTTTGAGACTTTCTGATAAAGGTTGTCAGATGAGTGTCACATATTCTGCTAGGTAGGCAGCAGGGCAGTTAAATTTGTCTCTATATCCCCAGTCATTGGTAGTGTCTATGGTGTCGTTAGTTTTGTTTAACAACTGGATGAATCAAACTAGGTAGTTTAAGTATAAAATGATAAGGTTATGTACTTCTATAAATGGAAATAATTTTGAAGGTCATCTTATCTACTTTTCAGTTTAGAGATTCAGAGATTGAAGCCGAGATCCAATAATATACTTGCTCTCTTACGCCTGTTCAGTTTTCAATACCACATCTTTTAATCGGGTGTCTTTTTTTCTTTTTCTTGCTTCCCTTTGTACTGTCACAGTCACCCAATTATTCCAGGCTAAGTCCATTATATCGTCACCTAAATATTTTCACTTAGAAACTTGGCCCCATTCTTGATCCATCCCCTTTCCTCACAAACCACGCTCTACCTTCAGCAGGTCCTTTTGCATCTCAGTATAACTAGACTCTTTCTCCAGTCCTACTGCTACCTAACTAGGTCAAGCTGTGGGGCAGAACACTGCACAATGGTTACTAATGCGAGAAAAGGGCTGCAGGCACTTCTCATAGTCTCTCTTGGTAGTGGAGGTCCCAGGGAAGACAGCGTAATAACCACTGAATGGAACAATTCTTTATTCCCATAGAAAAGAGACAGAGCAAGTTCAACTACAGTAGAGAATGATGGTCCCCCATGGTCAGCCCACAGCTGATTTATATACAGACAACTAGGGTTGCACCTGAGGCCACTGACATACACATTTCATCAGCACTAAGGTATACTCATTGAGTCTGAAAAGAAGTTCCCACACCAGGTGAAAAACCCAGCACAGATGGTGTGGGCACTTTATTCTTGGTGAGGAAGTGTTGCAAGGCCCTAGATGTATTCTTACATAGCCCACTGGGAGGTCAAAAGACTGCTTGCAAGGCATGCCCTGGTGGGCTAGCGGTCTGGCACCTGGGTGCGGTCAATTTATATGCCAAAGTCCCAGGTTGAAGACCTGGGAACCGGGGGAACAAGCAATGTGAACAACTAAGTAAAATGAATAAATCTCCTTCTCCTCCCTCTCCCCCTCCCACCCTCCTCCCCATCCTCCCTCTTCTTGCCTGTCTGCCCACTCACCTTCATTCCTGTCTGCATCTTTCCTTAAAAAAGAAAAAGACTGCAGAGGCTATCATTTCCCAACATGAGCTATACATACTACCTTACATTTTTAGAATCCTTTCTATCTAGAAACAGTTTCTAAAATACTTGCTTTCACTATTGCCTTCACCTGAGCCTCGACACCCCACCACCTGCTCAAATGTTTTATCGAGTCAGAATGATCTTCAAAAGATGGAAGTCCGAGAGTGCCATTTCCTTGCTCAAAATCCCCTAGTAACTTTTCAACACAGCTGAGATGAAATTGAAAAAAGGCGTAAGGTATCAGAATTACTCAGCCCAATCTACAACTCCCATCTTTTGCCATGTCTCGCTGTCCATTGCTCCTCAAAGCTCATTCTCTATCCAATTATGATACTTTTTTTTTTATAAGAAATACTTCTCAATACTTTAATACTTCTTTTTGCATTCATAAATCTTAAGATCAGGAAAGATCATAAACTTAGATGTAATATACTGTTGATTCTATAAATCAGTGTAAGGTCTTAGATATTTGGGGTCTAAAGCTGTTCTGGAGGAATATTTCATTTCCTATACCCATGCTCCAGAACCCCACTTCTGGCCCCCTTGAGATCAGGAGAAAAATGTGTCTCTGAGTGCCCAGATATGCCCATTTCTACCTTTCTTCTTCTCAACCCAAGTATCAGATGACATAGTTTAACCCAGGAAAATGACTCCACAACCAAAAGATTTTCTTTAAGGGTGATTTACTTTTCTCAAATTTGCTGACACTCTTGTACAGCTAAATGATCGCTGGGGAGAAAGTACATACAAAGGTAAGGTGGAAGAAATGAGTACCTCAGACTCCTCTAGTGGACTGAGATTCAGATGAGCTTGAAATATGTCCCAGACTGTGAATTTTGGCTTTAAACACTTTCCTTTTGAATGGCTTATTGTATAAGATATATTTGTGTGTTCTGGGTCACTCTACCAAATATATAACAATTCTTTAAAATGTTTTTATTTTTTCAGAGTCTCAATATAAAAAGTAGAAAATCATGTAAGTTCAGCAGATATTTTTTTTCGTTTTCAGGTTCATTGTATAAATGCACATAATGCAAATGTGTTTTATTAGTCCCAGTTTTCTCCCAGTAGGTTACTTCTAAATTCAAATTCAAATTCTAATTATACAGATTTACCAGAAGTCTTTAATCTAAATTATTATTTCTGCTGGGATTTCTCAATTCCAATGCTACATATGAATTTTGTATGGAGAGAAAAGATACCATAATTATGAGTGGGAAAAAATTGAATCTTTTTGTATATAGTTGATGTAAATCTTAGCTAACATCAAATTCATTTTAATCAATTATATATTGAAATAAAGGATCTGAGTTGATACTAGTTTCTCTTGCTCTTCCTGGTATTAAAAACTTTGCTCTGCTTAGATTTCTTCTTTCTTTGAGCTCCACCTACAAGTTTTAAATATAGGACTCAGCCGCATCTTTTGGACAGGAGAAAAATCATTTATTTTGAGATGAAAGGGGTCCTACCAAATATACTGTGAATAAAAATGTTGCCCCGGAGACACACTCTGGTGGCCTAGCGGTCTAGTTCACCTGGGAGTAGTCCCACATACATCCCAAGGTCTTGTGTTCAAGACCCATGACCAGGGGAAACAACCAGTGTGAAGAAGTAAATGAAAATAAATAAAATAATTAAAAAAAAAAAGTTGCCCAGTAGGTCTCTTTATGCTCAGGAAAAAGCTGTACTTTATATTACAATACCTAATACAGTACCTTCTATGTACTCAAACAATACTACTGTAATAAGAAAAATGAGCCCATGGGTTACTAAATTGACACGTAGAAGGTATTCAGTGCTGAAGGATTCACTCATCCTTGATGAATTATATAATACGTTAAAAGTTTGAGACAATCATGACTCAGTAAATTCCTGTTTCTATGAACTTTGAAACTGATGAAGTAATATCTCGCTATGTTTTTGTGCTAATTGACTACCCTGATTTGGGGACTTTATCAAGTTTCCCTCAGGAAATATGCTGGATGTGAATCTCACATTTCTTCCATGAATTTCCAAAAATTAGAAAATCACTTTTCAAATAGTAACTGTATGCTGACATAAATATAAAATATTAGAGCATGTTATATAACATGATGTAACATGTTAACATAATATGGCACAAATACATATTACTGATTTTTTGTTCAATGTGAAGACTAGTCAATATTTATTTAGTGCTACTCTCTAACAGGCAAGTAATATTAAGACTTTCTAGTTACCAACTATAATGAAGTTAAATAACAGTATTGGACTCTCTTATGTGGTGTAGAAAAAAAAGAAAAAAAAAGAGAGAGAGAGGCAAGGGAGGGAAGTACTCTCACTCTTTTCTGATGTTTCTTTTCCCAGTAGTCATCATTAAGTATTATTCCATATATGTTCCCACAGTACAGTGCACTTTGCATTGAATTGTTCTTATATATTTACTTTCTCTACTGGACTATAAACTCTTTGAGGTAAAAACTAGTACTTCTCATCACTGTATTTGTCAGGCAATTAGGATGATATCTGTCAAATATTAGGTGTTTAATAAATGTTGACTGATTTCATTAGTCTGAGTACTCCAGAACAACTAACCAATAAGCTATGTTGTATATTTCTGTGTATCTAGCTCTGACTCTTGTTCTCGCTTTAGCTTTATCTCTAATCTGAGATATCCCAAGACTTATAGTTAAAAAGCTGAAGAACTAGCTTATATGGTACAAGTTCAGATTCAGTCCAAGTCTCAGTTTGAAGACAGAAGACTGATACCTCAGTCCGAAGATGAACAGACAGAGAAAGTGAACTCTTTCTCACATCATCCTTTTGTTTTATTCACACCTCAAGTGGATTGTACGAATTCCACTCACTTTGGGCAGGGCAATCTTTATCAGTCTGTGAATTCAGATGTCACTCATCCAGAAATACCCTGAAAGATACACCCAAAATGATGTTTAATTAAATATCTAGGGATCCCACAGCCCAGTCAAGTTCAGATGTAAAGTCAGCCATCAGACTTATCGGATGACTGAATGAATGAATGAATAATTTGTAAAATCCTATGAAGTGATACAATTAATGCTGGTAAGGAGTCATGGAACAGTTATCACAAGAACTTAATATAGAGAAGGAATGTGAAAAGGACATAATGTGAATTAAAATATCATATGATTTTTTAATGTCATTTAACCTTTATGTATTTGAATGATTTGCCTACTTTTAATTAAGTACAAGTGTATAAGAAGGACCAAGAAATATCAACCACATTCATAACTTTCTTGAATTATGTGATCATCATTGCCCATACATAATGAGATGTAAACTTGATAGAAAGTATGAATCAGAATCCTCTAAAATTTTTCATTACTTATTGGTTATAAATCAATCTTAAGGTATATAAATAATGGTATCTGAGGAGTAGAGAATGGAAATAAAATTATTGTCAGTCTGTGGAGGTAAATATCTGTTCATGAACTCAATAGGCTCATGAATATTTGCTTGCAGTTTGCACTGAATATAATATACTGAATTGAGGTTAGAGTCATTAGTCAAATTTTCTTTTGTATATTTTGAAACACGGTCATTTTAGAAAAAAATAAGGAGAATTATTTTCTCTCATTTAAAAAAAGGTTAACATAATTTTACATGCTTAGGTAATGCTAAGTACAGTGATTATACCATAATTTGCTTAAGCAGTCATTAGTTGAATGAGTAGCCCAAACTCGACTTTTCACTATTTTAAATAATGCCATATTGAATTATTTTCTACATCAATCTTTTTTTTTTCCTTCATATATTTATGAGTAGATTTTTAGAAGTGAAGTTATGAGCTAAATTATTAGGCTGCACATTGCCAAATCACTTTTCAAAGACGTAGAGGAATTAATTCCCATACACAGGTAGGAGGGATTAATTCCCATACACAGGTAGGAGACCTGTTTTAGTCATCAAGGATGTGACATCACATCTAGGAGAAAAGGCAACTGCCACTAAGCAGAGGTTGTTACCTAGCTCTTTCTATTAAAAAAAAAAAAAAAAAAAAGTCAATCCTAGCCTTCTTATAGAATAATAGCACTGATATTCAGAGTAATTTCATTAGTTTTTCTGAAGGATCCATATCCCCAAAGACAATAGTATCTGAGTTTGAGGGAGAAGTGGTAAAACTCTCTTCATTATTTAACTTTGTGCTGGGAAATATATATTATATAATGGTTCACATGAATTCAGGAAAAGGTATTAAAATACTATCTAGAAAAATGCTTCCCAAAATGTCCCCTTTCACTCTAAGGTTAACAAAAGACATGCATGGACCACACTGGCTCATGCTTGTCTGAATGCTATAATGAAAGCAAGATGATTTCTGTTTGTACCTGAAATATTCATATCTGAGAACTGACTCTAAAATAAAGTGGTGGTGGGGCCTCAGATTTAATTCTGAATTTTCAGACCAATACTGTAGAGTTCCTTTTTAAATGTATATTTTCAAAGATGGTGTTATATCTTAACTTCCATAAGGGTACCTGAAGGCTATCAGACCCTGTAGTATTTAGAAGACTGACTTGGAGTATCCTGAATTGTTCCATAGATTTGAAGGCTAAAAATCTAGAAAGTATATTTGGTGAGATAATAATAGGTCAAATTAAAACTGGCTTTTGATCAATCAGATTCCAGGAGTCCCACAAGGAATGCCTTGTCCCAAGTGTTATGTATATTCACTCTTCAAAGATTTGGGATAGTACTGGTTATTCAGAGCATTTTACTTGGACAAACCCCAAAGGTTATCCTGAGAAAGACTGACTTGATGACATTTCTCATAGACTTTTCTTTTCATCCTAGGGGATTAATTCATTGTGTGCTACTAAACTTGCAGAGCTGGAAAGTCATACTATGTAATTTGCTCAGATGGTTTTGATTTCCCTTTTACATTCTGTTATATCCTTCAGTTTCAACTAATTGGCCATTTGGATAACTGTTGTGTCACCCTGGGTGAGTGTGGTTGGCACCCACCAGACACACTAGGCTTGTGTTGCAATGCTATGTCCCAGGGACTGTTCTTTAGCCAACCACACAGAAGCCTATAATTATGCCAATGAAAATGAAGAAGTTGAAACAAAAACAAAAGCCTGGAACAAAAATCAAGAAGGAAATGGTAACTCGCAGAAAGCTGTACACACAGAAATAATATATAACATATTTCATGGTACCTTCATGGTCTTCTGTCCGCTGAAAGGACTAAATCTAGATTTCTCTTTTGGATTACCTCCTTTCTCTTCCCTTCATTTAATGTGAGAAATAAAAGGAGACAAATAAGGTCTGGCTTTGAAGGGAAATAGCCTGTAGGCATCAGGCTTCAATTTGGAGCAAACAAAGCATTTATAGCAGCTTGCCTCTGGATGGTGTAGAATATTATCACATTTCTGAATATTTAAAAGCAAGGCATATTTCCAACCCCAGGTCTGTCCCCCAATTGATAAGTCTCTTTTTATTAAATGGACTTTAATTACTTAATAATTAGACCTTCTCTAAAAGGAGATGGGCATCCTGATATTCTGCCAACAGGCTAGAGGGCAAATCAGAAGAATGTGCCATTTCAGATTAGAATTTGAAAGAACAAATAGGTCCAATCTGAGTGTGGGGATGGGTAGAGGAGAGGCCCCCCCTTGGAGGCGGAGAGACTTGACATAAACCTGGACTGGGAAATGCTTTATTTTCACTGCTGCTTAAAAACCAAAGTAATTTAGAATTAAATGAATGAGAGTGCATGTCTAAGATATTCAAACTTTGTGACTGTCTGCATCTGATGGACAGATTTCTTCTTGTCTGTGTGGTGCCTGTGTGCATGTGTGCAAGGGTAGGAGAGACTATTGTTCTCATTTTAATTCTGAGAGCCTAACACGTTGATGTCCCTTCAGATTTAGCAGCTTTTCATTCATTGCCATGGTGATTTTTTACCTCATATTTTTTAGCATCACAAAGGAAAAAGTCCAAATGAAAAATGTTTGCTGCTTTTGCTGTTAACATTTCTACTGCCCTGGTGACAGCTAAAGTTGGTTTGTGCCTAGCTCCAGAGGAAATGCGCGTTGGCCAGAACCTGACTCATGGCTGCAGCCATTGTTCCAGCTGTCCCCACTGGGTGGGGTCTGGACCTCTGGCCACTTGGTTCATGGGGACAGTGATTTAAAGAGAGATGGGCAAATCTCCTTCAAAATGTGTGCCATGGCCCACAATTTAAACTAATGGGGCTTAGATATAATTTTCACAGCTGTGTGAGGCATAACCCTTCCAGTCCCCACAATTCCTTTTCAAATTTCAGGTTTGATGAATTGACTTCATGTATGTTTATTAGTCTTAGCTCTCTTTCACATTCCCTGAATAAATTCCCATCCCCCGCCCCGCCCTCTTTTGATGTCTTCCTAGTCAGTTCTAATATTCTTAAACTTCCCAATGTTTCGGACTTGGCGTATTTGTCTAAACTACTTGTCTTACCAATAATACTTTTTCTTTTATTCAACAAATATTTGATGGATAATTACCTACCAAGGACTCCTCTAGGTACTTAGGATACAGAATGAAAAAAAGATCTATCCCTTCTTTTGGGGAATTTAAAGATTAGCCAGGAATACAGTTATTAAAATAAAGCCATTGATTAATAAGTGTTGCAAAGGGGATCTAGAGGGAGGATTGTTTCTAAGTGGGTTTAGGAGAGAACTCAAAGAACCAGTGAGGGCTCTTTTAGTGTTCTGGGACTGTTAAACACCAGATAACTATGTGCTATGTTACAAAAGAATGGAAAGAGTAAAACTTTCACACTTCCTTTCATGGAAAGTTAACACATGTTCTAGAAAAGAATTATGGTTATGGCTGTTGAATATGCCTTGAGCCACATTGAATAAAGTAACATAGATATATAGACACTTAATCCTGTTAGTGTTAAAGTTAGTATTAGAGGAATAGAAGGATCCTTTACAGAAACAGAATAAAGAGGATGAGACCCATTTCTCTTAATGACTAATCTGTCTTTTGCTAACAGCATTAATACTTACTATACGACTGTAATTAGGATAGTTAACATCAATAAAATTTCTGATGCTGAAGCTGAGGCACTTTCACTGAGTATTAATCACTTATAAAATTTGAATTATAAGATTTGTATTTATCATTTCCAGGACAGGGATAAACTGGAGCTCCTGGATGTGTCTTGTCCATATGTAAAATGTGTTCTTTCCTTTTTAGGGTTCCTGGACTGATCCCTTACTAATTGGTGATATTTTTGTTAAGTCCCGGAGGTGCAGATAATATATAAACATATAAGTTAACTGCTATGGAAGTATAGGTGATCCAAAAATAGATTATGTGTTGCCTTTAATAGTGTGATACTGCAAGATAAAATATATCTGCAAGAATTCAATGTAGGGTAGAATCTGCTTATGAGCAAGAAACTTTACATAGAAACTTGTGGCTACTTGGGGCTTAAGGAATAGGGATTGGGAGTTTACGGATATATAAAAGAAACTTCTCAAGACATTTACATTTAGATTAGGGAACTAAGCGATCTCAAGAAATATAATCCAGTACTCAAATTATTTTTAAAATAAGCATATATAATGTAAGCATTTGAGCAAGTGTGTTTCAATTTCAGTTTCATCTACAAAGTGAAGACCATAATTCTTACTTAAAAGGCTGTTGAGAGGATGAAATGAGATCATTTATAAAGGTGCTTGGGATGGTGTAAATGATGACACTGTTCTTGCTTAGAGACATCCAGCTGATTAAATGTGGAAACAGATAAGTTACTCTAGGAGATCTGTTAGCTCCAGGTGTCTTCTATTCACTATCCCAAACTGCCAATGAAAATATTAATGATAGATCCAGCACTCAAATGCAATTTTCCAAATCAGCTGTTTGTAACACTTCACTTAAGTACATAGAGTCACATCAAACCTCAGCAAATACTTGTTTTTTTTTTTTTTCTTTCAGTTGATATTTGATATGCTCTGTGGACATAAAATGTTGAAAAAGTCATATACAAACAGAAAAACACTTTCTCGCCTTTTTTATACAATCAATTGCATAATACTACCTGTAAGTTATGAGTACTATAAACATTTAGAAGGTTGAAAAATGATTTCCAGTAAAGCAAAGCTAAAAAAAAAAAAGATGTTAATCCAGTAACTGAAGACTGTAATTTTGAAAAATATAATCAAATTTGGGGTAAAGGCCAGTTAAATTTATCCAGAAATTCTTCTGCAGGAGTTGTGGGGAATGAGTCTGGCAGGGGCCGCAATAGGCTCTTGGGGACCAGCACTGGAAGTATAGGCAGCACCAGAGTTTTCTGAGTGAAATTTGTTTTGAGATGCATTTGGGTGAGAAGAGTAGAGCTAGGAAGACCAGTTGTGCTATGATTGTCATGGATCAGATATAATCTAATGAGGCTCAGACTCCCCACTCTACCACCCAATGCTATTCCTGTTGAGTAACTACTTTTCAGGAGAATCTAGTTAAAATTATATATTTGTTTCTACATAGAGCACAGGAATTGTTTGTTTACATTTGAGCACTGAAAGACATTCCTGAAAATACTGTATTTCATTCTTATGAGTTATATTGAGTTTAACGCTCATTATTAGGTGATCATATTCATGTCTTGAAAATATAATACTGACTTGATAGCCTGTAACTTCTGTTAGTATTGTAACACTCAGCGCCGCCATGTTGGCAGCATTAACACAAACCCTTCAGAGCCTTATAAACTTAGTATTGTTTTTGATGTGTAGGATTTCCTTTGTAGAGACAAAAAGAAAATGCTACAAAATATGTTTATCATTTCTCACTGTAGCGTCAATGTTCGAAGTTTTCAAACATTACATCATTCCATGTTAAATAGGAAACTTTTCTGACCCCTGTTTATTAAGATATGAAATAACCATTGACTATATACTGAATAAGCATGTGGAATAGTAGCCAATTCCATTAAGTTTAATCGTATCAATATATAATCTCATGTCTCATATGTGATTCTTCCAGTTAGATAAATTTATGTAAAGTTATGAATCAGTTGTTGAGTATCCACTCTTTCACTTCATGTTTTATTCTATTCTCTAGAACTTTGAAAGTGAATTTTTGAATACCCTAGGCATTTTGATGTAAAATAGATATTTAGAGTTTTGTGCAATTGTATAATTTATACAGGACCATACATCTGAATACATAAAAGTTTTCATATATTTTATAACCTGTCCAAAATATTTCATCTATTATGCTTAGAATATATAACTTGTATGGGTAAATTATAATACTAGAATGAAGACCAAGAAGAAATCTATTGATAAAAAGATCAAAAGTGTGTTTGAATCTGTGGCTCTAGATGACTTCCATACTATTTGGCCTATATTACTGGAAAAACTACAACTGCTTATTAGATTTCTGCCTTGTGTAGTTTATATAAACCATTCTCTGATCAAGTACATGCTTTAAACCCATACCAAAGACAATCAATAGTAGATTAATGTACTTTCTTTGGAAGAGACCAAAGGTTATACACTACAAAGAGCCTAGAAATTGAACTTGAACAATGAGCCAAGGCACAAGTTAACTTATTCTTTTAATCTTCATTCAGTCATAGATCAGCACAGGTGTAGATCGGGTCTAATAACTGAATGAGAATAGGATAAAGTCTGTGGCTGGTACTTCCCATAGATACATTGGTAGTGTTGAGACAGCTCCCTAGATCCTGATTCCAGAAGCTAAACTTGGGAAATAGTTAAGTGATTATTATTACCTGTGTGTAGAATAAATTTAAACTGATAAAACATTATTTATATCAATATTAATGTCTCAAAATGGTCTGAAATTAATTATTCTTGTTTAAGAACAACCTTAATATTTCATTTCCACAAGTGCAGATCTGTTTGGTTAGTATAGCTACATAGGACAGTATACCACCTTTGGCATCTTAGATCTGATGGTGATGAAATTTCCTACTTTTTAAAACATTCTCGGTTATCTAAGGTTTAAAAATGTTTGGCCCTGAGGAAGGTGACTTCTGTGCAGCATTTCTTATTGTTTTCCATATTACATCATGATAATTTGACCGAGGATATTTTTCATTGCTCTTTCAACTACAGAAAAATTTTTATCCAACTATAGGGAAAGTTAGATTTGTGAGAATTAATAGACCCAATACAAAGCTAACAGTAGTTAAAACTGAACACAGGTGAATTTGTTACTGACTACAGTGAGTATTTTTTTCAATAAAAATTAAACCTGAACCTGGGAAATTTTAAATTAGTTTAGAATAAATCTATGAAATACGAAGTATAACACCATAAAATATATCAAAAAAACTTGATGGGAACCACAAACCAATGAATGGATCATTGAGAGTGTGTGTGTGTTTGTGTGTATGATGTAAGTACAATGAAAATAATTCCAGTAAAATTATAGTGAATATAGAAATATTAGAAGATTACTGTGATGAAGAGGTCATGGGTCAAGAAATTAAAATTAATTTAATTAACTCTAGAAAATAGAATCACCAATGAGCTACCGTGTTGGCATAATTTCTTCATTCATCCTAAGGCATTGTTTGGTAATCATTAAAAGTAAAACACTTTCCACTGCTGCGCTCTCTGGTGCGGGCAGCTAAGGGGTAGGCTCTGAAAGCCACAGACCCAGTTTCCAGAACCCTGGAAAGGCAGCTGCAGGAAACACAACAGCTAACACAAACAACACTTTTCATGATCAAAGCATTAGAGTCGCAAATATCCGCCTGCTCCTAGAAGGGGCTTCAAGAAGGCAGGATGCAACTATCTCCTACCCTTCTCTACTACATCATGATAGAGGAGGTTTCTCCATCATATATGCTGACGGGCAGTCTGTTTATCTGCTTTTTGTCTTCTGTTTTCACCTGTATTTGTTTAATCATCTTATAAATTCATCTTTTTTGGTGTTACTTTATACGAACATTGCAGTGGTTGTATGAGTTGATTACCTGATATTATAGCCATAGAAATGAAACAAGTAGAGAATAGAGAAGAGGTGGTCCAGCAAGGTTATAAATACAGGCTAGTCTAATTCAAACTTTATAATTTTTGTCACTGCCTCATAATCATAACTGACAAATTTATGGGTGATCATCACCCAACCCATAAAAGATTGTTCTGTTACTAAAATCAGCATTTAGCATCACTTCTACTTCTTAAAATTAAATTCCCCTAAGCTGTGCTGATGTCCACTCCTTCATGAATCTCTATAACTTCCCAATCTTTTGTGCAAAGTTTGGTAATGGAAATGGCAAAGGACCTGTATTCAGAAGAACCAGGTCTTTCTTGAAGGATTCCCACATAATAACTGTGTGAACTTGGATGTGGAATTTCAATTCTCTGAGCCTCAGTTTCCTCGGGTATAAAAATTAAGCTGAAGATCTGCTCTGTTTACTATATAATGTAGTTTTATTAAACTACTGTAACAAACCAGTAAGTTTCTGGAGATTAATGCAACATCTTTATCATTGTTTAATCACAGAAAGCTACCACTGTACCAGATACAAAATATGATAAGCTGTGACGAAATGAAATTTGAGGAAATGCTTTGTAAAGGCTATTTTCTATAAAGAATACAGGTGATTATTTTTATTGGTGATGATCGTGCCGTATCTGAAGGATTTCTTCTTCCTTCTTTGTTTTTCCCCTAGGACCACTAAGGTTCCTTTCCCAGACAGAATCTGTCACAGCCTTCATGGGAGACACAGTGTTACTCAAGTGTGAAGTCATTGGGGAGCCCATGCCAACAATACACTGGCAGAAAAACCAACAAGACCTGATTCCAGTCCCAGGTGACTCCCGAGTGGTGGTCCTGCCCTCTGGAGCCTTGCAGATCAACAGACTTCAGCCTGGGGACGTTGGAATCTATCGATGCCTCGCCCGGAATCCAGCCAGCTCAAGAACAGGAAATGAGGCAGAAGTCAGAATTTTATCAGGTATTGTAGTATTCTTTTTTTTTTCTCTCCAGAAGTTTATTCTCTGGAGCAGTTTGAACAACATTTATTTTTTCTTTTACAAATATTTTGTATTTGTTGTAAGTTTGTGTTGTTTTATTTGGATTTTGGTTTTGTTGTGTGTTTTGTTTTCCTTTCTCTCTAAGGCATTAGGAGAGGGAATGTCAAGAACTTTTTCTTTCTCTAGGTCTTGTACTTGAAATTTCTGGAGACACAGATATGGTCCTTATTTTAGCTTCATTCATTCGCTCATTCCATTAATAGATAATGAGCGCTTTTTTGTATAAAGTCTGTTGCTAAGTCTTTTCATGTATTATTTCATTTTTAACTTCTAATAGTCTAAGAGGTAACTATAATTAGCCCATTTCAAAGGATAAAGGTGAGGCTTAATCGGATTAAGAACTTTCCCCTAGTAATATTGAACATTTACATTTTCATTTATTCACACATGCATTTCTGCTAAGTATTGGGGACGGGTAATAATAACTAGGGCAGAACCAGAACCTGGCTTATTAGAGTTCTGGGTGAAAATGAGCATATAAATAATTATAATAAAATGTGATGAAATTATGATAGGGAAGTCATTTCTCTCCACCTCATATCTTTTTCTCTTTAGCAAATTTCTAAGATTCTGGGCCTATTTTCTTCTCCTAAATAATAAGAAATTGGACTGGACATTTTCTAAAATCTCTTCCAGTGACTGCTGCTATCTTATTTATGTAATATCTTTCTCATTGGTCTCATATGTAATGTTTACTTAGGCTTAATTGTGAGAATCATAGAAAAGCCACACATTTGAGTAATTGACTGACTGCTTATCAAAGCACTGATATTTGCTCTTGTCTATGCATTTTCTGTGTAGTTTTCACAAGTCCTTCCCTTAAGTAGAGGGCAATATCCCTAAGTCATTCCGAGAGCAAACTGGCAGTGTGATTGAAAGTTTTCAGGTACTTTAACAGGGTATCTCTAAAACCTTTTCAGACTCTCCGTGTATTCTGTCTTCTGTTACAGAGAAACCAACTTAAACATGTCAGTAAACTTCAATGACATAGTTACCTTCCATCCACCACACAGTGACAGATGCAAATGTAGCCTTTATTTCCCAAACACATATGCATTTGTTTAAGTATGCATTTGCTACACAGATTTTAAATATTTATACTCACATATACTTAAAATACTTCTGTTAAGTCAATCAAAAATAAAAAGTGTGTGTCAAGGGGGACAGACTAGGTAAGTCATGTAGAAAATTGACAAGAATGTTTGACTTTATTATTGTCACTGAGAAATCTATCTTCCAGTGGTATTAAGGAATAAAGTTGAAATGATTAAATATTAAATCTGAAGTAGAATGTTGTAAAAGACAGAGAGATATAATCATCAAATCACCATTTACTTTTATTTGTTCACCTTATAAAACATATTTGCATTGTAATCCCTGGATATTTATTTAGCACCAAATGTCATATTGTTAATTTAGCTGAGATCAAGAATATGTTGGTGTACTTTGGAGGTGTGTGGGTATTTCTTATCTGAATGGAAACTGAAATCTTTTGAAATCTTTAAATCTAATGAGAATTTTTCTGTGAACCCAAATATAGACCAAAAGAGAATTAATTATGAGCTGAGGTCACACACACACACACAACACACACGTCATTGTCATACTTGATTAAACCTACCTCATATGACGTTTACCATATTAAGGACCTCCTGAAGGAGTATAGTTTGTTCCATTATCTTTACATTTGCAAGTGACTTAGAGGTCAAATACACATCTGTAGGTACAAAAATGGAAAAGTGGATAAATGAATGAATGAATAAATAACTGGTTCATCCTAACTTCTCAGTTGTCACTTAGGGTTATTCTCATTAAAAAAAAAAAATAAATCTTTCTGAATCAATTTCCATTTTCTCTCAGTATCAGTTCATGAGAGCAATAAATGATATACATTTATTGCCCATTCTCTAGCCTAACATTTACTTAATCTGATAAAATAGTCAATTTTAAATGAAGCTCATCATATTATTAACATGACTTCAAGTTGTTAAAGTGGTATCTGAATGGTTACTACTGTTAAAAAAATTCTCCCATGATTATTCAAGTACCATGTTGAATGATTAAGTTAGCAAATTGTTTTTGTTTTTGTTTGTTGATACATAAATGCTAATTTAAAGTTTTATAACTATGTTCATTATTTGTATCATAATCCATATAGAACTTGAATGTATATAAAGACATACAGTTATCTTGTTCTGAATAATTTATAATTTAATATAGTTATTCAAGTTTATGTGATATAAATTTCAAGTTACTACTTTTAAGTATCAAATGTCTAATTCTGTCAAGTAACTATATCTATCAAATTCAGATTTTAAGAATCAAATAATTGTATTAAAATGCTGTATTTTAGCAAGCAGTTTCAGATTATTCAATAGATGGGCACACAGACAGATAGATGTAGATAGTTTATTCAACAAACTTTAAAGTGAATTTTCTATTCCTGCCATCTTACTAGTTTATAGGAACATAAAACTAGAGGACTATGTCCTAAAATAGTTATAATCTACTAGGGAAAACAGATAAAGTCAATGGACTGTGCTCAGGGTGCTTATATATTCATAAGAGAGAAACACCTGTGGGCCAGTCTTGAAGAATAATAGCTAGACAAAGAAAAGTATACACCAGGACAACAAACAAACAAAATAGCATAAGCAAAGCATAGAGAAAGAGGAGAGATGAACGTCAGGAGAATCACACGTATTCTTTTTAACTGTATCATTGTGCATAAGAAATGCCAGAAGGAGACAAAGTGAATAAAGAGAGGAAATAAATTGAAAAAAGGGAGAATGGGCAGCATGAATCCTAGAGAGCACTGACCAAAAACTGCTGCTAAAATGGTATCAGAAGGATTCAGAATCAAAAGTGAGTGGGGCAATATTAAGGACAGGTTTTAGAAAGGCATCTGTGTGTTATGTGACATATAAGAAAGAGGAGAGTCCAAGCTCATATCAGTGATAGGCAGTGGCATTTTTCACTGTGACTAAGAGTGAGGTGGAGGTGGTACCTTGTGTTCAAAATAAATGACAAAGTTTTAAAAGAAAACTTCCCATAGCATTGTATTTTTTTAATTAAATGAGTATGTTTCAATATAGGAATTTTGATAACATTCAATATGTTCATTAATAATTCAGACAAAAATTGAATTCTTGCATATGGGAAATTAAGCACTTTTGCAAGTAAATATTAAGCTGTTATAAAGCAATTTTTGGAAATATTGACAACAAGACAAGAGAGCTGTGATGGCTTGAAATATCTTACTGTATGTGATAGGAAGTACGTGAGGAACTGAAGCAGCCACTGAGATTGCCAGGTCCACTCTCGTCGACCCTGATCATGTCTGAGTGCCAAGCATTAGATTGAATTGCTGAATTATAAATCTGCGTTGGGCACTAGGCTGACTAAAATAACTGACCCATACACTGGAACTCTTATTTTAGTTTTCTTAATGGCATCATTTAATTGATCAATTGGTAATTCAATATATTGTTCGTTAGTTTAACTACATTCAGATGACTCTGGGTCCTGGAGAGAGCTGAACTAAACATATATTTAGAGCCATTGGATTTTTCATGAAATCAATTAGACGAAAATACATTTTGTATAATTTTCTCTATAATATGTATTTTATTGGAATAAATAACATATACCATTCCAAAATGAATGTTATATCAAGGAAATATATGTTTTTAGTTTTAAAACCAATGGCTTCAGAATTTTGTCGCCAAGAATTTATTACTAACTTTTAATAGGTACACTACAATTTTACTTTGACTAATTTTTACTTACATTTCAAAACAAATTGTATTTTTCTGTCATTTGTTTTTATAAATTCTGCAGCATAATAATAATCTGTAGGAATGAAAAAAGAAGATATAGTCTTTGTTTTTAAATTTATCACTAGGTCAGAGAGTTAATTCAAGTAGTCATTTGACTAATATAAAGAAGGGGATGGTAAATTCAGGTAAAGTTATCTAGTTCCAAATCAACACATATAAGAAATAAATCAATTTAGTGGGGACTTTGAAAAATACAGAGAAGATTACTGTTTTAGATCATGAGAAAATCAACCCTTAATATAGATGCAGATGATAAATCTGGACTGAGAAGTTAAATTGTAGAGAGTCTTGAATACTATACTTAGTTCTATTCCTTTTATTGGTGGTTAGGAATTCTTGAAGATTTTTGAACAGATACTATGAGATAAGGACACAGAAAAAAAGAAACAAGGAACGGAAGAGCAAATAAGATGAATGTTTTAACTAATTTTTGTGTCACACTTAATATTTTTCACTCCATTGAAGAATTTTCCCATAGTTTGCTTTCTTATCTAGTTTTGGATAAAAGCTATGTCTTACTCCATGCTATAAACAGGACACTTATCATTTCATAGGTCTAAGTCGGAAAAATGACACTTTGTCTTTTAAATTTAGAAAAGAAAAATAATTTAAGACTATATTATATTATATATTATATTATATTGAAACCTTGTGAGTTCCATATTTCCTAGGTATTGTAAAAGATATAATTCAGATTACATTGAAGGATCAGCAAATGAACTATTAATATCCATTTTCATGGATTCCATTCATGTTGAATTAATACCAATAAGTGAATGACATTTGAAATTCCCAAGGTGAGCTATTATTATAATAAGTTGTGAAAGCTTGGAGTTTGACACTAGACTAAATATACATTTTGGTGTTAACTATTTACTAATTGTGCAATCTAGGGCAATTTGACTTAATCTAAGTTTTAATTTATTTGTATCCCAGAATACAGAGAGTAATAGCATATCTTTCACAGGGTGATTATGAGACTTCAGTTTACTAGGTCAAATGCAATGTCTGGAATTGCTAAATCTTCAGTAGTTGTTATTAAGCACTTTGGTATTTTAGAATTCCAATCTTAACAAGTTTGATTCTCATGTTGAGATTACTCTGATAATAAATTACCCAATTTTGATTCTGGATAGATAAATATTCATTTATATACTGGTAGTTAATTACAGATACTTTATGTTATTTCTCCATAGTACTATCTAACCCTGCATTTTATTTGCATATCTATTAGAAACTAGTGTCTCCTAACAGTATTTCTTCTCTAGTAACTCATTGATACACAATGGTTACTCTTACCTTACCATTAACCACATTGCTTTATTTTATTTGAAATAGTGCACAAAGCACTGTCTCAGAAATAGGCGTTAGAAGATAAGATTTCTAATAGTTGATCTCTACCAGCCATTATCAATTCATCTAATCCTCTAAAATTCTTAATATCCTTTGCTTTTAATAGACTAAACTAGATTAGCCCTTCCAAACCTTTTTACTAACAGAGATCTCATTGTTTAATTTTGCATTGATCTCAAACTCTGCTTTTATTATCCTAGTATTTGAGTTTAAATTTGCTAGACAAATGCCAATTATTAAAAACCATAAGGCCATGCTAACAAGTGTCAAAATTGATTTCATAAAATATGAGAATATCTTATTCTTACATTAAAAGAAAACAATAGTTTTAAGTTAGCTTATATTGTCACACAAAGCACACCAAAAGATGATGGATACCTTTTATTGTATGCAGTTGACTGCAGTGAACTGATAGAGTTTATGCCGTTATATGCCTCAACTTCCCCCAGATGATTGCATTAGGCTGCCTTCTTTGGGACCCAAGCCTGGGAGAGCATAAAAACCAACAGATACTCATGTTATATTGGAATTAGTTTCTGTAGATTGGGTCTTTTAAACAATGAGAAATCATTGAGATAACCAGCTTTTCTCAGAGAGTTAATGAAATTCCATTCAATGTAACAGTGTCTGTGTTAGTAAGACTAAGATCACCTACTATGGGTAAATTTTGTTTCATTTGTGAATTTGTAAACAAATAACCCTACACCTACATCTCCTAGTGCTCTTTTGCGGGACATCAATAAAATGCAGCATCGCAGTGGTTACTGCAAAGAAAGGGGTAAGGGATGTGGGCAAATCAGGAAAAGAGGTCAATTATATAGTGAAGGAGAGAGTTGTACATCTTTTTGCAGAATTATATGTAGAATTTTATATGTAGGATTATATATGTGTTGTATACATATATATGTGAGAATATGAGATTATCTCATGGGTGTACAGCAGTGCCTACAATTATAACTAGCAACTCTGTAACCACTGGACATTTTGATATACTATAGCCTCTCCCTATAAATGGTGAAGACCTAGAAAAAAATAGTAGTACTTACAATACTGAATGATGTTACATTTTTCTTGCCATGTCTATCATTCTAAAGTCACTAGTGCTCTCTCCCTCACCAAATCCACTAGTTTTTCTGTTTTCAACCTTGACCTAGAATGATGTTAGATGTTAATTAGACTCTCTCTTCTTGATGCCCATTCCCTAAAAGGTTACTATCTCACATAAGATCACAAGCAAAAACAATATACTTGGGATTCTCCTTGATATGAAGTAATGAAGATTTTTTGAAAAGGAGAGAGTCTATTTTTTCTCCAGAGCTTCTTGGGGCCAGCCTGTGGCCAACTCTGCACTTACTAGGATTATGATATTTAGCAATCATGGGGTAGCTGACCAAAGGGTCAGTAAGTCTGCCCTGACACACACAGACAGAGGCTTCTCCAGGGCTGTGTGCAGGCCAAATCCCTAAGTTGTGAGTGGAAAAGTCCCAACGTTACATGAAAAGCCTCGAAGAGCTTTCTTAGTCCTGTTTGACATCCACTTATTCCTGGAGCATAAAATTACTTATTTAGTCATAAATTATAGTCACACCTTTATTGATTCAGCATTGGTGAAAGACGAAGTAGCCCAAATACTTTTGATGCTTTTTCCAAAATAAAATATAGTTAGAATAAAATATTCATTTCTATTCTGGAAAGTTTTAAATGTGGATTTATGTACTTGCATAAATTATGAAGATTTCTGGGTTTCCTGAACTAACTTCAACATATCGTAATGGCAACATTTGTTTTCTGGGATTCTACTGTCAGCTGTAAAATTTTTAAAAAAATCATTCTATAAATGAAAATATCACTTCCTTCAGACCTGCTACAAAATGAAACTGATAGACTCAAAATTTGTGAGACAGAAGGAATATAGCCATATGCTAATGATAAGAATAGACGCTCCTCTTTCTTTCTCCAAATTCTAACTACAAATAGCAATATGTGTGTGTACATCAAAAAAGAAAGAGGAAATATGAACAGATGTAGGAATATTTTTAGAGAGGGAATGTAATTTTTAGTACTAAATTGTTGTAAATGAGGAAGGAAAGTAATAGAATCATAGAATGATGAATAATGGTACTCTCCCTCTCAGTTCACAGCAACTTGGATTTTGGCCAGATGGAATTTTACATTTTTTATCAAATAAATTTTGATTCATGTGATTAGTCTGGATTGACTGGTTTTGATAAAAGACACCATAAACACAGAGTTGTAAGGAATTTTGAAATTTTCACTCAAACCACAGAGCATCAACCAAATTTTCTAAAACAGAACTAGAGGGAGGAAAACTAAGAAGCCAGCAGGTGAGCTGTAAGATACTTTGAAGCTGAGGACACAGAGAGAGGAAATTAGCTTTGTGAAAGTTAAATTAATTTGTAACTCCTATGACTGGGAAGAAATCAAAGGAAAACCCATGCTAGCCTGCAGTGCCCTTTAATTTCCAGTTGGAAAAGTGTTTGATATTCCATTGAGGCAGGAATTTTATAAAGAAAACCCAATGGTATTCAGCAAGGGAAAAATATTTTGCATTCAGAAAGCATAACAATTAAAGCAAGCACAGGTTATTTTGAGGAAAATAAGTTATTATGTGGTGAAAACCAGTATTTTTCTTCCTGCTCACACAGATGCCAACAGCCCACAATTACATTTATCTTAGCCTCACTCTAGATTTAACCACATAAATTTAGTGTTGAGACTCCTAAGTTATAACATTTAGGAAAATGACTCCATTGAAAGAAAGTCATTGTCATCACTGAGTGAACCTGCATTCCAATTTGCCTGGGATTGTCCTGGTCACATCTAATGTCCTCAAGTAATTACCAGAAGAGTTACCCTTCCTTCTAAAAGGTATCTCAGGTTGGAGTAATTTATATAGTCTACCAGCTCATTTGTCATGAGGGACTATGTAATCTTATAACACCAGGCAGTAGGGAAACCCTGTTAATGCTGAGAGTCAAATCTAGCTTCTAGCTGGCCTCATAGACTCAATCAATTTGGCCACTCTAATGTCTAATAGAATGTTCTTTATTTATATTTAATACCTTTAAACAGAAAAAATTCTATTTTTACTAGCATGCTTTCTCCATGCCTCATTTGGGCACCTTATTTCTGAATAGGTGAAGTATGGGGAAATGGCCAGGTCTTAAGATCTAAGATTCTTCTTGACTTTGTTCTATTGCTGAAAGATGGTGATTAGGAATAGTTAAGCTTTGCACTTGCCTTTCCAAATGCAGATATGTAAGACTAAGATTGAGGAGGAGAAGGAAGAAGAAAAGTGTATCAATTTTTACCTGAAAAATGAGAAATTGATTTTTAAGGAAAAAGACTTCTTGACTATCTGAGAAGAAGGGCTCCTTTGTTGAGACTGTGTCTACAGCTATTCATGGTCCCATGGCTTTTCTTGAGATATTTTTCACAAGAATTACAAATCCAAGCCTATTTCAATGAAAATACTCATGCTTTTTGTAGTTTTTACCATGTTTTCCTAAGATTATCCTTGATGAAGTAGGAAAAAGTATTCATCGTCTTCAATCTGAAATACACCTTTTTAATATTCTTAATGTGTAAATGAGAAACACACATAAAGGGGAGCAAAGTACAATGGCTTTTGAGGACTAAGCTCTTCTATGGTTATTTGAATTTCAAACTGAATTAACTACTTTTTTAAAAAAAATGATGGAACTTTATTTTTCACTTGAAGGGACCATCAACAGAAGTACTGTAGCTCTTCATATTTGGGTTCTATTTAGAGATTGTTTTAAAAAGCAAATGAACTGAGCCAGTTCAAGGAATGTAGTATTTGCTGCCAAGAATGAAATCAGGTTTTAAAATTAAAGTTAGAAATTTGGAAAACTTATATCTACCCTGGGTACTTGACAGCTTCTCAATATTAAAAACCTTTCTGAGGATATCGGTGGTGATAGCAACAGATGGAATTATTTGACAGTATATAATGAAATGTGTGAACATTTGCAAAGCCTGGTTCTGTCCACCATTCCAAATGACCACTCTATGATGTGACAAAATCATATGTGATGTGACAAAATAGATAAAATATTTACTCGAAATGCAAGAGAGATTAATGGATTTTTATAAAACAAAACTCAGAATACTTATCGATATGGTGTCAAATTCTACTTATAACACACTTGAAAGAAACTATTTACTAAATTTTGCTTTGGTGTTAAAGGATAAAATCTACAATTACCCAAAAAGGTTATTAAAACACATCTCCCATTTAGAAATACATATCTCTTTGAGGTAAGATTATTTTCATGTAATTTAATCAAATCAGAACAACAGAACAAAGGTGAATGTAGGAAATAGCAAAATAATCTATTTTCTGTCAAACAGCTCATTAAAATTTTATAAAAATGTTAAGTACTTCCATTGTCCTCACTAATATTTTCGTTTGGGAAAATACAGTTTCATTTCATTTTTTAAAGGAAAAGGTGCTGGTAGGAGTGAAGATGAGCAGAGGAAGGCAGGCAGGGAGAAAGAGGAGGAAGAAGTACTTTTTTTTTTATGTAGTTGCTCATCTTGACTGTTTCTCCAGCCCCAGTTTCTGAATCCAGGTCCTTGGGATGTCTGTGGATTGAGTCCCATGGCCTTGTCCACTAGGCCACCAGGGTACATCCAATATATTTAAAAAAATATATTTTTAAAAAGGATGCTTAAAAAATCTTAGTTTTGATTTTTAATATGGTAAATATAACTGTACATAAAGATTTTTGGGGTCCTCCATAACTATACAAATAGTTCTTGAGACCAAAGAGTTTGAGATCTATTGTAGACATCATTCTTATTTTCCCTAATAAATGCAGATTAGTCCTCTGCTCATAACAAATTAAGCTAAAATAGACCAAATTTTCCATTAAAAAATTAAAGACAAATTTATGAACAAAGCAAAACAAACAAAAAATCGAACTCTGATACTGTAAGAACAAAATAATGGTTACCAGAGGGAAAAAGTAAGGGGAGGGGAGGGTAAATTAGATAAAGGGAATCAACTTTATATTGACTGATGTAAAGCTAGACTTCTGGGACTGAACATAATGTAGTATATATCAGATACTCATTTTTAAGGTTGTTTACCTAAACCTGTATAATGTTATAAACCAATGTTATTTAAATTTAAACTTAAGTTGAAAAGACAGAAAGGTGGAAGGAAGAGAGGAAGGAAAGAAGGAGGGAAGGAATAAGCAAATAGCGTATTGTCATAGGACAGTTCTGTTCTTTAAGGCAATTTGAAGATGTCAGAAATCATTATCATCGTTATGACTGTTTTATCTTTCTTAATTTGCATACTGCCCTCCTGCTCTCCATGAGGTCAGGTTAGAGAATCAGGCTAACATTTTCTCTGTAAAGGAAAAAGCAAACCTGATTTTAGTCCAAACAAATCATGACTGCCTATAATCAATCTGTTTAGAAAAATGATTGCAAATTCATTTACTTTCATGAGCATCATATAAAAAAGGGTTGCTTTTGTCGTTTTTAATATACAAAAACTGACATTAGAAAAAAATTGATGTTTGCTGGTTTGATTTCAAAGGTATTATCCAAATACGTTTTCTAGAATCTACACTTGAATTTCTTCCTATTTTTATTTAAAAAGATATTCCAAGTACATGAAAGTATATGAAGTATATATAGTTTAAAGGATAAATGAAAAATGATCATTTGTGTCTCTACTACCCAGTTTCTGAAGTAGAAATGGATGTTCTGATGCCTTTCCTGTGATTAAGTCATGGTCATTAATTCAACACTTTGTCATGTTCTATTAGCTGAGTAACTCCATTTGGGTCTGAGTAGTCGGTGCCCACATAGTGAGGACAAAAATGATTTTTATGAATAATTACTAACTCCATCATGGCTCCATTAAAATCAATTTAGTCAACTAAAGTCATGACCTAGAATTTTAAGTTCGTTCTTCCTAGGACTTTTTAATATAAACTATTATGGAGCCCAGAAGGAAACCTTTTATCTGCTCTTAATATTTGTTTTGAGTTTGGTCATGAACTTTTATAATATCTAGGTTCCTTATGCAATTTTCATCCATTTTGCAGTTTTTACTCTAAAAATAATGTGTGTTCTTATAAACACTTTCAGAAAACAAAGAAGATCCAGAGATGGAAATAAATATACTCACAATTTTCTTACACAAAAGTAACCTCAGCAATTCTATCTTCATCCTCTCTACTTCAAAACAAAATATACTTTCTTGATGTTTCTCTAAAAAATTCACATTTGAAATAAGAAAAATAAGGCAGGTACTAAGTTTAATAATATACCTGTCAATAACCAAAATTACTATAGTAGTACAAAAACAGAAACCAAAATTCAAACTGAAAAACATCAACGAAAAAGGTTACTTAGTATTTTAAATGGCTGGGATGAGTTTGTTTTGTTTTCGTTTTCATGTGTCTGCTTCAACTCTCTTTTGGTGTATAACAAACCAATTCCAAAATTTAATGATTTAAAAAAACTTAGTATCTGATGTAATTCTGCAGTCTATCTCATCAGTTCCTTTGCTGGTTTCTCTTTGTCTTATGAATGTACATTTGGCTGAGGTTGAAGGTTCAAGATGAATCTCACTTACCTCTATCCAGCTGTTACTTTTTGATGTGAGGACTCAGTTGTCCTCTATCTGCCTTCTCATTTTTCTCCAGTTAGCTAGACCAACATGGTAGCCTCAGAAAGAGCCATGGCAGAAACTATAAAGCCACTTGAGGTTCTGGCTCTAGAACTCATACAGTATAACTCTCATTGCAATCTATTGGTCGAAGCAAGATACGATTCCTGGTCAGAAATAAATCATAGGGAACTAATCTCTCAATTTGACTTAGAGGAACTCAGCAATTTGCGATTATATTTAATGTGTGACAATGTTATGAAATGTTGAACTATTGTAGAGAAAAGAAATTTCTGTCAGTTTTTGGGAGATCATTCATGTTAGAATCTATTCGATTACATACTTAGTCAACATTATTCATTTATTTTAGCCAATGTACCAACACAGATGTAAATAACAGAAGAGTCTGAATGTTAGGGCCTGAGGAACTACTATATGGGAACTCTCTTTACTATTTGGTTAGGTTTTCAATAAATTTAAATATATTAAATAATAATCATTTCTTGTTACATGGTTTTATTTTCTGATAGATAGTATCAAATAGTCTGGGTTGAAATTTTGACTGTTCCTTGGATAATCATTACCCATAGGTCTCAAGTAAATTTTCCTTTAGCTAGAAGATCAAATTAAGTGTATCTTACTCCATGTTTCCCATGACAAGTATTTTAGTATAGTTTTTACAGTGTATGTAGCTAAAAACGTTCTGTTGGGGAATAGGTAGTAGAAGGAAAGTATTCAGATGGAGAGACTTCCTTTATAAAGATAGATATTTATAAATGTGCATTGTAGGAACCTGTCCATCTCAGGAAAGGTATTTTTAAGCAGTATTTTATGCGATTTTCATTTAATTTGAAAATTTACTTTCAAGAAGGGAACACTTTAAGTTGGAGACAGTTTTTCTACAATATTAGTTTAATGTGGACTAACACATTTCAAAAATTCTTTCAATATTTTCATTGTGAGGAATATTTATTTTTGTTGCTGTAATGTAGGAACAGATGTGAGAATACTGAGGATGTGTGAATTTCTCTTTCTCTCCATAAAGAGTATTTTACACGACAATTCCTATCTTGGCTGTTAACTAGAGAGCTAGTGTTCTTTTATTAGCCTGTGATGAACCTGTGTGGACTTGGGTCAGGCTGAGGATGATTAACAACATCGTAACATGTGCTCTCCTGTCCCCTCAGTTCCTCTTCATCACCCAAGGCCCAGTCCATGGCCCAGTGGATTACAACCTCCCTTGGCAATTCTCTATCCAATACATTCGTTGTTTTTAGGTTTTCAATTTCTAATGTTCACTGATGCAAGATTTTGCTTTGACATTGTAAAATGACAGATTGAATCTTAATTCTATTTGATGTATTAAGTTGAAAACAGGCTAAATCATACCTTCATAGAGGGATGTGGATTTTGATGGGGAACTGAAAATGCAGCAAAGAAATGAACTTTGAATGATAGAAGTGTAGTCAGCAGGTCAGGTCAGATCAGATGATGTTATTATGGCTGAGAACATTTATTTCTTCCATATCAACCTATGATAAGAATAGACTGCGATCCGTATGTCCCAAGCATTCAGGGTGGAATTTATATGGATGTTGGAAATGAAGTTCTTAGCTCTCACAGAGCTGCTTCTGACAGGCTCAGTCCTGTGCTTAGGATCATAGGCATTTCTTTGCTTATTTCATTTAATATAATTTTAGAAACTTTGGAACAAATGAGTTCTAAGTGTGAATGGAATGACTCTTAAGGTTGAAAGAACATGGTTTCCATTACCTGGATAATGGTGAATGTAGACGTAGAAAATGTAAAAGGGAAAAGAGGAGGATGAAGGGGCTCTTCATTTACCTAATCTCAGCTCTAGGAACAAACATACTCTTTGGTTTGTTGTTAAAAATGAAAAACTATAGACTTAGAAGCAACCGAAACTATTGTTTTAAAAATGAATTTTAGTGTAATTTTCATTTTGATGACAACAGATATTTTCTCAGTCCCTTAGTACTTGTATGTTGCTTAACACAGTTCAAACAGGTTTATCTTATTTCCCAAGACACAGAAGCAATAAACAAAAGAGAAGGGCATGGGATAGATATCAGTAGTAGGCAAATGGAGCATAATAAACAGTTTTGGGTGATACCATCTAGAAAAGTTACTTACAGTATGTTTTTTTCCACATAATCAAAAGTAGAGCATTCTTACGAAACCTTTCATAAGTCCAAATGTCCTAAAGTAAAGATTTCATTTATATGGAACTATTAATTATATGGGACAATGAATTGATTTGGAAAACTTGTTCAACATTCTCAGACCTCAAAGTAACCTACCAAATTATACCAATTAACACACAAAACCTAAAACAACACAGATCTAGTAACAGCAGAACCTAGTAACACGCCTGTAGTGTCTTTATAGAGTAGTTCCCAGGGAAGGATGGCAGGGCCCCTTGCTGATGTAGGTGTTGCTGCCTGAAGACAGGTTGATATGCCCCAAATTTGCTTCTTGACTTCTTGTCATAAAGCTGAAAGTCCTCTTCGGATTTCTTTCCATTAGCCAAAACAGTTATCAATGTGGGTCTTTCATATAATGAAAATTGGTTTAAATCTCATATTTGATAGGCATACCAATTTGATAGGGATACCAATATTGTCTTTTTCTCTAATGATGATAAACTAACAAAGCTTCTCTCACCATGAGCTACTAGAAACCTCAGACTTTCGCTCTTGATCACATGCTATGATGTCATCAGTAACTAAGAATATTCTGGTATTAAAATCCCAAAAATTGGAGATGGAAAAACTCTGTTAGGTGTGTATTTCCTATAATTCCTAAAAGTAACTCCATGTTTTGCCAATGCTTTTCCATTTTACTTTCCTCCTTCTCCATCACATTACCTTATTAGAAAAAAAAAATCTATATTTATCTTTACAATGTTTTTCATGAACAAGAATTGTGATTCTGTGTTTTCTGTCCACAGATCCAGGACTGCATAGGCAGTTGTATTTTATGCAAAGACCATCCAATGTAGTAGCCACCGAAGGGAAAGATGCTGTGCTGGAGTGTTGTGTTTCTGGCTACCCTCCTCCGAGTTTTACCTGGTTACGAGGAGAGGAAGTCATCCAACTCAGGTATTAGAAACTTAGGACTTTTGTAAAGTATGTGCTACTGTTGCCCTTCTCTGCCTGAAGAACCCAGAAATACTAGGAGTTTTGATAATAAATATTTTTTAATATTATTTCATATCATACAGTATGTGAGAGACTTTTAACCACTGGGACAAAAGGGTTGGGGACATAGTCAAAAATTATGAGATCAGCTCTCAAAGGAAATTTAGAAATCTGGATTGACATTGATTAGGTATGGCTCAGAGTATTCAGCAAAGATACTTTGGAGGCTCTCATGCTAAGGAAATGGTATATAGAGAGAAATATTTCTTAAGAAACCAAAATTTTCTGAATTCCACTATGTAACTTGTCATTATAGGATCTGTGCAGTTTTGTAAGCTCGAATTCTATCTCTTGTCATCCCAGATTTTATATATATATGTGTGTGTGTGTATATGTACATACATACATGCATACATACATACATACATATGTAATTTTTTAACTAGGAGGAGAACTTGGTTGGCTTTGAATTACTGAGCATTACTGTTAAGGCATAGTGGGGAAGTAAACTCTTAATAAAATGTAACGCTTTGCCTGAAATATTTTGAGTAGATGAATCTCACTTAAGAAATTAATTTCATTGATTTTGAGGACTTCTGTGCTCCTTTTTAACATATTTCCTTTCTACACTGAGTTGCAATCATAGAAATAAGTAAGTCTTTAATATTCATGTACCTTCAGTATTTATTTATATGATATGGTATCACACCATTTCTGAGACTATCACATGCCTTCATGCAGGGAAACTGGCTACAGCTTCAGCATGGCAGATGTATCTGAGTACAGGGAGACATTCTTGTTGTATATTAAATGTGACTTGGTGCAACAATTAATGATTGAATATCAAGAGACTGTCAGGAACCACTTCTCTAGCCCTCATGGATCCAAATTCCAAAATAAGAGAATTGGATCACATTGTCTATAAATTTCTTTTCTTACTAATGCTTGTTGCAAGTTTAATCTACTTTATTTCTTTGATCACTGCACACAACATTCCTATGGGAGTGATTTACCCTGAATGAATTTGTGATCTATCTATCTACCTATCTATCTATCTATAAAATGTTATAATGTTCCCATAATTTAGTGTTTTTTTACAATTTGTTAATTTGAGCCTTTGTGGAATTCATTTGAATCTCTGAACCCCTTGACTGATATACATGTAAGTTGATCTACTCTCTGTTGTCATATTGCCTTATGTTTTACAGGTCCAGAAAGTATTCCTTACTGGGTGGAAGCAACCTGCTTATCTCCAATGTAACAGATGATGACAGTGGAACTTACACCTGTGTTGTCACATATAAAAATGAGAATATTAGTGCCTCTGCAGAGCTCATGGTCTTAGGTAAGTTAATGGCTTAAGATGAGTTTATATTGTATCATTCAAATTATATCAATGTGACACTTTAAATGCTCATCATTGAAGTACTTCCTATGTTTAATAATATGACATCACAAAGTCCTAAAACTATACATATCTCCTTTAATTAATTACATAGGGGTTAAATACAGTGTTTGGATGCATGATTATTGATTAAAATCCACATGCATTATTATTTTGTTTAATTATTCTAATGGCTCAACTGAAATCTACCAAAAATTATTATTTGACAAATGAGCAAATGAAAGTATAAGAAATGCAAGTTCCCAAATATCAAGGGAAAATAAATGAATAAATTTTATACAAAATAATGCACTTAAGTGGAAAATTCAGATGTCAATGAGGTAACAGGATTCCTGATATTAAATTCATGCATGTTGGTAACATTGTTTTGTTTATATGAAAATACTAAGATATGACGTTGAACATAAACCATTAAAATTAAATACTTGTAAGGAAAACTTACAGAGCAGGAATATAAAATATTTCAAGAAGCATGGAGGGTTCTTATTAGTCAGAAAGAAAGGGTTACCATGTATATTTACAAATTAATTATTCATACACATATATGCGTGTATATTCATATTAGGTACTCAAGCATATGCTTTATCATCTACTCTGGGTTTCTTTTAGACAATTTAATTTGAGTTATATAGTTTGGAGAAAGTGCCTTAACATTTGAATTTCAGTTGCTTTTTTCCTGCAAAACCAACAAAATATTGTTTAAAAGTCTTTGTTGTTTTGTTCCCCCTGTGGAATAAATCTTTTTACCTTTTAAAGTGTCCAGGAAAGTTATAGATTCTTTAAAAGTTATTCAGTAGAAAAGAAAAGGTATAGTACACTGATTATATCTGCTAACCTACATCATAATGCAATTATATTATCCATTTTGCTTTTTGATTTTAAAGTTTATTCAGAAAATGCTTTCATCTGCAGACAGGGTAATAAGGTAGGTGCATGATGGGTTAGGCAATGAAATTGCTTGTTCTTTGATCAAACCATAAATATTAAACTAAGAATGGGTAAAGGACCTTAATTCTTTGGTTTATAGAGGTTGCATTATTCTAGCTAAAATTCAGCTGCCTTTAAAATGATAACAACTTAATTAACTTATTCTATATGAAAGTTTTTTGTGAAATAAAGAAAATAGAGAACTTTCACATTTGTAACATCACAGTATAGTAACACAGACTGAATAACATAGAAATTATCTTGTACATATTACTGATCAAAGACAAGTGCACTTATGAATTGAGCTAGAATTTGTACTGATCATATATAAGTTTCTAATTGCAAAAACATGAGTCAAATTTTAAATCAAATTAATGTGCAACATTTTGCCATGCTTTGTTTCCTTGATATCTAAGCCAAATGTATGTAAATTATTATTGTGAATATAAACTGATATATTAACTTAATATAGATATACATCTATGCTCACATACTGATATTCTTTTTATTTACAAATTGTATGTTATTACAAAATGGCTATAGGCTGTTTGACACATATAAAACTAGTCAAATGTGCATAAGGAAAATATTAATACTTCCCCTTACTGCAGACTTCATTTCTACATCCCTTAGGTAGATAATTGTAATAACTTGGCATGTTTTACCACTTAAGTTTACATGTTGTATTGAAGTATATAAGCCTATGTAATTATTTTACTTATAGGACTAAAATGCCTGTTTGATTCTTCCTTATGCTAGGTGATATTTGTATTCAATCACTTCTACTGAATTTTGACCAGTTTAAAAATACTATGTTGTATAAAAATACTTTCAGTATAATAATATAGACATTTTAATATAAAGTAATAAATAGTTCCATGCATACAGTATATATGCATGTTTACTAATCTACATAGATACACATGCAGATATCTACTACATAAACATGCAGGAATACGTATTATATATACATATAATGTGTTTATATTTTATTGAGTAAAAACAGCACTCCATGTTATGGTATTTATTCTTTATAATAACTTTGGGAAACGTGTAATGGGCCCATTAAATAACAGTGGTCTTGCCTACTCTAGGTTTGTACCCATTGAGAGATGAGAAAAGATTAAGGCACAGGGTGACTCCAATACCAACTTTATTACAAATGAAGCTGTCATTGAGCCTGTAGCTTATAGATGCTTGACGGGGGCATGTCCGTCGGGTCACTGCCATGTGACTATTGGCTGGATGTCACTCACCATAGGCCTCTCCCTGGTAGCTGAAAACGTTTGAGAGCCCTTGTTCTCATTGGTCAAAATGCTCCCCAGAGAAAAAAAGTAGGAGAAAGGGGATTCTTTAGACTTCCATTCTGTTTCAGTCATCTGTGAGGAAGGAGAATACACCAGCCCACCCGCAGCATTCATGTTATGCACATCATGTCCCGAAGAAGAACATTAGGCAAAGACAGATTAGTTATTCCTCCAGATACTACGGCTTATCCAGGCAGGAGCCAGGATTCAAATCTAGACCTCTGCTCCAACTCTGCATACTTCTCATCTGTCTTCTGTTTTGGAAATGGGTATAAAAATTAGGAAATTTTATCTGATGAGATGATTTGAAAATTTCACTTCAGTTAATCATTAGCTGTGGAGTCACAGCGAATAAAATATCTGAAAATACTGTAACAGTCTTGAGACAGCAGAGAGAAAGGCCCGGCAGGCAATAAGGAATAAAGGAATAAAACTGTTTTCTGAGAACGCAGTTGAAACAGTGATAACAGTCTTTATTCAAAATCTCTGGGCAAACAGGCATATGAAAAGCATTTATTCTTTAACTGTGTCCTGTTCATTTTTCAATTCTATGTACCTTTTGTATAATCAGAAAAATAAACATGAAGATGCAAAATATAAACATACTTACAGTTAAAGAATAAGAGAAGCTTGTAAAAAATACTCAGAAAAATATGTAGGGGAATGTAAATCTCACATGTAACCAGGACTTTGCATGACATACACACACGTGCACACACACACACACACACACACACACACACACACTCATTCATTTTCCCCATGATCCTCGGCACATGTATATTGTCTCCAGTTCCTTAGAGTTTAGCGTTATCTTATTTCCAAGTTTTATTTAACCAAAACAAGCGCTGAGCTAATTATTCTATCTAACTTGGTCATTTATTATTTTATACCCTAAGGAAGAGTATTGCAGAAATGTTTATACCCTCATTAGTGGTATAAGAATTTGTTCCTTACTAAAAAATGAATTACCCCTCACACCAATATTGCCCTAACAATTTTATAAAATGAAGTCTCTTTATTCTAACTTGAAACTCCATGAAATTCAGATTTATTTTTTGAGGTTTTACTGGAATTTTCAGTTTATATGAGTTGGCTATAAATCTTTTAGTACCTTTAGGCATTTATTGAAATATTAATTTTTATATTGTTGATTTATAGGACTCTTTATATAAGAAAATATTAACTGAACTGTGTATTCTGTGTGTATGTGCATGTGTTTCTTTTACATTTTGTCTATAGTACCAAATCATTTTTCTTTAAGATCTAGCCTTATTGTCATTAGTATTTAAACTGAATGACCCTATTAAAAATCTGGATCAATATTACATGCTGAATGTGTGAATTAGAAGTACTATTAATTTAAAAACATATATAAGCAATGGTTCATATATATACTTTTTTTTTTAAAGGACTCCTCTTGGTAACTGGATATGCATTTTAAAGATTTCCCATAGACGTAGTATAATTTAACCCAGGAGGTTGTTATAATATTGTTTTAACTATTCTACTTGTGATTTAAAATGAATTAGGATGTAATAAGATACTTGCTATAATCTGATGATTCTGATATACATTTTAACTCATCTTGTAGGCTGAGTTTATAAGGAAAATCAAATGTGATTTTTAAGTGAAATATGATGAGAAAAATAACTTCATTATCAATGGTATTCAAATTTATTATCATTTTTAAGGATTTAAGCATAACTTAAATTTTTCTTAAAATAAAATCCCACAATAAATCTAAGTTTGTGCTTATAAGCTGTAGTCATGCATTTTCTCAGACTCTTGCTTTGTCTTTCAACACATCATCTTTTCCGAAGCTTAAGCAGGCTTGAATGTGAACCTGCAGGAATGAATAGACTTTAAAGTAGGATATTTTACATACAGCAAGGTAGAGGGACATTTGCTGTTTTCCTCAAAAGGTTAAAATATATTAAGTATAATTGAAAACATTTATATTATAAAATGAAAATGCACAGTTCCACAGTAATTAAACTTCTTGGAGAAATAGATCTTTGATAAGATTAACGACTACCTGTCTGAAATATACACTGATAGATAGACACCTAATAAAAACCATTTATTTTCATGCATCTGACCTATTAGAATAATCATGCATAATCATGCATTGATGGTCAAATTTTGATTACATTCATTGCAGCAGGTTCTGCAAAGGCAACAAAAATGCTTGCAATCTGGCTTCAGCGGGCTTGTAGTACAGTTACATATTCATACTACCAATTGCCTTAGTGCCTTCTGAGCAAGACTTTTTTCCACATTTTTGCATGTAAACATGGATCTCTGAAAAAGCATTGATAGTCTTTGCTTTCATCAAGGATGGCCTGCCTGTAACAGGGGTGGTAGGGAGACTCTGAAGAGGAGGCTGTGGTGGGAAGTTTTCTGAATATGCTGCCAGCTTAAATATGTTTTATTCAAATCTGTTTGAATCACTAGTACCATGATTCTTTGTTTACACTCAAGTTTAAAAACAAAAGAACTGAAAATAGTATTCTGGACATTTTTATTCTTAAAATATTTAGCTTTCTCGCTCAAGATTTATAATCACCATTTCACAGCATATCTATCCTTTCCTCCGTCTACCTGTCTCCACCCCCATCCGTACACTCCCATGTATGCAGGGTTGGCAAACCTTAATGAAAGCAGGAGATTTTCCAGTGCCTTCAAACCAGATTGGTTCAGTGTCTGAATCAAGGCAGAAATAAACACTCCAAATGGTGTTTGATCTTTAACCAATGAAGGGACTGACCCCTGGTGAGCCCGGCACACTGTCCATCTGTGCACACAGAGGATGGGAAGAAGATGACTCCTCAGGAGAAGCCGTGAGGTCTAACATCATGAGAAAATGAAAAGATTCTTGAACTTGCCAGAAAGGATTTTGTATTCCTTTGTAAAGCAGTCTGCAGAAATATAAATAGTAGAATTGTAAAAGGTGATCTTTATGTGTCGACTGTCTGAATTATCTACCTGATGAACATTTTAGAGAAAAGTTGGCTAGCTGTGAGCACAAACTGGCTTTGTAAGATCAGATAAGCCTGTTCCATCTGCTCTTTGTGCAAATTGCAATCTTCAACCCAAAGAATGATGTATTCTCTTCTGTGCCACAAGTGGCTCGCATCACTTCACATGGTGCTTTACTTCTCCCAAGTAAACACCTCTGAGAAGATGTCCTTCAAAGCTGGTGTGGCCCCTGCCTAAGTCTCCTTAACAGGGATCTGAGTCTCCTCAACAGGGATCCGTTGTCACCTTCTAGGAATGTGTTCACCCTATGGGCATGTGCTTTGTCTCCTGACAGGAGTATGTCCTCCTTATACAGATAATGTTCTTCAAACCTAATGCCAACAGATCCAGAATAACACACACAAGCACACACACACACATGCATGTGTATATATGTATATATGCATATACGGGACTTAGCAATGTAGGACATAGACCCAGGTCTCAAAGACAAATTAGGTGGATAGAAAGAGATGATTACTGACAAAAATCAAAAAATTGTTGGAAAAGAGGGAGACTGGAGACCTTGAATAAAGAGTTCAACAAAAATGAGAGAATGGGAATTGGGGGGTATTGGGCAACAAGGAGAGAATTCTGGAAAGCGGGAAGTAAGTGTACAAAGATTTTGAGATAAGCAAGAGAAGGGGAAGGGAAATATATGAATGATGACTGACGATTGGGGCTACGAAGGGAGCCTGCTGCAGGACTGGAAAAGTGGTGTGTATCCTGAATATTTTGTGTTTACATTTTTATCTTACAGGCAATGGAAAGAAATGAAGGGATTTTTGAATTGTGATTTACCGTTTCATCTTGATCAGTTACCTGATTCTCTAATCTTCATTGTTTTCACTTGTAAAGAATGATAATTATGTCCTCATAGGATCTGGTCAATGTTTAGAGTGAAAATTGAGAGAGGAGGGTTTCAGAATAGCAAGGAACAGCTTTGGGTGTGCAGGGAAATAAAGAAATATAAGATGTCCTTCCAGCCCTCATGTGAAGCCTAAAGCATAGTTGCAAAGATTAAGCAAAACCTAAACAAAGCAAGACTAAATGCCACAACTATTAAAATATCCCCTGCTCTCTCTCCATACACAACTTTTCTCATCTATGAAATGCACAAAGAACTAGTCTATAGATAATTCTCATGAATGTAGAGGAATCATATAATTATGTCCTAATGATATACACAAATGTCTTTGGCAATAAGCTCTAAAAAAAAGTCTCTATTAAGAAATTAGGTTGTAACACAAGAATGATATACAAGTTTATGAATGCTTTCTTATGTTTTACTTTTCTCTGTGCCCCCACAACCTTCTAGCTATGCTTTCCTCAAAGCTAGATTATGAGAAACCTAACAGTTGTCATGTCTTGTTCATCTTGACCTCTCACACCCTTGATGTGTTCTCTGTCTCAGCTGAGTTTTAAACATAAGAAATACAATTGAATATATATTTTCCATAACTTATCTAACTTTATATCAAAATAATCTATTTTATTTTTCAGTTGATTTGATTTAAGGAATATTGCATTTTAACATTAACTTGGTTTGAGGCATACATAATAGCAAATTTACATCTGTGTATACCACAGTAGGTTTACCACTATCTCATTTTTCCCCTTCACTTTACAATTAATCCCCTTACCTCATCCCCCCACCTCCCATCTCTTCTTTTACCTTTTGATTGCATTTTTCTTTTCTCCACGAACAAATCTGTTGTTGTTTGGATTAGTTCTCTCTTTTTTTTTAAGTCTACTATTGTTTGATTTATGACATTCATTTGTTTTCTATCTCCATATACATCATACAAGTGCTATCTAACAGGATGCCTTTCTCCTTCAGGCTTATCTCACTAAGCATAAATCTCTCCAAATTAATCCATTCTGCTGCAAATGACAGGCTCTCTCCCTTTTGATGACTGCATAGTATTCCACTGTGTGTGTGTGTGTGTGTGTGTGTGTGTGTGTGTGTGTGTGTGTGATATCTTCTTTTCCCAGTCATCTGTTGATGGGCATTTGTAGCTTCCAGCTCTTGGCTATTGTAAATAATCCTGCAATGAACATGGGGGTGAATATATCTCTACAAATGTTGCTGTGTTTTTAGGGTAAATACCTAGTAGGGAAATAACTAAATCAAGAATCTCCAGTGAGACTCATTTTTTTTCACAAAACATTGTTACAGACTAAATTGTTTCTCCCAAAATTAATATGTTGAAGCCCAATGTGCCAGTAATTTGAGATAGGACCTTTAATGAGGTAATTAAGGTTAAGTGAGATCCTAAGGGTAGGACCCTAAATCAGTATGAGTGGCATCTTTATAAGAAAAATAAGTGGTATCAGAACACTCTTTCTGGGCACATGAACACACACATACACACAAGGACACAGGACATCTGAGGACAAAAGAGAAGATGGCACCTACAAGCCAAGAAGAAACCATGAAAACATCTTGGGTGGAACTTTAGCCTGTGAATAAAAATGAATTTGTTGTCTAAGCCACCCAGTCTGTGCTATTTTGTTATGGCAGACAAGTAGAGTAATATAGCCACAGACATGTAACATACATTATTTTTTATAATCTTATGAAAAGATTCTTGATCACTTTTATGGAAACATGAGCTACAATTAAAAATCATGTTATAAAATTTCTTACATGTTGTTAGCACTGGCATTCCTAAATGTCTATGAGTGTGAAAAGAAATCTCCTTCTGTAGTAACTATGAATTAAAAATCATTTCTTAGTTTTATAAGTTGTGTAGTTCTATGATGTATATATTGTTCTTTTGGCTTTTTCAGTATCATAATCTCTTTAGTAATTTCTGAGTATAAGGTAAAGCTTACATTTTAAATCAAAAATTTTAATTGATTCCAATTTTAATAGCAGATATGTTATTAAATGAAGAAATTGTGTCTTTTTTCTAAATCAGTTCTTAGATATGCTCTATAATTTCAGTTTGCTACAAGAGTCATGTAAATGTTCACACACCATCCACTCTCAGATGTTTCTAGTAATGGAAGAAAATATGGTAATTAAAAATTAGTTTGACTTTGCATCCTTTTGGCATATGCTTTAGTTTTATAGTGTGGGGTTTTTTTTAATGGAAACATGATGTCAGTTATTCCTCTCTGAACAAATATAATTGTCTGACTGATCAGTCAATCTCTTTGGAGAGTAAGTAACACATCTACTTCCTTCTAAGGTATTCAACCACCTCCTTTATTGATTTGCTGGGGCATCAACCATGGTGGGTTTGAGGGTTAGACTCTTACTCATCATGGAAAATACTATCTTAAAATATACTGAGAGAAGCTTTATCCTTCCTTTACAATATGTGACTCTTTGTTAGAATGTGGTACTCCTGAATTTACATCACTGCTTCTATGTAAGTAGCAGTCCTTAAATTCCGTGTCTATATATAATTGACCTTTGTTAGTGCTGACCTCTCAGACATGCCTACTCAATAATCTTCATTATAAAGTTTATAGTGATTATCCATCATAAGGTAATTGCCAAACATGTTGAAATTAGTTAGCAGCTTTTCCATGTCAGGATTTGATTTCAGACATAGGATACAAGTCCATAATACAAGGCAGAATTACATTAAAAAAATAACAAAATCATCAATTACCTGCTTTTTCCCATTGTTATTTTCTTACTGTAGTTTCTTTCCTCACCTGAATCAGGACCATTGCATGGACCTACACTCTCCTTCCCTAATCCGTTAGAGGAAACCTGTAAACTATTTTGCATATATCCTTGAGATGATTGTGAATCTTTTTATTTTTCCCCCTTTCTTGGGCAGATAAGGAAGCGGAGGCCACAATGGGAAAGGGAAAGACTATGTCCTAATTCAGAGCATTAAGAAGGCACTCTCAGGTGATGATTTTAATCAGCCCTAACAATTTCAGCAAGGTGAATTGACCATCTGTGGTTTAGAAGGAGGAAAATTGCTGACAGTGGTGGAAAGCTGCCCAAAAGGGCATTTCATGCCAAAGTTGTTCTGAAGTACCAGCACTACACATTATCCCCAAAGAGTCTGACTCTGTGATAAGACTCAAACTAAATTAGACCAGGAGTGTTTTAATTAAAGTTATCAAGAGAGTATCAGTTGTGCCTAACAATTTTCAAAGACTTAAAGACTAAGGAACAAAGTATATTTCTCATATGCTTTGTAATCTTTTAATTTTTTTCTCTTGTGTTATTCTACATATCTAGATATAATCATTTCAGTAATTTTACATAGTAAGGTGTGGACTCCTCTGTAGCTGGGAACCACCAGAGTAAACTTGATATTCCTACACCTCAAATTCATACCAGAAGCCAGGATTCCTATCACCACTTGGTGATAGTGTACCAAAGGACAAACATAAACAGCTTAAAAATGTTAGTTCTACAATGGTGGACTCATGAAAGCATTTGGAGCCCCTTTATGTTAATTAATTCACTGATTAACTCATTCAGCAAATGTGTAGAGAAAATATAACCATTTTCTTCTCTAATACTTTAAAAAAGCGGCTTTAATAAGATTTCAATATAATTTGCATATTCAAAATATGCACTTGAGGTATACATTTTAGTGATTTTCAGTATTGTGTGTGCCACCATATCTGTGCACAGTCAATTTTAGCATGCCTTCATCCTGTCAAAAAAAAGCTCCCTACCTTCTGCCTATCATTCCCCACCCCTTCTGCCTCTGCCTTCAACCCAGCCATAAGCAACCACCAACTACTTTCTGTCTCTGAAGGCCTCCCTATTCTGAACATCTTCTATGAATATAATTATAAAATATTTTGGTGTTTTGTAACTGGGTTCCCAGCATAATATTTTCAAGATTCTTCCTTATTATAGCTTATCCTTATTCATTTTTATAGATGAATAATATTTCACTGTATAGACATTCCACATTTTATTTATCCATTCAGTAGTGATGATCATTTGGATTGTTTCTACTTTTTGCATATTATGAATATGCTATAAACATTTGTATGTGTGTGTTTGTGTGTGTGTGTGTACATGTGCAGACATGTGTTCTCATTTCTCTTAGGAATAGAATTACCAAGTCACATGCTAACTCTCTTTACTTATTGGAGAAACTTGCTGACTGGTTTCCAAATTAGTCACACCATTCATACACCCACCAGCACTGTATGAGCATTTCTCTTTCTTTACATCAACATTTATAGCCAGCTCTTTGATTCTAGCACACCTGAGATATGAGATGGTATCTCCTTGTGGATTTGACTTGCATTTCCCTGATGTTTAGTGCCTTTCCATGACTTTGCTGGCCATTTGAAGAAATAGCTGTTGTGATCCTTTACCTGTTTTTAATTGAATCATTTGTCTGTATTATTGAGTTGTAATGGATTTTTATGGACATGTCTGTGGGGGTGATTATGCCACTTTTCCAGGATAGGATAAATGGAAAGTTACACAGAAGATTGCCAATGTCAACATGGAGTCAGGGCTAAAAGGGTGAAAATATTTACATCACAAAGTGTATTATTTTGTGTTGTGTTGTTTTCTTAAACTGATGTGTATTCTCATTGCTCTTTGATCATTAGTTCCGACAGCTTGTATGCTCCTGGGACAAGTTTTTCTCTTCACCACACTTATGATTTCTTGTTAATTCCACTAAGACTCAACACATTGGTTAAGCTATTTCCATAGAAATGCATATGGCGAGTTGTAATCACATCAACCAGAAATGCTTTATCCAGCAGAGGCGCTTTAGCTTTGCCATTGTCATATCCCCAGTCTCTTGCATACTATTCGACCTGAGCCTGTCATTCTCAATTCACGCTTTTCTCTCTCAGGGTTAAATTTGGAGTTTCATCCAAATTTAACTTCAGAATGTGAAAGAAGTCATGTATCACTCATTTAGTTCTTGCGACTAAAAAACTTGGTATACCATCCTCAGACTCCAAGTTGACTTTCTCATTTTATCTATGAAGTTTTCAGAAAGGCTGTCCCTATGCATGAAGTTTTAAACTTTGCTACAATTAAGACAAAATGGTCTAAATTGTAACAGAAATATTGTGGTAGCTATTCCCTGTGACATACATTTTGGATACAAGGTCAGTATGCACAAAACAGGCAGTTAACAATGCAGTCACTGCATACTCAGGAGTGACATCTAGTAAAAGTGAAACCTAAAAATTCTTATTCACCCAAAATTTTTATTAAGCATTCCTAACAACAACCACCACAAACTAAACCAACAAAAAACAACAGCAACAGAAGCAGGATGAGACAAAACAAATTTTCCTCTGTAGTTACCTCAGATTAGGAAATGCTGGCTCAAGTGAAATTAAATTTTAACAACTACATACCAGAGAACTCAGAATCTCCAACACGCTAGTAGGGAAATGCCCTGTGCAGTTAGGAAGAAGAGGTAAAGCTCCTCCCCCACTTTATCTGGTGACTGATGGAGTGCTATAGGGGAGGAAATTCTTATTACTAGCAGTAAAGCTGCATTAATTTGGCTTATATGTAGTTGCCAGTAACTGAATACATTACTCTGGAAACTGCCTATACAATTAAAAGGTGTTTTTACCATGGTAATGGGTGTAGTCCTTTTTTTTTTTTTTTTTAATTCTTACAGATTCTGTAAGAAACAACATGATGCTATTTTAATCACAGCCCAATGCTTCCTTCCTGCTAAGGAAAAATAAATGTGATATTTGTGAATCTGCATCCTCTGCTTCTTTAGAGGGCCAGCAAAGAAAATAATTAGTCCAAGTGATTAAATTATATAGTTCAATTTTCTCTTGGTATGTTCTTACTGACATTCAAAAACTGGTTAGTGTATTCTACTGCCAAATACTCAGTAATAATACTTTATCACTGATTTACAGTATATGGAAACAAAAGACACTTCAAATGTGCAGGGCATTGTGGGGGTGGGGGTGGGGAGAGAGAGAGAGAGAAGAGAGAGAGAGCGCCTCCAGATAGGGATTATGAAAGTATATTTGTTTCTCCTGTAGAATGATAGTTTAGCTTGTAGAATACTCCTCAGAAATTAAGACTACACAGAACGAATATGGACATATATGCAGAAGGTAGAGCGAGAGGGACATTTTCTTGTCTGAACTTAAAACAACAAATAATAATGAGTGAATGAAATTCTGGCCACAGAAGAAGATAGCAGTGAGATTTTCTATTACTGTCTCTTCATGTCTTTCCATGTAGACAGAAGAAAAAGTTATCTTTTTTTTTTTTCACTTCTGTTGTAACTCCTTTAATTTTCTCTTTGACGGAAATGTTTTGTGGATACTTGATTTTTATCGTATCTCCCCAAAAGCCCTGAGCATTTGTATGATCATTTCTGTTATCTCTTTCCACCCACACCTCTTCTCTCTACTCCGCTAGCCTATTCCAGTTTCCACTTAAATTGTAATTGGGCAAGGAATATATCATTTAATCTCTAAGCATTGTCTGTACAGTGGCTCAATGACACCTAACCTACAGAATTGTTACTCAGATTAGATTAAGCAAACAATATGTATTCATTGCAGTTCCTGGAAAGTGCCTGGAATAGAGCAGATACTTGCTAAGTGGCATTGACATAATTATTGTAATTAATGACACGTATCTTCACATTAATATTTTTTCTCCTTGATTACACAAACTCCGAATAACAAATCTCATTCAAATATGATATTATAAGTTTGACATCGCTTTCCATCTTTTGACATGCCAGAGAAATTCAAGGAAAGAGCACTGTGATTTAAATGAAAATCACACTAGAGGTGACTGAGAAATAGTAGAAGTTAAGCAAGACAGTGAAAAGTATCATAACATATAGAATGATTAAGCCAAACTTGTGGGAATGGGGAATAAATATAGTGAGAGAAGATGAATACATTTTTCGATGAGTGGGTGTATAATCTAGTGATATGGGTGTGATCTAGGCATATATGAGATTTCAATAATTAGCTATTATTATTTAAGCATAATTTGAGCAAAGTATATTATAGGCTTTCTTGAGAAAGTGTAAGAAATGTGTCACCATTATTTGTATTTTACCTGAGTGGGAAAAATATCCACATTGTTTTAGAAAATTACCCAGAAAACAGGTACTCAAATTTTAGCTTCAGATAAGAAGGAATTGTTATCATTTACATATATAATGCATATGAAAACTGTCAAAATAAGTGGAGTTCACTTTAAAGAACATGACTTCAGTGTTGCCAAATATTCAACCTAGTCATCAACTGGGAGCCCTCTTTTCTTTATACCTTACATTAAATTTGTAACAGTTCAACCTCCAGAATATATTGAAAATATACCCACTTCTCTTCATTCTGACTTTCTTTACTCTAAGTCCAGCTACTCTCCCCTGTTATCTGAACCAGTCCTTAACCTCCTATTTGATCTCTTATCCAAGTATAACTGCTAGTCTCACCTAGATTGATTTTGTCAACAGGTTAATCAGAACATAGGATGCTCTTCTGAAAAATTCGCAAAGGTCTTCAATTTTTGCTTCAGACTGAACTAAACTTTCCTTACTACATCCTATCAGTCACTGTGGGATTTAGCTTGGATTTATCTTTTTAACTTTATCACATTCTACCTCTGCTCAGTAGGCTCCACTGATACTGGGATCTTGCTTTTTCCTTAAATAAACAACCCAATCTCCTGCCTCAGATATCTTTGAACAGCTCTCCATATCTGGAATCCTCTTCCCTCAGCTCTTCACATGGATGACTTCTCATCCAGATGGTATCACAAATACTCCCTCTTGTGGGGTGTGTCTTCATCCAGTCTGTCTAACCCATCCTCTCCCAGTTACTCTGCCCCACCATTCTATTGTTTTCTCTTTCTAGATCATATCCCAATTTGTTATTATGTATATAATTATTCACTGCGTCTCTCCCCTGTTAAATATAAACTCTGCCATAGCAGAGCGCTTGTCTATTTTGTTCATCATTATACCCCTAGAAGAAAAAAAAAGGAAACATCTGTAGAATATGATAGTCTGCCATCATCATCTACGTTGATGTTCTCATAATACCCATCATGTGTCTTTCTTCTCTCTCATCTTTTCAGGGATCACAACTGGAATTGGTCTTGCTTGCCTTTCTCATAGTGATTAGAATCAGGAATTAAATTCCTTAAATGTAGGAAAGACAACTAAATAAGTTGATAAAACAGGTGGATCATCAAAGGATGACTCGGCAAAAAACCAAAACAAAACAGATGGATATATTTAAAGTTATGTAATTTTCAAAGCTTGTTCTTCAAGATAGTAGCATAGCGTCAGTTGTGAGCTTGTAGAAATACAAATTCATTGATTTTTCCCTGGCCTACTGAATTACAATCTCTAGGATCGGGCCAGAAAGCTGTCTGAACAACCCTTCCAGATGATCCTTCGCTAATGCTTTAGGAAAAAAGAGGGCTACTCTGGTAGCTTGCAAAGAAAAGATGATATTAGCAAGAAAAAAGTAAATCATTCATATTAAAAGCCAAAACAGACAAAAATAGAGTTAGCAGGCTGTTTATCAAATCTTGGACCTTTTGTTAAAATCTGAGTACAAGAGACCTGGTCATAAGAAAATCTAATTGAGGAAGAGAACTCAATAGGAAGTCAGAGTAAGTCTAGGCCGCTTCCAGGCTGGACATGATCACACATTTAGCACTTCAAGTTCTTGAAATCACCCTCTGGCACACAGGATTTGTAAGAGTGTGAGAGTGGACTAAGCCAAAGTAGAGTAAGAAAATAATTCCATCATGGCTCCAGTTATATTTACTGGAAGAATGTGGGCCTGGGGAGGAAGATGGACCATTATGACTGCACTGAGACAGCTCTTTAAAGTTTTAGATGACTCTGAAGCTGTGCCAACTGTGAGATAGATGGGTCCTACAAGAGCGTTTTGTAATGCCGTGTGAATGGGCAAAATAATAGTGGATAAATTTCAGCTGTAGAAAGTGTAAGGTAATGTATCTGGGGAAATATAATCCAAACTATGCTGATAAAGTGAAGTACTCTTTTGCCATTACTTGTCCTAGATAAAGGAAAAGATATCTGAATCTATGTCAACCATTCCTTGGAAGATATGTAGAGTGACAGTTCAAAAGGTCAATCAAATGCCAGAAATAAAACCCTTATAAAATGGGGAAACAGTCTTGTATAATTGTAATAAGTTTTTTGAACAGAGCTAATACTGGTTTTGTATGTGTATCTGAGTTTCTAGTTCGATTCAGTGAATTCTATTAAATCTGTAAAACAAGAATCTGAAAGGTTAATGACATGATCATAGAATGAAATATTAAGACCAGATGAGAAATTTTCATTTCCAAAATGGTGATGAGTTCAAAGGGATACAATCAAATAAATATCCATGAAGTAATAGTAAGTAGAGCATGGACATGTTGAACAAATTCAGGAATACTTTAAGAGAACTCTCTTGAAACTTGAAACTGATTTCAATGCAAAAATTAAAGTATAAGATTTCTTTATATATAGTCAGTGATAATTGCATTAAATTTTTTCTCCACAAGAGGATTTATTAAACTGGAAAGATAATCAGGAATACAAATGACTACTTATGGAATGTTAAAAATAGTTTATAAAACAAAAGCTATAGATTATTCTGAATAGTTCCTTAATTTTTGCAAAATTCATTATTTAGGTCAATGAAATTGTGCATCTTATAAAAAGCAAAGTCCAGAAATTGATGACTGATACAGCACTACATTTAAAAAATATTATTTAGTAAATATGTGTATGTGTGCATGTATGTATATTTGAACACATGTACATACATACATGTATATACATATATAAATGTGTATTTCCTTTCCTTTAAAGTAAAGTTTGCTTTGTCATTATGAAATAAATATATACACATTATTTATAGCTAAATATGACATGGAAGAATAGTAGACAAAAATTATAATTAGAATCATTACCCAAGGATAATTACTATTAATATTTTACAGTACTATGATCTATAGGGTAATAATTTTTATGATTTTAAATTATTTGCTGCCTCTAGTTTCTGCCACTTTTTAATAAATTGTTGGTTTAAAATAGTCATTTTTAAAATCATAATAATGTAAAAATACCAATATTCTTTGAAAATCAGTTTGCCAATATTTAGGAATTTTGTTGTGGTTGAAAATTAGTTTATAATATAGACATTAAAAAAATGTTGTTTCAGTATTAAGTTATTAGTTATTATAAAATTAAGCTGTTTTCTAATTTTATATTATTTCATAAATTTCTCACTTTATTTCTAATGTCTTTTGTTTTAATACTCTTCTGTTTAGTATGTAAACACTGTTTTAGTTACGTCTTTTAATAGCATTGTAGACACTTTCTGTGTTTGTCCATATTACCCAATTTGAAATACTTTATACCTCTGACATTTATTTTAATACCACTTTGGGCTTTTCTTTGCATATGTCATCTACTGTACAGAATTTTCTGTTTCAATTTTAGTAACATAGAAAATAGAAACACTATTTGAAACATCACTGGCAGTTAACTAGACTGATAAAAATAGTTACATAAATCTATACTTCCAAAATAGGAAAGTCTGAGGGAGAATTTAGAATGCTAGTATTTTTGCTGCCTCTTCTTAGATTTCACTGATATTAATATTTGGGTGCAAAGTAAATTTTAGTTACCTATTTTGCTTTGGGCATTTGCCTTCATTTTCAGTCTATCTGCTGTTACAATGTGTGTGCTTAATTATGTTCATGCAAACATTTTAATTGTTAACTGGCAGAAGTAGAAAGTGTTGTGTGAAGGTAATGATTGATGGTTAGTGAAATACAGATGCTGTCCCACTTCCAGTGGTTCTACTTACCATTTCTCCACTTTACGATGGTGCTAAAGCAATACACATTCAGTGAAAACTGTACTTCAAATTTTCAGTTTTGATGCCACCATGCAAACATAGTTCAAGGTCTTTCAAACTCCGCTTACATCTTATCTGCTAACGTCCATATGGGCCAAAGCAAGACCCATGGCCGAGCTCAAAGTCCAGGAATAGAAAGTATTTTCCACTCACCTTGAAACCAGCAACAATTGTTATATGGCATGTGGGGAATTGCCACTGGTAATACAAACTTGGATCAAATTTAGGATCAGGCAATGGATCAAGATAATGGTATTTTGATACCATATTTTAAAGAATCAAAATGACTGCAAAACTCCATGATGAGCGTAATATCAACTCTCAGATAAAATCCATATTTGACTGTATTTTGATGACTCATCTTACTATTCTTACCTCAGTCCTGGCCCCTTTGGGTCTTATTCCCATTATCAGTTCCAGAGGCCACAGTCCTGTTAGCAGCGGTTATCCACCTGCTTTTGCTTGTGTCTTAATTTTGCTTTGCCATGAATATTTTTTTAAAACATATTAGGAATTCAAGTCTCCAAGAGTTTGACTCATACATAATTAAGATATTCCCAGAAAGAGAGGGTTTAGGCAAGCAGTGTTTAACATAAAACATCTTTAATTTGTAAAAACAAAATTAAGTAAAAAGATTATATTCTACCAGAAGCCTTTTTATATCAGCTTAGTGGAAAAGCATACATTGCTCTTAAATTATGCAAAATGTCTAAATGTGTGTATTAGCCAACACTTTTTAGTATCCAAATCTAGATATGACCCTTGAAAGAAGAGTATCTTGGCAAGAGTGTAGAGTGACATAAATAACTGAAAGTTCTCTAGAGTCAGAGGTCAGGAAATAGGAGAACAAATACAGTGGGCATTGTCCGGTCTACTTAGATACTTGTTAAATAGCTAACCACAGAGTTAATAGCTCTCCAAGTCAAGATTAGAATCCAGATTCTTTTCTCCCCACCTCATGGACCTCTTGGGAAAGACATGTGAGAGCTTTTACTGTTGTAATTCACTCCAGCTGTGGGGCACTTTCCTCTCTTGCCCATGCTAGTAAAGCCCAGTAAACATACTCATAAACACATCCACTGAGCGCTGGTTTACGCAAGACCTTCAGCTAAATGCAGACATGTCATCTCCTTTAATCTCCACGTGATTTAATGAAATATCATTGTACCCATTTTATAGGTAAGAGAACAAGCTCTGGAAAAAAAAAAATAAGTAAACCACATGTCGGAAATGGCTGAAGCCATTCTTCCATCTCCAGGTGCCATGCTCTTAACATTTCAAAAAACTGACAAGTCTTGCCAAACTTCTGCTGCAATACAATAGGAAAACCTCTGGATTAGTGGTCCCAGCCATCAGGTTTTTAATCCCTGATATGGCTATTGCCAGTTTCTGTTTCTTCATATGTAAAACTGTCATTAACATCCCTTCTCTGACTTGTGTAAGTGATATCTTTATTGTGAGACTCAACCAGGAACCGAGAGGGGAAATCTCTAACTCCAAGTTATCGCTAAAATACTGTGAGCAACTTGAGGGGCTGAGACTTTTGGAATGATTTATGTTGTGTCTTGCACAAGCCTAGAAGGGATCTTGACAAGGTTTTCAGGACCAGAGTGAAAAGCAGATAAACATAACTTTGCTGGTAAGAGTGAAGTCAAGGACATTCTCAGAAGTAGGAAATTGTTCCTCTTTCTCTCAGTCAACATGTCATTAAGAGGGTTCTAAAGAAGAGCAGGTAGAATATTCAGGGAATCGTTCTTCATAAATATGTTTTCTGTTATTTATTTCAGTTCTGTTTCTCCATTCCCCACAGTGTGCTGCTGGTTAGAGAGCATAGGAAGTAAGTAATGTCAGTGACTAATAGTGTCTGAAAATAATCCTTAGGATTTAGCTTTGGACTTCAGACAACCTACATAGCTGTGGTAGTGAGATGACTGCTTTGTCTTGCCTTCAGAGTGATTTTCAGCATAGTGCTTGTCCAAGTATTGAACCTCTCTGCAGGACAGTGCAAAACGTGCACTTCAAGGAGGCAGAAGTAAAAGATTCTAACATCTTGGTGGTAGTAGAGTTTTGTTTTCCTTATTCCAAAATACATCTTTTAATAATCTGGCAACAGTGAGAACAAAAATAGTAGATATTTCTGACTTTCCTTTTCCAAACTTCTTCGCTTCCTGTCTCCCTGGTCTCAACTGGGCTCTTTCTACCATAGAAGCAAGAACTAGCAGGCCAGAGTTCCATAAGTAATAACCTGACACATTTTCTCCATTGGGCACATATTTCTTGTGAGCTTACTTACACAGGTACTCTGCTAGGTGCTAGGGGCCCAATTCACTGGTCCCTTGTCCTTGAAAAGCTTACATTTCCTATCTCACCCTATATTATTTAGAGGCTAATCTTTTTCTTAACCTTCACATTAATCCACATGATATTTTTATTTTTATCTCCATCATTTTTGTATTTTGTGTTTCTCCCTTTACCCTATTCCATCAAGTCATTTTCTGAATACAGGAACGTGAATTTCCTCTTCTTTATTTCTTTCCTTCTTTCTTTCTTTTATTTTATTGTGGTAAGAATACTTGACATATCAAAAGTCCTAACAGATTTTCAAGGGTGCAATACGTTATTGTCGACTACAGGACTGGTGTTATACAATAGAGCACTAGAGATGATTCATCTTGCTTAAATGAAACTTTATGCCTATTGAAATTATGTCCCATGCTCCCATTTCCTCTGTGAGTCTCTGTGAGTGGAATCATGCAGAATTTATTTTTCTGTGACAAGCTCATTTCACTTAGCATGATGCTCTCAGGGTCCACATAGGTTGTCACATGCTCTCTTTCAATGTAAAGCAAATTCTCATGTTTCCAGAGTTATTTTCTCTGGCTATGTCTGCACAATCTTGCAAATGCTCTCCAGGCCTGTATCGTATACTTAGATTGGCTGATCTTTTCTTTGAACAAATCAGCTCTTTGAAATCCATCATGACATTATAATACCCGATTTTCAGCTTTCTACCAATTGAATGTAATTTGGTTGCAAGGGTCTCTACACAAGTTCATCATCGATTACAGCTAAGTAGTTTATATAACTGATATCCAAAGTAAATCCTGGGGGCCATGCCACTTATCTCACAAAGAGCAAAAGGTTACAATCAGTTACTTATAAGCCTACAGCCATTTCACTTGATGAATATTGGCATACAGGATTGAATTCATTTCCCCAGTTATGGCTTCCTTGAAGTAGATAGCCAGCTTCCCCCCACCCCAACTCCGTCCCGAAATTCCAGGATTTTATTATGAAGTACTACCTTTCTAGTTGCTCATGCCTGCGCTTGCAGTGCTAGAAGGCCCTGTTCCTGTGTTGTAGCCCTGTGTTGAGCAGGTGTGGACTCCAAGGGTTGAATAGTTTGCCATCAGTCACAGCAGGTGGATGTGGCACTAAGATGAGAACCTCTGTTTTCAGAGTCTGATCCAGAGATTTCGATCATACAAAGCTGCCCTCACAGGGCACATTTATTTTACAATTCATTTGAAAGTAAGTTTGTAATATTTGTGAAGTGGTGTATCCACTCTTAAGGAAAAAGGATCATTTCAAGTGACAGAGGCTAAGAATGTTGAACATGTTAGTGAATATTTTATTATTCTCCACATATTAAGTTACATCCAATAGTATTATAGTCAATGTTAAATAGCTATTACTGGAATGACAAGACATCTTTACAGTTGGTATTGTTATTACTGCTAATCATGGGGCAGATAGGCACCACTGCACATCCCCATGCGAAAGAGAAGAAGATGTCTAAATCCACAGAATCGTAGTGAATTGTTCAGTATGCTCAACTAATGCACATGCTAGGCATAGAAATTTTCACAGGAATTTTCCACAAGGATAAACGTATATATACATTTATGCTTAAGATTCAGATGGTATTATTTAGGGAAGTTAATTTGCAATGAGGGTGATCCACCTTGAGCTATATTATATATATATATATGTGTGCATGTATAATTATCAAAGTCTTCTGCCCATTTCACCCTGAACTTGACACACTTGCTCATATAATGTAGTGTTCGTATATCCCAGGTCAGATATATAATTTCCCCTTTTCTCTGTCTTAAATTGTCTACGCCCTTGTATTCCTTATTTTATGTTTTTTTGGATTTTTTTCTCTTAATTGTTTTTAATTAGAATAATAATCACTGAAAATACTCCAGTTCAGCAATATCTAAAATAAAATTTCAATGTCTATTTCTATTTGCTGTGGTCAGATTCCATTAAGTGTTTTCACATTGTTATTCATCTTTACTGGAAACTACATGATGAGGTAAAAACCAGTGTTGTACCTGGAGAAAGAAGACCTTGGTTCAAAACATTGTTTTCTTATCATGACCTTAGACAGTTGTTAGATATCTCAGGAAATCATCTCTTAGTTGTAAAATTTGGTTCAGAATCTCCACTCCCAACCCACCCCCTGCACCCCCCCACCCGCCACTTCTACTCTAGGGCTGTTTTGATGATCATATAAAATAGGGTATATGAAAGTGATAGGGAAGTTAAAAGTTTATTTAAATTTGAGTTACTATATTCAATATGTAAAAGCCATCCTACTTAAGCTCAAATAATCCCTTTTATCCCTCAAAGTCTTGGTTGAGCATAGTTTCATTTTCCTAAACAAAACCAATGTACTCATGTACATATTATCACTTAATCAACAAGACATAATCTCTCACATATTTAAAATCCCATAGTATGGCATGTCTGTCTCTATCAGATGTCTTACACCATTCTGTTCTCTGCTGTTGTTTTTAAAAAGGAAGGAACAAGGGAGGAAGGAGCTTTGGAAGGGAGGGAACGAAGGAAGGAAGTCGAAGAGGGGTAGAGAGAAGGAGGGACTGGGGAGGGAAGGCAGGAGGGAGGGATGAAGGAAGGAAGGAAGGAAGGTTGAAAGCATGGAAGGAAGGAAGGAAGGAAGGAAGGAAGGAAGGAAGGAAGAAAAGAAGGGAGAGAAATGCAGAAGAAGCATTTTTATTTATTTACTTATTTGTTTTATTTTAGTTTTGTCTCCCAGCTCTGGGTCTTGGACCCAGATTCTTAGCCTTTACGTAGGCCACACCCCAGCCATCTCAGCTGCCTGAGCCATAAGGGTGCGTTATCCCTGCTATTTTTATATTTTGGTATTTCAGAAAGATCTCTGGCTTAACATCCTCCCAGCACTAGCCAACAGTCCTTCTCTAAGAAGACATGCTCCTGAAATATTTGTTAAATTTTAAGTGAATTCATAAATAAATTGATGGGTGAGTAATGGAAGTATTTTAAAATCACGGTGTTGGACATTCATCCTCAGCACTTAGAGAGCAGCCTTAGTGACATGAGCGGAGGGACCTGTGCACCCTGTCCTGCTCCTCTCAGCTGCCCACGTGCTGTACTCTCAGATCAGTGTCGAAAGTAGGACGTGAATGCACAGCTTTGGTTGCCTGTCCCCTCTGGGCTGCTGCTCCTTTGACTTGGCCCACATTCTCACACATACTACACTGAGTGATTCCTGCTGAGTTCACCTGCATCTGCCAGTTCAATTTGCCAGCCGAGTCCTTTGGACCTTCCAGAGCACTGGTCTGTCTTTGCCCACTGAGCCATTCAAATACAGCAGTAAAGACAGAACATATAGCTTATCCATTTGTATCACTGACTTTCAAAACTGCCTGAACAAATGGTTCTGGCTGGATTTATTTTAAAGCATTGACTAAAGCAGACAGAATGCTTCCTGCCAGGCAGTTATATTTACTACACAAATTTGTCAGCTTAACCAAACATTTCAGTGTGTTAGGAGCAGAAATTTGAGCTGATTGATCTAAAGGGCTCAAACACTATGAAAAAGATAAAGGTGCATCAGACTACAATAACAGTGTCTGCATGACTCCAAAAATGGTCACTAAATGGATGTTGTTTTTTAGGGAAACTGTGCTGTTGTCTTACCTCCCCATCCCCTTACTGGGTTTGCAAAAGCAATCAGGAGCTTACATGAATGTTGACATGTTTAAGCTAAAACACAATGATGGTATAAGCAGCAATCTTGAGATAACCTGATTGCTTCAGTTGCACAGCAAATATGTCATTATAAACTGAGCAAAATCACAGGATACAGCGATCCTTAAATTTGTATTTCAGCTTTAAGTTCACTTCCATTTTGCATGTGTCTATGCTTAACTTCTCTTTCTGTAAAATGGAATGACTCATTTTCAGCATGGGGCCGTTCCCCTGTTTTCATAATTTTACATTAAGTTTGCTACAAATAACTTCAAACCCAAATACCATGGGTATTTCCTATATTCTATAGTGTGAACCTAGAAAAAGTATGAACAACTAATCATTCAAGAAGTTATAACATTTTTGATAAGCTGGAAAAATACATTCCTGGTTATTCTTTCCAGTGTCTTTTGGAGATCAGATAATCATACAGATTTAATTGTCATAACTATTTCAGCTTTATATAATTTGCCATTTTCCTTTTTTCTATATGTGTAATTGAATTAGCTGTGACTTTCTTTTATTCTGTCAGTAGTCTTGAGAAAAAAAATATTAAAAATAGAATTTTCAAACATTTAAAAACACATCTAGGCCATAAGCAACACTTGTTTTGAAGGTGGGCTGGATAATACTCCCAGAGAGGATCAGAGACATAGTTGAAGAAGATCTGATGTTTCCCCATGAATTTTATAATCTAAAAGGCAGGTTAAAAGCCCAATTGTTTCCAAGAGATGATTTTCAACTTTTGTACCTTTGATCACTCAAGAAGCAATTTTTAATTTAATAACAGTATAAATGAAGTAAATGGAATTGGTTCTCTCAGTCTACTTTAAGTCAGTGAAAGTCTATTTATTATGTGCAGAGAAGAGCCGTATAAATATTTAAATTTCAATTTCCCTAATTAAGCCATAACCGAAGAACAGCTTAGGCCTGTATGTTTTAACTACTTCCTTTTTTAATTAATGAACTTTATGTTTCAGAGGAGTTTTAGGTCCATGGAAAAGTTGAGCAGAAAGTGCAGAGCTTTCTCCTATCCCCTTTGCCCCCAACATACAAAAACAGCCAGCTGCGGATATCCCTGTCAGTGTAGTGAGTCCCTCATGATTTATAAGCTTAATTCCACACATCATTATCATTAACCAAAGTTCATATTTATATTATGGTTCATTCTTGGTTTTATATGTTCTACAGATTTTGACAAATGTATGACTTTTAGCCACCATAGTAATAGCATAAAGAGTAGTTTCACTGCCCTAAAATTTCTCAGTGCTCAGTCTGTTCATCCCTATTTCCTGCCTAACTTCTGGCAAGCACTTGCCTTTCTACTGTCTCCATAGTTTTGTCTTTTCCAGAGCACAGTCATTATTAAATAGTACATAACCTATCATCTTGGTTTCTTTCACTTAGCAATATGTATTTAAAATTTTTCCATGTATTTTCTTAGCTTGATAGCTTAACTCTTTGAAATGCTAGATAATATTCCATTGTCTAAATGTACCATAGTTCTTCTACTGAAAGGGCATCTTGATTACTTTCAAATTTTGGCATTTAGGGATAGATTTGTTACATGTATCTGTGTGAGGGTTTACATGGCAAGAGTGTGTTTAGTTTTATAAGAGATGTTCATTTTCATTCCCATCAACTATGAATGAAATTTCCTGTGTCCACATACTGTTTGGGATTTTTGCCATTTGAATGGATCTGCTGTAGTATCTCAATTTATAATTCCCTGGTGACATATCACGTTGAAGTCTTTTCATGTTTGCTTGCCATATGTAGATCTTCTGTGGTGAGGTGTCAGTTTAAGTTTTTTGCCCAATTTTTTAAACTAAGTTGTTCATTTTGTTATTTTTATTGACTTTCAAGGGTTGTGCTTGTATTTTGGTGAGCAGCCATTTATTAATGTAGCTTTTGTGTATATATTATCCCAGTATGTGATCAGTCTTCTCATCTCTTGATATTTGTCTTTCACAGATTAGAAGTTTTTAATTTTAATGAAATCTGGCTTATCAAGTGTGTCTTTGATGTATTGTACTTGTAATGTTATATCCAAAAAGTCATCACCCTACTAAGGTCATCTAGGTTTTCCCCGTTATCTTCTAGGAGCTCACGGTTTTGCATTTTACTTTTAATTCTATGATCACTTTTGAGTTAATTTGTATTAACTCTATGTATGTCTATATATGAATTATTTTTATGTGGATTCCTAGTTTGTCTGCCACCTTTTATTGGAAAGACTCTGTTCTATTGTATTGCCTTTGTATAAAGTCCTTTGTCAAAGTCCAGTTGACTATATTTGTGTGTGTCTACTTCTCTTCTCGATCATGTTCTTTTGACCATTATATCTGTTCTTTCACCAGTCCCAATTTCTTCATTATCATAGTGTTATAATAAGTTGAAGGTGGTAAGAATTAACCCTCCAACTTTGTTCTTTAATATTGATTTTGCTGGTTTGAATCTTTTGCTTCTTAATATAAAATTTAAAATTAGTAGGCTAATATTCACAAAGTAACTTGCTGTAATTTTTATTTGGGTTGTGTCAAACTTACAGATAAAATTGGGGAGAACATGAATTTTCACAATATTGAGTCTTCCTTTCTATATCATGGAGTATGTTTCCATGTATTTGCTTCTTCCATAATATTTTATCAGATATTACTACTGTTTCATGCAAAATAGTTTTCCTCTAAAAAACTTAAAATGTATTATAAAATGATCAGAGTTAGAATGGGTTTCATTAAAAGAAACAGGTAACAGTGGACTGTGATGGGCATGATTTTCCCAGATAAATTCAGTTTATCTCTAGCAAAGCAGAAAATAACCATCTGCCTTTGAATATCGTGCAATTTTAATGCCCAAAGGATTGGTAGAAATACATAATCGTTTCTGAATGCAGGTAAGTTTCTCGACAGAAGAGTAGACAATTTTTTGAGGCAGTTTGCAAAGGCATTGACATAACAAGAGGGAAACAGGACTACTTGAGTGATGAAGGTTTATGTATGAGGATATGTTGTTCAAATTTAAATTATAAGAGATTAATTCTACAGTAAAATTTGAAACAATTTTTTAAATTTTGGGCCATCTCTGTAAAGATACCATGAGTTTTTTTTCCCTAACCACTAGATCACATTTTCAGTCATTTAGCATTTATTGAGAGCCTGTCACATATCACCAATATATTAGGTTACAAAATTTATACATAAGTCAGAGGAAAAAGACAAACATCATGATATTTCACTCATAGGTGGTATATAAAGAAACCAAGTACACAAGTGAACTAAAAGAAAACATAGAATTTTAGTCAATAAAATAAAATTAGTGGTTTATAAGAAGAGTAGGGAGAACAAACTGGGTAAAGGGTATCCATTGTATGGTGAAGGAAGAGCTAGACTGGTGGTGGAGAACTTAATGTATTATATACAGAAGTTGATTTACAATGATATACCTCTTAAATCTATACAATATTATGATGTGGTGTTATTTCAATAAAATTAATTCATATACAATAATTGCAATATGAGAATACATGAGGTGGAAGAGTAAATATTTCAAAAAGTGGTCATTTGAGCTGACCCATGGACTATGAATAGGGTTTTTATAAACTGAGTGAAGGAGCTAAGGTGATACAAGAGAATAGTCTATTGTTTTCAGCAATTTATGAAACATCTGCTAAATTCCATCCATGTAATTATCAGATTCTTACTATCCCTTATTTTATAGGTATATTATCTAGTGATTTTAGACCACACCATTAAGTAAGTAAAACAAGACTAGAAGGAAAGTGCATGGAAGCCCCTGTAGACAGAGGAAGGTTATCTCATTCTAATGTGGGCTTTCAGGGAGGTCCCTCTGAGAAATTGGCTTCCAAGCCAACATCTTTGGGAATAGACAGCAAATGTCAGAAAGTATGGAGAGCACCATGTGTTCCCGGAGCTAAAACTCAATAGAATGTGAAAGGGATAAATGAAAGGCAGGAAAACTAAACAGCAAGCAAGTAGGGACACATCACGCAGTCTACCCGTCTACACAATCTACACAGGTTACATTAAAAACAATGGGGCAGTAGCAGTCAGGGAAGTAATATGCTCAGATGAGTATTATCAGGACCATACTTGCTTTATTCTAAAGCACAGATTGGGAGGAGAAACAAGGTTAGGGGCTACACCAGCACATCTGTTGCACTGATTCAAGATGCCATGATTTCCTGGATTAGATTAGCAGTAGGAAAAATAGACAGGGGAAAACTTCCATTATTAATAGCATGGAATCTGGAGTCTAAGAATTTGGTTTACTTCTTTGTAAGCCTTTTTTTTTGTTTCATGTTATCTTATATTCTTTTAAAATTATAGTTCATTCTCCACTATCTTTTCATTATTTTGTGCACAGTCATTTTATATTGTCTTATATTTTATACAGTGTGCTGTTTCTCATGATGCCAATTTACTGTTTGTTGAGTGTGCTGACGTTACTTATGTCTGACAGAGACGGAAGTGTTCCTTAAAAGTGAGATCTCTGATGGAAATGTTTTATTGTTTTTGTGTTTTAATGCTTTATGTTCTGAGTTGTGAAAGCTTCCAATAGAGTGTGGAGTTGTGCTTTCTTTCCTAGGGACTCAGAATTCTTGACTATATTCTTGACTTAATGGTTCTTGACTAATTTAAATGTATTGGCTTTTGAATTTTGTGCTTGGCTTTTGAATTTTGTGCTTTACAAATGTGATTTTTTGTGATATTTTACAAATGTGATATATCTTCCTGGTTAAAAATTTTTAGGACAAATAGCCTCTTCCTCTTTCCCTACTTGGTTACCATGTTATCCTATCAACTTATATTATTATTGTTTATGTTGTTGCTACCAGAAAAAAAAATATATATGTGTGTGTATATATAATATACATTTTAAAACATATCTAGTGTTATATGTGTTCAACAGTGCAAGCAGTGAGCATTTGACATGCCCCATGTTCTTTTAGAATTAAAAGATTTTACCATATCTTCAGAAGACTCTACTGTGTTGGAATTCTGACTTTTTTTTCTGCCTGTTAGCTTATATTATCTGTTTGTTGGAATGTAGAAATGTATTCAGAACGTGTAAATTGATCTGTGAACAGAATCACTTGGAAATGTACTTAGGAAAGCATTGTGAGAAAGGAGCCCAAAATAAGGACACTATTCCGTAGATAAAAAAAAAGAGCAACAGTAGTTCATAGTAATTAAGTCCATATTTTCAAAAGATAATTTTGAAGAATTGTTAAAGTATAGGTTGATGTTAGGAAACCGGAGGGAGAGGTTAGGAAATATTTAAAAATTGTAGGAATCAACACTTAGTTGACAAAACTGGATAGGCTCTATTTCAGAGGCCCAAAAAGTGGTTGAAGCCAGAAGTAAGGGATGAAAGATAGTCTGTTTACTTTCATTCACATGAATAAATAACAGTTACCAGGAAAGTAACTGTGTTCATGAGAGTAAAAAAGTGGAGCAGTAAGAACTAGGTTGAAAACTCTTAAACAAGTTTTGTTGACTGGATTATATTTGATGAAGTATGGAGAAGTAAGTATGTAGGAGCTGGTTTGGTTTTCTGAGTACCCAGAGTTAAGCCAGCTCCTGAAAATTTGATAATCTAAATTCACTGGGGATGGAAAATTATTTAAGCAAATGATTAAATTCACTAGCTGTGTGCCTTGGATGAGTTATTGAACCTCTTTCATCTTGTGTTTTTTGCTGTTAAATATTGTAACTAAAAACTCACAATTTTTTTGTGAGCACTCAGTGGCATTAAAAAAATCCACTACCTAGCACATGGGAGGTACACAATGAGTACTATGTTTTAATTATAATACTAATGAAAAAATGATGCCAAGCAGGCTAAGATATCTGTGGTTTCTCTATGCATCCAGTTGACAATATAGGCTTACAACATTTACATGGAACTCCAGTACACTTTCAGAAGGCAGTGGGTCAACACTGAGTGAATGGAAAACTCAGATGGTGATTTTCAATCCTGGCTGCATCTATGAACCTTGTTTGAATCTTTAATTTTCATTTGTACAGATTCTTGAGACCTCCCTGGACCCTACTGTTTTTATGCACACAATAAAGAAATTGTCCAATAACAACAACAAAATGAAAAGACATTGTCCTTTTTTTAAAGGACTTTATCAGTCATATGATACATATCTCAAGTTTAATATTGGTGAGAGGACATAAATGATTCAATGGAATGTTCCTGATGGAAATTTGATGATTCAAGGCCCATTAGATGTTTCTAACAATACATATATTTAGACAGTAGTTATGTTTATCCAACCCTCTTCCACCATTTTCTTCCTCATCAACCCGTCAATTCAGTCTGCATTTGCCATGCTCTTGTGAATGATATAGGTGCTCAAAATCTCCCTGGTCCCCCCTTTGAAGATTTCTAGTTTTTGACTGTATCAAGTACACCAGAGTATTATGGAATAGCAGATTAAGGAGGGAAAACTTTCATCAAGTGAATATCCCTGAAGCTTTTTCCTGTAATTAAAATTTTTTAACATTTGTAATAAATTACATAAATCATCAAACCCTATATTGCCAGCAGAAATAGCTTTAGAGTTCCACAGTTTCCTATTTCTAGGTCTGTCATTTACTCCTTTTAACTTTTACATTTTTAATGTTGCTTTAGGCCTTCTGTCTCTTCTTTACTAATTGGCATACTTCCTTTTTACTTTACCCATTTGAGGAGCTTATCTGTTTTTCTTCAATCATTCTTTAAAAAAATCTTACCATGATTCATCATAGTTCTTAACCAGTGACTCCAAAATCAAGATGGCATGATCAGTTTAAATGTTGTCATTTTCAGCCGCTCTTGGAAAACATTCAGAGGACCGAAGTGTAGCTGTATTTATAGTATTATCTCATACTCTTCACTGAATTTATTGAAAACTGCACTTCATGGTTGCCTTTCTTTATACTTCCCCCCTTGTCCCCCAGCACAGTTATTCTTACAAGTCAAATTCAATTTCTTGAATTCTAAGGAATTCTAAGGAATGGCTCAAAATCAAGTTTATGATTGATTAATGTTTGAAGTAAGGGAATGATAGACTTAAAAGTATTTTTACCATATACTGATATCATTTCACAATGATCATATTTTGTGGTAAGATTAAAGTAAATCAAAACTTTAATCTTGATAGCTCTTAGGACAGTAAAATTTCATGAAGTTCTATAATCCAGACCAATGTATCCAGCAGCATATATGTTTGTTACATGAGGGTACTTTAAAGTTCTGCTAAATTAAAGTCTACCAACTATACCATCACACAATCTGAAATTGTGTTATGCTCTTTGATGAGAAGTTATTTCTTAAGAAAGTCCCAGTGTGAAAGATGTTTCCTAGAAGAATGACACGAAATTGATACTTATATCAAAAAGCACAGGGTTCTTTAAAGATAAAAGTAGAAAGCAAGACTGTGGAACGAAACCTTGCACATCAAGTGCAATTTTATGAATGAGAAGGATGGAATTGCACAATAACGCACACTAGTCAGAGGAAGGGCAGGCTTGCACCAGGTATGTATGCATCCTGTCCCAGGGAATGAACATAACAGGTTGAGTACAATAGGGATCTCTTGAATAGGAGGGTTTTGTGAAGACCAGGTTGAAGGGAAAGTGTGGAAATGCAAACAGAAGATCTTCTTAACCGTATGTTCCAAGTTAATTTACTTTTTTTTGGTTTCATTTTATTAAAGGATCATTGCATCCTACCATTATACAGATGTAAGGTATGCATCATCGTAAAACATCATCTGTATAAGACAATAAGTGTACCACCAAAAGTCCAATTGTATCCTTTACTGTATAATTGATGCCTTTTGTATAATTATTTTTTGTCTGGGACCCACTACCTGTATTATACTGTGTACATTGTTTGAAAGTGATAGCTATTCTGATCGTCTTTAGTTTCTTTTCCCTCAGATTCTATGAGCAGTATCAAATGTAATAATCTTTCATTTGTGCAAGGATTAATTAATTCCATAACCATTTATTTAGTGCTTACCTGGCACAAAGCTTGAGAAATGGAAAGATGCATAATTAAAAAAAAACATAGAATATAATCATTTAGTATAATGGATAGACACCCTTATAAATAATCATAATAGTATATGATAAATGCAATTAGAGTGGTATATTAAGAGGCTACTAAATATAGAGAAAATAGTCATTTTATTAGTAGTAAATTCTATATTACTTGTTTTAGGAGCTCAAATTAGAGAGACTTGGAAAAACAACAAAGATTGCATTTTAATTCATCATGAATATACTTCCATTCCCCAAGAAAGGGAGGGATTTGGAAATAGTTATTAAAATTAAAGTTAACAAAAACAACAGGAGACTATTAATGATGATGAAGTAAACATTAATTTCTGCTCTTCTGATTGATTTTTGTTGATTTAAAAAATGGAACAGAATAAAATTCAACAGAAAATGTAAGGTATTCCTATGACTAATGAGAGAGGCTAAAATGCTGATAGAAAACCCATTTGTATTCGTTTGTTTATATATATGACTGTGATTTTTTTCCTTTAGAATCATAGTTTAGGGCTGTTATTGGGATCGCTGGCTTCAAGTCACTAGAAAACACAATGGACGTAGCGGTATGTGGGGGGATGTGGATATTATTTTTAGCCCAAAATGTTTATAACTTTGTATCATAAGATATGAGATTAATAGAGACTTATTAAATATGATGTGGTTAATGGAGATTTCTAGATCTTAAAATATTCTTAGAATCCAAGAACTTCCAATTACTGCTACAAACATATTACTGCACATTTATTGACTTAAAATAACAAAATTGTCCAGCAGTTCCTTGAACAGTCTTTTGTTTAATATAATTTTCTTCTGACATTGATGAGAAAACTTCATCACAGTTGACATTGAAGGACTTTTATATTTCCCTTAAAGGTATGACTTCCAGGAACCTATTGGCATTGATAAGTGAAGACTTACTGTATTATTTTACACCTCTGGAAGCCAAAAGTCAGACAAGTTTCATTGGGCTAAAAGTAAGGTGTCAGAGGGGTCACTGGAGTTTTTGGAGACTCTGGAGAGATGTTACTTATCTTTTCCAGCTTCTAGAGGCTGCCTACATTACTTGGCTAATAACACTTTCATTTTTAAAACCAAAGATCTTCTCTGACCACTTCTTCCATTCTTCTATAGTTCTCTCTCTGACTCTGATGCTCCTGCCTTCTTTTTATAAGGATCCCTGGGTGACATTGTTTCCACCTGGTGGACCATCTCATATCATAAAAACCCTAACTTTATCACTCTTGGAAAATTCCTTTTACCATGTAAGGTAACATATTCACAGAGATTAGGACATCCATACTTGAGATGTTAATATCTTTGGAGGAACATTATTCAACCTATCACAGAAGTTAATATTTCAAACCTTTTGTGATTTGTTGTTATTATTACCCCCAAAGAAGAGTTACTGGGGGAAATAGACCTGATATTTGAGATTTAAGCTAGGTTGAGAAAAAGAGACTATAGATAACATACTTAAATGTTAAAAAAATAAAATAATAAAAGTACCACAAAGGGGTAAAATGAAGATTTTTCAAAAAACAACAAACTACGCTACACATTTTTATCAAGGGCAAAATTCCAATAATGCTAACACCAACATGTTATTCCTTACTCTGCTTTAGCAGATATATTTCTCTACACTTAACGATTTAATATTATTGCCATGTAACTGTGAATTCTAGAGCCATATTTAAAAATATGGTAATGGTAATTATTGTTTTTTTCTTTCATTTTTTTGCACTGTATCGTCATTAAAAGGATATCAGTTGTTTCAAGTAATGACAATTTGGATTTATTTATTTTTCGTTGTTATTTTGGAAAGAACACAACTAAGCCAGACCATGGTATAGACAGTACACAGTGTTATAAAGAATTTGGACGTCTTAACAGGAGGGTCTGTCCTTGGCTTAGAGATAAACAGGTGGGGTTGAACAATATCTGGTCTTGCTTCTAACCGCAAAATGTTCTGTGCTTCATAGTTGGCTGGAATGTGACCATTTTTGGTTTTTGTTTTCTTTCATCGCCTGTCTCAGGGAGTCATAAAGGAAGGTTTTGCTCATTATCCAGAAGTGTTTGTCTCCATTATTGTGGAACTTCGAAATACCTGAGACAGACTCCTAGGAATTCTTACCCCAAAATCCAAAGATCTTTTTCTATGGTAAACAAAGAAGCTTATCTTAACCTCTTTTCCTTGCTATTATGGCCCCAACATTTTCCCTAAAGCTAAAAGGTGTTTCAGTAGAGGGTTATTTTATGACCATGAACATAAGGTCTTTCACAGTCTGACAATGTGGATGATTCCATTTCCAAAAATGAGTAGCAGAAGGAGAGCATTTATTTATTTATGTGCTAAAACATTTTGTTCAAGAGAACAAAAATAAGTTTTTCTTTTTACTATTTTTTAATGGCCCAGTATTCCATATACTTTTGATAATTGGCTAATATCTTGACAATCTCAATTTTCTCTGTCTACCACTCTCCTAAAGTCAGCCTTTACTATCTCTGCCATGACTATATCTGGGAGATTAGCTCCTGGATGCTGCATCACACAGGAGCTCTTGTCACTAACTTGACTTCCAGCCTATTTGCCCTGTGAGGGTGGAGGAGACACCTATAGGAGAAGACAGATAGGATAGTGGAAGGAAAGGGTAGTGGGGGCTTTCTTAAAATTAGTAATGCACACTTTAATTATTTTCTGTTTTCTGTGATTTAATTTTTTGTCTTTACTCAGTCGCCACACCTAATAGCTGATTGCACAATTCATTACACTTGCTCCAGTGTCTGCTGAGGAAATTTCTTATGATATGTCAGTGAGAAAATTCACCAATGGAATCCCATTACTGGATGTCTTAAAGTCTTTTATTTTGAGGACAACTGTTATTCATTTGAATGTACATGATTCTGTACATGATTATTGTTCAAATAATAATAACAATACACTATTCTAGGGGCGTGTCATAATAAGATGTAAAATAAATAAACCCTGCCTTGTCCCAGAAGGTTTCTGCCTCCTAATGGTAAAGAAAAAAGTATTGATTCTGGCAAGCCCTTGTGGAGTAATGGTTAGGCCTGCCACCTCTGGTCAGCTTAATCCACGTATACCCCAAGGACCCAGGCTCCTGTCCTGGGACTCAGGAAAACAACCAAGATGAACAACTAAGTAAAAAATAAAATGAAAATGTTTCTTCCTCCTGTCTCTGCCTGCCTGCATGTCTGCTTATCCTCATTTTTGCATTCTTGCCTGTATTTTTCCTTAAAAAAAAAAAAAAAGAAAGAAAAAGAAAAGAAAACAAAGACTCATTCTGATGCTTGTTGAAGGTAATAAGGAAGATTTTCTTCAATGAGGGCTACTACTACAATGGAACTTGGAGGGCGGAAAGATTGGGTTCAACCATGAACACAAGTTAAAATGGGGATTTATAGCTAAGGAGCAGGACTGAGGGGTCAATGGATGGAAAATTGCAAAGAAGAAATTTCAGAGGTGAGGAGGGAATTCTGGCTGACCTAATGTAGAATTCTTGCTACAATTGGACAAAGCTGGCACTAACAAGAGGCCCTGAAGTCAGGGTCTGGTTGAGAAGCAGGTTTGGAGGAGCGCATTGAAGTGTGGTCTCAGAGAGCCTTTGTGACCACTTTCAGTGGTGTCGAGAAGAGTTGTTTTCCTGCCCTAGGTCCTTCAGACCTAGCAGGTTTCATTTCTTCCTCTGTTGCTCATCTCTAGGTGTCCCCCAATGCAGTCCACACATCTGTACCTAGTCTCTGTTACGCCTTTGCATTCGAAACCTGAATTGAGTTTTATTTCCTAATAAACCTATGTTATTGACAAACATTTTTCTCTCTGTAAAAGGAAAGAGTAGCCCTTTGAATATCTTTATAGCATTTTTGTATTCTGCTATCTCCCTACTATCTCTCTGCAGTATGGATGGCAGGGAGTGGGTCTCAGACATTAAATACCCTGAACCGCCTAAAATGAGTTGTGTCATTAACCTCCCCTGATACAGGACACGCATCCCTGCAATCTGCATCTCCTGACGCCTGCTTCTCCGGGCCATTTCTAGTGAGTAGGACAGCCCAGGTAAGGTAGAAATCACCTTGTTTATTAATTTAGTGTGTTTAGACCAGAGTCACTAGGATAGAGTACAGGCTGGCAATCTCAACCTTATTTTAATTTTTAACGTAAATTGTGTTGTTTCCTTTCGTGGCCTCATTTTATTTTCTATGAAGCAAATGCAACCCACACTCCCCTGCAGACCTTCCTCAAGGTGGACTGAGCAGCGTTAGACCTGCTCTCAGTGCCACTGATTTGCCGGTGGTTTCCTGCATGACCAATGTGATTACCCAAATGTCTGCAGTTCTTTGCCAAGTGTGGAATATTCACAGTACAGTTCTGAACAGGTCCTTGAACTGAATTTGGACATTTTATTTCGGTACTCTTGGAAATAATCCTTGTAGCGACATTAGCCACCTAGTTTTCTGCTGCGTTCCTCTTTTCTGATACACTCAATATTCCTTTAAATAACCCTTTGTATTCAAAAGTTCGCCTCTTGATAACTTCAAAAATACCTATATCTTAAGTAGCAACAGAATATGAAATACAGGAGAATGTGTTTTTCAGAAATTTAATCAAGACATTATTTTCTTTTATAAAAAAACTAGACATTGTTAGATCATGTCTGATGTACAGTGCAGTCTCTATCCATGTGTTTGGCTATGTACTGCATCGATATTGGAAGTTTAAGTAGATTTTAAATTTAGTTTGTCCAATAGGAATATGATTTTCAAAACTCCTCTCGCTGTTATAGCCAATGTAAATAAAATTTAAAAATCTTATATAAGTGTACACATTGTTTCATCATTTATTAACCACTCAGACTAGTCCAAGAATTGGACTGATTCGGGGATTATAAATTTAATAAAGCAGAGTATTGTCCTTTAACCGCCCCATAAGAAGTCAGGGATATTTAATTTAATTCCATTATAAAAAATTTGAAGAATCATGGTAGAAAGTTGTTAGAAGGATGGAGAGAAATTTTCACAGAATGAAATCTGTTTGTAATATTGTCATGGAAGAGAACATTTAATGGGCACTTATAAGCTAGTTTTTATATTTGAAGGACTTTGTATGACCCATTGTATTTCATAAACTATATAATAATAAAGAGCCATGATTTTGTGATTATATATGAATGTCCATATATATATAAATATTTAAATATATATAAACATGAAATGTCTCTTAAGGTGTAGATGTACATAAATATTTAAATACATTGAACCTGCTTTACTGTTTGGCATTGTCAAGAAATATTGACAGTCTGGATCTTATGAATAATTAAGCACCATTTTCTAACACTTAAAATAGATTAATATACAATCCCCCACTATCATTACATAGGTCATAGATAGAACTTTTTCATATTGAAAAATATTTCAGAGGACTATGGAATTTTATCTGTGATTTTTATTAGCATAATACTTATCTGTATTTATGAAAATTAGGAAAACTTATTTTTAGTTTGTAAGATCAAGTCAGTGTCTAAAAATGCAAAAAATAGTACGCAATAACAAAGTGATCTCTGAAGTACATGTATCAATATCACTCTTCAAAGAACTTAATTCATAGAGATTTTATTTTCAGTGGAAAGTTAGAAACATTTAAAATATGGTAGAAATAAATGTCCCTTGTAAAGTTTCAAGACTGCTCCAGCAGTTGATGTCAGTTATATAAGTGTGGCAAATTTAATTTAACCTTCCTGAAAATGTGTATGAATGAAAATAAATTATAAATAGAAAAGAGAGGGTTACTTGCCATTAATAAAAGAATTACTTTTGGTATACTGTACCCTAAGCATTGGTAAAATTCATAATGGATAACAGTTCCATTTGAAGTCTCTGTAGAATTATTTCTATTTAGTTAGTAACAAGTGGAGCTTGGGGTATTATTAGACAAAATTACAACAGCAGTGCACCGCTGTGCAGAGAAAGATCAGGGCATTTCCTCTAAGCAGCGTCTTTAAAAGTCTCGCTCCTAAAACTAATGTTGTGAAGCTTCAGTTCTTTTGAATTGAGACTCCAGGGAATAAGAAAAGGGTCATAATTATTAGCTAAGAATTGATGCTAAATTTGTTTATTCACTGATTTTTTACCACTTTCTATAGTATGTAAATGAGATTTTTACTTAGAAAATACATTCCCGCTCTGAGACAGATGACAGCTGTTCAAGCCCAGGGGAAGAAGAAAACACAGCTTTTTCCTTGGTCTTTTCTTCTTTTTTAGCACAGCTTCCAAAGCTGCATTGAATTTTCCCAGAATTCCCTGAGCAGGAGCTTTCACAGCCTGCTTGATCAGTCATCATATCAGAGCTTACTGCTTGTGGCTCCCACTGAACATTATGAACTAGGGCCAGAAAACTAGCTTGCTCAGCACCATTGGGATTGTGGCCTTTTAGCAATGGGTGTCTAATTCCTTGTGATTCTAGTTAGTAGAACTGGCATCAGAGTGATGGGAATATAATGTCTTTAGAAAGGATTCTGAACATCTTTTCAAAGTTACATTACTACCATGAGATGTAGGGACACACACACACACACACACACACACACACACACACACACACACACTCTCTTTCACATTAGATTCCCCTGAAGATTTGGGGGACTTGGGGGTTCAATTTGGGTGTGTGGAAAGGAGTGACCCAGAGAAACCCTTAGAATATCCAAAAGAATTTATTTTGGAACTCCAGAAGTGAGCAGACTCGGAAAAGGAGTAAATCAGCCCTGAGGGGAAAGATTCTGGGCTGTTTATACGGGTGGAGTTAGTTGTGGCAGGATTCACAGGGTGGTACTGCTGAGAGTCAGGAGGTGACTAGTCTGTTTAGAAATTCATTAAGACGTCAATACAGACATTTGTCAAAACAATAAGGAGTCTTACCAGAGGAGACTGAGAAGAGTGCCTAGGACATGTGTCAGACAGCCACAGGGAAACAGAGACAAAGGCCAATGGAGATTCCTGCTGAAATGCTGCACACACAGAGCTGCTAGTTTAAAATGACATCGCCCAGGGCTTTCTGGGGGTGGGTGCCTTGTCCTGTCATTCCAGACCTCAGAAAGAGAAGATTATTAACTAGAGTAGGAAATCGGGAAGGCAGAAGAAGAGCAGTCAGGCTGTGTAAGAGTGCGCCCCTGGCGGTGATGATGGAGAAAGGTAGAATTCTCTTCCCCCGGGTTTCTTTCCCCAGTGCGTATGTCCAACAGATATTACCATCACATGCAGGCATGACTCCTCAAGCACCATGCTCCACAGAAATGCCTCCCTTTTCCCCCTGAGGTCAGAACCCCATTTTCCTCTGTATCCTATGAGAGAGTGAGCACAGAAACCCATTACACGAAGCTGCTGATGACTCATGCAGAGTGAGTATTGGACCTGTCTCAGAAGATGTGGATTTAAAGCAAGGCTGTGAGATGGGAAAATATATGAACACAAAAGAAAAACATCATGTCCCCTGATCAAATATAATGAACCTGATAGATACCTAGGAGAGAAAATTTAGAACAGGTAAGATATTTCCATTTTCCTTCAAATTTAAGTCAAGGAAAGTATTAACAACTAGTGGTAACCATTTATTTAGTACAGTACATGCATTTAACATATATACAATACTTATAAATGTATTCTATTTATGTACTGAGTTGTTAAATTGTGCTTTCACAAATAAGTTGCCTTTAATGGGTTTCTATAATGTGGCACTAATTACAATGGTTTTAGATAAATATAAAGACACTAAAATTTGTACGAGATTTAAATTACTGTTTAGGATAAAACTGATCTACAGGGAGTAAATTCATGGCCACCAAATAATAAATAACTATTATAAAATATTTTTATATTAAGGGGCATATATATGTGGAATGTTAGATATAAATTAATATTGATATGCAGGAAATTTTATAAAATGAAATGTATATATAAATGAAATAGTCATACATATGACACTTTCACACGTTTCCTTTATATGCAATTTTACTCTAATATGCATTCCATGGACACATCAAAATGAATGTTTTTGCAATAAAATTCATCTGCATGCATTTAACCAATAGCCGTATGTGAATACTGGTCTCCCAAAATGTTCACCTCGGGCACTGAGGGAATAGTCCTCCTTGTCCATGTCTCCTCTTCTTCCTTCACTGCTCCTTTAACGCAAATGTACTTTCCATCTGAGGGCACGTGGAGGAGCGGCTGCCATCCCTATTCATTGGTACTTGGTGATGCTATTGAAGAGGATGTATACTACGTACTTGGGGCTCAGGGCTAAACTTCAGTGCATGGAGGCTTTACATTACCTGAGAGACAGCAGCGAGTAGAGTTCTGAATGACTCTGCTGTGTGTCATTTTTATGTGGGAGCCGTGGGTTGTGCAGGCGCTGCACTCCAGATGGAAAGAGGTTGATAATCCAACCCCAGAGAAATAGGTTCGGGGCTATCTCTGAAAAGGGAAATTTAAGGTTTATGTTCTGCTTGGTTACTGAGCTCAAGTTTTCCTGATTGCACAGTGCTGGAACCTAGTAGATGCTCAATAAAAATTTATTGAATGGCTAAAGGAATGATGAATAGATGCCTGATATGTCTTCGATTGGGCCTTTATTTACCTGGATCTTCAAGATAGTGTTTTACATAGGATGAGGTTATAGCAACAGATACTTTTAATTGAAATTATCCAGTGTTTAGTCATTTTCATTGAAGGAATTTTTAAATCTTCAAATTAATGATAATCATCATGTTTTAACTTAAAATATATGAGTATGAATTTTAAAGTCACCATTGAAGTTTATTAAACTTATAGTAAAGACTCTCCACATTTTATGTATTTGTCAAATTATGAGATGCAACAGTACTGGTTATATATCTGGCATACCTGATCATGTTAGTCTGAAAAATTAGGCTTTTGCTCTGCCTCTCCTATCTTTCTGCTCTCACAATAAAGTGTTACCTCTCCACATCTCAGTTCAGAGCTTCAACTCGCATACTTGTGTCAGATTAGATTAGCATGGGATTTCCTTTTTTTTTCCTCCTACTTTGTGTCCCATGAGTTCACAGAAAGACATTTGTTTGAATCTAAAGAAACCTTAGTGATCCGTGGACTAGCTTTTCTTACTGTGATTGGAAAAGTACAATTTTCACCATGTTGTAGAAGAAATCCTTGTCACATTTAGGTAATAAATGTGTGGTATTCAAAAAAATACAAGTAGAGGTGCATCCTGGTGGAGTAGTGGTTAAACCAACCTCCTCCAGAGGAGTAGAGCCCACATATACCCTCCTGCCTCTTCCTGTCTGCTTGCCTTTATGACTTCATTCCTGCCTCTAACTTTTCTTAAAAAAAAAAAAAAAAAAAGTGGAAGGGAAAAGGTCTTTTTTTTTTTTTTTTTTTGCATGTTTATTTCAGCCCTCTCTTTTATTTCTGTAAATTACAAAATCAAATTTTAGAAAATTCATTTTGTGGATCAAAGATCCATCCTTCTGTTTTAAGCATGGACTATTTCATGTGCTGTTTTGTGTATGTATGAGTTTGAAATAACAGATGGTCGTCTTTTATGGTAAAGATACATAAAAATTCAGTTCAGTGAGTTAATATTTTTTATGCCAGTGAAAAGTTTTAAAATGAAAAATACTTACATTCTGAAGAGTATATGCTTCCTGTCTGTAACACAGTTGTAATGTTTATTTCAATGATGCAGCAAGAATGTGAGATACTAAGATGCATTCCGTTAGGCGCAAGGCTGATAGCGTTTTTACTATAGCTTGATAGTCCTTGGCTGCATGTCCTTTGTGAAATCTGGCCATGTGCAAAGTAGAAATAAGGAAAGCATCCTTTTATGCTGTTCGTGTAGACAGCATGATGTCTTGAAAATCAAGATGCCTAGTTCTTATATCTGTTGCTACAATAACTGAGTGGAAAATAGATCGTCATTAAGGTCTATTCCAGCTTTAACCAGCTATTAGTGAAAACTTGATTGTCACACAGAACACGTGAATTTTGTTGGTTGAAGGAGCCATATTTGCATGAGTCTGCCCTCAGCCACTCTGAATGTTAAAGTGCCAGAGGATTTGCAGCAAATCAAAACACAAGTGCTGCTAAAATGAATTTATATGAAAAAGAATGATTATTTTGCTTGAAAAGCCACAGGGCGGCCTGTAGAATCTAATGCAGAGAGGCTTGGAAAATATATGATAATAAACACTAGCGATGTTTCTGAGTCTGCGTTCTAAGAGAATCTAAATGACCCAATATGTTCCTCTGTCATGTCCACTGGCTGTGTAGACAGTGAATTTTTATTTTTCAGTTTTTATTTTAAAACAAAACCCAGAAGTGATGACTGCGATAGGAGACCCCAGGCTATTGGAAGGAAATTTTAGTGCGACAGCTCATCCTTAACTTTAACTTTTAGAAAGTCTAATTGACATGTGTAATTTTATGTTAGATGGTACTGTGCTGTGAGTTAGATTGTTACAGCTCTCTACCGACAAAGCCAAACGGGTGCTCTTTGAGAAATGATGAAGGCAGCTTTATTATGCGTGGGCCCAGATATCAAAATCTGAGAGCCCAGATGAAATTTGGGGGTATATTTTTATAGTGAGGGAGAGGGGGAGGTATAAATTAGAATAGGAATTATAAATGGAACTCAGTCATTTGTGAACTCACATGGGCAACACACAGGCTTCATATAATTGCAAAAATGCACATAGGGCTCCATTTTCAGGTGAAAAGAAAAAGTCCTTTTATCTGGCCAGTAACTTCCAACCAGTTCAGACTGCAAGGCACCCGATGGCTTGGTGGCCTTCACTCCTGGCCCACGGCAGCTAGAAACTGGGGGTGCAGCTTCCTTCTTCTGCAAGATCACATACAAAATACTGCAGATATTGATCATGGACATTTGAAATTTTTTTTTTTTTTTCCCCCAAGAAATTCCTTGTGACTTATTTCTACTATGTTTCATAATCAGAACAATGTCGATTGTAAGCAGAGGAAGAACCATGACACCTGTTTAGAATGATCAGTTTTCTTCCTACCAGCTCATTGCTTATCCTAACGAAAAAAAGGTCTACTTTTCTATCGGTTTTCTTGGGTTGCCTTGACAGAACACTTCAAACTGAGTAGCTCAAACAACAGACATTTATTTTCTCACAGTTCGGGAGACTCAAGTCTAACATCCAGGTTTTAGCAGAACTTCTCTTGTGTGAGTGTGTGGGGAACCTCTAATGTCTAGCTATCTCTACCTCTAAGGGTACGTCCAGTTAGATTAAGGACACCACCTTTAGGACTCATCTAACCTTCATGGTCTCCTTACAGTTCCCTTCTCTAACTATAGGCACATTGGGAGTTAGGACTTTAATATATGAATTTTATGGAGTAACAATTCTGCTCATAACGACCTTTAAAATAGTTTTCAAACATAATCCCTAGTCCCTGCAAATCTCTGAATTTATTAACTGAAAGTACTTTCAGTGTTTTCTTTTCCAATCCAAGTCCTGTTTATAAATGGGCCATAAGCCCAAGTAAATATTTTTTTCTTGTGGAAATTTCACTCTGGCATTCAAATGTTAAATGTGTGTTCACTTTTCAAAAGAGAGATGTAATAGTCACTTGTTATACCTCTGCTTTAGAAATGTAAATGCATAGAATTTACCACTAAATGTATATGTAAAGGGCACAGAAGTTCTTCAAATAAAAGCTACAGAAAGGGATATATTATTTTCATATTGTTCTGGGATAGTCATTGAAGATTTAGTAAACTTCCACTCATTAATTCATTCTGATATGTTTTAAATAAATACATGTTGTGCATTGATTACTATTCTAGATATTGACATGGCAAGGGAAAGCAAAGTTTTCCTCTCGATAAGCTCAAAATATCCTAGTCTGGACAATAAAATATATGGTCACTCACACAAATTCATCTCCTTTTCTATATATGCCCTTCAGTTGTTGCTTTATGCTATTTGACTTAGCACCAGCACTAATGTAGGTCATTTTCACTGTGGGAAAATTCTGAGAAAAAATGAAATAATTTTCTTACAATATGCTCATGTGAAAATGAAGAGTTAGAATATCCTAGGGGGGTCTCAGTCCTTACTGTTCATTTAGAATCATCTGAAAAAGTTTATAAAAATATCCCCTGGACCCTGGAGATTCTTAGCCAGTGATGGGTTGAGACCTTTAATAAGTTTGGAAACATTGCTGGGTGATTCTAATGCACGTGAGAATTGAGACCCTCTGAACTAGCTCATCTGCCTTCATCTCAGCACTGTGCCTCTACAAATTCTGAGATGTTTCTCCCCAAATCTGAAATCATGCTCTAGAATAATTTGAGAAAGTTATTTTTGTTCCTCAGCTTGTGCATATTGAAGGAGCTATTGGAGGGTTCTGAGAACATAGCTCTGCTCTCCAGAAGACTGAATTGAATTAGATTTGTGTAAAAATCAAGTTGTTTAAATGTATCACCAGTGTAGGCAGAACAGATACAGTGACATAGTATTAAATTAGGCAAGTAAGAAAGAGCTTATTTAGCATGTGGAGTACTTTGGGATTTTCCTTGTGAAAATGTTGTTTTGCCATTGAGAAAATATCAAGCAGTGAGAGACTAAGGGAGTCTATAGTTTTGAAAGATCAGATTGGAAAGAAGGAAGAATGGCTGGAACGAAGGGTATACCAAAGATAATTAGAAAATTGGGAGGCTGTTACAGCAGTCTCACAGAAAAGATGATGAGTGTCTACAGTACAACAATGGAATATATGCAGAGAATAGACTTGTATCAAGAGACATTTTTAAAGAATCAATAGAATTCACAGCAAATAAAGCAATCTCTACTTTCAATTTCATAAAATAGGTGGTTAGGTGATACTGTTTATTGAAAAAAGGGACACTATCAGAAGGGGAAATTAGGTAATGACTTTAAAACGTACTTGGTTTGTAGGACACTAAAGGAGAGTTATTTAAGAAAGTCAGATCCTAAAGAAAAGAGGTTTGAGCTACAGAAAAAAATTATAATATTGTAATTGTATAGAAAACAAGGAAGTTAGATATAATTGCTTCCAGAAAATGTGTAGTTCCATGAGCAGATTCTTTGTTGAAGGGAAATAAAAACAAAAAAAAACTAGAGATCAAAACTAGATAGACAACATCTTGAACAAAGTGATATTCTAGAAGTTTAATGAAAAGAATTTCATTAAGGAGGACATGGTCAGCAGTATCAGACTCTACAGAGAAAATGAGTAATAATTGCTACAGGTTTTCAGTGTCAGTTTTCTGGTTGTTTCATGTGTGTTGGTTAACTTCATTCTTATAATAACTCTGGGAGACGGTATTATGATCACCCCATTTTGTAGAGGAGGAAACCCAACTTCAGATTGCCAAAGCTCACAGAGTTAATCAATGGCATCATGGGAGTGAGAACCTGGTCAGCCTAACTCTGGAAACCATGTTCATAATGACACTGCTGTATTGCTAGTAGAATGAAGAGTGAAACTGCAAAGTGTCCACTGGAAACTAGGCAGTGACCTTGGTGAAAGAAGAGTTCACTAACTGTGTGGCTCTCAGATTGTGGGAGTTGGAACAGAGAATTAGAGTTTAAGGACTTATGTTCTTTTAAATCCCTATGTGTGCCGGAAAAATGCTCATGGTAAAGTGTAACCTTGAGGGTGAATTTGTATAAATGTATGATTCTACTTTGGGATGGAAGAACTGGAATGCTCTTATATTCTGTTAAGAAGTAGCCAAGAGAAATGCAAAAAATGGAGAGACAGATGATAAGTCATTAAAGTAGTTTCCCATGAGGATGATGTGGAGAGGAAAAGCAGCACATAGGTTGAAGTATCAGTATTGACTCCCTGTTGCAGAGAGAAAAGTAGGCAATGTGGGAAGTAAACTCCACATAAGGGTCATAAAGCTATGAAGGAGTGCTTACCCAAAGATCTTTTTTGTTCTTCATATGAAATAGGAGGAGCAGGGTCTACTCAGAGGGTGTGCCAGTCATTTGACTACACACATTGTTGAGATCCAACTTTTCCAGTAGGTATCCATTTAACAAGTTGCCCACTCAGCACAGAGCTAGCTTTCTCAGTCATCACATTCTTCAAGTTGTATTTATTGAATTGTTTCTTTGATCAGTAAGGAGGAAGACCTATACCAAGCAAAAAAGAAAAAAAAAAACAACAACAAAAAAACCCAACCTCTCAGTCAAAGAATAGCAAAGGACAGGCTCTTGCAAAGCTGGTGTCTGGAGTGACTCATGAGGAGTTGGAGATTGATTTGTAGTTTGCTGCCACCTCTCTGTGTGCTCAATTAGAAGAGTACCAATGGGTAACACATCCAGTCAGATTGTCAGTGATGGGCCTGCCTGTGGGATGGATGTGAACTGAATTAATAATGTTTCCAGCTTCAGCAGGAAGAACCTTGGAGGAAAGATGTCTTCAAATGAAATCTCAAATACAGGATTCCTCCCCACTCACTTAACAGGCAGAATGGGTGCAAAGGGCAACTTCAAAACTTTGCACAGGCAGCCCAGTCACTGTCCATCCAACTCAAAAAGGAAAGGGAATGTCAGTTCTCCAGAAAGCACACATCCCCTGAGACACAGGTACAGCTTTCATGTTCAATCACTATGTTTAATTCAATTATCTGCCCCCGCCACCTGCAACTGTCTGCCTTAAAAGGAGGTTGGGAGGAGAGTGATACTTGACCCATCTGCAAGTCCCCAAAGACGTGTATCCTTTATCAGGGCATTCAGTAAAGGATAAGCACTTCCTCACACAGCTGCTTCCTCTGGAAGTAATCGTGGACTCCAGCTGCCTCCACCAGGAGGGTGACCAGTCTATGACATGAATTGATCTGTTTAGATTTGTTTCAGCTAGCTGTCTTCTTCAAAAGGAGGACTTATTTCAATTACACTTAAAAATGTCATTTATTTGAGTGTCCAAACTGCCCTAGAATACTATTCAGCTCTAGATTTTCAGAGTCCAGCTTAAATTCAGGTAGAGTTATATTTAGATCTGTGTTTTTTTTCTGTGTTCTTGCTTGCCCATTCCAAGGGACGGACCACTCAGATTAGTATCTCAACCCGTCTTGGTGCTGGTGGAATGGTGGTTAGGTTCATGGCCTTTGGCCTTGAGTGCAGTCCACATGTGTACCAAGGACCTGGGTTCACATCCCCAGGGCTGAGGAGAAAAAACAAGATGAACAACTAAATAAAAATAAATAAATGCATCTTCCTCCTCTCTTTTTCTGCCTGTATTTTTCCTAAAAAATAAATAAATAAATAAATAAGATTAGCATCTCTACAAGAATTTGAGAAAGAGAAAAAAAGATATAGAATTGCCATTCACCTAACTGTATTAATTTTTAACAATGATTCTAATGAAACAATGCAATCCAAAATTTGTGTGGTTAAAATTGGAAAAAAAAATTATTGCGAAGTAAATAAAAAGTATTTTAAAATGTAGAAATGCTTATACATATTTTAAGGTACAATAATACACACCCTTAACAATAAATAGCACCATCTGTGGTTAAGCTTCTTTTAGCTAAAATAGTCAAAATTGCTTGAATGGTGAATGAATTATCTCATTTATTTCATATAACCAGTAACTCAGGCAGTGAAGAAAAAATGAACAGGCCACATCAAAGACATCAACTGAAGTAAACTAAGCTAAGCTGATTTTCACATCAGTTAGTCACATGCCTTCTAATGATTTTAGAGTACAAATGTATTGCTATTAATTTTCATTAGATATAGCAGTAATGTCCCTGAAGATATATCAAAAACTAGTACTTTTCAGATTTGAGTCTATAGAGAATCTTCTTAAGAAAAGAAATTACCAGGCCCCTGGGATTATGTGTTCTCTCAATTTTGATAAATACTGCCTAAAGAATTCATTGAAAATAGCTTTTAACTGCAAACAGTCATAGCAAAATATACATTTATCATTATAATGGTTAAAAGTCATTTTAGATTAAATTGCAATGAAAACTAAAAACAACAACAAACAAACAAGCAAAACAAAAACCCCAGCAACCATAAAACAGGAAACTCTGTGACCTGCAAGTTCATGCCTGCAGGCTTAATTTGAAAAAGTCTACTCAAATCACTGTTTAACCAAAAGTTGAAACTTTTCAACAATTCCTTTCTTTTTCATGTGTGTTAAATTGCCAGCTTTCTCTCAGTCTTATATTTAATTCAGTCTCTGAATCCTGCTCCTAAGTTTTTCCCCTCCTTGTAGGCTCTGAACAATAGTGAAAGGGTTGGCTACAGCAACAAAAAGATGAATATCTTCTGAAACTATTTCTCTAAGGAGTTGGCAGGTCTATTTATTTTTCCCCCCATTCAGACCAGAAAAAGTGTCTTCTTTGACAGCTGATCTCATTAGGAGCTTTTTAGTCACAGATATGTCTCCTTAAGTGTTACCAAAAACATACAAAATATTAAATACCAGTAAATGTGCGTTGGAGTAGCACAATTAATGTTCTGGCTGATCAATGAATAATATTTTTTCTGGAACATCTCTATGAATAATTCACCATAAGGAAGTTTGCTGAAGAGGAAACTTTTTTAAAAAAGTAAATTTATATGTTTCCTTAGGTATTTACTATCTTGATGGATAGTTAGGATTATACACATCAAAAGATAATGATCAATATAAATGAGGAATGAAGTAAATCAATATCATGGAGGTACAAAGATGAGTTTGAGAAAAGTGAAATTCTGGCAGGGTCTGGGAAGAAAAAAATAGAATTTGGTATACACAAAATGGGAGTGAGAACATATTCCAGGTAGGAAGCATCAAAGAGTTTGAGGTGAGAAATCTTACATGGAGGATAGAATTAGAAAACAATATGACTGAAATTAGAAATCTTTCCAGTGTAACTTCTGAAAGGCTAATGGCTAAGGATTTTAGTCTTGGATGCCGGAAGGGTTTGAGAAGGGCTCCAAGTTGAAGAAAGTAGTGCTTCTGAACTTAGCTTGGCAGAGGTGGGAAGAAGCGTGTAAAAGGGGAAAGAAATGGAAAATTCAAAATCCAGTTGTTGCTTATTTCTGTTTTCTCCGGGGAACTGCTTAGAAGAGGGCATAGAGTGTTATCTTCATTTGTAGCCCTTTCTTCAATAACAAGTAAGGAGAGCAGCGTACTTAAGAGATGACAGATTGAGGGTGGTCGTGAAGCTAAAGGCTCCTCATGGTAGTCTTGCGTCTCTACTCAGATCTGCCCAGTTGGTGCTGTAAATCTAAATACTGTGTATCTCCTTGTCCATTGTCCTCTGACCTTGGTTGCCCAGTATATCACTTGATTGAGGTATTGTTTTTCAACATTGGCACTATGAACATTCAGACTTGGATGTGTCTTTGTTCTGAGAGGTTGTCCTATTCCTGGCTTCTCTCCAGATGCTAGTTCCAACCCCTTTCCTTCCCAACAATCAAAAGTATCTCCCGATGTTGTCAGATTCCCCTGGGGGACAAAAATCACCCCCTGTTGAGAACCACTGGCTTAAAGAAACACAGATTATATTGATAAATGTTAAGCATTATGACAGGAGAAGGTAATTTCTTTTTCTTCTCCAACATTACTAGGCTCTGGACTTTCTAAGAACTCAAGGCATCTGAAAACCTTGTATGTCAGCCACAACATTTAACATGCCTTCTCATGACACATCCTAACCCTTCCCTCTTCTTCTACCATCCAGAAATAATACGGAATTAGTGATCTCTATGTTGTGTTTTCTCCTGGGATAGTCCTGATCTACACCTGTTTTCTCCATCCCTGTCTGGTTAATACCACTTTTCACTCTCTGAAGTGCCCAACATCAGATGTAAATGATATGATCTTACTAGTATGGAAATAACTAGAACTGTGAAAGGACAAGCAAGGAATCCTAGGATGGTGGAGACAAAGAGGGAAATTGTTCCTCTTGGTTGCCCCATAACGTTTACTGGTTGGGGTTAGAGGGGGTGGGGGTGAGGGGCCACTGGGTGTCAGATGAGAGAGCAGTAGGAGTTAACCAGGAAAAGGGACAAAGAGATTTTCAAGACCTAGACAACAGGATGCTTTATAAGGTGAAATAATGAAATGGATAAATTGAAGAGTTAGGCCAACAGGTAATAGGAATATCCAAAAGTCATTTTTGCAAATTTGACTTCAATTTTGAATCTACCTATCAAATTGTTATCCTCTTGGACAGACTGGGTAGTGGCATTTTGAGACAATAAATTCTAAATGTGACCAACATTTATCTTTTACAAAAGCCAAGGATTGATTGCTAGGAATTGTCCAGAAGGAGAGGAGGGTCAGTTCCCTAGATATGAGTCTGCATATGTGATGATAATAAAATGCACCGAGCATCTTTCCTGCCTTTTATCTGAATGTCTGTAGCCGACACATAACTACAGAGGACCCAGAATACCATTACACATATAGATTTCAAAGACTTAGGGAGAAATCTTATTTCAGCATCTGTAGTTGGTTTTATTAAAAGCAGTTTAAATTCCCCTGCCTAGAGCAGTTTGGAATTATAGAGATGGGCTGCAGAAATTTACATTTTAATTGAGGCAGAAGACAAAATAGGGCATGGTGCAGCGTTCACACATTACAAGGAAGAATAAATAAGATATGTATCAGCTGGGAGAAAAGAAATGACTGGTCGTTTTTCACTGCCTCGTGCACTTAATTTTTTTCATATGGCAGTGAGCTGACTTAGGCTTGCTATGCAAAGACAGTTTTTCCAGTCAAAATGTTTACCATTTCCGAGGCTTTGCACCAAAATATTTTCACACTGTGGCATAAATATGCAACTAGTAGGAGTGGGTGTGTGTGTGTGCAAGTGTGTGTGTGTATGTATATACATAGATATATAATATTTCAAATAAATATCAACAACATCTCAATAAGTTACCTAAGAAATTACTTTAAAGTGAGAGATATAACTGACAACTGTAATTTATCTGTTAAAAGCTATGATTTGAGTTGTTTTTAATAAATTGTATAGAAATAACACTTTTTATCTGGAAAATATTTTACCCTGTGATCAGTGTGGAAGTCTCTATGAAGAGTGGGTAGGACGCAACTTTTCAAAATTAAAGATTTACGTGTATTTGACAATCACCTTGAAAAAATACCCAGTTCATTTTTTTTGCATTTACTGTTTGTTTGATTCATTCATTCATAGAAAATTGATTTAATCATGAAGTTCTCCTAAAAGAAAAATAAAATATGCCTGAAAGCTGTATTATAATACGTACTTTTAAAAGATGAAATTATTGTGTTAGTGTCAAAATGGTTTTCAGAAAATTGCTGTTATAAGCATCTTTATGCATCTGTTTAAAACCTTTATCAACTTAATGGTATTCCCTATCAATTGAACATGTATTTGACATTATTACGTGTTCCTTGTAAACCGTAATTATAATTGTTTTGATTACAAGTTAATGATATATTAGTTAATTTTGAATTCATTATGGCATTACAACACAAATAAAAGCATATTACTATATTCTAATTATGAGTAAAGTACTGTGTTCTCATTGAAAACAAATATAATCCTCTATGTCCAAGCATGTGCTTCTCAGATATGAAGGTCAAATGAATTCTCTTTTAACCAACAATCTTATCTTCCTGTGCCTTGGATTTTAGCTAGGAATTTCACTGTAGCTTTTCTGGAATTTTTAAATAACATTTTATAATCTAAAAATAATAGTATGCCTCCATCTTATCATTGCGATTACTCATTTCTTAATCGCACACTATTATTGTTGTGAAAGGTATTTTCTTAAGGATACTGTTTTCCTGTTGAGCTATTGGGATCACTGTTATATGTCTTCCCCCGTGACTGCCATTTTAGAACTTTTTCCCTCTTTCACTCCGAGTCCATTTTTGCTTGGTTATGTTGGTTATGTTTGATTTTCGTCTGCCTTTCCCGTGCTTGGGTTTCCCTTCTGGGGTTGCCTTGCTTTCTTTTGAACATTCAGAATCAATGCTTCAGAAAGTATTTGGAAAGCAAAAGTTTTGAATCCTTGTATATATCAAATGCCATGATTTTGCCATCACAGTACTACTGAATTTAGTACTGCTGAAAGTATATTTTAAAGTTCAAAATTATTTTCCCTTAGAATTTTGACATTGCTGTATTGTCCTATTGCGTACAAGTTGCTGATGAGAAATGTAATGTTAACTTGATTCTCATTTTCTTACAGATGGATTATCATTTCTTTTTGGGAAGTTTTATAATCTTTGACTCTTGGAGAATTGACATATTTCAATGAGTTATGAATTAGTGTTGGTCTTTCTGGGGTCTTAACCACATAACAATCAAATTATGCTGAAGAATGTTGTCTTTTATTTTTTTTCAGATCTGGGTTATTGTCCCAATTTTTTCCTTGATTGTTTTAACTCCTTCTTTCATTTTCTAATCTCTCTCTCTCTCTCTCTCTCTCTCTCTCTCTCTCTCTCTCTCTCTCTCTCTCTCTCTCTCTCTTTCTCATTTCATTGAAGGACCATTTCATCATAATATTATATAGGTTTAAGGTATGTATTATGAATCAACATCTATGTATAATTTATTAGGTTATGCCTTCTTTTATTAAAACTATTATTAGACACGCCTTGGTGGCTTAGCTGATAAGTCTTCCAGGAGTCACCTACATCCATCCCAAGGACCCAGGCCCCTGGGAATAACCAAGAGGAACAACTAAATAAAAATAAATAAATAAATAAAGCTTCTTCCTCCTCCTCAAAAATAAAGAACAAACCCCTCTTATTAGATGGATGTTTGGTAATCTGTATTGATTCTCTTTATCTGTTACTTTTCAGCCCATTCATTTAACTTTATCCAATGCGCAAGTGAGATTTTTCTAACTTATTACAGATTTTTAAACTTTAAGAGCTTTTTATTTTTGTCATTGCATTTTTGAGGCAGCAGTTTCTCATATTAACAATGAAGATGCGCTAAATTCTGTTTCTTACCTTATTTCAGCAATTCTTATCATTGAGTGTTCTTTTGACTAATTTTGGCTCTTTTGCATTGTTAATTTTCTCAGTGTTTGTGGTTATGTTTGTTTGTGCATACTTATGACAGCAATGTGAATATGTTGAGTAATGTCTGTCATTATATAAATGTGGAGCCTTGAAGTTCTGTCTACTCCAAAGTAGGGCTGACCTAGTGAGCTAGTGACATGGCTAGTTTTACAGTAAACTGGAAGGAGAGATAGCAGGAAAATATGTTCGAAAATTCATGAAGTTAGAGTGGCTTAAGCCTTAGCCCTAGGCATGGAAGTCATTAACTTTCTTTAGAGAGTAATCTTATAATTCTAGAAATTAGTGGAAATCCCACTTTAGCAAATACCAGACAGTGGTGGATAGTAAGTAACACAAGAATTTCTTAGGTTTTTCCTCCTTTTTCCTGCCTCACTTAGTCTGTATTTCTGGATGTTTGTCACGAAGAATGGTTCCTACCTCCTCCTGCGTGTTTTAGTTCTTAATTTCATCTACTTTGTTGAAAACATTGATGTGCTCTCACTCATGATCCCTGAAAGGTGCTCCATTGAGTCCTTTCCATCCCTTCACATAGAGTTGGTTTTCAGAGTTGTTTTGGGTGTGTTCAATCTGGATTTATCTCCTCTAATTTCAGTAGGAATTTAAAAAGACGGTAAAAGAATTCTTAAGTATGATATTTTGCACCAACAGTGATATTCTAAAGAAAGAAAAACAAAACACAAAGATCTGAGGACTATCCATTCCCCTTTCTATCTACACTAACCCTCTGGAAGCCATAAAAGTTACTAAGGTTTTCCCCAGGACTGTGAGCTCAATCTGCCCAGGCACTGTGTCTGCCAGAAAGAACAGTGAGCTAAAATGGCAAAATGTAGAATTTCCAAGGTTTGTTTTTGTTTTTTTTAGCAGAGTATATTGATCATCACCATGTAACTTTATAATTTGTTGTCTGCCCAGCTGTTAAACTCTACCTCAAATTCCTTTAAGGGGAATATAGGGAAATATGTTTCTTGGTCTTTGGTTAGTTTTTTATCTGTTTTCTTATAGTTGTTCTCATTATAACACAGTTAATATAAAGCAAAGAGTGGTGTGTATCTGAGGAAATGGAAAATGAAGCCTGAACTGTTCTCTTTCAAGTATCCTGTATTCCAGGTGGCTGATTTCTTCTGTGTATTATCATGCCACATTCCTAGATCACCAAACACTGGGCAGTCCTCAGTGTTTCTATTTTTCCTGCTATGTCTACAGAATTTCCTGATTTACCACAATCTGTTTTTACTAATGTAGCATGAAAAATATTTCTAAACAAATGCAATTCATATAATAATGACTTAACCTAATGCATTTCTTTCTGCCGATATAAGAGTTTTCCTTCTTATCATTATTGCCCAGCAAGAAAGCTCAAGCTACTTAACCAGCAAAGCTGCCAATATTTACAACCTTTGAAGTCAGCAGAGGAATTTAGGTAATTTTTTTTAGTGTTTGCTGGTTACTTAATGAACAGTGTGCTCATGGTTTTATTTATTTATATTCTACCTCATTCCAAAATTACTTTAAAGTATCTTGAACATTACAGAATATAAAAGGTAAAAAATTAGAATCTAAGTACTGTATGATGAAAACAAATTTTGATCAAAATTAGAGAACCTCGCAGTTTATATGGAATTTATGTTTTAGATTTCTGAGTGTTACTGAAAAAAATCAGTCTTTCCTCTTGCTTTATGCAATTATTTAGAAAGATAAAACAAAAAGCTCACATACTACAGTTTTATCTAGTGTATACGAAACATTCAGATGATTGACATTCTTTTTATTATCTTCGTGAAAGGGTTTCTCCTCTGTAGACATAACTAAAATCATACCAAAAGAGATGTTCTGTGAGGAAAAATTCACACATACATAAAAAATGAAAAAATTCTCAATTATATACCTTAATCTGGTTTTTATTCAATCCTCAATTATTATACATTCATTTGTGAAATCTATGATAAATTAAGAGTGTTATTTTAAAAAATAATGATATAAACATGGGAGATGATAAAGCATTCTGAACTTAGATGTTTATGCTTCTATTAACTTAAAAATTATTCCTCTTTAGGTGTCATGCATATGAAAGTTTAATCTTCCTATGAGGAAACAGAAAGGGATGTATTGTGTATGAAGAAATTCCCCAAAATATTTTATATGTTCTTAAAGCAGGTTGTATTCAAAAATGTTGTGCTCATGTGGGTCAGAATCTATCCTCACAGCTGTGCACTATTTATTATTAGTTGTGGTCATCATTGTTGTAATCATCATTAATTGTAATCATCATTGTAAATGATGGAACACGGTTTTCTCCCCGTATGATTATTTTTAAACAATTCAAGTAGGCAACTCTTTATCATCTGCGTGGGTGCTATACATTTGTCTGCTTACAAAATGGATCTTTATGAGGCCACATAAGAAAATATACTTTTTAGTTAGAGCTTTTTAAAATAATATAGATCTAAATCACTAGAAATATTTTCCTTTATAGGATAGGGAGAGAGAGTAGTTTAATGTATACAAATATCTTTCTTTCAAAATAAGTATGCTTTAGACTGAAATATATATACATATGCATATATATATGTATGTATGTATATATATATATATATATATATATATATATATATTTTACCACCAACCCTAGGTGGTGAACCATGGTCTGCAGGCTTTACATAATCTGCACCCTATTAACCACCTTAGCTTCCTGAGCAATGAGAGTGTGCCCAATATTGACAGAGTTTTGACAACACTTTGATATATTTTTAAAACTGCTCAACAGGATTGTTTCTCTGATGTGATCTTGGAAAAGTTAGTCACTAAACATAGTGAAGATATTGTTTTATCTTGCCTCCTCCCGCTTTCTTGAAAGTGAGACAAATATAGACAATGCATGAAGTTCGAAAACGCATACACACAGTCCAAGTGAACATGGTATCTCTTATCCCTCATCTAGCAAGTTGGGTTTCTTTTTCATAATGTGAATAATAAAGCTTATTGTGTAGTTTGAATCCTCCGTGAGTTACTAAATTATATGATGGAAGAACTTTTGTGACTGCTAATATGACTGCAACAGCAAAAAACATTTCAGACTATCAGAACCTTCGAGGGACCAAAGATGAGGACTGTGGTCCCAGCCCCAGAGCCCACGTGGCCACATATCCTGTTGATGGAGACAGGTCTGTAGCCACTTATCTGTGACCACACAGCATCTGAGATGTAGAAAAGTATTGCTGAGCATTTGACCAATGCTCACCGCAATGAAATATTATCGCATCATTGGATCCACAGCACATGTCTTCTAGGTAATAAGAAACTATCAACCCACACTTTGCAGTTAAAAAAATTAAGGCTGAGCAGTTAATTTGTCCAAGTTCTCCCGGTAAGCAGAGATAAGAGCAGAACCCAGAGATCCCAATTTCTATTGTGATTATCTTTTCTCAACCTGACCTCATCCTCTTATGTGCTATTTAAAAGAACCAGTAGGGTATTCAAAATTCCAAAGGTTCATTTTGTGTTTGCAATTGCAAAAATGATACAAGAAACTTGACTAACAATAAAAATATCAGTTTTTATTCCCCCACTTACGTTCAATGCTCAATGACTATTTTCTCAACCTATGCACATACGGATATTTCAAAGATCACAAATTGAAAGAAAAAATACATCTTGTCTGTCTTAAATTATGTGCAGAAGGAATTCCTATAGAAAATGACATGGAACAAACATGAAACAGACCACGCATGAATATGCCAGATTCATAGCAAAATAATTATTCAATAGGAGAATGATAAGCATAATTAGCATTATTACTCATCTCAATGTGCCATATGCTTTTCTAAGCATAAATCACATTAATTCCATTGACTTTTATAACAGCTTTTTCAGCGGTATTATTTCCCTAGTTTGTTCAGTGAGGACACTGATGCCCAGACCAAGCTAAGCTCCCCATGATCATATGGCTAGTGAGGGTGAGACAGGATAAAAGGATTTTCATTTGTGAAGATGAAATTTGTGTATCATCTTTAACTCTGTATGGCTCAAGTGCAGTTCCACTCCAACCATAAACCTTTCTCAGATTCTTAGAATTCAGCCATTCTGTCCCTTCTGCTGTGGTTCCCCAGCCTGTGGCAGAGAGCCCGAGGACAGCATAAACACTCACACATGGCTCCGCTTCTCTCCTGTGCTCTTTGCTTCTTCTTAACTAAGTGTCATCTACTTAAGGGGCTGTCAGTATCTCTAAAGTGTCGATATTATTTGACCTTTTTTTTCTCTTTTATGTCATAAATTACCAAGTTATCTTGGACAGAGAGTAGATGTTACCACATACTTATTGCTTGATTGAAGGATGTCTTCAGAGAGTAAATCCAATGAGAGGAATATCAGATGCAGTTGAATATTTTTCTTGTCTTTCTAGGGGCAGGTGGATTTCTTCTGCCCATCCCAATCCTCAGTATTGCCCCACTTTTAAATTGAGCTTCTGCTCTTTTATCTTTAAAGTGAGGCCTCTTATTTATTTCCCTACATAATTTAATTCAGCCTTTCTTTGTGAAAATTTCCAAAATTTCATATCCAGTCCTATCCTCTCATTAGCCCTATAGATCTGAACCACATGCTGCTTAATATTTAATCTTCATATATGAAAAAACAAATTCATTATTTAGTCTTTATAGTAAAACCTTGACTGTTTCAAAATTATGCTATTTTTGAGATACAGAGGAGTGTTCATTTAGATTAATTCAAAAGAACTTTATCAGTTTCTGTGAGTGAGAAGCTGTCAAGGGTTTCATCTAAAAGAGAAAATGTGTCACCATTTCTTCTATAGGTAGCTGCTAAACAAGTTTAATAGCATAACCCAAGGTGGAATGTTTTACCACAGAGATCTTCACGAGATTCTACAGAAATCAGTATTTGCATTTGTGTAGGTCTCCTTTGCATTTATGCAGAAATTCGTATTTACAATTGTGCATACAAGTTAAATCCTTAAGACGACCCTATTTTTAGCCAGTAGATTCCCAGGAGAAGCAAAGTGACTTGCCCAAGTGCCTCCTCACTTCCTACCCAGTCTTAGTCTGTTTTGGATGCTGTAATAGAAATGCCAGAATCTTGGTTAGTTAAATAAAAATAGAAATTTATTTCTCATGGTTCTGGAGATTGAGAAGTTCAAGATCAAAGTGCCAACAGATTCAGTGTCTCGGTGAGGTCCTATGTGTTGTCTACTCTTGGTGAAAGGGTCAGGGGAGCTCTCTGGGACCTCTCTGAACACTAATCCCATTGATGAGGGCTCCACCCTCATGACATAATCAGCCCCAGCACCACTGTCTAATACTATCCTATTGATATTGAGGATTTAGATTTGAACACATGAATTTTGGGGAGACACCAACATCATATCTGTAATACTTCCCCTACATGAGTTGTGAAAGCATCCACTCTGCTGCCTCTCAGCATTTTGTTTCCTGTCCTTTGCAGCTTTATCACTAGAAAGAGGAGAACAACATGTTTCATTTGTCTTTGAATACCACCACTTTGAATGCTAGTACTGGGAGGGATACACAGGAGACTCCCATCCCAAATGTTTGTTGTTATATAAATGGAATAAGCACAGTGTGTTGCTGCTGAAGGCAGATTGTAGTTTCCTTTAAATTAGAATTTCCCAATGGCCCATGTATAAATAGAAGTGCTCAAGCAGGATCTGGATGAAGTCTCTGGGGGATGGTAGAAAGGAATTGTGCATGTATAGTTTATTTACCTAAGTGACCTCTTGATTCTTTCCAACCCTCCATTTCTGTGGTTGATTTCTTTTTTTTAGTGCCTCTGTCTCTATAGACTGAAATTGATTTTATCTTTTTTTGAAAACAATGCCTAAAATCACCTCCCTGGGCCACTAATTCTCAGGAGACCTAGAGCTGCTATTTAAGACAGTCGTGCAAACTCATCATTAATCAATATAGCTCAGAGTACAAGATGCTCTTGAACCTTCTCTCTGATGACTTAATTTAAGATATTTCGTGTGGAATGAGTTCATTACCACCCCCAGCATGGTGCAATATCTTATTAGTGGATTGAACCTGAGAATCACTGTCTTTTTGTTCCCTATGATTGTTCCAGTTTCCATAAGGTAAGTTAAAAAACAAATCTCTGACAGAAAAGGACAATTGTTGTATGTATGTAGATACTGAGATCCATAAAACTTTGCTGATGAAAGATTTCATGAGATAGTCAAAGATAGGAAGGGCCCAAAATGTTCTTTGCTGGTTTTATTTTGTGTAAAGATTTTTAAGTGGATCGTGACTCCAGTGTGTAAAAACAATGACAAATATACAGGAAAGTGCTTAGCAGTGGGAGGAAGTATAAAAGAGCACATTAATTCTAGAGTATTTTAATTCCTATATAAAAAGGCTTGAGAATATTTTCTTTCACAACAGCAGTGACCACCTCTAATGTTATTTCTCTTACCATCAGATTTTAATAGGCAACTGAGAATCTATCATTTACCCTATGTAGTAATAAGTCCTGATGCAAGTGACTGAAATGTCAAAAGAATTTGGTTCAGAGAAGCTATAGTGTTGGTGTATTTCAAGGTAAAATTTGGACAAAGATAAAAGGATGGATTCAGTGAATTCTTAATATTTCCTGGAAAGACTATAAATTGAGACCATAAAGTACTATTTTCCTGGGTTCATATTTCTATTGTTTCAATGACAGAATTAAAATTTCCACCTTGCAGAAATAAGTAAATGGTATATCCCATTCTGCAAATTTCTTATCATTTTTTCATTCTACCCAGGAAAGGATATTTTTTCCCACTTTGTAAAATCACGTTTGAGTTAGGATAAGTGAAAAGTTTTCCTTGAATACGGCCAAGTTTTTCAAAATTTTACCTATTTTTCTTCGACTGATCTGGCACTGCAACATGAAAAATGTATTACCATACAGCTGACCAAGTTTGCAGTTGATCCCACTTAAAAAATCATTTAGTTCACTTTTGTTAACAACAACAACAAAATTACCCTGAGTAAGTGTAGCCAGTATCATCAGGAATAGTTTTACTGCTTAAATCTCTTACAAATTGCTAAAATTAATGTCGCCTATCATATTTTCTACAGAAACTAACCATTTAAGTCCCTCAGTTTCTTGCCTTCTTTTCTGACCACTCAGATTTATAGATAGAATAACTTCTTTAAGATTGTCTTTGAGAGAAGTGAATTGAATATTAGATTCTTGGCAAACCTTTCTCAAATTTTTCTCTGATTGAGAGGTAAGTGGGAGGGAAGAGAGAAGAAATTTTTATTTCACATATTTGCTTCTTCAGAGAATAGAATGCTGTCTTTTAAAAAATTTTTTAAACAAAGAGGGAAAAATCTGCACATTAAGAAAACTGAAGTCTCCTGAGCATCCTGCAATTGTATTTTATGCTTAGCTTTCTAGCGAGGTTTGAACTTAAAAGTGTCAGTGTATTCTGTAGGCATGGACCTTAGTGGCAATTAATATAAAATTGGTGGTAAATATAGCTTTTATAGTACAAAATGGAACTTCAATTGAATTAGAAAGATAATCCTAGTTTAATGTCTTAATTAAAAACCACTTTGAGTCTTTTATCATTTGAGAACCAAAAAATTTTTGAAGCCTGAACGTCAAATTTGTTTTAAGAATCGTTCCAACAAATCAAATTTCTCTATTGCAAATAAATCTGACAACCTAATTGTTCCAAACAGTTTATTTTATTTGCTACTCAAGCCATTGCCATGGCTTCCTTCTGTGAGAAGGGGAATATGCTTAGAAGATATTTTGAGATTCTTTTGGTGCCAAAACTTACAATTTATTCAATGATTATCATACCACCTATGAATAATAATACATGTTTCCATAGTAAATGCTTATTTCTTTACCAAGCATGGTTCCTAACTTTATTTTATTTTTCTAAAGAGAGGAAGGAAACAATCAGAGGGAAAAAGCAGCTTTATTTTTGCCTTCTGACCGTGAGTCCTGAGACCTGTAGAATCTGCACTTCACCTAGTCCACATCCGGCTGTCTCAGCTGCCTGAGCCATAAGCGTTCACTATCCTAATTGTATTTTAAAGCGATATAATGTTAGGATGCAATGTTTCTTCAATAAAATTAATTTAGATAGAATAGCTAAATAATTTTTTTTTAATTTAAAAATGAGTACCCTGGTGGAATAGTGGTTTGATTAGCTCCCTTCAGCAACCGCAGTCCAGGGACCTTGGTTCGTGTCTTGGGCCCTGTGTGAATAACCAAGATAGAACTAAATAAAATAAATAAAGTGCTTCTCTCTCTCCCTTCCTTCCTGCCTGCTCACCTTCATTCCTGCTTTCACCTATCCTTTAAAAAAATGTTTAAGTGTTTTCAGATAAAGAAAGAAAGAAAAGAGGCAATAACATTTGAAACATTAAGCTCCTCTAAGCAAGGTAATTTTTTAGTACTAGCTAAATTTGTAATAATTTAATTGGTTATATATGAAAATATTATTGAAGAAAGCAAAAAGCTCTTGTCAGCTATTGCCTGCTCAGCATCTAATATGAAACCAAACTTGAAGTGGTCGTTGGTAGAGAATCCTTTGTGGCACTTGATCAGGCTCTTTCTTAACCAAAGGTCAGTCCAAGTGGTTTGGCTTAGGCCTCTAAAGTAGTAAATTGGGACCTGACTTTGAGTCCAACTCAGTTTCCCAACAGTTAAATTTTACAGCTTCACTTTGATGCATTTCCATTTCTTCTTCCATAGAATGTTGAAAGTAATGAATGATTGCTGTGAAGAAACAATTTTTGGAAAGCCCTTAACGATGCTTGTGTAACTCAATTAATAATCCCTCTACTATATCCCTCCCATTCCTTATCCTTTCCACCTTGTGAAAATCAGAGCAAGATGGGCAAGTAGATCTCTGGTTTCCTATCCAAGGGTCTGCATCACTTCTCTACAGAAATAAATCATTTTCCTGAGACTGTTCACCCATTACTTACACCATGTCTCCTTCTCAGGTGACTGACTATATTTCTTTCACTGAGAAATGCAAAGGAACACTCAGCACATAAAGACTCCATCCAAATCCTTGCACTGAGACTTAAAGGAACCCTAGGATAGTTTCTAGGAGCTCAAGGCTGAGGTCCTTGAACGGCTACTCTAGCCTCTGTTAGTTCCTCCCTGGTAGAACTAATAGATTTCAAAAGAACTTATTGTTGATACCAGCCAACAAACGCCTCTGTCTCCTAGTCCCTGTAGAAGAATATGAGCTTAACTCTAATAAAATTCAGTTAACAAACTCAAATGATGTAGTCACATGGGTGAAACTCCTTTTTATGCCTTCTGTGCCTTTTCCTAGCCTGTTTCGGTCTTTGAAAGCTCTGTCGTTTATTGGTAAATCTGAGTTCAGTTTACAATGGACTCTCTATTTCTAATTGTTGTTGAGTACAGTCTGTCCTTACTGCTTTAACTAGTATCTGGCTTTGTTTTGGAACTACCCAAATGTGTTTCCATGTTTGTATCCATGTCAGTGGAAGCTGATTGGAGCAGGGACATAATCAGAAAGATTATATTGTTAAGGGAGCACATTTTACTACTAAATAACCATGCATAGCAACATACAATCAAAAAGTACACATTCTGTTGTATACCATTCAAACTATAGTATTTTGAAACTGTACTTGTGCTGTGCCCTGGTAGATTTGCAATTAGGTCAACCGTTTCCAGAGGAGCACAGTTTTCACATATCTCAGGGACCCCAGTTCACATCCCTAGTCAGGGGAACAACCAATATAAACAACTTAATAAAAAAATAAAATAAAATGCTTCTCCATCCTCTCTCTCCTTGCCTACCTGCCTACTTACCTTCATCTCCATCTTCACCTTTCCTTAAAACAAGCAAAACTGTACTTGAATACATTTTATTTTATATAATAGGTAATTTGTTTTCTCTAATTATAGTATAGTCATATTGTTATTTAAAACATTGACTCTAGCAAATCTTATCATAAAATGATTATCTGAGAAACTATAGGGATCTTGACTTAAAGGAACTATGGTTTTGAAATAGTATAACAATTATTTTTTATTTAAAGGACAGGTACAGGCATGAATGAAGGGACGAGAGGCAGGAAGGAAGAGAGAGGAGGAAGAAGCATTTTATTTATTTCATTTAGGTGTTGATTTGGGTTGTTGTCCCCAGACCCGGAATGAGAACCCGGGTCCTTGGACAGTGTGACACCCACCCTCTACTCCATCCGAGTATGCTAAGCATGACAATCTTTTAGGTATATGGTTTTTGGGGTATATTTATCAACACAACTTAACTTCATGTTGATGAAATATTACTGAGAAATTGTATGTAATCAGTATCTTTAACTGATATGTTCATTTCAAATTCCAGAATTTTTCAATCCTAAATCTATTGTTTGTTCTTGATGCCTTAATGTCATTTTTAGTTGAAATCACTAATGACTGCTAAAAGACTGTATATAAATTGACTAGATTTTTCCAGAGAAAAATAATTAGGAAGTAAAACAAAATCTTACAATAATTTCATGTTTTGAAAAACTAAGTCTCACCCCATTACTACCTTCCATGCTCTCCACTGAATTTATTTTCTCTTCTTAAACAGCCACCTTTTGCGTGTTTTAACTCTTGCTGACGTTAGAAATACACAAATACATGCATTTCGCTGTGTCTCTCTGCCCACGATCCTGAAATCTGATTTGACTGGTGGTGGTCCAAGCTGTGAACATTTTGATAACCTGCTATTTTTGATAAAGAAGCACAACATTCAACTATTATCAAGACAATTAATGTGCTGTCCATGTCAACTAGTCTCCTAAGCCCTACAGAAGAGGCATGAAGTGTTAGCTTTGCAGTTGTGTACTTCCAGAACTTCCAGCAATGTCTACTTAAAAACAACTTAGCAAATCAAAAAGCCAAACCAAAACAAAAGCACTCAGGAAATATCTATTGAGTTGAACTAAAACAAATAAAAATTATGTTCCTGAGTAACTGAGGAAGATACAGATCATATCTATTTACCTTAAAAGGTAGCTCAGGAATCTCTTCATTTTGAAGACTCACCTGGATGTTCATCTGGGAATATTCTCTGACAACTCTCAGGGGTGCTCCATCTCTCTTTCTCCTCTTATTTTGAATTTTGTCCTTCAATCCTGATAGAGACAGCCTTTCTTGCTCCCAAATATGTGAACATAACAGAGTCCAGCCAAATGGTGTGTCTAAAGAAGACTTATTCAACATTAGGAAAAAATCTTAGAAGGCTACCATGTTTCTAATATGTAATGAAGTGTCAGAGACACATAGAGTCTTAACATTTTAGTTCAGAAACTCACATTTTCCAATTATGATAGGAGGGACTTGGCTCTAATTAGTGTTAGTCCGAGACTTTAAGAATTTTTTAAATATAAACTTAAATTTAGCCCTTTTTTCTGCCATGAATGTTCATTTGATTTCAGATGCACATTTTAAGTATACTATTTAAAGAAAGAAATAGTCTCACAAATTTTGCATGCCAAACAAACTGTGCCTATAGTATGCCTTGGAGAAAACTCTAGGAAAGTCATGGGGAAAACGGAGTTTATACTCAATGTCTCGGCCAGGTTTTGTGTACAGTGGTATTTGAATTCTTTGCTCTCAACCTGTGTGTTGTCAGGATGTTATTTTGGGGTTTTGGGTTTTTTTCTAGAACTCTCTCTCTCCTTTTGTTGCCTGGCAAATTTCTGGACCCAGGTCAGGTATCACCTGTAACTCAACCACAGCCTGGTCTCTCAGTTTAGCCTTTCTGTGCTGAGAGCAATTAATTTATTTTTTATGTTTATTTACCTTGGGGGCTGCCTGTCCCACCAAACTTACACTGCCCTATACAGTAGACAGCCCCATATGGCATTTATGTTTAAATTAATTGAGAAGTTAAGTTTTTCAGTTTCATGGCACATTTCATGTGTTCAATAGCCACATTAGCTAGTGGCTACTGAACTGATCAGATGAGCGGTAGACAGGTCTTTCATCATAGAAAACTCTGTTGATGAGAGCAGCATTAGGTTGAGATCCTTAGAGAAATTTTCTCTCATCTCTATATTCTCATCATTGGCAGGGGAGTACTTGGTACATGGAAGACAGACAGCAACAAACTACTGAATACAAACAAACTGAGGAATTATGGCTGTGCTAATGAGGAAAATAGAATCTGTGTTCTTTTAGATATGAGGATAGAGTTTCTAATACATGGAGGTAATGCAGGAGAAGACGAGGTCAGAGTGAAAAGCATTGCTCTCTCCATAGATGGTGATGGAAGAGGAAATGGGCTCTGTGTTTTAGATATTTAGATCAGGTCCAAGAATCATTCCATTACGGCCAGCAATTGCCTTTTAGGATTCCAGCAAAACAGATCCTTGCTTTGGGGTGGGAATTGCAACCAGAAGGTAATAATTGAGATTCAGTCATTTTCATGAACAATGTTTAAGAACTTTTTGTGAAACTCTTTAGGAAGTTTGACTTTTCATCCACAAGTACCTGTCATGCTTCAGTCCCTGACTGTCAGCAATGATTTCTACTTTATTATAGAATATCTTACAGCACTCTTTTTCTAGGATAGCTTTTACTGAAACTAAAGTAGCTCTGAAACTTTCTATTAGTCTTTCTATTAGTTTTGGGGAAACTTTTCTAGAGATTGAATATTGAATTAGAGATTAAATTGTCAGGAAATAAACACTGTAACCATAATAAAGAATAATTAAGAAAACAGTATATCAGATTTCAGCATCATTAACTAAAAGAAGATGACAAATCATGAACATTTTTTCAGACATCTGATTTTCAAATAATGAACTCAGCTGTATTATGGGTTTTGCACTTAGTCGTTGTTCAGTAGTCTTTGAGCATGAAGGGAAAATGTGATAGGTCTTATTTTGAAGCTTATTTTGTTTGTGAAAACAGTTTAAGTGAACTATTTACAAGCTATTTTCTTTTTTTGCAATGACAATATTATTTGTATTTTTGTCTGTGTCCAAAAAACATAGTTTTAACTATAAAACAATAATATAGGTTATAAAAAATTAAAGTGTAGCTGAGAAACAGAAGATGTTTTCAGAGACAAGACCAATCTGTGTCATTGATGTCAAAATGCACCTTTTAGGCATGAGGTTGAATGACCTTTGAGGTAGAATCTCTCACTTCTTTTGTTAGCGCATGTATGTACTTTCTCATGTTTAGAAAGGACTGCCATGTTGGTAAGTCATACCAAAGTCTGAGAAATAATTTCCGGGCAAATAAAGTGAATTGGGGCTATAAAAATAATCCTAGTTCAAACCTGAAAAAACTTCTAGGCTGTCTTATTGCTAAACATGATGGTTTGGAGCACTTTTCCCCATCAGTGAGTCAGCTTCTTTCTCTTTTAAATGGGAATACAAACATTTTTTCAAAACAATTAGGGAAATAATTCATTGACCAAATCTTTTCAGGAGAAAGACCTTAAAAATAGGACCAATCCTTATCTACCATAATTTATTAAATTATTAACACCTGTTTTGGATTGAAATGTGTCACTTTCAAAGATATGTTTAAATCCTAACCCCAGTACCTCAGATTTAATTAGTTAAGATGGAGTTATGCTGCAGTAGAGTGGGCTCTTACTCCAATAAAACTGGTGTCCTTATTAGAGGACACAGAGAGACACCAGAACAATGGCATGCAATGAAAGAGGCTGCAACTGGAGTGATGAAGCTATAAACAGGGATGCAGAGGATTGATGGCCACCACCAGATGCTCGGGAGAGGCAAGGAAGAATTATACTCAGAGTCTCTGAAGGAGCATGGCCAGAGGACAATTTGACTTTGATCTTCTGGCCTCCAAAAATGTGAGAAACAATTACCTATTGTTTTCAGTCACATACTTTATGGCGTTTTATGACAGCAACTCTCAGAAACTGACATTATATCCAAAAGGGTTAACTTGTCAGTTTCTTATTTCTAAGTAAGAGATAGACAGATAGAGGTATATTTAAGCTATGTGACTATTTTTCAATTCACTTGAGTGGAAATACATTTTGTAAGATCATTTAGCAGTGTACCTTGATTAGGGCCCCCTAGCACCCTTTCCCTTTCTCCTCTAATAGCTATGACAGTCATTTCCTCACACATGTCAGTTCATTCAAAGTGGCTGAAGTAATGGGAAAGAGGCAGGCAACAACTCCCTGCAAATATCAGCAAAATTTTGTACCTGTTTGCATAAGTACAGTCATCTGAGGCCAGTGAGTCTTATTTATTATTATGTTTTCTAAGGAAAGTCTAAGAACTATGAACAGTCTTCTCTTTTAACACTGAGAGTCTGGAACGCTCGCTTCGTTGGCAATAAGAATTAATTTTTAACGTCTGGAATCTAGCAGATCAACAGCTCAGGTGCTCAGTCTGAGCCACGTATGTGTTCCAGACAGCTGATAACAGCTCCCAAAAGCCGTTTTGTAAATATTCAGGACTTTGCAAGCTGATAATTAAACAGTCATTATTCAAATTAAGTTAAACAAACATATACTTAAGTGCATTATATTAAAATAAAGGTAATAAATATTTATGATTAATCACCCCTAATTACTTTTTACTATATTGTGCTACTATGTTCTTGAGTTATTTAATTTACTGAATCTCTATGATAGATATGCTATATAAGAAAGTATTATTGTTCATCACTTCTCAATTCCATGTTCCAGCAAGTTGGTCTCTTAAAGTCAATCCGTGTGGGAAGCTGAATCACTAAGGACAATGACAAATTTTACTAATTGGCAAAATTTACTAAATTTTGCCTCCCTAACCCCTAAAAAGACACTTGATAATATTTCCCAACTTACCGCTGGTTCAGACCTGCCTGATTGCCCATATTTTGCCCCTGAGAATTCTATGAATTTGGGTATAATGAAAGCATTTTGGGCTAAACTACCAAGGAGGGCCCTTGATCAAGACCAAGTATCATCTTTTTTTAAATAGGAGAGTTCACAGAAGGTTGACAAAAGTGCTTTAAGTTTAGATCTGACCTTTATGAATATAAAGGAGTTGCCAGTCCTCCAATTACAGAGACAAGATACCAACATCTTTTTTATGACTTATCATGACCAATTGTTCTAAAATGGATAAGAGTTAAAAGTTCATAAACTTCTCAAGACTTTTCCCCTCAAGGTCCCAAATATTGCATAATTGAGTGGTAATTTATGAGAGCAATGAATAACATTTTGCATTTGAAATATAACCCTTTTCTCCTGAGTGACCTTTCTGAAAAGTTTTAGTACTGTCTCTAACCTGCATGATATTGTTTCTTCTTATTAAGTTATAGTGGGTTTCTCTTCAGATGATCCTGCTTCCTCCTTCTGTATTTAAAGTGTAGTGCTGTAATGCTTTTGCTTGTCATAAGCAAAGTGACCAGAAATATCAGGGATGAGGAAGAGAGTCATCACAGACCAATGATTACTTGTAGCTTTTGGTTAGATGCGGAATCAACTCATTTCTGATTCAAAGGCACAAGTTTGCTCATTATTCCTTTAATTGCAACCCTTTTTGTTTTTGTTTTTGCTTGTCTCAGAACTTGGATAATAAGCACACAACAGATGTTTAAGAAGAATTTGTTTTTGAAGTGGTGTTAGCCTTGAAAGGACAAATAAATGAGAGAGGTTGGGAGGACAGAAAGGTAGAGTTGCACCTGATATATTCACAGGCAGGCCTGAATGACTTTCCACTGAGGAATTGTATCAGCATAGCACATGCCCTTTATAAAAAGCTAGCAATGGGAATGGTCAAGTTTTCTTTGTGTTTATTTCTTTTTATGGCACCAACATATGGGAAGGCTGCCTGTCAAGGCCTCTCAGCCAAGAAAGGAAACTCTTCTCAGAACATGTCTCATGTCTTGTAGGAGCTAAGCTCACATGGTTTTAGGGAAAAGAACATTAGTATATGATGAAAACAAAACTCTATAACTGAACTGTGATTAAAGGAAGTTTAAGAAATACTCTCAAGGGTACAGGTGCAGGAGGTGACATAATTTGCTTCTTCTTACTATGTCTTCCTCCCAGTTTCCTCAGCAACGTCACCTCTTAATGGTCAGATCTTAGATAACTAATTAAAATGCTGGAAAAAAATCATTATTCTTTAATTAAATAATGGATTATTGAAGGCAAACCTTCAATACATGATTGAAAAAGTTGTTAAACTAAGAGAGTCCTTCCTCTTTGATCTATTACATGTTGAACTCAGTAATGACCCTGGGACTAGTGGAAGATCTGAAGAGAAAGAGCTTGTGGTGCAATTCTTAGACATACTAAATTAGTTCCAGGGCTAACTCCCTCTCCTCATGTGTATGAACTCTTTATGATCTTCCAGTTGTGTTGATGGATTCCAGACATTACTAAATATAAAAACTATAAAGTGCACTTAGAGATGGCTTATACTCTGTGTATGCAGAAGGACAGAGATGGGAGTAGCCATTCCAAGAGTCTCTATCCCATCTCTGCCAACTGTAGACATTGGACCTCAGATTCCAATTTATGATGATTCAAAGAGGGGAAGAGGTAAGTGGATTTGAAATGCAAAAGAGAAAAATCACAAAACACATCCATAGGAACACACACAGGAACATAATCATATACATAAATGCACCTCTTGAATACATTCACCTCCTGTTAGGCTTTCTGAGTTACTCGTGCTCATATTTAACTCATTCAGTGTATGGCTTCACTCTGATATATATTTCACTCAAAACTTTACCAAGTATATTTATCTCAGTTTTATTTTTTTATGTACATGTTACATATTTATTATTATATACATACATATGCTATGTGTATGCTTTATTTAAATGTATATATAGAAATTTTCCATCTCTCTCCTTCCTTCCCTTCTCCCTCCCTCTTTGCCTCCCTTTCTCCTTCCCTCTTTCCTTCCTTCACTTGCTTCCTATCTTCCTACTTTCCCTCTGTATTCTTTCCCTCCTTACCTTTCTTCCTATACTACTTCTTTTTGTTCTTCCATTCTTCCTTTTATCTATACACACAAAGATGAAGTAAAATTATTGCTTTATGTCTAAATACCAGAAATATGGAATGTTTATTACACAAAGATGTCATTTCTAATGGCGTATGTAAAGTAGACCTTAGGGACATAACAAAGTGTAGTGATTAAGGGTAGTAATTTGTGTCAGGTATCCCTCAAGTCATTATTTGGTTCAATAATTTACTAATAACTAGAAATATCACTTAACCTCTTTGAGTCTCAATTTACTCATAAATAGCATTTGATTAGTATTTCACTGTGTGTTTAAAATAAAATGATTTGACATAAAGTGTTTAGAAATGTGTTTGACTGAAGTGGTATTTTAAGAGGTTATTTCTGTGGTTTAGAGGTTGTGAAATCAATCAAAAACTATGAGCAATTTCCTATGTGTCCAAAAGGACATTTTGCATAAGCTTTTATCAGTCTCAGAGGAATGTGAGCTTCCCTATCTTTATATCATCTGTTAGTGTTGGAAGATAATCTATTTTCAGATAAGTAGCATCTGTCTATTTCCCTAATAAATTAATGTATGTGTGTGTGGGTGGGTGGTGGGGGGTGACCTAAAGCCAATTCGAGTGTTATTTTTGAGGAAGGTAGTATTATTTATTCAGTTTGTCACAGTCTACTTCAGCTACTTCTTTAGTGGTAGAATAAGTATATCATATTTCTTTTTTGATTATGAAATGTTTCAGAGGTACAAGAGAATTTAGAAAGTTTTGTGGCAGATCCCAATGTACTCTCCACTTACCAATACTACCACCTCATTTTTAAGTTTGTAAGGGCAGTGGTTTGTACATATGAAAGTTTATATTCTGTCTTCTCAGAGTTGATCTTCCAGGTTTGCTTCATAATTTTCCTTCCATTAAGTGTGGCTCACTGTATTGCTGCAATAAATGCATATGCAGGCACTGTATGAATTTCAGGTATACAACTTTACACCTTGACGCACCTTGACACCTGTATATGCTGTACCATGCCCACTACCATGGGTCTAGTTTTCATCCACTGCCATCCAATCAACACCCTCTACCTATTCCACGTACCTCCTTTTCCTTCTGGAACCACAATTCTGTTGTCAAAATCTAAGGGTTTGTGCATAGTTATAATCTTGTGTGTGTGGTGAGAACTTTTAAATTAGCAACTTTAAAATATACAACATACAACATAACACAAGCACAACATAGCCATAATCACCATGCAGTATATTATATCCCCAGAACTTAAAAATGTAAGTTTGTACCTTTTGAATACTTTCATGTCTTCTGCCCACTTCCCTTCCCTGCCTTTGGGACCCACCAATTTGTTCTCTGTTTCTTGGAGCTTGGTTTTTTAGAATCTACATGTAAGCGAGGTGCTACAGTATATGTCTTTCTCTGCCAAGCTTATTTCACTTAGCATCATACTCTCAATGGTCATCCATGTTGTCACAAATAGCATAATTTCCTCTTTATGGTTCTATAATATTTCATGTATTGTATGCATTAATTTTATTCATTATCCATATGTAAACATTTAGGTTGTTTCCATATTTTGGCTATTGTCCATGATACTAGCAGTGAATGTAGAGTATGTGTGTATATATACATATATATATATAGAAAGAGATGTCTATATAATCTTTTCTATATATATTTATCTATCTATATATATTTGAGATGGTGATGTTTCCCCCAGATATATATTCAGAAGTAGAATCATTGGATCATATTGCAGTTATAAGTTTTCAGTTTTTGAGGAATCTTTATTCTGTTTCCCATAGCAGTTCCCATATTTCTGCCAACCGTGGTCCCCCTTTCTCCTTATCTGCACTAGCACTTTTTTTCCCCTTGACTTTGGATAACAGATGGTTTTGATTTGCATTTCGCTGGTGATTAATGATGTTAGCCATGTTTTCATGTCCCCATTGGCCATTGGAACATCTTTGGAAAAATATCTATTCAGTTCCTTTACCCAATTTTAACAGGACTAAAAAAGTTTTGCTTTTAATTTGGGTTCAGCAGTCACCTCCAGTCAGGATATATTCTCTGGCTGTGCAGTACCAGTGTTTGCGCACTGTCGTTGAGCAGGGTTACAGGCTGATCCCATGATCTCCAGGCTGCAGGTAGGCAGAGTCTCAGGGTGTATTCTCTGAACATGATGGAACCTCTGGATGCAAGCCATGTTCAGGTGGGACCATAGGCTGAGCTTCAATGTAGGGTATTGACTGTGAGGTCTAGAGGAGCTTTCGGTAGTATCCTGATGTAGAACTAAAGACTACAAAGTGGTTTGATGGGGTACTGTCCTGACTCACTCTCTGGTGGGGCTGCCAGTTATGCTCTGTGTTTCAAAGGAGTCATTAACTGAGCTCTGTGCTTGGACTCCAACTATCTGTAGGACCAGAGGTTGGGTTCTCCAGGGCAGGTCATAGACTGGGCTCTGAGAATGGCCAGAGCCTCTCTCAGGTTCTCTGATTATGTGGACTGAGACTATCCTTAAGAGTTGGGCAGGATTACTGACCTGGCTCCCTGTAAAAGCAGGGCTGGAGGATGGAATTCATTGCTGCCAAGGTTCTTTAGCTTGGCTTCTAGTTGGGCAGGACTGGTGGCTATTCTCAGTAGTTGGGCCTGTCTGGACATTGCTCCCCTGTCCAGACCTTAGAGCTTGTTTGGCTTATTGACTTGGGATTCAGATCAGGCAGATGGCCAACTGAGCTCCCTGGCCAGATGAGCCACCAGTTGGTCTCTGCACATGGACATTGACAGGCTAGTCTCATGTCAGTTATTTCTATAGTCAGGAAGCCAAACTGAGTGCCAGTACCTGTTAGCCCCAGCCTCCTTCTCCTTGTCCACCTGATCCTCAGTGGCTTAACTCTACAGATTCCTTCAGTGATCTTTGTGAGGCAACACTTGACTGAACTTCCTGGGACACATCTTGCAATGCTAGAGTAATATACCTGAAGCTCTCCTTTTAGAGAAGCTTAAGACCCTGAAAGTTCTCTGTATGACACTGTTGGACAGGGCAGGGTAAATACCTCTCTTATCCTTCTGTAGAATCCATCTCAGCTGAGGCATTTCAGGGAAGTGCTTCAGTCTCACCATCCAGTTCTAGAATTTTGACAGTGTTGTCTGATATGACTAACTGCTCATTGGTCTTCTTGTGAAAATGTCTGAAGTCTAGTGTGACCTGGGTTGCCTAATGACCTCCTGATGACACATTATTATAACCAAAATGTTTCACAGTAAAGAATAAGCTTGGAGGTAAATGTGCATATCTAACTAACATGTTGATGATAGTTTGATAAAATGAATCTCTGTGATGACATTGTTAATTTTGATTTTTGTAGAGGTAGTTCATTTATAGAAGTCAGAGAGGAAGCAAAGACACTTGTCAAACCATCATGTACACACAGCTGTTTGAATTATTTCCATTATTACCTATGAACTGACCTGACCTCAGTTCTGGTGGGTAGAGTGTTTAAGTCTTGGGTTCCGTCAATGAATATCTGACAGCTGATCCACTTATAACAAGGCATGACAAGGTCATGTTGTTTTTCAACCTTCTCCCACTGCAAATGATAATGACTATGTATTCCAAAGATTGCTTTATGGTACATGTGATGTACCATCAGAAATGGTATATTCAATGAAACTTATTAATCACTATAGATTTATTTGAATCACATGATGGACCAAGTCTATAAGAATGCCAAGATGATTAAATAGAATAAAAACTGAAACCCTACATGAAGGGCAGCAATTAGTTAAGTAGTATTTACTTTAAGCTTCATACATAGAACAAAGTTAGTTGCATCTAGCATTATGAAAGTTAAATATCTAACCTTTGCTGGAAAAGCACTGAGATTGAATTAGAACAGCAAAGATAATTTAAGGAGATGAGGTTGCTTGTGGAGAAATCCAAGTTGACAGTGATAAATTTCATGATAAATTTATGGTAAGTTTGGATGTGGGTGTTAGCCAATTAAATGAGCAATCAAACTCCAAATAGAATTAGTTTCCTTTGGACTGCCAACTCCATGGAGAGCCCCATTACTTGGCAAAAATAGACAACTTATAGAAGAAGTCCATCAAAATATATTGTCTGGAACTAAATAAGAGCTGAGGTAGTAACTGTGTTTATGAGAGAGACAGAGAGAACTAATTTGGAATCAAGATCAACTATTAAGTTTTAAGTAAAACATGCTGAGAATCAGAGGCAAGTTAGAAGCCTGTGGATAGAAATTGAGCATCAATGTATGTAATAATGATATTAGCATATGAACTTTCATAGACTGACTTCTCAAAGTTATTTTTTAAGGTCTGTTTAATATTATATATATATATTAAAATATTATACATAGATAAGACTATTACACACATACATATGCATGTGCATATATACACACATTTATATGTATATATATGCATATATATAATTGTTTCCAATATGGAAAAATTTAAGTCTAGAATTTAGAAAGTCAGATGTCTATAATCAGTAAATTGACATGAATATTAACATAAATATAAAGTGCCAACTGTTGTATAACAGTGAATGTTTAGGATAATACCAAATGTAGAGTTTATGACTTACTTAAAGTCATTCCTACTAACTTTTCTGATTTAGCTAAAAAGCCTTTGGCCAGTTCAAATCCCAGTGATTTTGATAGTAGACCTCCAGTTCTGGTAATGCAGACAGAGACCATTAATAATTTTTGAACCAAATTCACTTAAAGGCATGTTATGTATATATGAGAGAGATTTTGCAATTTAAGATTGAAAATATGAAGCAGCACCAGAATGTGTATGATATATTATTTAAAATGAATCAGAATCACAAATGTAGAAATATTTTTAGGGTTCTCACATTAGAAAACAGATTATAATACGTATTAACTGCTCTGAATTCCTTAAAGTTGCTCTTCTGATCTAGTTCATTCAATTGACTTAGCCCACATGCCCATGTTTATAGATAGCTAGTACTTTATTTGCTTAGTTTTTTCTCTGACTGAACCACTTTTACCATTGATCATTAGTTATCTATTACGTTTAATTATACTTCTGTTGATATCTTAGTGATTTCTACTTAATTTGCTTCCAACAAAGTGATTGGAAATTGAAATCTTTAACAGTTTCCATTTCTTATGCATATGCTTCTGTCTGGTTGTAATAAATATTTTCAAAAGACAGTACTTTCAGGGAGAGAATAGTTAACTAGTAGATAGAAATGTTTCCTGATCAACTGAAAAGTACCAGCAATTTAAACTTTATTTGTAAGTTAATTCTCAGGATTTAGAATATATCCATACTAGTTAAATTGGTAATTAACTAATTTCATAAGGAAAATACTTTAAGATATATGACACTTTTAATTAGCCATTTTACTAGCATTGACCATAATTTTTCAAATATAACATTTTTGCTCAATAAATATTTGTTAAAAAAAAGTCTGACTGGATCAATATGTTAAACTTAAAGTTAATATTAACAAAAATTAGAAGTTAGAAATTTCAAAGATATTTCTTAATAACCACTATTAACTACTTAATAAACAGTACCAACTTTGATGATATCATCAGAAAGTAAAAGCAGTAAATACTAGTAATGATTTTTTTTAAAGGAAAGGTGAGGCAGGAATGAAGGTAACTAGGTAGGCAGGCATGAAGAGAGAGGAGAAAGAAGCATCTTTACTTGATTGTTACTTCATTTGTTCACAAAGGTTACTTGCCCTCAGGCCCAAGACTGGAAGGCAGGAGTATTCCACCTGGCCTGGCAGTTAGTTTTGTTAAGTTATTAGGTTTTCTTAAAAGTTTCTGGTTATATAATTTGGAAATTTAAAAAATTCATCACATTTTCTTATACTCTGAACTGGACACCCAACATTACAAGTTTTAATTTCCTGGTTTGCTTTGCATATAGGCTAACTCAAATGAAAATGCCTGCCTCTTTGACTCCCAGTGTCAGTATCACTGTCAATGGTCTAATCACTTGTTAGACTTTAGTATTCAGACCCCAGAGTGACTTCTCTAGGTAAAGACAGCGAAACAACAGGAGTAACACTGGGAAATACATATGACAGATGTTCTTAAAATCAAATCCATCAAATATTACTACTTCAAATTCACTCAAAATTGATTACACCAACTCGTGTGATCTTGCCTCATACTGGTTTTGTTTAGTTTAGTTAATGTAGCAATTAATCTTTACAAACTCTAATTCATCCCAAGCTTCTTTCATGCCATGATCTGTTTGTGTAAATCTTCTGAAACAAAATACCCTGTCTAATTTGATCTGTTGTCATGATTGAAAATAGTAAGTTGATATTACTTTGTTTCTACACTGATATAATTAAGATGCCCATGCTTTTCTAATTAATCTAATCTAAAATTGCTTTGGCTATTAGATATCCTAATAGAATATAATGCATTGTTTTTCTTTCTTATCTCTGTTATTAGTCAAGAAAATTAATTTGCCACGTTTTAAACACACTCAATGTTTATTTGCATATTCAAATTTCAATCTAAGTCAATTTGACAAATTTCTTTGTCTTTGTCAAATAGGACCTATTACTTAGTACTCTTAGGAAGCATTTTAACAGTGTTTAAAGTATAATATATAATAATAAATAATGTATTATTTACAGTTGTAATATTATTTAGTTAAATTTAATATAGTGTGTACTATATATCTGTACATTTTGAACATATTTTTCATTTTTTAATATATTTAGGGTTAAATATAATATAATAAAATGAATATAATAACATATTTGACATAGAATAATAAATAATACATTATGTATACTAAACTACTAAAATATATATCCTAAGTAATTATGTACTGTTTAATGTATAATATAGCTATTATATTCTTGATATGTAAGTGTTTTCTACATTAAATAGTATAATGGAGCAATATAAAAAACCTGTTGAAGAGAAATTCAGAAATTTGCCTGCTCATTTTGAGTGTATTACTAGTTATAATAGTCACCATAGCTCATGGATAATTTTTAGAATAGTTAAGAGATGTTTATTTTTTATGGAGTCTATTTGCAGACATGACTATAAATAGGAAAAAAGGCGTTTATAAATTAATTATTCATTGCAATATACATATTAAAAAGCATACAATTTCAATAAAACTAATAATGGGATTTTTATTGTAAATTATTCTGTAAAAATGTTGGTTGCATTATATAAAAAAATAGCTTAAGTTCTTAGACATATACCTAGAAATTTTGAACATCAAATGAAAATTACATTAATAAAAAATAGGAATACAAAAGACTTCAGAAAACCATAAATAATTTTCTCTGAATTTTTGTCTTAATTATACATCATTGTGCAAATCAACATTTTCTCCTAGTATCTGGCAAACATTGTTTTTAGAAATGGGCAATTCAGAGATTAGAATTAGAAGTGGATTTTCTTGAATGGGTAATTCACATTTGATTTGCTAATGAAGGGATTTAGTAATGAAACAAAAAAAGGAAAGTCTATTAAACAGCATTAGAATGCAGCTCTGACATCTTCAAAGATAACTGACTTGATTATCACAGGGTATGTTCAAGTCTGATGTTAAATAATTGCACTTATATTAAAATGTAAATTTTGCTAAATGACTTGTAATATTAAATTCATGCTACATATGAAATATGCTATGAAACTACTCCTTTATAAAGATCCTAGTCTCATCTTATTAATGCTCTAACTTAAAATATATAATTATGTATATAATATGTATTCATATGCCAATTTTTCGTAGTAAGATATTTTAGTTGATCGTTTTGAGTGTTTGCTTATAATCAAAAGAAGCTGGTATGATGATATTGAGAGATATTTTCATCCCCTTAAAATCCTTTGCAAGCATTCTACTTAGAAACAATTGTGTCTTAAATTAATTTTTGAACATTTTTCATTTATTTTAATATTTAAAATATCTATTTTCTGAAAAATGTCTATTCTCCATATGTTTTTAACTTTGACTCTACTTTCCTCTTATATCTAAATTTAGTATTTGATTTTTCTCAAGGATAAATATTTTTTAATTGCATGGAGAGTTTTATCTTCAGTTCAAAAATATGTTTTATGTAACTAAAGATTTAATCAGACTAAAAAATCCCTTGAAAAAATTTTAATGAAAATGTTATTGAAACATTGAAATACCCTTAGCATACACCAGACTATTTACATTAAATTAAAAAGTGGGGAAACACTAAGTGTTGATACGGATATGCAGTAAAGGGCATACTCATACGGTGTTGGCAGAATGTACATTTCCAAATCACTTTGGAAAGCTATTTGACAGTTGTCTCTTGGAAACATATTTTAACTAAAAGGAACTCAATGAAAGGAGAGTGTTGATGTTTTATATCTTGATTTTGGTAAAACACACACACTATTTACATGTGTATGTATTTAATTAAGGTATGCAGTTTATATTTGTACATCTTACCAAATGTCAGGTTTACTCAAAAAATAAAAGAATCATGATTTTATTGATTATTTCTTACATAGAAGAAATTAGGATATTTTCATGAGTATTTAAAATCGGAGTCCAAATTGGCATAAGCCTGACTATCCTTTCTTTCTATGAAGCTCCTATCTATACATCCTTATGAATTGTTTTTTGTGATATAGCATACTTTCTACCAAAACTCAAATACTCTGCTTGATAAGTTTAAAAATCAGAAGTTATTATATGCTCAATCTCAATCTAGAGCTGGGTTACTATATTTGAAGAATGTTAAAAGGTTTAATGACTACAACAATAATCATATACAGATACTTAAAAAGGCCAAGACTATGCAAAGTACTAATTCATGGATTATTTTGCTGTTCTGCATATCAATATTTAAGCTATTGCTACACTTCAATAAAAGCACCCTGTCTTCCGAGAACCTGTTCTTAATAATATATTATTTTTATACTGGATATTTTGTGTAATGACTTTATGATCAAAGCAGCTGGTATTTTGTGATTCTGTCTAAAATTGGATCATTGTAGTGAGTGAGATGAATCATTTGTTTATTAACACATCAGCCATTACAATTTATTAAACACGTTTGAAATTTGATTAGTTCTTCAGAAAGTATTTTTGTAGTTTTTTGAAGTAATATTGCGTTATTACATTTTATAGTTTTCAGGCGTACATAATTATATATCGACTTCTGTGAAGTTCATGCCTCTCTTTCACTATGAAATTATTGCCTTTTTGATGTTGATCACCTCCCTTCTCCTTTTGCTTCTGGTTATCACTAATTTAGTCTTACAATATACACATGTATTTTAACTTGTTTGGTTTCTCCTTAGACCACTGTATATAAACTGTCACATATGAGTGACATTATACAGTGTTTTTTCATTTGACTAATTTCACTAAGCATAATATCCTCTATGTCCCTCCTGGTATATTGTTTTGTAAAATCTATTAAGCCCATGTCATCTGATTTGTGTTTTAAGGCCATAGATTCCTTTTTATTTTCTGTCTAGATGATCTGCCCATTGCTATAAGGGATGTGTTTTGTCCCCTACTATTACTGTGTTGCTGTCAGTGTCTCCCTTTATTCTTTAATATTTACTTTGCAGGTTTACATACTCCTACAATGTATGCATATATATTAGTAAGTGATGTGTATTCCTGTTGCATTGATTCCATTATCATTAAATAATGTCTACCGTTGTCTTTTATTAAGTGTTTTGGATGGAAGTCTCTTTTTATCTGATGTAAGTATAATGGTTCCTGCCATTTTAAATGGCCCTATGTCTTGGAGTACCATTTTCCATCTTTTCACTTTGACCTTATATTTGTCTCCATAACTTAATTATTTATACTTTTCAGATATAGGTACTTTAAGCTGAATGTTTCTGTACTTCTAAATGAAGTAAATTAGCATTGCAAAACATAGACAAAAGTTATAGGAAGGCATATACCAAAAGGCTAATGTGTTCTCTGATTCTGGAAGAATCATCTATGGACTTCAGTTTGGAAATACCAAAGAGGATCTTTAAAAATAATGACTTAAGTGTTGCATAGGTATCTGAAGTTCAAAGGGGAAATTGTTGGGAAGCCAAAGTGAAGGTGACCCAGAAAGTACTTTATGGTGAAACTGGTGCACATTATTTCAGAGAAACTGAGTTCACTTATAGTCCATAGGTGATAATAAAATCACCCATTAGATCTTATTTATTATGTTTTTGTCCAAATTACTAAAATTAGAATATAGGCTATACTCTATTAAGGAAAGGAAAATTCAATTTAAAATTGTAATCATTTAAATTCTCTTAGAAGTTTGATTAAAGAGAATAGGAGTGTCAACAATGAGAATCAGATTCTAGAATATCACTAGATTTTCCCTCTCTGTAATTTTTCTGATTTCCAGGATAATGGCTGATGATAAGAAGCTTAACCAAGTTAATCCAAAACTTATTTTATTTATAAAATTACATACAATGAACTCCAAATATGGAATGAGTAAGAAGTCTGTGTGATCAGTTGGTGAAACCATGGAATAGAGAATTGTAGAATGAACAAAAGCTACATTTATTTAGCTAAATTAAACAACCTTCAATTTGTATGAATATGGGTAATCTCAGGTTCTCTTAAATCTCTTGCAATTTGAGATTTTCTTCTCTCAAGTTTATTGATATTTATCTGATATAGATTAACTTTAGCTTGGTTATGTTTAGTTTTTTGTGGCTTTAGATGTCCCTTTTGTCAGTCATCCTTAGGGTATGTGAATCTCTGTGAAGAGGAGAACTTGAAATGTTTTGTAAACCTTAGTTAAATCTGTTTTCTTCCTGCAAATTAGAAGAGAGCATCTACATATACAAACAATATGTTCACAACATTTTTAAATGTATTTTTGTAACTTCAGCTTTAATGAAAATCCAGAGACCTACTCCCATCATTGGATAGGTAAAACAAAAGTTATCGCAAGTTCAAACAGACAAATGTAAACAACAGCACTTTAAACAATGCTTTGCATAGTCACAGATTAAGAAAAATTCCATAAATTCTATAGTTGTAGCTATTACAACCACTAGCATTTTCTTAAAGACTTACACATTACTAAAGCATGTCTCTTTCTCCAAAATACATGAAAACGTTTGGGCAAGTTTTCCCAAAACATGTGGAATTGAATATGATCCACAGAATCAAATTTATCACCCTTTAATTTCATTGCATGACTGAATAAGGGCAGTAAATTAATTGAACTCCCAAAACTGCCACTCTTTGAGATTATCCATCCTTCAAAAACAAATTTATTCATTTCCCTTTATCTTTTCCATCTTCTCAAGTTCCATTAAAGTAAAAAATACATGGAAATGGGTGAGAGATAGGAAGTCCAACTATTTGTTATGTGTAGTTACAAATGTGTTCTTCATTCAGAAGCTGTTTAAATTTCAATTTAGTGTTTAAAAGTATTCAGCCACAGAGGCAATGATTTTCTATAAATGCATTGATAAAGATGCTATTCCCATACAGAGCAAAATAAGGCATATCTTCGGAAAAATAGACCTGATAGTAGAGTTAGAACATTACATTGAGAATATTTGCCCTTCCTTTGGCATAACTTTAAAAGGTACATAACTTTAAGAATTAGAGGCACATGTTAAATATGAACAAAAATGCGAAATATGTTTGTTATTTGAATTTCTGTTACATTACGGTTTAGCAATAATGGAAGTAAAATATGTTTTCTAACATTCTTTAAAGTCATGACTTGACAAAATATATAACAAAAACTTAACTCTTCTGTTTGCCTAATTGCGTAATAGAAGTGAGAGTACTAGGCTTATTCAGACTACAGAAATACTTCAAGGGAAAATGCTGTAACATTAAGCAGTTTTTAAACTATTAAATAATTAAAGGAATGAGCAGAGAATAACTACATTTGTTGTCAAAAGATTTTTCACATTGTCTATCCTTTAATATGTGGAGCTTATCAGAAAGCAGAAAATTGAATCAAGAGCATTTATGGCAAACTGGTTTTACTGAAGTATGTTTACTGGTTGATAAGGATTTCCTCTGTGTGAGGCTAAAAACAGTAGCTACTCATTTTCAGCCAGAGGTATATTTTATGTCAACATGCAGTTAAAGTACCTTGAAAAAATGGTTTGTAGAAATTCTTAGCACTTTGCCAAGAGGCAGTGTGGAATTCAATAATGATGGTATGTTCTATTTTTTAAGGTGGTTGGAGAATTTACAAATATTCATTTTATTATTATGCTTCAACATGTAAATACATTTTTATTTAAATATAATTATATGCATCAACAGTTTACAATAAAATGTTTCATTGATGAGGTATGGATATTCTAAAGAAGCACATGCTTTATGTAATTATTATTTTCACTCATAATATTCATAACATATTTAGAACAATGATCCGTAAACCTATAGGAAGCTGATAAATTTTGGGGTTTATTACCCCCCATAGGAAAATGTGCACCTGCTCACACATACAATAAAATTTAATGCAATAATTACAGATACCCTAAATCCATCCTTTGCTGATAGATGTAACACTAGTGATACTTAATATACAAAATACCCAAATGTATTACTTCTTTTGCTGGAGTTCCCCCAGTGTTGTTCCTAATTCCTGACTTATAGAATTGAGTCACCAGACATCCAGATGTTGTATTTGCTCAAACATTTATTGCTGACTATTAAATTCTTGAATAAATGAATGTTACAACTTAGTGTACATTCAAAGTACATTCAAAATAAGTAAAGGGTGTTCTTCACTTTTTATTTTAGAGTTGCTAAAGATAAAAATTTAATAACTGAATTTGACTTTCTACATATATGGGAGGTACAAATAATCTTGGTTTGTACTTAAATCATGATTGTCTATTTTTCACAGTTTTTTTTTTTTTCTGATACATTTTCTTTGTTTAATCTTTTTTCCCAATAAAGAACATTTGAAGAGTAGAGTAAAGAACCACAGAGAGTTACAAGCTGACTTAAATCGACGAAGGACTTGCTGTTTTAATCTTCCTATGAGAAAACCAGTAGCATATTAGTATTTTAAGCACTATTCTTAGACCTATGTCCTATACAATGTAGCACAGTTTTCAAAAAAAATCTCATTTTACTAATAAGATAGCTGAGATCTTTTAATTTTTCTCTATATGGCTACACCAACATTTAGGACATTTTCCCACACTTCATTGCCTCTGCCTAATTTTAGAGAAGACATTGAAATTGACCTTTTTATTTATGCATAAGTTCTGAGGTAGGAAATTTTGTATCTTAAAAGTAAAAAAATAATCTGGAGACTATCATGGGCTACCTTCCCTGGGTTGAAATCTCTAGAATAATTGCAGTTACATATATCTATACTTTTAATCTGTGTCATCATTTTGTTCTTGAGAGTTAAATACTCTTTTATTTTAATTTGTTTATTTAAAAAAGATTTTTAAGGAAAGGTGCAGGGAGGAATAGAAGCAAGTAAGCATTAAGCCAGAAAGAGAGCAGAAGAAGAACCATCTTTATTTTATTTTTATTTTAGTTGTTCACACCGATTGTTCCGCAAGCCCTGTATACCCCAGGACATTGGAATGTATGTGGGTCTGCGCCCAGGGTGTACTAGACTGCTAGGCCACCAGGGCATGGCCCAGAGCTCTACATACTCTTAATGCTTACCCTCATCCACCTAGTCCTGGGCACTGATACCTCTCTATTCCTGAAATGTCTTCTTTCTTGTTTATAAAACATCAAGTATATAAATGAAAAATAATAGGATGCAGTATAGGAACTCATTCAGTGATACATTACAAATTATCCAATCACTTCAACCAGGGCTAAGCAAAATGCAAACTGTGGGACAAACTGAGCCCATACTCATACTCACTTTTTTAAGTAAAGTTTATTGGGTTAAAACCTTCTTCATTTGTTTACATATTATCTATAATGCTATATATTTCATGGAACGATAACAAAGCAGAAAATATATGGCCTACAAATCCTAAAATAATTTACTAACTTGCCCTTTGCAGAAAAGAGCTTTCACTGACCCTCAGTTTAGAGATAAGGGATAAATAAGTGTGTTTCTCAATACATAGCAAGAGTGTGAATTTTCCTGGATATTAGGAATCACACACAGATTGAGTCCACATGCACATAAATAAAGGTGAGTCAGACTTGCTATAAGAAAAGGGGAATGATAGAGACTTTGAGAATTTGGCAGGTGCACACTTTGCTTAAAAAAAATGGGACTACTACCCAATCTCAAGTCAATTTTCCCTGCTGAGCCATGGAGCACATATTGCTAAACCTAATTTTTCAGGAGAATCCAGAAATTTGTGTCCTTATGTGAAAACTTCAAATTAAATAAACATACTAAAATATTTTAGGAATTTCATGTCAAAGGCAAGACAAAACTTAAATTTGACCACAGATCATTAGTTGAAAATTTTAGTACATTAACTAGAAATTTAGGATTGAAACATTATAGCACCAATTACAGGTTAACAATTACAAATATTTTTTGGATAACTTAGAATTTCTAACACTTTGATTAATGTATTTATATAAATAATAGAGGTGTTATTGAACAAGTCCCTGAGAGTTTTCTTCAAAACTGAGCCTGTGTCAAAAGTTATTTGGGACCAGGAATAAACAAAAAGAAAAAGCTACATACTATTCCTAGTTAGTATGGTGCTTCTAATTATTTTTGAACTCAGTGTAAATGCTAATGCAATCTAATTAGCCTTAGGTGAACACCTGCCATTATTTACTGAAGTAAAGAGAAAACTATATCAAATTCCTTAATTATATTTTCTTGCATCTTTTTAAACAATTTTTCAGAACAGCACATTTTTCCTTTGGAAAGGAATGAGTTCTGTAAACTATGGGTAGGTCCACATCATAGCACCCTTAGCTGGGAATTGGGTAGAATTTAATAAAGGGGCTGTTTTAAAAGGAGGGGTATTTAAGGAATAGAAGTACAAAACCTCTAGATTATTAATAGCCACCACTAGGCCAGTAGAAGCAGTAGGTTGGCCAGTTTATGAAACCTAGAATTAGACTTCAGTGGCCACCTGCCAAGAGCTTTTGGTAGAGAGGCAAGATCAACCAGCTATGGCTTCTAAGCCAGAAAAGAGAGAAATAAACATTCTGCCCTTACTACCTTTCTTCTGCCTTCCTCTGGTTCCTCCATTTCTGAACCACTGAAAGCCTGAGGGACAGGCAGCCTGTGGAGACAGTCCGTCCAGGTCAGCCTCTTTGGGCACAGAGCAGGGTGTAGAAAAGGTGAAGATTGGCTCTAACGGGGCAGAGCTGGAATGCCCAGTCCAGTGCCCTTCCTCTCTTGTATCGAGTTCTCTCTAATCTTCAAAAATTTTAAAGTCTTCTACAGCTGAAAATACAGTAATATAGAACATGAATTGGAAGGTTTTTCTACAAAGCAATTGAAGTGAATGAGCTTCGAGTGAATACTTGTGCGGAGAGCATCAAATGTGTCTGTTAATGACTATTATTACATCTTGTTCTGTTATGTGTCTGGTGAACTGAGAAGTCAAGTGAGGATGACAGTCAGAGTGGAAACTGAAATACTATACCCCTTCTGGCATCCCCTGAAACAATTACTATTTTAAATAAACTCACATGTGGATGCTCTGAAAGAAGGATTTCTGTGGAGAATGGGATGTTATGGCTGTATATTGGAACATTCCCCAGGACTGAACTCAACTAACTTTGAAGTTTAATTGATTGCTTTATTCTGACCATGCTTTTGCAGGTGTTATTGAGGGAAATAAAGCACTTCACTGTTAATTCTAGTTGTAGCCTGACCTGATAAGGAAAATAAACTTGGATGACTTGATGGATGTTTTACAATTCTGGAAAACCTTAATTAGTGTGTTAAGCAAGCATTTGGCTAGTTCAACATTATCCTGACTATAGATGCACAAAATTCAGCTGAGTCCTCTAAATAGTGGAATGACTTTACATCACCCAACCTGTAAATTTAGTCTAAAATGTGTATTTGTATATTATGGATCAGTTATATTTCCGATGGGTACATTTTGAGGGATGGTTTGATTATCTGATGGAGTCAAATCTCTTTAACTTGATTGGGGAGATGGTGAAGACTTGGGCACAAACAGTTTTATAATGGAGAGATGGACAGAAAGAATTCTAAGAAAAAAATTGATCATTTGTGTCTTGAGACTATTATGTTAATTTTTTTTAAAGAAAACAGGATACATTTCTTTCTTAAAATATTATAAAGATCTGTTTTCTAAAGCAATATAAAGTTAGAATCAGCATAGATAGTAAAAAGATGCTTTTGGGAATTGGGAGAAATGGATCTGTTACACTTTTATGGTACAACCTTGGATAGAGAGCTTCACCAGTCAGAACCTTTGTTTGTCTACTGTGTAATCTCTAAAGTACATTTCTTTTTAAAATTCCGATTAAACATTCTATGAGAATAATCCATAACGTTGCTGTTTATACATTTGCATAGCTTTTGGCAGTTTTTCAAATGCTTTTCAAATTAGTTAACCAAAGGAAACTGCCCATAAGCAAAAGAGTTCATCAAAGTAATGAAGAGGGAAGAAGATGAGTAAAATTATCTTCCTCTCAGAAACAGGGAAGTGGAAATATAGCTTTGACTCAGCGAAAGAGACATAATAGTCTCAGGTATCTAAACCAAGGACTACTTCATAATAAAGGTCCCTAGTGGGTTTCTAGCCCTTCGATCATCTTTTGAGTAATAACAAAGCTATAATTAACAATCCAATTTAAAATTCCTAAGCCTTGTGAAATATGTAAGTGTTAAATATTGAAATTTTATTATTAATGAGTAAAGGAATTGCAGTTATCTCTTAATAGATACAAACTCGGCAGGCCTTTTATAGTAAGAATAACAATTTGCTTAACATGTTAAAAAACAGCAATCCATACTCCTATACCTCTTTCTTTTATCCCTTATCTTCAGAGGAATAAGGAAAAATACCATTATCGAGTTTCCTTTCTCTAGTTATAATTTTATTTATGTAAGTAATAGCAAATGCATACCCCATTTACATTAAAAAATTAAAACATTACATAAAATGCCTGATTTCTAAAAAAAAAAAAAAATGTAGATCTTTAATATGTGACCTATGAGTTTAGCCTTAGGTGGTTAAAATTTGTAAAGATTATAGCCAAAAAAGCAATGTGTAAATTGTGGGGGCATCTGGAGCAGATGTGAGTTATGAAAAACAAGCTATTTAAAACTAATCTTCTGTATTTTTAAATGATGTTATTAGCCTGGAAGAACAAGTTCCGGTAGAAATAAAAAAAAAAAAATAGCAATAGTTCGTGTTATCCTTGAAGAAAACATGAAGACAGTTGGTTAATGGGGTAAATGTTTAATGATAAAGGAATACAGCCTAAAAACCAATGAGTGATAAGTTGTTAAATTAAAATTTTTTGCTTCAGGACTCTTAGATTTTCCCTGTTCAACACTTTTGTTAAAGGCTGTTATGTCGCTTGGGATGAAGCCAATAGTACAGTAAGACTGAACTGGGGAGATATTTTTTCAATCCTCATTGTGGCATGAATATTATGGCCGAAGATTTTTATATTTGACTCTGATGCCAGTTTTTTTTATTCCCACAATATATTCACAGTGTTTGATCTAGGACTGTGGATAGAAATTTAAACTATTTTACTTGAGAGATAGTTACAATAACTGCCGAAGATGTTTAGCCTGAAGCATTGGAGATTCAATAAGCAAAAACTATTGTTCATGTAAAAAACTTCCATGTTGGAGGGTATTAAAATGTCTTTCTTAGTGGTATTAAGATTGAGTATGGGATATAGATGACTTTTTCTTGCTTAATGCAAAAGAATGTAAAAAGGTTTACAGACCTTCATAAATAAAATAACCTCCCTTATAAAGGATTGATCTTATCACATGAGATGTTGCATTTCATCCTGGAGGATGACTTTCTGGGTTATTGGTCATAGGAGTCATGTAGGCTTAATTGAGTAATATCCAAATACTTTCAAACTCTATTTCCCCTCTCCCACAAGCCTATGGAGAATATAGATTAAATTACTATAAAAATTAAGGAAGGTATTTATATTTAATTATATTTATTTTAATGTGAACGCATAGCAATTAAAAATGCAAAAAGAAAAACGTCATCGCAACATTTCATTTTCCTTTAGAATATACAAATACTTTTATTTATTCTTCTATAGTCTATCCATATTCCATCTACGAGCACAGTTTTCTTAGCTGTCATTTAAAAGCTATGATATAAAGAAAGAAACATTGTTAACTTTTCATCTCTTCACTGGGGATCAATGCCTTTTCTTAGTCTTTTATTATGAAACTTGGTTTCACCTTACTAAAATCCCCTTTCAGTCTAGTTATTTAAATGGCAGCATAAATTAATAAATATATACCTAGGCAATTCTCATTTAATGCCACACCAGCTAACACTTTCTTTGCATATAAAATTTAGAGAAGTCTTATAAGTTAGGTAAGGATTTTTCTAATTTTAGTCTAATGACATAAACTTTGAAAGAATCTTTCTTATACCTTCCATTCAAAGTTTATCAAAGAGATTATAATGATCCAAACCCTTTATTGCTCTTTTTTTTTTTTAATCAGTTAAGGTTTCCTGGGCATTCTTAAGCTTTTATGGCGTTATTTGTCTTTTTCATGTATCTTATTGTTGATCATAACAATCCGAACCAACTTATCACCCTTCAAGGGCTATCAGTTTCTCCCCCTTTTCTAACAGACCACTTGTAGGATTCAGTCAGGTTTGAGGAATTGACCCTGAAACTTACCTGGAGCAACAGAAACATCTTGTTCCAGTTTTCTAGGGACAATGGAGTGAAATCCACTGTATATAATAAATATAGAAATGACAGTCATAACAATGAATAGGCCTCAGAGAATTTATACCGATGAAAAATATTATAAAGACCCATCTAGCCCAATAACATTAGCATCAACAAACATTGATAGAGTACATTAAAATTTCTAAAGAGGTCTAAATACATCAAGTGATATTCTCAGGGCTACTCTCAAATTGTGTATAATATATAAATAATTCTAGAGGATTAAGCTGGGATTCAGATAATGTTTGTTCTGTTTGAAGTCACACACCCTAGACATCAAGTGAAAACACCACTTAGGACCAGATCACTTTTCTTTTGTTTGGTCCCAACCCCTAATCTTACCCCCATAATTTGATAGTGATTTTTCCAAGAACTGGACTTCCAGGCCGTTCTCGAACCCCTCCAATGAGGAGGAACTTCACTGTCTTCTAGGACTTCCCTGTCATTTTTCAAAATGCCTTTATCTCTGTGACTTTTATAATTGCGATGTATATTATGTGATATACAAAACAGAATATATATTTTATTTATAAGGAGTCCTCTTCTGCCATTGAACTCTCACTTATCACATCACTCATGGGTTTCCTACATCACTTTCTGTATGTCAAACTGTCATCTTCAAAGTAATGCTGAGTCCCACTGCCTATCGTTTGATGATGTTTTGTCATTGTCACTGAGAAAAAGACTGCCCTGGTAAAATAGTAGAAGGGGTGTTTGTTGCTTCCTTTGTTAGAAATCAACCTCTTTTTAGCTCAGGTCATGGTTCACGTACATCCTAAGGACCAGCATTCACATCTCGTGGCCAGGGAGAGCCATTAAGATGAACAACTAAATAAAAACAGAAGTGTTTTTGTCTTCTCTCTTGCTGCCTGCCTCTGCTTACCTTCATTCTTGCCTGCACCTTTCCTTTAAAAAAACAAAACAAAACAAAATCTATGAATAGTTTTCCTAAGTGCATCTTTGATAGATTTCTATACACTTTGATCTGTGGTAGTCTTACTATATTTAAATTTTAATATACATAATTATATAATTATAGCATAGCTATCTTTTTGAGTGCAATGTTTATTTCTAAAATTCTATTCCTGGAATATGTTCTGTATATCTTGTCTTACTTAATATTTGGAACTTACTACTAACTTTAGGAATTTCTTCAAATTGAGAAAATAGAAACAGACTTTCTGTATCTTCTAGGCATTGTCTTTGTTCTGTGTTCACTCAGGATGACTCTATCCTCTCTTTAAATATTTATGTGCATCTCCATTTACTAATTCTGTCTTCTTTCTCCAAAACTAATAATAATAATATATATGTTTATAATCTTTATATTTGTTATGTTGTATCTTTGCTTATTGTTCTGTGTCTCATATCCAACCCACAATGTAAGGATATGTTTTTCTTGTGGAATTCATATATAAAGATACTCTAAATATGGCAATAATATGGTATGGTGTATAAATGGTTGCAGTCTTATTCGGTATCAGATGATCATGGAAAGAGAACAGAGGAGGACCAGGAAAGGGAGGGGAAAGGAGGGAAAGAGAAAGGAGGGGAGGAGAGGGGAAAGGAGAGACTTCTGTAGCATGATTATTATTGATTATTTTTCTTCTTTACTTCCTAAATTAAATTTTTTTCTGGCAATTAGTCAGTTTATATGTCAATAATAGCATCAGATTTCATGATATTAACTTTGCCCTTAGTGAGATTGACATTGGTGGAATCTTATTTCTTCCATTTGTTACTGAGATGGCCTTTGGCAAATAATACAAACTCAGTTTCCCGTTTGATAAACTGGAGGATTAGTGACATCCCTCATAGTTGTTGGTATGAGTGAGAAAATGCAACAAAACTATTTATTGGAGTTCTCAGCACATAAAAGGGACTTTACACTTATCAGCGAGTGTCTTTTGGTCCTATCATTTCTGGCTCCCCGTTGATGTATGCAGTACTTACTTGATTTTTTTAAGCTTTCTGATTACTTGTGATATGTCTCGACTTCTTATATGAGTTGTCAGAAAGGTACATTGTTTGATGCTTTTATTATTAAAAAAGAAATTGGTTTAGTGTTTTTGAAGCCAGAATTTCCCTAGTTACTTAGAGGAAAACCAAACATGATGACTTTCTATCCTACAAAATGTTCATTGGGAGAATGATCTTGCACAAAATCATTCACACCTAGTTAGCAATTATCAACATGGACACTTTTTGTGTTTTCCGTTACCATCTGATCTACCATTGTTAATTCTCCAGCACCCTCCCTCTTTCCCAGATCATAAGGATAACTGCAAAGATTAAAACTGAGAGGAGGCTGATGTGCCTGTTCTTTTTACAAAGAGAAAATGACAATGCGTTAAACCCTGAAGACTTTTAATTAGCTCCAAGGTAAACAAATTATAGCCTGGATGAGTAAATATGTTCCATGTGGATCCATAATTACAACACAGTAATACTCTGACAGATAAAACACCTATTTTTAAAGTACTTGTAAGTTTATCACTTAATTGTGACCTCATAACAACTCTGCTTGGTGGTGAGGGAGACCATTCACATCTTACACACTGATGCAAATGGAAAGTGAGTGATAATGTGAACAGCTGAACTTCTACCAGTAAATTCTAATGGGCCCAGGCTTTGAACCCACATTTTTCTGAAGAAAAGTCAAGGTGGGCAAAGCCGCTGATTCATAAGGGGGAGATTAACACATTTTATCCAGGTGTTAAGTATCCATGGAGTTGTAATAAACTACTATAATATATTCTGATCTGAACAGGAAGTTTTTGATTTCTGGCTTTGCAGGTAATTAATTTCCTTATCACATTTCTGTTGAACTTTTCTCTATATAGTATAGTAAATGCGTATTTTATCAGTTTGTAAGATGAGATTGTGATGGTCTAATAGAAAATCATTTCTAGAGCCTCCAAAATAGTAAAGCCATTGGCAGCTACCCTACTGTAATTATACTGGGGAACTAATATGTTTTTGGGTTTTTTTATAATTGTTTTGTTTTTTGACAAGCAACAGGAAGTCTTTGAATGACCTTTTGGTTTAATATTTTGTCATCAAATATAAACATTCAGTATAAGAAGTAGATGAGATAATTAATATTCATTATCTATTTGATTAATTATAAATTACGAATTATCCTCTTGGTTACAACAGGCTAAGTTAAACATAAATATTGTTATGTTATTATTTAGCTTAATGAACAAACATTTGGAGTCACTCTCCTTGAGATGACTTAATTCTATTTATCTTTCCAGGAAGATGACACAGTACATCTAGTAATTTAATAAGAAATTTAAATTCTTAAGTAGCCAAACTGATATACCTGACTGATTCTAATTTAAGAAGTTGTTGCTGATTTTCGAGAAGAACTTACAATATTATCTGTAGCTTTTCATTTGATCAAGCCACTAATTATTAGAAATATTTTATTACCATAATATTCATTGAAATTATTTAATCATGATTACTTTTTATTTGAATACAGAAAATGATCTTTTTGTGTAATGCATTTGATCTTAAATATTATGAGTGGGTGAATTCTTTTCAAAATAGTGGATAATTACTAAACTACATGTTATTAATATATGCAATAAATATATACACTTACCCTTTTTGGACACAATTTTCACAGATTATATTTGCTTAAGAAAACTGTAGATGTAGATCCTCAATTATACCCTCTAAAGCATTGCATTAGTAACCAAGATTTGGACTGAGCTCTCAGAATTCTCAAAACAAATCTCTTCCTATTCTCCGTAGAGTATTTATTTATTTATTTATATAATTAATTTATCGAAGAAACACTGCATCGTAACATTATATAGGTAGAAGGTGAGTGTATTATAAACCAACATCTGTGTATAATACATTAAGTTTACCACCACCAGTCCAGTTTCTACCCTCACCATATAGTTGACCCCTTTTATTGAATTTGCTCACACCCTTTCCTCTTTTTTCATCAAACCAATAAAATGTTTTTTCTACTTTTATACAAATGTGCAAATAAACAACAAGGGGAAAATGTTCTTTATGGTCTGGGATTATGTGTGTGTGTGTGTGTGTGTGTGTGTGTGTGTGTGTGTGTGTGGATTTGTTTTCTTCTGCTGCCATAATGTATGATCACAATTTAGCCTGTTAACACACTCATCATGACCTGACAGTTCTGCGGGTAGAAGTCTGGAGGATTGGTTCATTTCTGCAGTGAGTCTCACGAGCTGAAATCAACATGATGCTGCTGGATTCTTCTCCAGGGGCTCTGGGAAGTGTCCACTTCCAAGCTCTTCAAGTTGTTAGGGAATTCTGTTCTCTGCAGACCGAAGTCCTTGTTCCCTTGCAGACTGGAGCTCTGTCCTTAGTTGCTGGAGACTCCTCTCTGGTCCTTACATGTGGTCTCAAAGCCAAACATAGGGTATAAAATCCTCCTCAGGCTTACCTTCTCTCTCTCTGACTTCTACATCTTTCTTCTGGCTCCAGCTGGAGAATTCGCTCTGCTTTTAAGGACTCCTGTGCTTAGATTGGGACCACCCAGGTAATGCGTGATTATCACCTTAATTTAAAGTCCTTTTAAAAGAAGTCCACAATGGGCATACCCTGGAGGCTGAGAGGTATAATACACCTAGGAGCAGTCCCACTTGCATCCCAGGGTCCCAGGTTCAAGACCCAGGGCTGGAGGAACAACCCATGTAATTAACTAAATAAAAAATAAAATGCTTCCTCCTCCTCTCCCTGCCTGCCTACTCAGCTTCATTCCTGCCGGCACTTTTCCTTAAAAACAAAAAAACAGTCCACAATAGGGAACTCAAGGTGGGCAGGTTTGATGGGGGGTGGTGTCACTGGTCAGTCTACTACAGAACGTATGTGATTGTAGAGGTGTGTGGCCCCTGTGACATGTCGAGTGGATCATTCAGGGTATATTCAGTTATAGTCCTATATTGCTGAGTGACAGCGATATACTCAGAGAAATTCATCACTAGGCTATTTCATCCATGCGGGACCATCGTAGAGTGTAATTAACAAAGCTGGATGCTGTAGTCTATGATACACCTACACTACACGCTATGGGACCAGTGTTGTAAGTGTGCTCCGTCACTGGCCAAAATGGCATTAAGCAACTCATGACTGTATAAGCAATACTAACTAATGATGCCTTAGTAGGAACATGTTTTGTCATGTATCATGAGAAGTCTAGAACATACTATTGACTAATCACAGGTCACATGTAGCTCCTGAGCACCTGAAATGTAGCTAGTGGAGTTATACTCTAAATATAAAATACACTCCAGAATTTGAGGGATTTTAAATAAAATTTTTTTCAGAGAGTCCCTATCAAGTTTCTATTTTTCCCCTTGTAATATCTAAGTATGTGGGGAGGTTTGAGACTATATTGATACCCATTCCTCTCAAACTTTGACCCACTCATTTAGCCTCCACTAGATGGTGTGTGCCTGACTGTTAATGATTATAACAGTTACCAGATAGAGATTCTCAGATTTCATCATTCTTTCACATTTATTAGTTGGTAAATCATAGGAAGATAATTCCTCCCCTTATTTATGTATTTATTCATTGATTTATACCAGCTTGGATTTGTGATTTTATTCAATAGACTAATTCTTTACTCTCATGTACTTTTTTGTTTTTGTTTTTGTTTATTTAATGGTGTACTGAACGTATTATGTACAGATACTGATTTATAATGATGCACACCTGAAGCTAATGTAATGTTATAACAGAAAGTTGCTTCAAGAAAAATTACCTTTAAAAGATCTTAGAAATGAGGAACATGCTAGTCCAAAAAGCATCAGTCCCACTAATATGATTAGTGGTAACTCTCCTGGTAGAGCAGGGCTCAGAGTCGGACGCAGCTTTGCAGAACTACAGAGTAAGCTGATAGCTATAGGGATAATAGGCTTACCAGACGATAGATGCCAGTAGGTGACACTGAACCCTCAGAATGCAAGAGTGGGTGATATAACTGAAAGAACATAAACCTTCTAATTATCCATTTTCTCCATGAATTTACTTGAAATATGACAATATTCTGTGCTATATTTCTGCCAGCACAGTAAATAAGGAATTTACTGTCACATTTCTAATTACTAAAATTTTGTATTTGATATCTGAGAGTGTGGTTTTTCCCTTAACAGTTATTTCTCCAATTGCCTTAACTGTTGTGAATTTCCTATACAAAACTAAAAATGTTTGATGTTCTGAATTTATCATATACAAAGACCCACAACATTCATTTGTCAGTGTTTAGATATTCCTTTGTATTACACTGAAGTTTTTCTCTTTTTCTACTGGGATGACTACTAGGTATGACAAAGGATTGTTTTTAAAGTAAAGATTATTTTCTCTCACTGTCTATTCTGTGTGTGTGGTTATATCTATATCTATATTATTGTAGTTATTTATTCTACACAGTAAAATAATCTCAAATGTATAGGTTTTCTATTTCTCAGATATATGTCGAAACACTTTGCTCTCCCGCAAGTCACCAAGTGCTCTTCCCATTGTCCAGTGGGCTCCACTATCATTGTCCCCATCCGCCCCATTCCCTGCTGGTAACCTCAGTTCTGTTGCAAGTGTCCAAGGGTTAGTTTTGTTTTATTGTTCCTTCGTTTTGTTAATTCACATTCCACCTATGAGGAGGTCATCTGGTATCTAACTTTCTTTTTTTGACTTATTTAGTTTAGCATAATCCCCTTCCAGATCCATCCAAGTTGATTCAAATCACATCTCTTCTAAAGCTGTGTAGTATTCCATTGTATATATGTACCATGTCTTCTTTATCCATTCATCTGACTTTGGTCACTTAGGTGGTTTCCAGTTCTTAGCTAGTCTTCAGTAAATATGGGGATGCATAAATCTCTGTGGATAAGTGTTTTTGTATCTTTTGGGTATTTCCCCAGAAGTGGAATGGCAGGATCATATGGGATTTCCATCTTCAACTTTTTAAAGACTCTCCAAACTGTTTTCCATAGGGAAACATAATGGACCGATTTGCATTCTGACCAACAGTGTAAAAGTGTTCCCTTTTCTCCACATCCTTGACAACATTTGTTGTTTCCAGATTTGAGTAACAGCCAGTCTCTCAGGTGTAAGGTAATATCTCATTGTTGTTTTCATTTACGTTTCCCTGATTGCCAGCGAGTAGGAACATAATTTCATGTGCCTGTTAGTTATCTGTATACCCTCTTAGAAAAATGTCTCTCTAATTCCTCCTCCCATTTTTTGATTGGATTGCCTGTTCTTCTGTTGTTGAGTTGTATGTGTTCTTTGTGTATTTTAGGTATTAAGCCTTTGTCGGAAATATCGAATGCAAATATCTTCTCCCAGTTAGTAGGTTTCCTTTTGGTTTCAGTGATGTTTTCTTTTGTTGTGAAGAAGTTCCTTAGTTTGATGTAGTCACAGTTGTTTATTTTTCTTTTGTTTCCCTTGATGGTAGAGTTAAGTCCCCAAAGGCTTCTCTACAACTGATGTCATGGAAAGTCTTTCCTATGTTATCATCTAAGAATATTAATGTTCTTGGTTTTATGTCTAAGTCTTTAGTCCATTTTGAGTTAATTCTTGTGCTTTGTGTTAGAGAGCGGTCTACCAGAATACTTTTGCATTTGGCTGTCCAGTTTTTCCAATATCATTTATTGAAGATACTTTCCTGTGTTCGTTGTATGCTTTTGTTGTTTTGTCATAGATTAACTGACTATATATGAGTGGGTCAGTTTCTGGTGATTCAGTTATTTTCCTCTTGTCTGTGCATGTTATTATTCCATACTGTTTTGATCACTTTTGCTTTGTAATATAGCTCAATGCCTAGGAGTGCAATTCTTCCAGATTCATTCTTTTTTTTAATAATTGTTTTGACTATTCAGGATCTTTTGTTATTCCATACAAATTTTAAGATTTTATATTTCCTGGAAAAAAGCCAGTGGGATTTTAATGGGGATTACATTAAATCTGTATATTGCTTTGGGCAAGATGATCATTTTAATGTTGATTAATCTTCACAGCCATGAGCAGAGGATGTCTTTCCTTTTCTTTGTGTTCTCCTCTATTTCTTTTAAGAAGGAAATTTAATTTTCATTGTACAGATCTTTTACTTCCTTTGTTAAATATATGCCCAGGTGTTTTATTCTTTTAACTTCTATTTTAAATGGTGTGATTTCATGATTTCATTTTCTTCATCATGTTGTTTGAGTCTAAAAATGCAGTGGATTTTTGTGCATTGATTTTTTAACCTGCCACATTACTGTTTTCATTGATGAGTCCTAGAGATTTTTTACAGTGTTTAGAGTTTTCATTATATATAATCATGTCAACCGCAAATAATGTTTTGTTTCCAATTTGAATTCCTTCTATTTCCTTTTGTTGCCCTAATTTCTCTGGCTAAGACCTCCAGTACAATGTTAAATAGCAACAGTGAGAGTGGACAATCTTGCCTTGTTCCTGACCTTGGAGAAAATGCTTTCAATTTTTCACCATTGACTGTGTTGCTAGCTGTGGATTTTTCCTATATGACCTTTATTATGTTAAGGTATTCACCTTCTTTTCCCGTTTTTTAGGAGGGTTTCTATTATAAATGAGTGTTGGATCTTTTCACAGCTTTCTCTACATCTATTCATCATGTGGTTTTTCTCTTTGCTTTTATCGATATGGTGTGTGACATTAATAGATTTATGTATGTTAAAACATCCTTGCATTCCTGGGATAAATCCCACTTGGTCATAATGGATGATCTTTTTAATGTATTTTTGGATTCAGTTTGCCAATATTTTGTTGAGAATTATTCTATCTATATTCATTAGAGATATTGGTCTGTAATTTTCTTTCTTGGTGACATTTCTGTCGGCTTTTACTATCTGTGTGATGTTAGCCTTATAAAATGTATTTGTGAGTGTTCCCTGTTCTTCAATATTTTGGAAGAGTTTAAGACTAGGTGTTAATTTTTCTCTAAAGATTGGTAGAACTCATTAGAAAGTCATCTGGTTCTAGGTTTTTATTTTTTATTGAGACTTTTGATTACCTCATCAATTTCTTTGCTTGAAATTGTTCTGTTCAGGTTTTCCAGTTCTTCCAGGTTCAGTCTTGGTAGATTGTATTTTTCTAAAAATATGTTCATGCTCTCAAGATTATCCATTTTGTTGGTGTAGAGCTTTTCATAGGAGTCCTTTATGATGTATTGAATTTCTGTGGTATCTGTTGTAATTTCTCCCCTTTCATTTCTGATTCTAATTACGAGAGTTGTGTCTTTTTTTTGTGAGTCTAGTCAATGGCTAGTCAATTTTTTTTTTCAAAGAACCAACTTTCAAGTTAATTTATCTTCTGGATTGTCTTTTTGTTTTCTATTTTATTTCTGCTCAAATTTTGATTATTTCCTTTCTTCTGCTGATTTTTGGCTTTAATTGTTCTTCTTTCTCTAATTGCTTTAAGTATAGAGGTAGGTTGTTTATTTATGATTTTTCTTTTTTCTTGAGGTTGTCCTGGATTGACATGAATTTTCCTTAGTGCTGCTTTTGCTGCATCCTGTAGTTTCTGGTAGTTTGTGTCTTCATTCTCATTTGTCTAAAAGTATTTTTAAGTCTCTCTTTGATTTTCTATTTTACTCAGAAGGCATTCAGGAGTATATTGTTCAGTTTCTAATTAATTTGGGGTCTTCCAGCTTTCTTTTTGTGGTTGATTTACAGTTTTAAGCCGTTGTGGTCAGTGAAGATGCTTGGTATGATTTCAATATTTGTAAAATTTTTGAGACATGTTTTTTTTGTCCCAGCATGTGATCTATCCTTGAGACTGTTTCATGCGTTCTTGCAAAGAAAGTGAAATCTGTCGTCTTTGGGTGAAGTATTTGGTATATGTATATTAGACCTGACTGTTCCAGATGGTTGTTTAAAGCAGCTGTTTCCCTGTTAATTTTCTGCCTGGTCGATCTGTCCATTGTTGTTAGTGGGGTGTTCAAGTCTCCCATTTTTATTGTGTTGCTTTTGATGTCTCTCATCAGATGTAATAATACTTGCTTAATACATTTTGATGCTCCTTCATTTGGCGTATATATGATAATAATCATTTTGTCTTCTTGATGGATCGACCTTTTAATCATTAAATAATGTCCATCTCTGTCTTTTGTTATGCTCTTTTAGATGGAAGTCTGTTTCATCCAATGAGTAGAGCTATTCTGGTCTTTTGTGGTAGCCACTTGACTATAGGATTGTGATCCAACCATTGACTTTGAGCCTTTGCTTTTCTTTTGAAAGAAAGTGGGTTTCCTGAATGCAGCAGAAAGTTGGGCTATGCTGTTTAATTCATTCAGCCACTCTGCATTGTTTGATTGGTGAGTTCAGTGCATTAACATTTAGAGTGATTATTGCTATGTAGCTACTTATTGTCATTTTATAGTTTGTTTTCTACATGTTACTCCAGTCATTCCTTTGTTCTTCTCAGATGGTTGCAGTTATGTTTTGATTGGCTTCTCTTTTTTACTTTCATCTTTGCTTTTTCCCTGGGAATGTATTTTGAGGTTACCCTGAAGTTATCATTAACAATTCTATGTTTATGTCCTATTTTTATTTGAAAGCAAATTAGCCTCCCACTCATTTTAACTATCCAAAATTTTGTTCTCTTCTTCCCTGCTTTTTGTATTTTCTGTATCACTGTTTTTCTGTGGGGTTTCTTTACACTTTATAGAGCATCTTTTGATTTTTTTTGCAAAGATGACTTTGTGGTGATGAATTCCTTTAACTTCTGCATATCAGAAAAGCTTTTTATCATTCCTTCTGTTCTGAATGATAATCTCACAGGGTAGAGTATCCTAGGTTGAAAATCCTTTTCTTTCAGCATTTTGAATATATCATCATACTATTCCTTTCTGGCCTATAGTTTCAGTTGAGAAATCTGTTGACAATCTTATAGGGACTACTTTGTGTGTGACACGCTTTTCTGTGGCTGTTTTTAAGATTCTTTCTTTATCTTGTATTTTTGACATTTTGATGACATATGTCTAGGTGTGTTCTGTTTGGATTTCTTTTATTAGGAACTGTTTGAGCTTCCTGGGTCTGGAGGCTTGCTTCATTCTTCAGGTAGAGGAATTTCTCTTCTATTATTTCTTCAAATACAGTTTCTGCCCCCCTCCCTCACCCTTTCTCTCTCTTCTCTTTCTGTGACTCCTGTGGTGTGGTATTCCTTTTGATGTTATCCCAAGGGTCTCAAATGCTGTCTTCATTTCTTTACAATTTTTTAATCTCTTTGCTGATTTGCTTGAGTCAGTTCCTCTACCCTGTCTTCCAGATCACTGATTCTATTGGAAGCTTCATCCATCCTATTACTGAGTCCCTCTAGTGAATTCTTTAGTTCGGCTGTCATATTCTTCATTTTTTTGATGTCTTGTTTCATTTCTTCTCTTCCTTCTTTTTGTTGTTCTCTATTACTTCCACTATTATTTTCTGGATTCCCATTAATACATTAATCATTGTTACTCTAAATTTATCTTCAGGTAGTTTGCATATGTCTGCCAATTGAGAGTTTGCTGAGTGTTTGATTGGATACATCGTTTCCTGCGTATTTATCTCTGCCTTTGCTCTGTTCAGTATTCTATTTCTGTTAGTTCAGCTTCCCTGAAGTGATGGAGTTGTGTAGGGTGATCACCTTGCTGCTGGCCCACAACTGGTAATCAAACTGTAGTTCTGCCTCTACACACAGGGTGGCGCTAGTAGGAAGCATTGAAATTTAGTTCTTTCAGGGAAACTACCTTCTTCATTTAATCCTGGGGTTGAGATATCTGGTGGATGGGATATCCGGTGGGTGGATTCTGAGACTCCATTGCAAATGCTGGTGGGAGGGATTGGGGGTGTGGAATTTACCTAGCTGCCTTCGGTTATGGTGGTACCCAGTTTAATTTTACCATGTGGTCTCCAACTCAGTCCCTGGGCCACTGGCTCTACCCTATCCAAGACAGTCTCCCCCACCTCCACATCCTGCCCCTGCTCGGCAGGCTCCTCTCTTCCTCTGTAGCGGCTTTTCAGGCCATTCATGTCCCTCCTGCAGTTCCACCCCACAGCCCAGCTCTTATGCCCGAATATGTAGTTTAGGTGCATATGGGATATTTTCACCTGCCATTTGTCCTATTGAAAGCCACACTGTCTCTGAAGCTGCTGTGCCTTCACTTCCTCAGTATTTGCCTCCAGAGAATAGGTGAATTTCTAATTGCTCTATGGCAAGGATCTAAATCTCACCCCTAGCAGATCACCATCTTCCCTCAACCCTCCTTCCCATTTTATAAGTACTAATTTCATTTTATAGTCTAAAAGTATATTTTTGTGTCATTTCATTTATTTGTTTCCTTTATTTTTCTCTCGCAATTCACATATGAATTAAATAATACCACACCAGCCTTTCCCCTTCTGGTTTATCACATTAAGCATAATTCATTCTGTGTCCATCCATGTTATTGCAAATGGCAGGGTTTTAACCTTTTGCTGACTGAGTAGTATTTCACTGTGTATATACACCACATTTCCATAGCTTCTTATTCATCAAGATACTGTTTTCCCTCATGAACCCAGATATATGTTGCTATAATCCCTATTGTACCCAATTATAATAAAATAATAGTTTCTATCTCACAGGTATTCTTATAACTGACACATGTGTCTCATAAATTATTCATTCAGAGCACCTCATATACTACATGCTCAGCTTAGTTCACCACCACAGGTTTATAAAAATGTGTATTTCTTATATATTATCTAAATTATTCTTTTGAGATAGGCTTTATCTTGTTGAAGACAGAAACTTGATTTCTATAAATCTAAAGAGAGTGGTTAAAGGAAGGTTTATATATTGCCAAAGGTAGGGATAGGAAACTGAGATAGTCATTGTGTATTATCATCTCTATATGTCAGTATTCAGGGACATATCCTCATTTCTAGCAGTCTCTCTGGCTGTGATCTGTAAAGGGAGCTGCTCTATTAACCTTCTTTAATATCCTAGTGACCTCAAACCATGACCATTATGCTAAGAACAGGTGGACAAGGATCTAAGCTTGCCTTTCTTCCCTCCAGTTCTCTGTGCTTCAGTTCAAGGGAGAATCGTTATCCATCAGTCAGTACAAGAGGGAGCCTCGACTTATGTTTGGTCTTGTTTTCTTTGTCCAAATCCCTGAGGTTATTAGTCTGCCCAAACTCCAGAGTCATTTTTTGCTTTTAGCTGAAGCATCCCTTCCTTGAAGTAATAAATGTTTCATTTTCTGGCTAGCCAAACTCTGAAAGGATCAAGGGGTAATGGGGGAAAACAGTTAATATTTCAGAATGTTATCTTTCTGTGCTTCAATTAGAATTCCCTAGACTTGTATGAGTGTTTCACATTTAATTCTTGGAACTTTGAAGTGTCTGGTCTGGCATTGGTATTTTAGAATTTCACGTGGCAAGTTCTGTGAGAAAACATTTTAAAATTGTAATTTATAATGAATGCTCTCTTTTTTTTTTTTTTTGCTACTTAAACAGGCACACACCACACCCCCAAACCCATAATTTGAAAATGCATTCCAGAGCAACATTTAAAACTCAAAGCTGATGACATCTGAAATAGTAAATCAAACCTTGCCCAGTAGAACTAAAGATATTCAGCTATACATTGAAACAGGAGGTTAAACGGATTTACTCTGGGAAACATGGTCTGTTGATGGTTGGTCATTTCCCTTTGAAGGTAGGAGTTCCTAGTAGGAAAGAAGCTATGTCTAGAGAGGAGCAGCAGCACTAGTTTGACCATACTTTTGGGTCTCATCTGTGTGGAAATGACTGAAGTGGACCTTTAGGTCTTCTGGGAAGAAAACATTGAAAAGTCAATATTTTATAAAAAATAAAATAAAATTGTAGATATTTGGAGACATCTGAGAAAGTTGCTCATAGCACTAATAGCTTTCATTTTCCCTCTCCCTCTTTCTCTTTCTTCTAACTTTTCTTCCCTCTCCTCCATCTTTCTTTTCTTCTCCCTCAATTCCAGTCTCCAAATTCTTTAACAGCTCTACCTCTTTCTTTCCTACTGATTTTATCATTAACTTGTATATAATTTTGACTCACAGCAAAAGATGAGACTTTTTTTCTATTCTAATTCTTATGGCGATCTGGCTAAGGGAGTAGCAAGTATTAAAAAGAGAGGGGGGCCACTGGCTTCATATGAGAGAGTAAGGCAGTCTGAGTTGAAGCTTAAGCAATTGCACATAAGCAAATTTAATCATGGTGGCCAGAACAGTGGTATACTGAAATACTGAAAAAGACATATTAAGGAACATATTAAGGTGATCTCATAATAATGGTTAGTAACATAAATGAATACTTTTAAAAATCAAAGCCTAGGTAGCCAGTCTGAAATATACTGTCCAAATTAATAGTATTGTGGAAAACACGTTGTTTATGCTGCCTGTACTGGCGAGTTTAATTCTGACAAATAGCGCTGTAAATAGTAACTGGGAGCACTCTTATCCAAATCACAGCATGCCTTAGTGTTGTTAACAGACGCTTCCTTTTTCTTTTTAAACTTCAGAATTTACATTGTTTTTTATTAAAATGAGCCTTACTTTAAAGATATATTTAATAACCACATCTTTCTTTTAGTCAATAAATGATGCCCCTGTCCCCCAACTAAATGCCTGTGATTCTTTTCTCCTGCTTAATCACCAAAAGTGGAAGAAAATTTTCATGGATTTTCTGCTGCATTAAATTATCCACTACATGCATAATATTCAAAGATCTTTGCCAGAAACATTATAGTTATACTGTTATTAATCATGTTAGAGTGTTAGTAAAACTCAGATTCCTTAAATGGTTATTCCAGCTTAAGCTGACTTACATCTTCCATAACTTCTTAGCCTCATAATTCTTTTATTAATTATTTGAAAGTTTATTTTTATCTACTTACTATTGCAATTTAAAATGAATTCCCTGCCCAAGTAAAGGTATTACTTTCAATATTAAAAATGGAAAATAGTTCCACTGCAGTTTTTAAGTCATCCAAATATAATTAATGGCCCACCCCCTCATACGAGTACTGTTGGGACCACAGTATGAGGCAATAATAAAAACAGTGACTACACTGTAATTAAATCCAAAGTGATTCACATGATATCACCTTAGAGTCAGTCATGTAGTGTAGACTATTTTAATAGGAACAAATTACTTATCTTGGAAAGGGCTTCATAAATTTTTCATCATTCTTTTGAGTTATAATTATATTTTTGTTCTTTTCAATTTATAAAACTAAATTTCCACGTACTATGGACTTTACAAAATTGTAAATTATTAGAAAATGTTAATACTTTGTGATAAAGTTGGAAAAAGGTGCATAAGGGATGAAAATTTTCCTACGTACAGTAAGAATAGCTTACCATAAATCTCTGTTGATGCTTTGTTTTAATAGTGTCATTTGTTCATAAGATTGTGAAGCTTACCTTAGTTTAATGCACTGGAATACAATGCATATTTGTTATTTATCACATCATATATTAAACATATTGTATCTTAAGTAAATCATATGATACATAACATACCATATGGTAATCATTCTGCCAAGACATTTTCTTGGTATACTTAGGGTGGAAATAATCATTGGGTGGAGTCCATCATACCTTCATAAACCCAAAGAAATTCAGAAATGTGTTATTTGTAACTTTTACCATACTCAGTCAAAACTGTCTATTGATCACTTGCTATCACTAGATTATGAATAACTGGGAGGCATTTCTAGTGTCTGTAGCTAAACAAACAGAGGTATAACAAGCATATCCCTTTCTTTCTCTCCAATAATGTTAACTTCAAAACTCTCTCCTATTAAATCAAGTTCAGTCAAACTTGTTAGGTCTTCTTGAGGGTTACTCAACATTTCCAAGGAAATCGGTCAAGTTGATATTGATGAAATTTAAATTCTTCTAGATTGGTCCATGTCACCCCTAAGAACTTCCTTTCCTTGCTTAATCCTTTTGAAATGTTTAGTACAGGCCCCTCAAATTTAGATTGTAAAACAGACAGGAAAGAAATGGTCTTCAGGAAACTTAGACTTACAGTCAATAAAGCCAATATGTGCTTTTGATCCCAAATGAAGGAGGAGTTGCAAAATTCTGGCAACTTTCTAGAAGAGGAGAAACAAAAATAGAGGAAAAGTAAGCACACATTCACATTTTAATCTATTTCCTGACCATCTTAATATACCTGTCATTAAGATTTTTCTACATCATAATTTCTCAGGAAAAGTGTTGAATGTCTGAATATACAAATGACACCCTTTGATGTAAAAAAGTCTTTTTATATTTTTCACCATTTTAATATTCTAGATGGCAGTCAGTATTAGCATTGTACACCCTAAGAAGCACTCTTCACTGAACTGGAAATATTCTTTGTAATTAAATCAAAACTTGGACCTATTGCTCTGACTCCTTACCTAATCATGGTAATAGCCAGAAGCTATTTTATAAGTGTCCTCTAATTAATACAAGCATTTATTTTCTAGACAAAGTTTAGTGGATACCACACTGTAACTCCAAGGAAGAATATTCATGATGGGAATTTCAGACACCACACTGGTGGAAGGGATATTTTATATCCTTTGAGGGATATCCTTTTTTATATCCTTTGAGGGAGCACATTGATATCCCATTTCATTGTTTCAGTGATGCCACCAATAGCAGCTCTGTTAAAAGCCTTTCCTAGTAAGGAATGATCAAATAAATATATCACACACAAGAAAAAGTAAGTGACTTTAATTTTATCCATCCTTTTTGGGCAGTGATCTCCCATTCAAAATGGGCCTGTGAGACTTGGATAGTGGATCATGGATATCTCTTGAAATTCTTATTTGATAAGTGATCATTTTGAATCTTGATAAAATTCATTCCTAGACTAGATACACTGTGATCTTATTTTTGTGCTGTATATTGTATTTGGGCTCCCAAGTTTTGTGATTAAAAGTAACTTTTGCTCATTGTGAAATGTCATTATCTGTGCAGTTGGAAATTGGTAAAGCACAACTCTGGAGTATGAAAGATGAAGTTCTTATGTTCTTATTCTCTTATGTTCTAAGATTGATAAATGGGTTCTATCACACAGAAGTGACTTTGATATCTATCTATATATAATTTGCTTTATTCAAAGCTTGAATAAATAATGATGTTTAAACTGAGGAAAAAATGAAGGTTTACACAAAAGGAGAAAAAAAGAGTTTCAAGGAAAAAAATTAAGAATTAATTTTTCAGTAATTGAAATTATTGTGAATATATTTTCCTGGAAAGGCACCCTAAAGGGCCTATAGTATATTCTTCGCAGAGTGTGTATTTTTACTTATCTTGAAAATTGCCAATCAGTATATAGGTGTGTGTTGGGGGGTCGGGGGGAGGTGGTTGTGCACAGGTTTAACTAATTTTAATTTTTCTTAATATGTTTTTCAAAAAAGGACAATTCGATATCCTTTGAGGGACTTTGGGAATATAATACCATGAAGTCTATTTTAGTAAATATGTAATCTTACTGACAATGATTTTGTGAAATGTGTACATCCTGTTCTGGAGGTTAGCCACACACCTCCCTGTTGTTTGGATATCAGAAGAAAATGTAATCACAGAGAAATAATGCAAAACACATTTTCATCTTTTCAAATCAATCTTTTCCCATGCTACACACTTAGAATATCCAAAACTTTTTAAAAAAGAGAATAATAGAAGTAGAGTAGAGAAGGCTCTGTATAAATTCCTTTTCAGAAGTACTAGAATAAAAATACTTATTGGAAATGTCTTTTTTTTTTTTTACTTGAGGGAAAGATAATTTCCGGACAAATAGTTAGACCATTGTGTAAATTTCCCATTTGATTTCCCTGTTCTCAGTTCTTTGAATGCTTATAGATATATGGGTTCTTATTTATCTAACTTTTCTCTCCTAATATATGGAGTTATCAAGTCTTAAGAAATATGCATGCATGTCTTGAATCCACTTTGAAGAAAAGTTGAATTCATTTATGTATTGTTTTTGATGTTAAAATGTTCCTAGAAGTTAGGAATCTGGTTCTATACCTTGTATAGATGGGGTTTCTACCTACCATCCTGTTTTATATTGGTGAAAATAGGGAAAACTCAGTCTCCTACATTTAATGCTTTTGCATTCATAGGGAAAAAATATGGGTCAGGAAAACATGCTCATGGCAGCCCCTTGGGGATAAAGATACCGCGTTCATGGATTCCTGTGCAGCGTCAGAGTACAGAATACACAGAACACACAGGGATTCTTTAATGAGCAGAATTTTGAGCACTGAAGCTGACTGCTGGGAAAAGAAGTTAATAATGAAGAGAAAAAACTTGCAATTCAAGTCAGACTTGAGGTGGAAATGGTAACTTCCCCAGAAAACTCCCTCTGGCTCTAAGTCTTGACTTTTCTCAGCAGCCCACATAAAGTCTTAAAAAAATATAATGACATAGCCTGTTCTTCACATAAGGCCTCTTAATAGGTTGAGAATTCTCTGCTTTGGTATGTCTTACAGACACGTTAAAAAGTGTCAGTGTCTCCATGAAAGTTAGGACTTGTTCTGTGGCAAGCGAATGAGTGTTTCCAAACTGACTTAACCAAAAGGGGATGAAATGACTTAGAAATGAAAAGTTTATGGATGTGATGACTTCACGTGCTGCATGATGATGGAACTAAATTGGGAAAACCCATGCCATTTAAACCCAGTTTTGACCCACTCTACACCTGAGTTCCTGAAACTGATTATGAGCATATGAGTGGAGTAACACAGGCCTTACTGCCTGATCTGTCTCAAGTGTGATGACCGCTAGCTACAAGTGGGTCAAGCGCTTGTTGGTGATCTGAGCATGTCCTCCTAGTCCACAAGATGCATTTGACACTATTTCAGTGTTTCCTTCCTCCTCATACATCCTCTAGTTCTCCCTTACCTCAACACAGCTGATGACGGTGCTTTCCTTTTCACTAAGTAAACAGCAGCCATCAGAAGAGAACATCCATGCATCCTACTATCTTTATCAGACAGCATTCTCATGGCCTGTCCTAAATCTGTGCACCCATCCCTATCCCTTGTTGGATGCCTGGAAGCATTGATTTCAGGCTTTGTCTTCTCTTTCCTACATCATTAACTTTTTCTCTTTCTGCTAGATCATTCCCAACTGATATGCTCTTATGTTGCAATTGTCTCTTATCTAAAAAAAATGAACTTCTTGAACCCACATTCACCTTATGGATTTCATTCCTCTGTTTTGTTTTGTTTCCACTGAGAAACTTCTTTCAAAGTGTTGTCTTACATAATGTGTCTCTATTTCCTTTCCCACCACTCCCACAAAACCATCCTCGTCAAGATCTGTGATGATACTTATGGTAACAGGCTTTAACTTACTTACTTTATTAGCAATATTTGACATGGTAGATATAACTCTCCTAAAAATCCAGTCTTCACTTCACTCAACAATCATTTTCAATGTCATTTACTAGTTTCAGCTTATGTCCCTGATGTCAAATGTTGAATTTTTCCATCTTTCAGTTCTTACCCTTTTCTCACTCTTCCTATCTCTGTCTCTCTCTTGTTCTCTCTCTCTCCTGCACCCCCCTCACTTATATGCAGTCTCTTGACTTAAAATATTATCTATTAATATCTTTCAAATTGTACATTTCTGCCCCAGAACTCTTCCCTAAGCTCCAGACTCACACATACTTTCCTTAGATGTCTAAGAAATGTCAACATACTTAACGTAATAACCCAATTTCTCATCTTTCTCCACCACCTCACCATTTCATCATCTCTTTAAAAATCTTCCCCATTTCAGCATGTAGCAAATGAATCACTCCAGCTGTTCAACCTTTCTCACCAAAGCAAGCAAAAACAGTCACTGGCAACATCTCCCCACCCCTCACATCTCACAATCTTCTATAGATCCTGTTGACTCCAGCTTTGAAATATGGTCATAATCTAGAAGCCTCACTAGTGCTGTGCCCTCGTGATCCAGGCCTGTTGCAGTAATCTCTCAACTGATCTTATGTTTGCCCTTATTCCTCTATGTTCTATTCTTAACTCAGAAACCAGTCATCCTAATAAATTTAAGACAGGTCAGTTCCCTGCTCAAATCTCTTAATGATTTTCTCACTCTAAGTAGAAGCCAAATCATTCTGAGTAGAAGCCAAAATGCTTAAAATAGTCAACAAGACCTAACTAAGATCTCTGGCCTCTGAGCTTATCCTCTGCTCTTCCTCCTCAGTTCCATGCTGTTACAGCCATGTAGGCCACTTTCCCTCTTCTTTGGAATCTCAAGCATATGCATGCCTTAGGACACTCTGCTGCCACTTTCACAAATGTTCTTACCCCCAAATACTCCCTTATTATTAAACTAGTTAGTCCCTTTACTCTCCCACAAGGCTCTTCAAACTCACTTTCCTCCTTTACCTTTTATAACACTTACTATCACTCACTTTATTGTCTCTTTTGCAAAATGTAAGCTCCCTCTAATACAGAAAATCTATTTGGTTTTCTGTTGTATCTCTAGTGCCTGAAATGTACTGAGACCAAAGTTTTAAGATCAAGATTTTAGATTTGGTCTAAAGATTCTTGATTTCACTATCTGTAGTATTTTGTCTTGTGTTCTTTTTTGAAAACGTTACTAAGGAACACTGCATCATGACATGATTTGTATTTAAGTGTGCATTGTTGTAGATGCACACCTGTATATAATACATTAATTTTTATGAGCAGTCTGATTCTATCTTCCATCATATAATTCACCCCTTTTACTGAATTTGCCCACTCCTCACCCTCTTCTCTTCTGTATAGCACTAATTTGATTCTGTAAACTAAAAGTATATTGTTTGATTTGGTTTATTTGTTTGGCTTTTCTATGCATCAGAAAATAGTGAAATCATATCCTTGTCTTTTTCCTTCTGATTCATCTCACTAAGTATAATTCCATTCATGTTACAAATGGGAGGTTTTTACCTTTTAAAACTGAGTAGTATTCTATTCTGTATATTACATCCTTTTTATCCAGTCGATGGGCATCTGGGTTGTTTCCAACTGGCTATTGTAACTAATGCTGCAGTAAACATGGGAGACATACATCTCTGAGAATTGGCATGGTGTGGTTTTTTGTTTGTTTTTTTTCTTTTTTAATTTTTTTTATAAATGCCCAGGAGTTAGGATGGCAGGATCATATGGAATTTCTGTTTTATCACTTTTGAGGAATCTCCATATTGCTTTTCATAATGGTTGCATCAATTTACATTTGCACCAAGAGTGTAAGCACATTCCCTTTTCTCTGTATCCTCACCAACAGTAGTTGATTTCAGTCTTTTGATAATGATCAGTCTCACAGGTGTGAGCTGATATTTCATTGTTGTTTTGATTTGTGTTCCCTAATAAGAAGACATAAAGGAACATGTCTTCTTATACCTGTTGGCATATGTATGTCTTCGCTGGAGAAGTATCTATTCAGATTTCTTAACATTTTTTAATTGGATTGTTTTTCTTTGGTCAAGTTTTATATGTTCTTTATATATTTTGGATATTAACCCCTAGTCAGAAGTTCGATGTGCAAATATCTTCTCCCATTCAGTAGGATGTCTTTTATCTAATCAAAATTGATATAATTATATTATTCAATGATATTTGGAAAATGAAATGAAGTATTTTACAATTAAAAATTTAATATAAATGTACTTTTGGGGCATACCAAAAGTTTAACATCTGTTTCAGATATCCATGTGACTTGCTCAATGAAGAACATTGGGCCCACGTAGGGAAAAGCATAAAGCAGCATACATGAGCCGCCGTGGGGCAGCCTTCATTTTCTGGTACATTTACATAATTGGGAACGAGGCACCCTTTATACACTACGCTGTTATTTTTAGTGACTCCATATTTATGCATAATTGACTTAAGTCGGATAGTCATTGCAATGTGTGTTTTACACTTTTTTCTCCCTTGCTATGCAATCATAGTGGAATCCTTACACACTTCGTTTTGCATTTGCCTCACCATTTTCATGAAATTCACTCCTACAGTGTTTGACAAAATTGGATTGAAGCTTTTAAAAATATGCATCATTATCTGAAATTACCTGTTAATTTTTAGGGGTAGCAAATTTAGCTATTCTTTACTTATTTTGTATTTCACTGGTACAAATATTTCAGTGAACACCGATGTTCATAAATCAGTCTCCAACTCTGCTCTTTTCCACAGTCTGTATTCCTAAATGCTAGATTATTGAGAAAAAGAGAATACACATACCTCGAATCCTAAAAAGATTCTTTGTATATTTTCCAGATGGTTGTAATAATGTCAGTTTCTCTTTTCTTCAGAATTATATAACTGTGTCTGTTTAATTTCAAACTTAGAAACACTAGGTATTATCTAAAATTTTTGTTAAAGAAATATTAGAAGTTCCAAAAAATTTTACTCCAATCAGAATATTTACCTATACAATTTCTGATATAGTCAATTCTGCCACAATGGTAGTTTTGAAAATGTGGACTTGTTCCAGGTAATTGATATATTAGGGAACAGTTTGAGTATAATTCACATTCTTGTATTTTCTATGTGTGATTTTATTTGAGAGAAACAATAGATGAACAGAGAAAACTGCAGCCAGATATATACCCTGTCCTATAGAAATACAGAACTCAAACATCCTCTAAGTACTGTAGTCCACCACCTGTGCTATGAGATACCCACATGATTTTACGACTTTCTGATTTCTGATAACACTCCTTCTATCACTTCACCATCACATGGTGATTTTGGGGGGAACATATATGTTTCATGATAGGAAAAATGACTATATGAATTTAATCAACAGCAGAGATTTCATCTACACTGGGTGTTATTTGCATTTGTTTGTTAATAGCCTAGATAAGAAAGAATTCTGTTTGAGAAACTTTCTGAATCTACTATTCAACATATATTTACCTCCCAATCTATTCCTAAATAATGTGTGGAGAAAGCAAATTTAAGACAGCAGAAATTGAAATGGAAAAGGAGGTGTTCAGGCATTTGGTGTGAGCAATACTGGAACTGAATATCTGTTTGTAAAAACATGCTTTAGAGTCTGGGAAATGAGTTCTTTCAAGCATTGCATCCCATCTTGGATACAATTGAATCCCCTGGCTCCTTAGAAAGATAAAGATTAGTCCAAATTTTACATGCATTTTCAAGGAAGTAGGGACATGAGTATTTTTTGAGCAAGTAGTAGAGCAGGGTCCATATCAATCCTTCCAAAATCAGCAAATATAAGTTATTTTCATTCATTTCATGCGAGGGAGCTGGCATTCTGTGTAGAGCAAACGATGTGGGGACAACAGAAAAGACCCTTTGCTCAAAGAAGCGTTGCCAACTCAATCAGTGATTCCTAAATAGTTCTATGCTCCAGTTAGAGATTATGCTTAAGTGCAGCCATCCCTGCATTTGATTTATTTGCACTCTTATACAGACTTAGCTATACATAGCATCATAGCCACCTAGGAAATTGTTGAGGATAAGGGATCTGACAATGAGTAGTTGCAGAGGAAAGCTGAGCGGGAATCAGAAATAAACATCTGTGCAGAAAGCATCAACATATATTGCCTATTAACCACTAGATGATAATTAACCAGCAGATCTGCCCTTTTACTGTTGTACTATATCTATATATGAGGATGTCAAAAAATATCTGAAACCCGCGATTGTTTCATCATTTATTTTCATGAACAGTATTTGCATGGCCTTGCTTGTTATCATTGCATCTTACGTCCTAGTATCTTAATAGTTTTTATTATAAACCTTGAGTGGAAATCACAAGAAGTTGTTACTTATAAGTCTGAAATTCTAAAATTTGCCAAATCTGAAGAAATGAACAATGCAGGTATGGAAAATATGATACATATGTAGCAACACGTATAATCTCTAAGAAGGTGAGAAGAGCACATGGTGCTGTCTGTAAGCGTGACCACTGAAGTGAAGGAGACCTGAGTCTCCTCCTGAGCCTCCGCTTATAGGCTCCCAACACGGAGGAAATCATTGATCCATAATGAGCCTCACTTCATACATAAAATTAGAATGATGCAAACAGTTGAAAAGATATTTTAAAAGACTGAATAAGATAAAGTTGCATGAAAATATTCTGTAATATTTGGAATATGGAAAGGGTGAGAAATGGAGGCTTAGAAACAAAGGAAAAACATTATGTCACAGTTACACTTTTGGAAACATATCTTTCTCCACAGATTGCCACATCATGCAATCCCAAAGCAAAAACACACAGTAAATTTGAGGTTATTATCACCATTTAAGGCTATCGTCTTTTGATTCATACATGCACTCATTTATTTGCTAACAAATTTTGAGTAAATATTTATTTCTAAGGTACCAATCTGGGTTCCAGGGATAAACCAAAGGAGTAGACCACCCTCTGATCTCCATGTTCTCATTGTAAAGTTAGGAAATGGGACAGTAAACCAATAATTATCTTTTATATTTACTATTTTAGGATTTAGATTATTACTGATATTAATACTATGCTTATAATAATTCCTGTTTTCTTAGCTTGGGCTACTGTAACAAAATAGGTGATTTAAACCACAGCCATTTATTTCTTATAATTTTGGGGACTGGGGAGTCCAAGTTCAAGATCCCATTAGGGTGGTGGTTGGTGAGGGTCTCGTCACTGCTTGTAAGCGGCCACCATCCTGCTGTGTGCTTATAGGACCTCATTTCTGCACATGTGCATACGTGGAAAATGGGGAGGGATATCTTTCTGTCTGCATTTTGTATAAAAGCACTAATCCCATATTAAATGTCCCATCCTCATGATCTAATTACCTAATTATATCTAAATCCCAGCACAATGTGAATTAAGAATTCAATATATGAATTTATAGGATTTTTCTCTTATACCCAGAATCATATCCATTGGATTATTATTAGTGTGCTCATTTTGCAGATGGAAGCTGAGGCTCACAGAGGTAAATTAATTGACCCAAAGTCTCACAGCCACGAAATGGCATGGGCAGAATTCTGACCTAGGGTTACTTTTGTGATTACTCATCCTGGACTCTTTTAGCCATATAACACTGTACTTTTTAATAGCATTGAAATATGATTCACAAAGCATCATTCAGATGAGATGTTGACAGGGGTTAGTCAATTGGTGAAGGCAGGACTATTTCTTTGGATCAATAGAAACACATTTTAAAAATTCACACTTGTAAAAGAAGGACACTTTGTATTAGAAAAGATGACATTTCTCAGGATACAATTGTTTTGTCACCTAATCAGCTGTCACTTCAAAGAAAAATATCTCAAAGAAATGTTGAGGTCAATAAAACAGAAAGCTTTTTAACTTATCCATTCCATCTTGCGTGCATTCCATTAGTTGTAGAAACTTCTGTATAGATTCGTTACAGAATATCTGGGCCTCTGGCTTCCAGCAATGCAGGATATTTTTTCTTCTGAGCCCATTGATCAAACTCTGCATTTACACCTTTACCAATATACCATATTTTAACCTTCAGGTCTCCGAACAATGCCGACACTAATCATTTTTTGAATAGTTTACTTAGTATTATTGTCCTTTCAAAAGTACTCTCTAGTTATTAATTTTCCATGCAAATGGGAATATTTATACAAGTTCTGGCATTTTTCATTATCTCAAAAAAAAATAAAGAATTTCACAGCTACATCTCTGAATTTTCTCTGTCTCTCTATTTTGATTTTCCACAAGGAATATTGGCCAGAAGGTGGTCCAGATATTCTTTTAGCCAATTAAATTCTTAGAGGGATTGGAGATACTTAGTTCATATCTGTGATTTCTGTTTGTTGGGAGTTGGCTGGAGTCCCAAACTTTCTACCAAGTCCACAATGTGGTAGAGAGAAAAAAAATCTTCCTTACTCATTATGCCTGGATATGGTTAACTCTCTGCCACTTTCCTCCTGGACACTTCCCTCCTGCACACTTCCCTATCTATAGTCATTCTGTCCTGAGTTATTTGATCAGATCTCCTATGAATTTGAGGCCTTAATCCCCATAGAAATCAAAATTGTCAATTTCTTTTTGATTCTCCTTTATAGTCATGAAAAATGGCAGAGTTTGGATAACATTCCCATTCATTTAGAAAATTAATAACCAGAGGACAACATTCCTAAATTAATTCCTTAGAATTACATAGTGTCATAGTCATCCAGAAATGAGGATGTTCCTATATGATAGACCAGTCAGTATTCTAACAATGATTATACCATGTTGATTTTAAAAACATGTATCTCTTTTCCAGTTTATTGTTCCTTCTGTGAGGGACTGTCTAGCATTCTTTCAACCCAGTGCCTAACACAACACCCAACGTGCAGATACTTAGTATCTTTGCTGAACTGCATCCTGCTGTTTTGCTGGGCTCATGGTGGAGGCAGAATAGATAGTAAAACAAATGCCCATTGTACAGACATGGAATGGCAAAGCTTGACAATGATTAAATGCAGTATATGAACAAAAGAAAAACATCAAGTATGACAAGTATGACAAGTATACATAACAAGCTGGGCTGTGTGATAGAGATAACATGCAGCAATAGATTTAAGAAGATAGTAACAGCAGCAGTTTATTGGGCAGTTACTAGGTGCCAGAAACTGCTGTATGCTTCACTTGTATTATCTCACTGAATCCCAACACCATTATCTGTTTTGCTAATGAAAAAACTAAGTAATCGATAAGGTGAGAGTATATATGTGTGTGTGTGTGTATATATAAATATAGATATAGATGTAGGGATATATAGATATATTACATGAAGCCAACTTCTCAAACTGTGATCCAGAAACTCCCTAAATCAAAATTCAGACAGAGGTGGTGGTTTAAAACACATATGCTCACCACAAGCCTCCCACTGTGGAAAGAAGGTTTCTGCAGGTTGAAAGCACACCAAGCAAAGTTTATGTCAGCTAATGCTTTGGAAATATTGTAGTTAATTCAATTTTGTCAACCTTTTGAAGCTACTATAATATTGTAGAAGTCAGCCCAGAATCTGCAGTTATAGAAATAGACAACATATTCCTTCTTTCCAGGAGGTATTGAGCAATTGGAGTGGAAAAAAAAAAGAGTAAGAAAAAAAAAGACCATTAAAAAACACATTGAAATAAGTGATTGGATGACACATTTAAGGGAACTAGTAATACTGATCAGTGATAGATTTGAACTAACAAAACAGAAATACAGAGTTAAAACTGGCCACCAGTTAGTTGCAAATGCAGAATTCAGGAGATAAATCAGTATTACTGATTTTGGTCATATTTAAGATGAAAGTTAAATTCATCAGTTAAATTCAGCAGTGAGAATGCCAAGGAAGAGAATTCAAACCAAGACCAGGAATACGTCTTTGGAGATTTCTTATCTCATTACCTTCTTCAAAGCATATTTCCCTAAATAAGTGAACCAGCCATTAGCATAACCAATGAAATTGCCCTTTTGAATGACCTAGAAACTTTAACTCATTTTATGAGTTTTCTTTGCCAAAGAAGAGTTCTGAATGTAATTTGCTTAACTTGTTATGTTTCAAGCTAACTTTCCTTAAGAGAAATATGTTACAACATTGAAAGACAAAGTTGCACTTTAAGTGTTTTATTTTCATGTGTCTGAACAGTTTCATTATTCTAGTTAAACTAAATTAGATGCTTTTGCACCACCAAGTTCTAGTAAACAATTCTGTAGATGAATAAGAATTCACCCAATTTTCTCCATGCCACTGCCACTGCCTTCTACTCACTATTCTGTGATACTGTTTAACTCCTTCATCACAACATTGAAGGCAGGACAAACTTGAACTTCCTAAAAATTCTGAAATTTCCCCAGAGCAGGTAATGACATGGACCATTTAAAACATGTTTCATAAAGAGCTCAATATTATTTCCATTGCATATTCATAGCAGGATATATTCAAGAATTAATAAAGTGGAATTGTACCCCAGAACAAGAAAAAATCTATAATTCTTTCAAAAGCAGCAATACCAAAGACAGCTGGGAATTATCTTAAAAACAGGATAGGAGAATTTTGGAGTGGACACTATTTCGCTTTCCATGTTTACTTCTTGACTAAGGCAAGGTAAGATAGTCTCATCTTAGTTGAGAAAAAGGGAAAACGAACATTTTTCTTGTCTAGGAATGATGAAGTGAATGTATAATTCATTAAAATACCTTGAAGATTTACTTAATATGTATTTTTAAGTATAGTTTGGTAAGAAAAGGAAAGGTCATTGGTTGGAATTCAAGAAGCTTAGACTCTAATATTGCTTTTGATATTTATGAGCTGTGTGATGCTATAGAAATGTTACTTATTCTTAATTTATTAATATATAAAATATTAGGGTTAGATTAGTCCTATAAATTCCCTTTTAACTCCTACTAGTCATTTGAGCAAATTGGCATCATTCAGCACTTGTGCTTTAGTATATAAAATAATCAATAATTGCAAACAACTCTGTCTTCAGGTACTTGCACCTTACATTTCTAGTGTACTCAAAGTCCTGGTTTATTTAAAAATCAAAAACAAAACAAGAAAGATTTTTCTTAGCCTAACATGTTTTATAATTTGATGGACTTACTTTTCTTCTACAATGCAGAGTCATTTTGTCATTTTGTATTAGTTTTTAAAAAATGCACATAAAAGCAAAGAGAATGTGCCAATTTCAGGTTGCATTTTTGTTGTAGGTGCATCAATGAATATAAAAGCATTCAAGGACACACACACATATATATATGACTATCAAACATAGATGTTTATAAATAAATACACACATATGCATAAGTGTTGAGTTCTGAAATAAAAGCATGTGTTGATATGTATGACTGTGTATGTTTGGTGTATGAATAGGCATTAAATTTTTATACAAGAATAAATATGAGGTAAATATGAGTGACACATATGAAAATATACCAAGGACGTTTTTCAGAAGCTCCTGAGAAACACATGTTTTTTTAAAATTTAATCAGAATCAATAGATGGAATAATATAAGCTGTCTTACAAGCTTGCTTTAAATTGAAGTCATATGGTAAGAAAAATATGGAAATATTTCTGGGAATGAGAAAATATTGAAAGAATTCTGTGAAATTTGAAGAGTGAATAAAATATTTCCTTGAGCTTTTCTTTTTTATAATTTTCCAATGATCCTTTGTAAGAAAAATGTGCTGGGATTTCTTAGTCTCACACTTTGGCCCTGTAGTTGATGAATATAGGGGAGCAAATGAAGTGTTTCCCTGAGGTTGGAAGAGTGTCAGTCACAGGAGATGTTTAAGGTCAATAATAGATTTGTGCCAGCACTGACCGCCAGATCCCATAGATAAAAGTGGTCATATATTCCTGAACACACACATGCACATGCACATACACACATACACACATACACACATACACACATGCGTTTGCTATGTCCTCCAAGGTCCTCTAAAATATAAGATCCAAGGCAGGGGCTTAAGAACAGTCAATGAAAACTCCTGAATATCTTTTGATATAAACTGCTGTTAAACCTGTGGTAGCATTTGCTATGTCTTTAGTCTAATACATACTTTTATCACTTACTCTTAACACATTACATCTCATTCATTCTTTTTTTTTTTTTTTTTTTTTTTTCAAGGAAAGGTACAGGTAGGTAGGATGAGAGAGGAGGAAAAATCATTTATTTTATTTAGTTGTTCATCTTGGTTGCTCCTCTGCTGTGCCCTGGCCCCAGGACAAGAACTCAGGTATATGTGGTATATGTGGCCTGTGCTGGCCAGAGGGCCATTAATTTACCTGATAAACCACCAGAATGCACTTGCATTTGCAATTTTGATACCCATTCCTCCCTAATAAAATGAGCATTATAAATTTGTCATGAAGTTAGGATTTTTCAACCCAAATTATCACTATGAATTACAGAAAAATATTATAAGCTTTCCTTCTTATTTATCAAATGTCTGGCAAAATATTCAAAAAGACCGTTTAAATTTATTGTGAAAGAAGTTATTCAGGTTTAAAAATGGGTTGTCTATGTGATAAGATTTTGTAAAGTAAAGCAAGTGCATAAACACACACGCGCGCACACACACACACACACACACACACACACACTTTCCAGCATTTCTGAAATCCACATTTGTAAAGCAATGCAATTACCATAGAGTTGGGTCTTATCTTTAGTGAGATAGCCAAGGTCTCTTGAGGCCAAATTGCAGAAATGAAACAGGCAGATGGAGTATCAAGAGTGGAATATAATCAATGCTGGAAGTACTCTTTTCACCAAGTCATCTTAAAAGTAAGTCATCTCTAAGTGTTCATATTTGAGAGGATTACTGTCATTTTGCAGCAAGGCTTTGGACTTATTACCCTTGACCCACCTTTGAGTCACTTTCTGTGATTTTTATTAGATACTTAGGTTGGTATTTATTGATTTAAGCAATGCATTAATGCCAGTCGAATATTATTTTAGTAACAGAATAAAAAGTAAACCAGCAATTTTATTTTCCGTGGTCTTTTCTAAATCAACTCAGTATAAACTGTTCATGTGGAATAGCACTGGACTAGCCATGTATACTCATATAGCAAACTCACAGAATTTTAAAACTGGGCAAAAACAAAGCTTTGTAGTAATTGACTTTCTTTCTTATAGCAACAAAGAATGTTCTCACACAACTTGAAGTTAATATCAAAGCTCGGTATATGTAGTCAATCAGCATGAAATTTCTTCCCTTGACAATGTCAAAGGATTGGGGAAAACATCACAATCATCCATCCCCTCCCCCCTGCAATATGGAAAAGTTTCCAAAGAATTGAAACATGTGGAATGCAATTCCATCTTCTAAATATACAAAGTAAAAAATTGAAGCCAAGGAACATTCAGTGATTTGTCTCTTCCAAAGACAATGTTCTGAATTTGGAAACCTGGTTTCCAGTCTAGCCTTCTAAATTAAACTGAAGTCAGGAAAAGTTCAGGTATATGACAGTGTCTATAGTCTGCCCTTAAACAGAGCCAGAGCCAGGACTCAGTGTTCCGGATTCTCCTTGCTCTCGGAACGCAGTTTTCCTCCAGTTATTATCCTGTGTATATTCTCCTGTCATCAAAGGTGAGGCAACGGTCTTTTCTCCATGTGGTGTCCCTTGCGGGCCATGTGCTGTTATCACCAGCAACAAGGGTTTCTCTTCAGTTCTTCCAATCCCAACTGAGAAGTGTGGTGAAAGAAACAGAGAAGCCACCCAGTAAGGGACATGAATATGTTGGCCTGCTGTTTATAATCTTGCTATTATACAAGCTGTTGGAATTTTGAAAGGATTATCTACTATTTAAAGTGATAGTGCCAAGTCCTTCTGTAAGGTAAAATTTTAATTAATGTCTTTTTAATAGTTGAAAATTTAAAAATACACATATACATGAAAGATATATTCTTACTTCCATAACCATTGCAGCATCTTCATATATATGTTTCCAGAGCTCAAAAAAATTAAGAAAAATCTATTTGCTAATTTTGAGAAAAAATTCATGCGGATTAAACATTGAGAAAAAAAATCCATGCGAATTAAAAATGAGAGTGAAATCTCAATAAAATGTTTCTAAATCTCAGCATTCCATGATGCCTGTATATATATATACATGTATATATGTCTGTGTGTGTGTGTATATGTATATATGAGATTGAACAGTTAAGGAGAAATAGAGTTAAACTAATGACATCATGCTGTAGTTACTGTTCTTAGCCTTCTTCAGTTCATATTTTTATTTAAGGTCATCATTGATTAAATTATGCTTTGCTATTTCCTGCTTTGTAGAAACATCATCAGTGAGTCTCATTTATCTTCTCATTTCCTCATTCTCTGATTTTGGTAATTACAGTGTTAGTTTTGTCCTCTTCGGGTTTATGACAATGGAGTTTTCCTTAGGAACCGTTATTTCTATTATGTTCACTTTATTTCTGTATATAAATGTATTTTATACTCATCAACAGTCCTTTTGTCATAGTGCCTACATTTTAATTTGGTGGTACCTTAACTGCCTGCATTTTGTTGTCAGACTCATTTTAGAAAAGTTTTCTTCTAAGTACTTTCATACTTAAAAATAGAACTTTGTATATAAATGATCATGCATACTATTCTTAGGTGATATTAATCCATTGTCTTTTGAATTGGACATTACTATATTGGAATCTGTTACTCACCCCCTGTAAATATATTTTGATTTTGACTTCTCTGTCTGGATGTTTAAATAATTCTTCGTTCTCCAGATCCAATAGCTCAAATAACGTACGTCTCACTATTGAGAATGATGTATTCAATTTCCCTGGAACATGGGATAGCCTTTCACTCGGAAAATTCAGATTTATTTTTCAAGGGAAATATCCCATCATTTTATCTGACTATTTTTCCTTACTTATGGGATTACTGTGTCAGAAATGCTGTTATCTTATTATCAGTTCATCATTGCTTGCCCTCTTGCCATGCAAATTTTGCCCTAATTACTTTAGTTCCTTTGCCATTTTCATGCCCATTCACTGTGTTTATCTCAAGTCTCCTCTGTGACGGTAATTTGATTTTCAGTGGCGTCTCTTATGTTTGATTGTACTTTATAATTTATGTAGTAGCTCTCTAATGATGTTGTTTTGGACCTTAATTTGTTTCCTTAGGTCTACAATGTTGCTTTTTTATGTTATTCTGCTATTTTAATCTAGATCTCTCATTTTATTGAATTTATTTTCATGTTCATTGAATCCTTTGTGGGAAGCAACTTGAATTTCTGTCTGTTCCCTACCCTTATATTTCTTCTGGGTCCAGTGCTTTGCCTCCCGACTCCCCTCCATGTCCTCTGATTGTCATTGGCTGTAGTGCTTTCACATGCATGTCTTGGACCTTGCTCCTGTAGGAGTGGCTCTGTCGGGACATTCTAATTGTTCTCAATACAGTAGAGGTTACTTCTAGACTTACTTGGGGCTCTAGTTTGCTGGATGATATTTTAGGTTTCAGGCGTTCTTTAACAGCCAGCAGGCATGGTCAGGAATGAGTTCAGCTGACACAGCATCACCCTCTTTGAGAATCCCCAGCTCTGTTGACTTGGTATTACTTCCTGTCTGCTTGGACAGTGAGTTGTGTCAGGTTTCAGTCAGGATTCCCAGAACCTTCACCTTAGTTACCCGTCTCCTGAGTCCTCCACAGCCACCATAGCCCCTCTTCACTCAGAAAAGAAAAGCATAGTGCTAGCTATAGGATTTGCATTTAGATTTCTGGATATTAAGAAGAATTCTTAGGCTTTTGCCCAAACTCAAGGGCTTAAGGACCAGTAAAGAACTAAATCCTGATCTGCCTTTCTGCTCTTCTTCACAAAGTCTGGAAGTTTTGTTTTGTTTTTTCCATAATCAATTATACTTTATTTTCATTTCTTGTTATAGTGGTTAATTCGTGTGTGTGTGTGTGTGTGTGTGTGTGTGTGTGTGTGTGCTAAAATTTGCTTTTTATTCCATTAGTTCATAGGGGAGGTAAATTAGGTTATGTGTTAGAATCCATTATCTTCTCAGTTAAATATTCTGCTAGACAAATCCCTCATAGAATGATTATACTAACAAGAAACGTGAAACACAAATTGTCAACCATAATTTAAATAACTCTTCAATGCACTTTTTAAAATACAGAAAAATACCTCTTAGGCATGACAGAATTTTTTTTTGAGATTTCCTGATTATCTACACTTTTCACTCTCAAATATGGAGAATGCTAGAAAATATTTGAATGAACAGCAAAAATAATTCACAAATTTTTGTCAGTATGCAGTGCTAAGAATTGAATGACTTCTTTTATATACTATTTCTGTCATCATACAACACATGTTATCATTTATAACCTATTTTTCTTAGCATGTTCTCATTTCTTTCATAGTTACAATTAAATCTATAAACATGTCTATAAATTATATGTTTAGATGTATAGCTTTGTGTGTTTATTTATATACATAGCATTTTAAATATAAGTATTTATGTAATACTATTATTTCCATTTAATTATGTTGACATGCACATATATATGATTACATAGAAAGGCATATTTTAAAATATGTGATTTTTACATATGCACAGATTATATGTATATATGCAACCTTATTTATTATTTAATATGTAACAATTTTATATATGCATTCTTAATTATATATTCAAGCTTAGTCATTATATATACATATACATACAATATACATACAGAATTAAGGTTGTGTGTGTGTATACAAGCTTCATTGTTGTAGTTGCCACTGTGTAGTCGATGCCTTTATAGCAGACGAATCAAATTTCCAGCCCCTCTGTTAACAGAGATGTGGCAGTAACATCAGTAAGCGTGTAGAACTAGGACCTGAGACAATTCTGGTACTATTTTTAACATTGGTTTGAACCTCAAGACACCACTGTTCTAATTTAGTTCTTGATGCCACAATTAAAGAGAGGAATGGAAAACTTAATCCGGATGTAAAGAGAAGCAACTGGAACTGAGAAATGCTAATTGGATTATTCGTCTGGATAAAGAAAACTGAGCAGAGATCTAAAATAGTTTTGAGCACTTACGAAAGTATTCTACAATAAAGGTCAAAGACCAAATATTCTTTATCTTCATAGCACATAGAAGGTAATTTTTAGGTGGGAGGAATTTTGCAGCATATTGTGCTCACAATAAGAAATACTAATGGAGAATAGAAAATAAAATAGAATTTTTTTTTTTTTTTTCTTGAAGATGTTTAAAATAGCTCTATCAGCTATAGCAAAATGGTTTATAGTTTTTTCTATTTGTTGTTTTGGAATTTTTTTGATTATTTTGGATTTAATTTTTTCACTCTCATTACCTTGATTTTTTTCAGGATAATTGACTGATACCTCAGTTAATATATATATATATAACACCACACCCATGGCCAGAGTTCTAGTGCCCATCACGACTGTCATTTTCACTCTTTCAGCTCCAGGTTTCCTCCCCCTCCCAACTCTTTCATCTCTACTATAAACACAACTTTGGATCCTGTGAGCTTTGTTGGTTTGTTTTTTCTCTTTATGTTTCACATTGGGTGAAATCATCCAGTATGTGTCTTTTTCTCGATGTCTTATTTTTTTTAGCAGAATCACCTGAAATTCCATCCAGGTATTGTTAAAAAGCATGATTTTTTTTTAAATAGCTGAGTCGAATTCCATTGAGTATAAATACCACAATGATTTTATCCAGTCGTCTTTCCATGGGCATTTAGGTTTATTCCAGACTTGGTGTTCTGACTTGTGCTGCTAGGAAAATAGGGGTGCGATTATAATTTCTGATTAGTATTTTTGTGTTCTTTGGCTATTTGCCTAGAAGCAGGACTGCTGGATCAAATAATAGATCGTTTTTTTTAGGACTCTCCATATAGTTTTCAAAAGAGATCACACTAACTTACACTCCCTTAAACATTATAAAAGAGTTCGTTTTTCTCCATTTCCTTGTCAACATTTTTTTCTAGTCTTTTTGATAAGGCAATTTTTGCAGGTGTGAATTAACATCTTATTTTGTTTTTTATTTGCATTACCCTGTTAATAAGTGATGTAAAACAATTTTTTCATATGTCTGTAGGAATCTCGGTATCTTCTCTAGAGAAGTGTCTGTTCATATCTTCTGCCCATGTTTTGAGTGTCTCATTTAGTTTTTCGTTGTTGAGGTGTATAAGCTCATTATAAATTTTAGACAGAAAACTGATCGATGATGTGCAAATATCTTCTCCCAGTCAGTAGAATGCTTTTTAATTTTAGTGGTTTCTTTTCATAGTATAGAAGCTTTTTAGTTTGATATAGTCCTATTTGTTTAATTTTACTTTTGTTTCCTTTGCCATTGATGTCAATTGCCCAAAAAGCATTTCTGAAGCTCATATGTTGGAGTATATTGCCTGTGTTCTCTCCTTTGCATTTTATGTTTTCAGGTCTTGTATCTAAGACCTTACATTTTAAAGGAATATTTGTGTATGATATTAACAACTGGTCTGGGATTTTTTGCAGGTAGCTATCCAGTTTTTCCAATACCATTTGTTAAGAGAGTCTTTCTTCTTTCTACTGTATGTTCTTGGTTTCTTTTAACTCTTCAGATATGTTTGGTTTTATCTGGACTTTCAATTTTATGCCATTGTTGCATGTGCCTGTTTTCATTCCAGTACCATGCTGTTTTGATAATAATTGCTCTGTAATAATCTTCCGTTCTCTGAGGACAACTTAGCTGAGAGTAGCCTATAGTTTGCCTATAGTTTGATGTTTCTAATAGTCTATTGTAATTGCAGTTTGCTTTAGAAGAAAGGCATATCCTTAAGTTTTAAATGTTGTTTTTATGTCACATCTCCATAACTACTACTCATTTTTAACCAGAAATTAACAGAGGGTTTGGCTATACAGTGTCTGCTTATTTAATAAATATTTATTGAGCATCTTCCCATGTTTGGCCTTGAGGATATATAAGAATCCTGTCCTTATGATTTAAAAGCTTGGTTGGTAACCACAATGCCATGAATTCTGTTGAGTCACTTGATTTTCTGTCTTGTTATTTTCAGTAACAATGTATTTATACTTGCTTGAGAAAAAATATATAATTGTTAAGAGCCAGATCTTTCTCTCTCTCTCCCCCTTCCCCTTTCCTTTTTCCCTCCCTCTCTCCCTCTCTTCCTCTCTCTTTCTTTTTCTCTTGCTCCTTCTCTTCCCCCTTCTCCTCCCTCTAGAAATAATCTCTATCATGTTATATTTAAACACATCTTTTTAATAGAAAATGTTGAGAATAAAATTCACAGCTTAAAAACCAATTTCTGAAAACAATGGCAGCCCCGGTCAATATTAGTATCAAAGCAAAAATCAAGTGTGATTTTCTTTCCAAGGTGAAAGGCATTCTAATCATTGAAGGATAGAACCCAGCTAAAAGTCTTTTTAGGACATTAAAGACAGGTATGTGTGAGAGACAACTTAAATAATTAAATTCAAATCTCATCAATCAGTTGTACAGAGGAGACCAGATATATAGGTACGAAACAGCAAACTAGAGAGAAATATTCAGCAGATTTGAAGTTGCTTGTCACATATGAAAAGTGTCGGAGCGAAGAATTAGACTGCATAGAGCTACCTCACACAGCACCTTTCAAAAACAGGAAAAGGAGGGCATGCATTTAAAGATCCAGTTAGCTTAAAGTTGCTTTGACAATAAAATAGATGCAAGAAGACTGGAACAAAAAGAGTGAGAGCAATTTCTAATTTATGAGTTGTGCATTACTTTTGAAACACCATTCCATATATCTGCAGTTGTTTTGAGATATGCTTAATATGGAAGCCTGAACTGATAAAGAGTATTTACCCCATCCTAAGCTGTCCCTGAATCTGGATTAGTGCCAGAAAATTAATTTGTAGTAATCTGAAAGTGATTATATATGAAACTATGACTCCTAAGAATAGAATGATCTTTTGATAAAACTGTGATACTGTACTTGATAGAACTCATTCATTTTGATATAGAGGTAGTCTGATGCATCAGCAGGTTATTTTAGATATTATGTATAATCAGCCTGTTCAGATATTTGGGTTCAAGAGAAGACTAATGAATCTATATCCACCATTCAGTAACAAACTAGCTAACTCTAAAGGACCTTGAGAAGGAGAGACAGCAGTTCTGCTGCAAGGAAAATTCGTAGAAACCACTGTGATCTGGGCAAAAAGAAGCTAAATAAGGACAATGCTATTTTTTTCCTTCTAGTAAATTCTCACCATCTATTATTTTCCCTTGCTTCTTGTTTATCATTCATCAGTGTGATTTGTGCTGCCTGATGTTCATTTAAGCTGCCTACATTGGCTTTAAAACATATGATTTGCAATTCAAAGAACAGTTGTAAATCTTCATAACATATAGAATCTTCTCAAAGTCAGGAAAATGTGGAGTATTAATTATGTGTATTAAAGTAATATTTTAAAATTAACCCACATTTATTACATACTTAAATAGCTTGAAATATATAGCTAAAAATGTATGTAAAAGTAAAATCAGTAGAAGAAAAGCCAAAAAAATATTAGGAACTATTAGTGGATGTTATTAAAAATGCTTATGAGATATCTATTATGTGAATTCAAACAACACTATTTAGGTTGTTGGTGATAATTTTGGGTCTGACATTGCAAATGAATGTTTAGTATATAAAATTAAAAGTCAAGTAAAATCAACTTTAAGGGAAAAAGCAAATGTATAGAAAACTTATCCAAAATTCAGGTTTGGTTATATAAGTCTAATAATTTCAATATAGTGGCAAATCTCATCTGTTAGTTACTTACAATTATGATAAACACTTTGAATCACATTTTTCCCAAATTTCAGTAGCTTGTTAATCTAAATTGGTCATATTCATTTTCTTACTGCCTTTCCCAAAATATTCTTTATAACTGTACTATAAATATATGAGAAAATACTAACATCCAAGATCTGAAGGAAATATAGGTGATTTATTTCTGGCTATTACATTGATTCTAACCAAAGAAGAAAGCATAATTAAAATCAACACCTTGCTGGAAATATTTTTGTAGTATTGCATGTGTATATTAAGCAATTTCTGAAATGCACTAATACTATGTAAGTGGAATAATTTTATACTCTCGATAATTTATGGCACTTAATTTTTACTAGTCCTTAAGAAATTACTGCCCACCAAATAGTTTAAAATAGTGAGGTTATTCCTTCCACAAAAGTAGATAGAGAACTATATAATATTCAAAGGAAATTAAAAGAAAATGCATATGCTTTGAGTACCATCTTTAAGAATCATGGTCTGGTTGGAAATAATGATTATGTGAACAATATCTTAACAATAACGCATGGCACACAAGTTGAACACAGAGAGAGCACTGCAAAATGGAAAATACATGCTAAGCTTCCTGAAAAAAAAATTTGTGGAGAAAGTGATATTTGTGTGTTTTGCAAAGAGAATAAATAGAAGTTATATCATCTGAGAAATGTAATTCCAGACAGGGATCTATCATCAGAAAAATGCTGAAGAAATATATCCACAGCCATTGAAAAGTCATATTCACTCCTTAGTCTTAGTTTCAAAGGACTCCAGAACTGTGAAAGGTAGAACAAGATTATTTCTAAATTCGAAATTCTGGAGAGCAATCTTAAAATAGGATGATAGACCCTAGTCTATTTATCATAATAAAAACCAAAAAGATCAAATAAAAAGAGTTCCAAACTAATTCTATGGGGACTGTCTCAGGTACTATCAAATTGGTGAAAATGAGTAACACTGGGTTATAAAAGGAGACGATATTCTATAGGATGAAATGGAGACATCCTTCTTTGGAGAGGTGAATTCACCAAGCAGTGGTTGGATGTCTATGCTCAAGATGAAATAGAAAACATTTCAGAATGAAAAAAGAGAATGAACAAAGACTTGTAAATGAAAGGGCTAGCTACAATTGTTAAATTGAGTCACAGGGGGTATGTGAAGGTTGTGCGGGAATAACAACTTCTGAAAAATGTGTCAAATTAGTTATGCATGATGTAAAAGCAAGGTTGAAGGGTTTTCCCCTAATTTCTCATCAGTCCCAGGTCTTACATTTTGAGCTTTTTAAGAGGTTCCAAACTGTGTTATCTGAGAAAATTCCTTAACCATCTGTATCTCTGTCCCTTCATTTGTGAAGTGGAAATACTAGAACCTGCTTGGAAGAATTGTGGTTGGAATAAGAAATTTAAAAAATGATTAGGCTAATAAATTGTGCATAATAATTTCTTAGTAAATATTGACTGTTGTTTAGTAAGTACATGGTCAAAATCTATGATAAAATTGAGAACAAAACCCAAAAGAGACAACTAAGGTCTCTTCTTAGAGGCACAAGAAATATTGTTGATATATTTTGGTTCATTGTTAGTGAATTTGGTGAAAGAGTCCAAAAGAAATTTCATACAAATATTTTTATCAGGTATAAATATATAATTGAAACTGCATGCAATGGGAAGTGATCTCTTCAGAGAAGCTCTCAGTAATGTTTATTCATATCTTAGTGTATGAATATTAAATGCATTCCATCTGATTCATCTGAATTAATTTGCCCTTGTGAAAGATTAGACCATTTAAAAGTTGTTTAGTACTACGAGTTCAAATGTTTATTGTAAAATCAGGAAAATGAGACAGGAAGGGGAAGGGAAGGGGTGAGAGGAATTTCCAAAGTTATTCAGTAGAAAAATCAGAACTTGAATACTGGACAATTTCCATTGGCTCTTTCATTTTTCTAGAAGGTTGTGGTCCTCAGAGACTGCAAATTTACATTGACATCAGGGGAAAATTTTGCTGATGGTGGTTGTAAAGAGCAAAATAAATTGATTATACTCAAAGGATCAACATTTAGTATTCCTTACTCACTGAGCATAACAACAGTGACAAAAAACACAGTATAACTTTATGAATGACATATCAACTTCCTATGTTTAAACAAGATAAAGGCCGCTCCATCACTGAGAATTTTAACCTGGGAAATAGAAGTATTCAAAGCTGACATCACTTTAAGATTCCTAGAAGAAAATATGCACATTGCTTTCCAAAATATTCTTCTCTTAGGCAGGATTTGGGACAAAACCTGATGGATTCATTAACAAAGGTGTGCAATATTATATTAATAATTTTATTTCAATTGCAAATTTCCATCTTGAAATAACTGGTATTATTCTAATTGAGATACTAAATTAAATTAGTATGTTACATAGCATGCTGAGAAAATAATAATAGAATAGTGGAACACTACACTAGATAATTGTTAGGGCAATAGAAATGTACCCACAGTAAAGAAGATAGTCATTTTCAGTCCCCTAACACCAAGGCCAGTTTCAACAGGGAATGAGTCCATCACATTAACTAAATTCTAATGACACTCTGGAATTAAAGGGAAGCCACCTTTCTAGTCTTAGACTCTGAGCTGTCTCAGTCCTATCAACTTTCCTTTATTTACTTATCAGCATAGTTTCCAGAGTTGCATGCACTTTCCCCGTGCTTTATGTAGGTCAATTGGATACAAACACTGGGGTGTTCATGTTTATCATATGTACTTTTTTTTCTTTCCTGTGGCAAAAAGATCAGTAACTGACTCTGTTTTTCTGTGTTTGGGGGAAAAAGCGACAATGATATGTTCAATGGTAGTTTCTGTATAATAAGCAAAGATTTTTATAGAATTATTTACATTACAAAACTTTCTCTCTAGAGCAGTGTTTGTCAGTCAGTTGAAGACCTTAGCATGCCAGTTCACATTCCCACCCACTCACTTTTTGTTTTCTGTCTTTGCAGTTCCGCCATGGTTTTTAAATCACCCTTCCAACCTCTATGCCTATGAAAGCATGGATATTGAGTTTGAATGTGCAGTCTCTGGAAAGCCTGTACCTACTGTGAATTGGATGAAGAATGGAGATGTGGTCATTCCTAGTGATTATTTTCAGATAGTGGTAATTATCTTTTTTCATACTAGTTTTACAATCCCATTCATTGTTTACTATATTTTCAGTTGCTTTTCTTCCCTGGGATAAATGTTTCTGTTGGGATTTTGTACAATGGATTAAGAAAAATTGTTCTAATAAGCAATTTTTTTTTAAAGGAAGGGTACAGTCAGGAATGAAGACGGGCAGAGGCAGGCAGACAGAAAGTGAGAGGAGGAAGAAGTATTTTATTTATTTTATTTAGTTGTTCATTTGATTGTTCCCTCCAGCCCCAGGACACAAACCTGGGGCCCTGAGATGGATGTGGACTGTGCCATCCCCTACTCCACCAGGGCGTGCCAAAAATTATATTTTGACTTAGACTTTCTGAGATTAAAAAGAGTGCTCTGAGAGTCTAGCTCTCTTGTTTTACAGAAAGGTTTTAAATAAAGGGAAAACAGAGGACCAAGTTATCTTTCCAAGTATTCTCACTGCTTGCTACTGGGAGAATAGAGTTTTTAATCTTGTTCTAGACTAAATTAAGCTAGGAATCTTTTGCTTCTTTGACTTTTACCCATTGTAAGAAAGATTCAACAAGATGTTCTTCTGCTTAATGGTTATGGAAGTTTTACTTTGATAATATATACAGTGTTCCTTTACTACTCTTCCAGATAAGACAGCTGATCCTCCATGAGCAGTAGAGAAGGATAGTGGTAACAAGTGCTGGTAGAGAGCCCTTCAAACCCCAGAACTGACATTGCTTGTAATACAGAACATCGGTAGGAATTCAAGCTAAGAACATTAGTTCTTGTGGTTTCCATAGGTTCTGGTGCACTCTCTGTCCCTAACTTGTGGGGGATAAGAGGGACAAGATTATATTCACTGAATTGTCGTCTTGGTATGCAGTTAGTGCTCAATACCTATCACTGTCATTACTGTTTTTTGCCATTCCAGCAGAATACTTTGCTAATCAAGAAATACTCTGTAAAATTTTTTCCTTTAGGTATAGGTTGTCATTGGAACTTCTGAACCCACTTATATGAATATGTAAGAAATATGACAAACACTTCCTAAATATTAAAGAACTTGGCAGCTATTGAAGAGTTCAGGTCTATGTTTTTGATGCTGGAGATGTGGACATAACCCTGTGCAAGAACGACGGTCTTGGAAGCCAGGTCTCCCAGCAGATGGAGGCTAGGGTCTTCAAGTCTAGAATATGCTCTCTCATGGCCTACACTTGCTCTCCTTAGTTGTTTTCTCTTCTGCAATCAGTCAACTTTCAGAAACATTCACAGTGTCTTTGTGCATACATTTTGTCACACTCTAACGATTCTTAAGGAATAAATCCATAAAGCATATCTTTATTACTCCTTACTATTTTTCACTTGTAGTTACATTTTTAATTGGTCAGGATGAGTGCAAGAAAGGAGAAAAATTAACTGTGTGAATGCCACATCAGTCCATTAGCCCCTTTAAATGCCATGTTATTTCCACTACTACTGACTTGAAAATGATCTGCCGTGGCCAGCTTGACATGTGTTTTATACGCTTAAAATAAATGTTACTTGCATATAAAGGAAATTGCTGAATGCCCTTAAGGACACATGTTAAAATGCAACATTTGTTTTTTTCCACAGTTTGGAAAATCTTTCTCCCAGCATGACTCATTACAGTCTAAATGTTTCTTTTCCTAAGGTGAAAAGAAAATGTACAGTATGAGACCTCTTCACATTACATTGTGCTTACAAATATTTCCCCCATAGCTCCAGAAATAGGAGTCATTGTTTTACATATAACACTTAACACAAAGAGTAACTTATGTGAGAATTGTTAATTAGAAGTTAGTCAGCTTTATCTAAGAATTTTACATCAGCCAGAAATTGACTACAAGACACTAAAAACAATTAAGAATTCCCCATGAGGTAATATTTATCTCTTAATGACTTCAGGGGAAGTGATTTAACACGTCTCACTTACTGAACTAATTCTTACACTAATATCGAAGATAAACTGAGTTAGTATAATTAAATGCTATCTCCTTATAATTTTATCATCCATCCTTGAAAAAGATGGTAGCTCAATTTAAATAAAACAGGAGGTAATGTTGCTGCATTTAATTTATGGATTACTAAAGTTGAAATATTCCAGCCCTGTAACAAGAATAACATGGATATTAAATATGCAACCCACCCCCCCCCCACCCGCCCCCCTGCTCATTTAACCCAAATGGGTACATGTCAAAGTAATTACAATTTTAAAAGGCTTTTCAGGCTTTTTTTTTCATCTTGGTAAACTCTTCCAGAAAGTATCAAATCAAGATATCTTGTCCTTTAGAAGCTATATTTATTCCATTTTGCTTTTTCTTCCCCAAATGCTCCTGAACCTGTTTCAGAGCAAGTGAAAGAATGAGATATCTTCTCATGTTCACCTTTCTTTCCTTCATACTTGATAAAGGAGTTTTCTGTTCACTGCTCATGTAGATATTGAAGGTAACATTTGGTTTGTAAGTATAGTTCTCCATGCAGAGCTAGGGTAAACCAATGATGTGGATTCAGCTAAGTACTGGGACTCTGTGACTTTCCCTCATGATACAAGACATCACTGTGAGGCTGAGAACCCTCAAGACTTCTTGTATTTTCTGTGAAATGTTATTAAAACTTGCTTATGTTCATTTTGAGTTTCTTGGTTTCTAAAATATTCCACCTGGGTTTTTAGAATTGAACGTGTATTGCCAACTTAGAGAAGTAAACATCGATGTTGATTTACAGTGATGCATACCTGAAACTTATGTGATATTGTAATGCATTGTTCCTTCAATAAAAAATGATGATTAAAATAATAAAGAAAATTTCACTGATTTCCTTCCTTCTAGGGGGGAAGCAACTTACGAATCCTTGGCGTGGTGAAGTCTGACGAAGGCTTTTATCAATGTGCAGCTGAAAACGAAGCTGGAAATGCCCAGTCCAGTGCACAACTCATTGTTCCTAAACCTGGTAAGATTAGGGGAATATGGCTGTGGTCCCTGTGGTGATCATATACATTCCATTTATAAAGTATGATCATTTTTCCTGTCTCTCAAAGTCCCTCAGAAATTATTTCATTGTTTAATCAATGTATGCATTTGTGTATTGATATATAGTCTTTTTAGCAGTTATATACATATGTATATATATATATATTTATGAAGGTATATACCAATATTTCTGTCTAATCTATATTCTTATATATCCAATGATATTTTGATCATGAATATATATGCTTCTGTGTGTCAAGTCAGGAACCACTAAATCACTAACTTCTCCATCTTTTGTGATCTTTATGCTTTTCAGTTTTTTATTAAAATATAGAAATATATATATATATATATACTATGTATATTATATATAAGTATATATATGCATGTACCCTTGTGTATAATAATGAACTAGTGGAAGTTGGCAGAAAAGGAGAAGAAAGTAAATTTCATTTTCTCTCTTTTATAAACAGTTCTTGATAAGTAGCCCTTTCTTCTATAATTGATAAAGTTTTTGTTTTATTTTGTTCTATAGTCCTTTGGAAATTTAATATGGTGGCACATTTAAAACTAGAATAAATTAGACATGTCATGTCATACCTCCTAACAATGTGATTCCTGCCAAGAAACAAAGAAGACAAAAAAATCAAAAAGAATGACCAAAATGACCCACTGCTTTGAAATGTAGGGAGACAAAAAAAAGTAAAACGTAGTCATTTTTTTAAACCATGCACTGAAGAGCTGTTTATGTAGATATGAATACTTAAAAATATTAATTTCCCCTTTCAAGAGTTTTCATACCCATGGCAACAAGCTAAACGCCCATCAACAGAGGACTGGATAAAGAAGTTGTGGTCTAGATACTGAATGGAATTCTATGCAGCTATGAAAAAAATGAAATTGTGACCTTTGCAACAATCTGGGTGGAACTGGAGGGAATCATGTTAAGCGAAATAAGTCAGAAAGTAAAAGAGAAATACAGGGTGGTTTCACTCATATATGGAATTTAGAGATGAAACAAATAAACAGCTAAGCCCCAACAAAAACCCACAGACAAAAGATGGTGGCTGCCAGGGTTGGTGGAAGGCGGGGGGAAGGAGAGAGGGAACAGGCGGTGGTGAGGGACACTGGAACTCTGGTGGTGGGTGTGGTGAGTGATACCCATAGACCGAGATGTGAATTCAGTACCTTAAATGAGTATGGTTTTATAAACATAAGTAATAAAATTATTACATCAAAAAGAATTTCTGTACTATTTATAAGTTAATTTCAGCTATTTTCCATCAACTTCTTTCCTCTTGACATGATTCAGTCTTACCTTAATCTTTCTCTATATAATTTCAATAGAAGGTAGCTGAATTGTATGAAACATAGTGTTTCTCTGATGTCTACCATTTAATATGTACCTATTAAGGCCTATTTATTTTTTTGCATCCTTCACCAATTATCTGAAGACTCTCAGACTCTTAGATAAATATTCACATGATGACTCTGACACTCTCTTTCTCTCTCTCTTTCTCTCTGACTGAAACAAAATAAAGCAACCATTCAACAACTGTCCCAGATGAGTAAAGGATATTTCCTTTAAGAACTCTCCAGGAGTTAAAATGGATGTTTCACTCTTGTTCAGGATTGCTGTTTTCTCTGATGTACTACTTCTTTTCCCTCTGTTTAATGTGTTTTAAGTGTTAGTGTAACTTCATTTGTGTGAGACTAAATACATTCTCTTCCTCTGAAAGAGTATGGATAAATAGGGGAAAAGGAACCTTTAAAATCAAGGTCTCCTATCGATCCACACTTTAAGAACTAAGTGCCGTCTCATTACCAACAACAACATGGACTGACTTAGGCTTCTCTCAGCTGCTTCACAAGTCACAGAACAAGAGAATTCTAGTTAACCATGAATTTCTGCTAAGGCCATAGAGCTGAAAGAAATATAAGAGAGTCATCCCATTTTTCTAGAGATGGGTGAGATATATTCTCCTAAGAATTGTTGACATTGACCAGAGAGTCCCAGTGGTCATCTCTGCTACTACTTGGAAGTTCTTGCAAGTGCTGGAATTCATAGGATTTGAGCAACTCCATAGTATTTTCCCTTCCACACAAGCAAAGTTGTAGAGGCATCAAGAAGCTACCTTGGACAGATTGCGTGTATGTTTGTTGTTATAATTTTTAATACCTGAATATAAGGCTTATAAAATACTTTAAGATGACCCCAGAGTTAGAAGACTGGTCCAAATTGCTATTTAGGGTAGAAAGTAGACCTGGCAGGATGTGTTTCAAAGTAGATGACAGGAGGGAAAAAATCGTCTTCTTAAAATTATAACATTTCAACTTATTCAATAAACCAATTATGATATTCAACTTACCTTTTACAAAGAAGCTCTGATTGCAACAGATAGCCCTTGTTTAGTGTGCTATTGTTTTTCACTTGAGACTTGATTCATTTGAGTCTGCGTGATCATGAAAATCAGGACTCCTCTTTGAAAAATATCATTTACCTCCTCCATAGGGCAAGCTTTGGAGAATCTTCATCATTTCTTCCTCTCCCATCTTGATGACAAAGTGTTGTTAGTGAATTTACTCTCTTGGGCAGAGTTGAATGTATTTGGCTGGGATTAGAATAGAAGTAAAAGGAAATGGAGACAAACAAAAGTGTAACAGTTCACCACTGACTGTCTTACATGCCCCCTGTCAATGAAGGATTGCTTTTTCCTGGCTATTTAATCAGTCCTTGAAATAATTGCTCTCCATTCAGTTCTTTAGAGATACTCTGTAGGCCACATGCACAGATGGCAGAAAGTCCAGCTATAAATACAGATTTAGCAATGAGATTGCCCATGGTAGAAGGAACACAGACCTCTCTGCTTAGTTTCAACAATAAATGGCTACCATGTATTTGGGGCACCTTGTGGGTCCACATTCCCCAACTGTTCAGTTTTGCACTGTCCACAGGCTTGTGGTTGAGTTACTCTTGGCAACCATAACAATCTGCTTCTCACTGAAGCTCACACAGTGGCCAATTTGAGCCAGTGGCCATGTTGGTGAGTATTTGCATGTGCCTAATGTCGTTTCCACATCGTGTTATATAGAGTTAGCTACTCCCTTGTTAGCAGTGAGTCACTTAGGAAATAGTAAAAACATAATCTGTAATATTAAATAGAAGTAATGACTTGGTTTTTGCTTCAGAAAATAAGTTTAGGAAAAATACTGAAATTCGTGCAAAATAGTATGTGAAATATACACATTATTTTTTTCTGGATAAAGATCAAAGATCATTCTCATTAAAATATGCTTAATACTTTGGAAGTTCTGTCAATCATGGTATATATCTAATACCATATACACATTTTCATTATTACCATTTATCTTTTCTATGTATAACACACATATACACACAAAGACACACATTCACACACACGCTCACAGAGTATGCCCCCTGAATGCATAAGAATTTTCATATACATAATAAATACTGAATCATATTGTATACAAGATGGCAATTACAAGTTAAAATAGTTTAGCAAATTTATTGTCTGTTAATTCTAAAAGCTGAATTATAAAAAGTTGTCGTTGGTGTTGGTTGTAGTTTATTTTTGTGGAAGGAGACATTGATCAAGATGTTGGCTTTCAGAGTCCCACCCTTGTGGCTCAGGTGATTGAGATCCTGGTATGTGAAACTTGTAAAGCCTAAGGATGCAAGAGTTCATTACCTGGGGCTGCAGGAAAACCCAAAATAAATAACGACGGTTCTCCCCTGCAGCCCCCCACTCCCTCCCTCCCTCCCTCCTTTTCTTCCTTCCTTCATAAACAAGATCCCTTTCCAAATGAGGGAGATTAACCATAGCTCCAAGTTCTGTGACTAGCCCAGCCAAAAAAGTGTCAAACAGATATGTTGTTAGCTGTCATATAAAAAAGAACTTTTAGTAGTGAAATTATAAACAGATAAGCAATAAGTTAAGATCTGATTGGTGTAGCTAATGCTGGTAAATTAATTACTGTTGAGTCACCATCCAATAAACTGGAGTATTGGTAGGTAGGTGATAGTTAAATTAAGAAACCTGTTTGTTAACTAGGTGGAAAAGTTAGCAATTTTCTAGTGCTGAGTACTGGGATTGGGAGCTGGGGAGAGTTTGATAGGGAGCAAGGTGAAAAAGATAAATATAAGCTATCAGTTATCTCTCAGTTAATTATCCTGGTTGCCCCTGATGGTAGCATTCAGTGTCCAGGTACTGGTCTGCAGTGAAGATAACTGGAAAAACTTAACTTTTGGGCAGGAGAGTGGGAGTAAGGGTATGCAATTGGGCCCATGCAGTTGGGCCTGCTGCTATGATGCGGTCATAGGTAGTCTGGAATATTTGTAATTTAATGATAGATGTGGATGAAGATAGAATGAAGTCGTCATGGGAAGGAATAGGTGTTATTATAAATATTTCTGAAATGTAGATTTGCTTGGCCAAGGTATCACATCAGACCTTCCAAGTGAATAGGGGGTATGTGTCTCATATTAATATTAAATATTCCCTATGCTGGTTTGGCTTTTTCTTTGACAATGATAACCAAATAGGATTTTCCACTAAAGGTAGGGGAATATATTAGTTAGGCAGTTGGGAAAATATGAGATATTATCAACCCCCTATTACCTCTTGGAAAGGTTACTGATTACAAGTGATATTGAATTATAAACATTGTTTTAAGTCAGTATGTCATATATCCTAAAGTTAGCAGAAGTATATGTCTGCTTATAACCATTAAGGCATAAAATCACAAGTTTTTGACCCTGTTTTTGTGACTCGTCCCTGTCAATCTGAGAAGAATACCTTGAAATCCAAATGGACAAGAGACATATTTGAATGCACAACTGTATAGTTATATATTAACTGCAACAGTTATAGTGTTTCTTACTAAATGGTGACTCTTAGTAACTTCAAAGGGATTGTGTGAAGCAATGAAAATTGTGAAATTAATCTTAATATTTCAGGATCTGTTAGAATTAAATTTGTCAGTGTAACAGCACATAAGCATCTATGTAAGAAAGAAAGTAACTAAAGCTAAAGGAATGTTTTTTTTTTGATCTGATATTAGTCACTGGTGGTCAATTAAACTGAATTTTGTCTCTTAGTATGAGAAGGGTGACAATGATTTAAATGCTTATTGTTGTATTTAGTGTGGGATCACATTGCTCTTGGAATTCTGTAGATAATTTCCAAGAGCCCTTTCCATGGAGTAGACTAGAACGTCAGTGGACCCATCAGTTTTCTCCTACAAACTGAGATGTCATTAAAACTACAAAAGCTGCCTTTGAAGTTCCATGACTGAGTCTAAATGAATAAAAGAGCAACTTAATATGTTTGAAATATATTTGTAATGTGGTGATATTATGTCATAAGCTTTCAAGAACATTTTCCCCTTTTAATCCTTAATAATGAACTGTAGCTGATAGGATAGTGACCTATTTTTTAGGATGGCTATTAACTTCAGTATATATAACTATGAATTTTCCAATTTATGGAAAAATTATTTTTGCTCTCCAAGGTAAATATAAAAATATTGATCTCTGCTCTTTCTTTTTTTTTTTTTAACCTAAAAGTCTCCTTTCTCTTTGAGAAATGTTGACACATAAATGAACATTTTCTTTGAGAGGCTCAGCCATGATCAAGTTTGGCATAAATCAATCATTTTATCACCTAGTATATGATAATAGACATATCTCAACAGCCTTCTCTAATATATGATATTAGATGTATCTCAACAGCCTTCTCTGGTTTACCTATATAAATTTTCAAAATATATTAGAATATAGAATATTTATAAGCAGGATCTTAGAAAATATTGCCTAACCTTTCCAAGTCTTAAAGTCTCTATTTCCTTGGCTATAAAGTACAGTAGATAATTGTCTCAGAGATTCAGTGCATTGCATGTATGTGAAAGGGTTTTGTAAGCTGTAAATTACTATACAAATATTAGCTATCATAAAAACTTCTATGAGTTTGTTTAGTTATAAAAAGAAATAGTAGGCATTTATTGGGATGAATACAATGACAACTTTCTTCTAGAACATCTTTGCGTTCTCCAAGAGAGGAGTTAATAAACAAATATTTCAACAAAAATGCCTATTCAAATTTGAGGTTTCAGGCTAGTGGACAAGTTAAGGGAAGAAGTCTGTTTCAAAATGAATGCTATGGAAAAGATTTGAGGCCAGGTTTGCAGAATCATTTTAATGACTTGCTCAATCTAGCTTTGTGTTGGCAGAGGTTTCTCAGTAAATAAAGTCATCTTGTTCTCCATTCAGCATGTGCTTAAGGTAAAAGCTAGCTCAGTGCTAATCACGAGGATATGACTATATGGCAGACTTTGAAATTAGAAATGAATTCTACAGAAATATGAAGTATCCTGAGACCAGTGATAGCTATAAATCCATACAATATGAAAGACTTGACAGATTCATAAATATTGATCATATCATACTTGAGTGGTAAACATGCCAGAAAGTGTTATTCGATATCTTTCTTTAACTATATATTGGGGAAGTGGAAAAGGAGATCTTGATTTTTACGTTGAACCCAAGTGATTTTACACTTACATTTATTTTTATATTTTACCTATAAATCAGCCTTTGATGAGAGGCGTGTATATACACACACACATAAATACACATCACAAATATATGAATATATTTTATATAATTTGATATGATATATGCAAAATAAATGTATAATTTATATATTTATATTATATATTCATATTCATATTCTATAATTTTATAATATTATTAGAGAATTTAAAGTTACCTATATAATAATTAATAGGATGTGCATATAATTTAGTAGCTAAAGTTATATCAATTTAACTTCTAACTGCCAAAGTGATAACATTAACATGGATAGAGCTACAATGAAATGTCACTCATATACACAATTTGAAAAAATGAATTATAATGCAATCAAAACAAAGACCTCAGATGATCTTGCAGTATGCTTGGATAGCTCCTCAGGCATGGGCGTGACCTTGAGTGAAGTGATTCTCTTTAGCGCATGACAATTACTAGAAATGATTCAATAGACACCATCACTCCCTCCAGCTAGAAGAATAAGTGCCAGAGTCCTAGTAGGAAGACCTGGATGATCATCATTCAATATATATTGTTCTCTCCTTGTGCCACTCTAATCTATATCTATGTAATAAGTTGTAAAAATAAATGTACTAGGATGCAGGTTGATCTTATTCCCTGGTTTAAAGAGGGAGGTTAATAAGATGAACTACAGCACCCAATAGTACAGCTACAACAGGTCTGAAGTTCGCACCAAGTACTCATTGTTTCCCTCCTCCTACCCAATAGGCAGTCCTCTCAATCTCATCTAACCCTTTTGATAAGGTAACTTGTCTAGTCCATTTGACTTGTCAACTAGAATGACTCAAAATCTTAACCCTTTATAGGTCATAGAATCTGTACTAGTTCATTTGCATTCAAATTGGGGAAAATAAAAACAAGAGACATTCCAGTAGATGATGGTGGGGAGTGGGTAGCAATAATAGTCTTCCTTTTCCCACCTCTTCCTGATGGTCTGGGTAATGACAGAAACATTCCTTCCTTGGGAAGTAGGAACTCTACATCCACAGATCCTAGAGTTTCAAAGATGAGAAACATGCATTCCCCAACAGGATCACTATGATTCTGATAAGCAGGATCTCACATGCTTTAAACTCTTGTATCCAGTTGCTCTGTCTACTGGGCACATGCACTGTATATTGGCCATTCATTTAGAGTATACACTGCCTCCTAGGTGAAGGCATGGCATCTTAAAATATCATGTAATTTATCTCAATTGTGCCTCCAAAAGGCTATCTTTTTGTTGTAGCAAATCAGTAGCTTCTTAGTGGTTGGTATGTGATAGCCTGAGTAGATTCCAGGGTCATAAATTCATGCTCACACTTCTTTTGCTGTAAAGTGAGTAATTTGATCTTTTTAATGTTGTACAGGATCCCATTACGGGATCTCAGAGAGTACTCCTGGCTGAAGATGAGCATAGGAAAGTCAGAATTTGTTGTATTTCAGGAAAAATTACTTTGGTATAAGTTTTATATAAACAATATGCACACCAAAAGGCTCTTCAAGGAATGTATTTTATTGAAGGTTCAGTATTTATCTCTGTTGCTAGTAGGTTGGATGTATGACAATGATATTAACTGTGTATGAGAAACAATAGCTTTTTTGCGTTTGAACCCATGCTTTGAGCATAGTTTTCACCCCTGTTACTAGAGCCTCTTCATGCATGTACCTTTTGTGCTACACGGAAGCCTGGCTGAAGTCACCTGGCTGAATTTCTCTACCCGTTTGATCGTTCAGTTTCTCTTTTATGTAGAATGTAGGCTGGGTTTTAAATGTGTTTCAAAAATCTTTACATTTGGTATCTGTTCCCAAGAGCTCATTCACATCTGTCTTCTCCAAGCCTCCTTGTCCCTAATCTTCCAACCTCTCTAACTCCAGATGCCTGTTTGAGTGGAAAGGTTATTTGTAGAAGAGTGATCGAAAGCCTAGAGGTCAGGACCACTTGCTATATTTCTAGTGTCTGATAACTTATATAACACTTTCATATTGCTATGAGTTGATGATGGTGCCACCTGCATTTTTGGCTTGATAAATCTCAGAGAACAATACTTAATGCGAAACATGCAAAACAATACTGGCTACTTAGTCAGTTGATTATCTCATGGCATATTTGCCCCAACAGGGTCCGATATGCTACCAGCAAAACATATATATATAGAACCCAAGCAAATACAGTGTGAGTCTAGTAGAGCCTGTGATAATATTCCTGCATTAATATAATAATATAATGGTCGCTATAAAGCGACTACTGGGGCATGTCCTGGTGGAGTAGGGGTTGGGCCCAGCTCACGTATATCCCAGGCTCCCAGTTTCGGGTACCAGGCCTGGTGTGAACAACCAAGATGAACAATTAAATAAAATGAATAAAATTTTTCTTCCTCCTCTCTCTGCCTGCCTGCTGCTTCTCACTTTAATCCCTACATGCACCTTTCCTTAGGTAAATTAATAGATAAATAAAGAGCGATTAGATTGTATAGCTTAAGTGGCAGAGTTACTTGCATCATAGCCTGCACCTGTTACATCACTGTCTGTTACAACACCGGGGCACCCTACTCACAGGTTCACACTGACTTTCCACATTACTCAGTGAATGAATCAGAGTATAATATGCTCTGTGTAGAACCCAGCTTCCTAAAATGAGTGGGGATTCTTTGTGTCTTGTGGCACGAGATACCATGAATTGTATTTATAAGATATGTTTTGCTGTGTCCTATACTCTAGAACCTCTAAAATCTGTATTGATGTGATGAACTATTATATGTTTATAGTAAAGGCAATGGGAAATACCACTTAAGTTGGTGGTTGTGCTCTGGGTTTGTGCTGGTTTTACAGAAACCATATTGAGAATTAAATTAGAATATACCAGAAACTACAATTCTTTTAGACATAAAGAGTGACATTAACCGCTGTCGTTCCCCCAGCATGTGTTAATCTAATCCCCAGGATGTGATATGCTATAGTGATGATTGGAATATAAAGTATAGTCAAGTATAAATACAGAGTAGAATATGTATATATATATATATAAAACATATATATATAATATGTAAATAGTGGAATAAAATAAGTAGAATGCAATTTTTTATAGGTCCCAATATTTAAAACAAATTTGAATCTAAATCTCTTTCTATATTTATAATACAAATATATGATTTTTATTTAGATATTTAAATACTTGGATCCAAAGTGCATCCAACAATAAGCAATGTATACTAAAAGTGTAGTAAACATTTTAGAAATGGAGCGTGATATTGCCTTTGACATCAGTCCCCAGATAAACTAACTGGAGCGTTCTCAGCCATGGAGACAGTTAGAAGTCTTAGAACAAAAGTCTTTTGTGTTTTAGTATTTTCAGTCTAATAAGAAACCAAGAAATCAGGGAAATAAAGAGCATTTTAGACTATGTAATAGAACATGCCAACAGAGTTCTAACCAGTCATCATTATAGTGAGATTTATACAAAAAGAGAAGTAAAGGAAAATGCAGAAGAAAATAGCATTTTCAAGAACCATCTTGTGTCAGATACTGTGTTAAGTGCTTTAGATATGCATTATTCCATTCACTTTTGGTCCAGAAGGTAGTACTAATCTCATTTCCACAATTATGAAAGTGTGCTTCAAAGAGGTCAGATTGTGGGCATATATCCACAGTGGTTAAAGAGCTGGATTTGAAAAAAAAACAACAAAAGAACCCGTCTTTAAATTCTAAGAGCCAGCATTAGACTTGATATACCATTGTTGCTTTTTTTCACTCTTACCCTATTTTAGAAGGTTGGCAGTACCATGTGTTACAAAAAATGACAGGTCTTCTAACAACTTGAGAAAGAAAAAGTTCTTTCATTTATTGGTTTTTTATTTGTTTGCTTTTCTTGCTCCCAGAGTTAAGTAACAAGTTCCAGGTTCCACAATAAGTTTAATAAAACGGAAAAAATGAAAGACAGGAAAAGTTTCCTTTCATATAAATATTACTCATAGGTCTTCAGACTATGATACAGTTACATAAACCTAAATGAGTAGTGTATCTACATGTAGATGTCTTTATTACTTTTTGTTGATAAATAACCAGAACCTAATAACGAGAACCTAGGTAATCCTAATTTTCCCTGAAAATATCAACAACACATATTTCTTCATTTATAGGATTGTCCAAGTTTGATATATTCTTGAGAGTAAGAAAATTGTTTTGAAATAAAAATAATCCAACCTGAGATTAAAACATGCATCATTATTAAGCAAGAAAAGCCAACTAGAGATGCCAGTTTCTCTTATTTTCTGATATATTTCTGTCCCAGTTCCTATCTAAATAAATATTTACCTGATAATCAGGTAAAATATTCTTTGGTTCTGAAAGATGCTGAATGAATGAATGAATATGGAAATGTAAAAAAAGAATAGGCTATTTTGAATAGAGAAGGATTTTATTTTTCTTTAAATACTTTTCTCCTAACACTATGGCACTTATTTGGAAGAAGAAAAAAAATATATTACTTGCCTATTTTATATCCTTATCTTGACTTGTCTTCTTGATTTCATAAATACAAAGAGGCAAGAGAAAACAGATCAGTGGCCCAGATAAGCCTTTGGATCTCATGAATTCCAGGTCCAATCTCTGCATTCTGACAACCTGCTTTCTTTTGCTACACGAGCCTTACTTCTCATTATTTAATAGGAGCCTTTGAGCCCCATTCAGATTGGATGCCTTAGTTTTTTAACACGTTTTCCTAGAAAGGATAAGATGATCCTTGGGGAAATGTATTGAGTGAAGTGGTAAATATGTTTTTGATTTTTATATGAGACACAGTAACAACACTAAAACACCTTACCAGGTATGTAGTTTCTTGTAGAATGTTATCCCTGAAGAAGTATTAGTTTCCTGAAGGTAGATGCTCAGGGGTGGCTCAAGCTTCTAGTCTAATAGGGAAGTTTGAAGTAGAACAAACCATTACCATGAGTCCCAGGAGTATGGAAATAAAAGATATAGGGGTAGCACAATGAAGGAGTTGAGCAGCTGTCTCTCGAGGAATCAAAGGAACTCATTGCAGAGGATGTGACATTGGAGCAGAGTTGGACTTTGAAGTTGGGGTATGCTTTTGCAAGCCGTCAAGAAGGACAAATAAATGGTTGGTAGAAGAAACATTAAACTCAAGCCTGGGGAAATAGCACAGAAGCAGAAATACGTGTTCAGAGAAGCATCACAGGAGAGTAATAAGGGGGCTGAATCACATATTCTCTAGAATATGTGAAACGTATTGGATTTTTTGTCTAGACTATGTAGGACATTGATGGCTAGGATGTAAAAGATAGGTATGTTCCTGTTAGTGTTCCTGAAGATAGCTCTGAAAACAGTGCTGATGAACGCTGGGTTAGCTGTGGCAAGAGGAGGGACTGGAAATAGCAAAACTAATTGGGAGGGTGTATTAGCAATAGGTTAGACTAGAGTGAATAAGACCATCTGCCACAGCAGTATGAAGAGAATGAGCACATATATCAGAAGGTCTTCAAAACGTAGAGCGTATTATTCATATGGATAGAAGGATTAAAAGTCTGAGGTGATTCCTAGATGCTTGATTTAACTCATCAGGCATACTTGAAAGAATAGACCAGCAAGAGTGACTTCAGTGTCGTTTTCCATAAGAGCCTGGGTTGTGAATTTGTTGAGGGGTTCTGCCTTGATCAGCTTCACATTTCAAGTACCTGGTAAAGGACCTTACAAAGGCACTCTTAAGTTCTACATTAGAAGTTCTGAAAGGCATGTGCTCTGTTTTATCAGTTACTGGATAATGCCAGATATAAACTGTAATGTAGTAAAAAGTAACGCAAAGGAGATAAATATTTAAAAGATCTCAAAATGTATCATTGAAAATTTTTGTGATTGAAATCGGTAAAATTAATGTTCTGCCTGAAAAACAATAGTGTGTTTTTTTATTCCATAGATTGGAGCAGAAGGAGAGATAAATGTAGATTGTTTTGTAAGATTCCCAGAGGGGAATGGTTATGGCCTGAACTGAATAGTATCTTTGCTCATGGAGAGAAAGATAAATTCAAGGAATAATATGGAAGAGGAAATGGTTAGCAGTTTGCATTTGAATTGAGCTTTTGATGCTGACTGGGAGTACTGTAAGTTGTTAGCATTGCTGATGGTAATGAAAAGCTTAAGGGAAAGTATGTCAGGGCCTTATTATGCATCCTAAATTCCTTGATAGGATATAAGTGGATCATTCTCCTACCCATGAGAAGATTTCCCCTTGTTGCACATATTTTAACCATCATTGAGTAAGGAATCCATTGTGCTGCCATCTTGGAATAATGAAATAGAGTTATGCATTAACATTAGATAACCACTGAGCCCTGTCACTACCAGGACAGGAACACATTGATTCGATTGGTCCTTAAGTATCAAACGGGTGAAAATGATCTTTTCTTTTTTGTGTCTTTCCTTCTTGTGTCTCCTGTCTGTGACAGACAGAGATTAGAATGGAGAAATAAATTTGAAGTGGAAGAACTAACTTTGGCTCTCCGCCACCTGGAAACAATATCCATTTAATTTACACTGACTATCTTTGTTATGGTGTTAAATATAGACTAAATAGTTTAATATGGATTTATGTAATGAGCTCACAAATTGATTTTGCAGAGTATGCTTGCTTTAGGAAATGAACATCTGTTTACGATGACTTGAATGGCATATCTATATGTGGACTCATTTTGGTATGATGAGTGGATTTTCTTAATAAATGATATGAAATAGAATCTCTAGGATCATTTTATCATTCCAGTATTTTAAAAAAGCCCAGAGCCCAAAATAAAACAATTATTTAGAAGCTTTATCTAGGAAGCAGTCTATAGAGTAATAATACTCATGTTTATCTCAGAGTAGCAGGATTCAAAACAACAGCAAAGACCTCTAGTTTATGTGCAACTGCTGTTCCTCTTTACCCCTGTTCAAGAAAACCATGGTTACCTTATTTGAACATGAATTATTTAGACTAAACTATATGCAACTAATTTGTAAAATAAAACTTGCAATTTGAATCCAGAGAGATGCCTTTCTTCACCAGACCCCCATGTTTTGTATCTCAAGTGGCAAATGCAATGTTATTGTAATTTGGTGACTGGATGGCCACCATAATGTCAACCAATCATTCTAAGATTGCTACTAAGATTTGTAATTATAATGTCCTTTATTCCAATTTAAATTCAATAGTGCCTTCACATTACTATTCTTTCTCTTGAAATATGGAAATTTGGGGGTGAGTATTGGGATGGCTTAGAGAAAAGGTTTTTACCTTCTTGAAATCTATACTTTTTCAGAGTCTGTCCCATTTCTCTAAGGTACTATAGACAGGGGAGGCCAGCTTTCAAGAATGGTAATTTATAATCTAAGAATGCTTATTCTAAAATCTGTCATTGTCAAAGGAGAACACATAGGTACCCCTGCAGCAGTAATGGGAATTTTATTTAAGCATACGACTCAATGGGGGCTTTCAGTTGTCTTCTTAAAACTACCCCTTCCCTTATTAATATATGTAAAATAACAGGCCTTGTGGGCCTTTAACATCATTCTACTTTTCAACGGAAAACATTAAATGCAGTAAATAGTCTAATCCATTCTGAAAGCATATAAACTAACCTCACAAACAAAAGAACAAAAATGGTTAGTTATGACAATCCAAATTTATTATGAATCATTTCTCCTGGTGATTAAAATTTAACTCTCTAAGAGACCCTTTTAATAGACTGTCTCTCTTTTAATATAACCATTTTCTATTCTAAAATTGCTTCTCTTAATTTCCACTTTCACATATAACAGAGCTTTGTCAATCCGCTGTTAAAAAATATCATAGTTGAGGAATATTTTAGAACAAAAATTAGATTCAGTAGACAACAATGAAAATAAATAAGGTCTTTGTAACTATTTTTATTCACTAAAAATCACTAAGTGATATCAACAACATTTAAAATTATCAATAATGAATATTTTGCTTCAATTCTATGTATCAGTGCTTGCTTGTGAAAAATCTTCAGACATCTCTGCTCCATAGTTTCCATGTAATACATGTAAAACTATTTTGTTTGTGCTTTGGAAAACACATGCCCTAGCTGTATTATTCCTGGTTTTCTTACCTTGGATAATTAATTAGCATTTTCCGACTTTTGTACCCTACCTCACACTGTGTCCATGCGCTCATTCTTAAAAGATCCTATTTAATCTGGTTTTGTGGATCCCTAAATTCTACACCTTCCTGGGTTCTGCATCTGCTTACCCTTTAACAATGGGCCAGTCTTTCTTTCATAACAGCCTCTACTAGAGAGCCATTCTAAGATCCTTTTTACCTTTTCTTTTTCTTCCAATAAGCTTCCCAGGGCACCAGTGATGAAGAAAAACAAGGTGAATACAAAACCATCATTGCCACATCGGCAGCAGCACAACCTCTACTTCTCTGTGCTGTGTATTAACAAGATGTGTTGTCCCAACTGTCAGTACCTGAAGGAACTATTTTCCTATTACCTCAAATAGGAGTGACAATTAATGTGCGAGATGACATATTGATGACTATGGATGAACTATCCATATACAATTCCTTGTATTTTGCTGCAAGACGTGGTAGATATCTCAGCTGCCTTGGAATGGACTTGGCTTCTGATACGTGGAGCCCTGGTGCTGCAGCCCAGCACTGTATGGTTTGGGTGGTGACCAGCAAAAATGGGCACTGACACTACCGATGTGTTCACAAGTGTTTTGGATCCTTCAATTCTAAAGTTTGTAATACTGTCAAACGTATCAAAACTCAAGGAATTTATAAGACCCCTTTTGGTTAACTCTATGTTAGATTCATCCAAGAGCACTTTATATTCTGAAAATAATACAGACCCAACTGGCACACGATTAGGATACAAGTTTTTAGAGTAACTGAATTTTAACTTCCATCATTATTCAGAATATATAAGGCATTAAAGATACCAGGATTTTGCTATAATACGCTGCTGTACGGAGAGAATGCTGTGGAAAATCTAGCTGTTTGTTCACATCCACAAAGAGAATTAATCAAAATATTGGTATAATCATGTCAACAAATTCCACTACTTTGTTTCTAATTATTTGAGGCTTTGGGGAAAAAATGAATGTTATAATGATGGCAGCATAACCATTGTTTATAGCCTGATTTTGTGGCAGAAACATCTGAATATCACAGGATAAACATGAATGTGGTTGACTTTCTAACTGTGTCAGTTTAGGCAAACTGAATGAATTCTCAGGATTTCCTTTCCACGGTTCTAGGTTAATGTGAGCCAAAAGAACATCTTGTGATATTTGGCAAGTAGACAGAGGTGAAGCCATCATGTTTCAGGACTGTAGGATACAATTGCCACTCATCTACTTGCCTATCTTTCAGCACAAAGGAATGCTCTGGCCACCAGCCCTTCAGGTCTTGCCATATCTTCCATTTCAGTTTCTTCAACTCCTGCCCACGTGTGTTTCTATGTCTGTGATAGCGATGCTGAGAAATCAGTATGGGTTCCAGTCTGTCCTCATGGGTTGCATCTTAGTTTTGTAGATTTCATATTGACCTTGCTTTCTACAGTTCCCACCCATCCCAATCTTTGCAACTTCCTCTCTTAGTAACTTTGGCTTAAAGAGCAGATTCAGTAAAAATGGTGTTACCTACTCTGTATAACCTCTTCTCAGAGCTCAGTTATATTAAATCTTGCAATAATAAATCGTATTCCCTATGACTCCAAATTCTGATCAGACCTTGATGGAAAGAGAGAAACAGCTAGTTTAAGGCAAATGTGCCTTGAGATAGGTTAGAATAAACACCCCAGATTCATACTTACTCCTTGTTCAGATTGCTGCCATGCTCAACAATGAGTATACTCAAAGAAAGACTACAGATCAAGAAGTCTTTTGATAAATGCTGAGAGGTAGGATGGAGAAGGATGCAGACTGCAACCATGTGAAAATTAAACACACACAACACAGAATCTTAAGCAATTTCATAAGATTGTTCTTTTTATTTGAGAAGATTTGAACAAAGGAGAGTAGGCAATAAATCACAAATGCATAGGGTAAATACAATAAATGCAGATTAGCACACCCCACCCCCCAAATATTCTCATCCTAATCCTTAGAATTTTTGAATGTATTATGATGCAAAGGGAATTAAAGTTGCAGATGGAATTAAGATTTGTAATCAGCTGATCTTAAAATAGAGATTATCCTATATTTTTCAAATGGGCCAAATATAATCACAGAGTCTTTAAAATTGGAAGCGGAAGAAAAGAGAGAACATATGATATGTGTGTCTTTGAAGATGGAGGAGGAGCCCACAATCCAAGGAAATGTGGATGGACAACCTTTATAAGCTAAAAAAAAGAAAGGTGGTTATTTGTCTTTAGAACCTCAAGACACAGTCTTGCAAACACCTTAATTTCAACACAGTGAGAATCATGAAAAATGTCTCACCTTCAGAATTATAAAATAAAAAATATGTGTTAAGTCACCACATTTATGGTAGTTGGTTATAGCAATAACAGAGCATGAATACATTTGAATTCAGGTTTATTTGATTAATGTTGCCTCCATATTCTAATCACTTTGTACAATTCTTAAAGAAGTTGCAAAACATTGAGTAGTTAGTGTTTTTGTATTAATATCTAGGATTATCTCTGCCAAGAAACTATGATATTCCATGATAAGAGTTATGGAACTATGAAAATGGGCATTCCCTTTGTGGTTCTTACTCTAAAGACAAAGATAATTCCTGCCAAGCATTTAAAAACTTTCTCTATCATCCAGGTATTCAGAGGGAATCCAGTGTCTAGAACAAGGGGACACAGTCCCAATTAACGTTTCCTGGAATTAATAAAGACCATATAATAAAGTGTAAGAATTTAGTACCAACTAAGCCACACAATCCAGTGTCTAGAACAAGGGGACACAGTCCCAATTAACGTTTCCTGGAATTAATAAAGACCATATAATAAAGTGTAAGAATTTAGTACCAACTAAGCCACACAGAGAAAGAAAAATGTATACCAAAAAAATCCAAATTATACCCATTTTTTTATAAACTAAAATAACTAGGATCGTCACAATTTTTTTTTTTTTATTAAAGAATTCAATTACGGTCCTTATTATATCTCTGTATAATAAATTGGAGTAAACAATACCAAATTTATTACAAATGAGTTTGAATAAACTCTGAAAATCAACTAGTCACTTGAAATTTCTTCCTTAAAAACCTTAAAACCTCTTCAGAGTGGTGTTCTGTGGGTCTCTTGGGTGGTTTAATCCCTGCCCTTTGAACATTAACAAATACTGGTGTTAGGACTAGAGAAATCATTAAAATTTTCTTTTTAAAACTTTTGTTACTAGGCTGACCTATACTTGATTGTACATATATTCCTTTCAAATAAAATAGAAATATAAAGCTATCTCTTTAGATTAAAAGGTGGAAGAGTGGACTCAGTTCCCTCTAAATCTACGTTGTTCGGATGCTGTTTCTTAAATGCAATGCAGTGCAAAGTTATTTATTTTAAGATGTTTGTCAAAATGGTCTTCCTTTCAGAAATCATCTCTGTGGTAAGATTCAATAACGATGAAACAGTGAAAAGAATCGGTCATTTAAGCAGAATAAAGTGAGCACTTCATTTTTTGCACAAAATGTGCATCTCTGTCACTTTAGTTTTCAGTGGTATGCTTTCTTATGCATTGCTCCCTAGTGTTTTTGCTTTAAAAAAAATCAATTGTGTTTATTTTAATTAGTTGTTCCTATTGACTGTTCTCCTAACCTAGACCTGAACCTGGCTTCTTGGAATGTATGTGGACTGCACCAGCCGGAAGTGGCAGGTCCAGCCACCTCCACCAGGGCACATCTCTCTAGTATTTCTTAACAGTGATACCATTATAGCAATGATTTCCTATTAGTTTGCATTATATTTGAATTGTTCTTTTTGTGAACAAAGTTGGCCATGTATCTCTCATATTAAATATTAAAAAAAAAATTAGCTATCAATGAATATTCACTTACTACTTACTAAATTTGTGGTACTTGATAATCTGAATATACTCATAAGGTATTCTATCTAGTTATATATTATTTATACTAAATATGACCAGACGTTCCTCACAGGAATGTGACTAACTTAGTCATTAGTTTTATAAAGAAATGCAATGCATGCACTTGTAGATAATTATCTTCCCTCTCATGCTTCTACTCTTCTATTCTATTTTAACAACTCTGGAAAAAAAGTGGAAATGTATGAGATGTGATAGGGTATGAACAGATCAAAGACAGCATTCTTGGTTCCTATTTTTTTCTAATAAGCTAAGGGCTTTTTGTTACCAGGAATGTGCATGCCTTTGATACGCCTAAGTCACTTTTGCTTTTGCAGGTTCTTTCTCCATAAAAAAAAATATATAATATAAGTTTTAAAAATTAATCTAGAATGGATTATATTCATTTTTTTAATGCTGTTTAAAAAAATAATAAAACACCTTCCTGGGCCCCTGAATGTCCCTTGGCTAAGTACTAGGGTACCCGATGCATGTAACAGCCCTGTTATCACCAGGCAATGGTTACAGAGTTAGCAAATTTGGACTTATTTTCTAAGTGTTTTAAAGTATTTTATGCATATGACAGCTAATTGTTTCATTGCCGTGATTTTAATATTATGTCATACATCATTTTTATTTTAAAATCATTTTTATGTCATAGGTTATTGTGAAAGACTGTGTCAATTACATTTTTAATCAATGAAATGATTCTTTTTCATTAACTTGTATTACCACAAAGGCACTCTTTCATATCAATTTCTAAATCAAACATCATCTAACACTTCAGCTTTGAATCTCTTTGACTTCTTATTTCTTACCATTCCCTCCTACTATTTGCCCATTCCTTTGTCTTCCAGCTCATATACTGAAGCATATACACAGATTTATGAAAGGTGTTCAAAATGGAGGGAAATGTTTTTCTAATGAAAGTGATTTCCCTTACTTACCTGTGATGTCATTTGAAATGCTAATGTCTTCTTTTTTTTCTTAAATCAAAAAATATAAAGGAATATTTTAATAGCAAACAAGTCTCTTTAAAGGCAAATACTTACCTATATTACTTAAATAGCAAATAGAACTCTAACTACCAGTTCACAAGATTAGTGTATACTTTAATTTCTGATAGGTAAAATATCCATACGGGATGCTAGAGGTTAGTTCAAGGTCATATGCTATGGGGAAAAGAAGGTAAGAAGTAGTGTTTTGAGGAACATATAGTTTTTCCTGATGCTGTGGTTAGTCTAAGTCAACAGATCCCATTCCATAGATAATACAACCTTTGTAGAGACTGCACTGTATCTTGGGGTCATCCTGTTTACTGGAATTATAGCAACTCTGTTCTAATGGAGTGTCAGGGGCTGATATAGAAATCCAACATTTGTTCTGCATCTATCCAGAAACACAGATTTATTTCTCCAGGGCATCAAGCTCAGCAAGGGTTAAGCACCAACTATCTGTGCTATGTGAATATAACAAAGAAGGGCTATCTTAGAGGGTGTATGTTAAGTTGGAAAATGAAAATCAAAGACTTCAAATAAATGTAATGTTCATTATACTTAGAATTCATGTAGTCATTATAAAGCAAGCAACTTCGGTTAGCTTTTCATTTCCCTAAAATGCTGAGATAATAAGTATCCAAATGAACAACATTTAAAAAATTTACTTTGGCCCATTTACAAAAAATCAAAAACAAAACAAAAAAAATATTCTTCTTTCTTTTTTATTAGATATATAGATGAATAGATTTTTGACAGATACTTTTAAAATTCAGTGAATTTTAAATACCATTGAGTAGCAAAACTCAACAGGACTGAGATATTCTGCAATTTTATCATTTTAGATTTAGACATAATTAAGACCTCTATAAACTATTATGATTATTTTGAAAATTCTAGATTTAGTACAATTGTAGATTTCTATAGAATGACATTTTCTAATGAAGAGACTCATTATAATGGTGACCAAATTGACATGTTAGACTTCAAAATCTGGAAAAAGGGTTAATTTTAATAACTGCAATGCATTTTAGGAGGTTTATAATTATTTATCATCAGAATCCTAGTGGATTCATGCAAATTTAATGTAACCAGGAAGCTGATTTTTAAACAAGCAGCCCAGGTGACTCTTAAAATCAAGCAAGTTTTGGAACCATTACTTTAAGTAAATAGGCAATGTAAATATTGTACTTTTGCTTTTCATTCCCGTTTTGCTTCTCCCTCAGAGATGAAAATATGTGATCAATTAAAGAAATTAGTGACTAATCCACAATTAGAAAATGAACATTATGAACCAATCATACCATCATACACCTATTAGACCATTAAATAATATTTTCTCATATCCCACAAGTCTGATAAAATATCAGTGTTTTTACTTTGTTTGAAGGTTTCATTTTCAGAACAGAAATCTCGTAGGTAAACATTTTGACAGTGAGAAAGAAGCTAAATTTATAGCTGCTCAAGGAATGTATTCTAATGCGTCAAACTCAAGATCTAACTTACATGAGACCCTTTAGGATGTGATGTAATAATAATATGATAATATTTGAATGGCTTATCTTTTACATTTATTTTACTTACAATTACCAGTACTTCTCTATCTCTCTTTGAAATAAGGAACCTTAATTATCTTACATATATCAAGAATATATTATAGACTCTGGAACTTTAGTTGAGGAAATTAGTTACTATTCAGTTATGTACAAATACATACCATACACACGTATATACACACATACACTCTAGGCATTTTTAATACTGCAACTAAATCACATGAATAGATTCAAATGTGCATTCTCAGATATTAGCAGTTTATTACTGTAAAATATGCATTAATATTATAATGCCAATATATTACTGTATTATATATTCTATTGCTGCTATTACTATGAATATAAGCATTACTATAAAGAACTTTAACATTGATGATCAAACATTCTGAAAAGCCTATGACATCTTATCACTCTAAATTAGACTTCGGCATTAAACATTTGCCAACAAATTTTGAAATATTTTTGGTTCTGGTAAACAATCATAGGAGAACCGACTGAGGGCCCCTCATCCTGATACATTTCGCCCCTGACAAATTGTGAACTCTGACCTCAGACACCATGAGCATGTTAACAGGATTGATCAGCCAAATCCCATCTGTCTGCTCTTATTAGGATACCCTTAGGATTTAGGTTCTGACCTCCTGTAATTATCGACACCTATTTAATTTATCTTTTCATCCCTAGCCAAGCTTCATACAGCTGCTATGGCACATGTAAGTACATCACTGTGGCCAGCTTGGGCTGATTGGCATTCATGCTTCAGTGTCTTTTTTATTTTCTCCTTGGCTGCTGGGAGTAGCCTGAGCAGTGCAGAAACTAAAGAGCTTCATCTATTAGGCATGACAGATTTGTATTCAGCGGTAAACGCCTGACCTTGCTCAACTCCCTCATCCATTCCCATCTTCCTCTTGCCAGATGAAAGAGTCTGCTTAACTCCTGCTTCCTGGCTGTTTCCTTGGCAACACTAAAGGAGTTAGTCTGAAAGAATAACTAATAGAAGACTACTTTGATAGTGTGGTTAAGTGCTAAAATTAAAAAAAAAAAAATTAAGAGAAAACCATCCACAGAATGATCAATGAGGAATGCTTAAAATTGAGACTTTAAAATACTACCCATTGGTGACATTATGATTTCCTTATTAACCTACTTCATTTTGTAGAATAACAGATTTTCTACATGATAGTCTAGCCTAAGAGCAGAATATTTAGGCTTTACTTATATATTTGAGTTATGTGATGAAAACAGATTAGTTTTACAATAAGACTTGCATTGTTCTAGATGTTGAAAGAGTGGGCACACACAGCATCTTGCCTGGGAGGAAGAACTTTATAATGAAACACTGTCTTTCTCCTTGTTCCTGTGAAGATGACCTGACTTTTTAAGACATTAGACCTGGACTATCAGAACACTGAATGTTTCATTTTCCTTTAGGATTCTGTCACTTTTAGCCCCATTTCTTACTCTCTAAAAGATTCATCAACATTCTTTCTTTGTATTATTTTTTGACAACACATCACAAGGTTGTCAAAAATCTCATAAACCCATGGAATTCTTAAAATTTCAGTGAAATTCATAGCATTGAAAACACAACTCAGAAACTAGTCAGTAAAAATTTGGTGGAATTTTATAAAATAATTTCCTATGGTTTTACATCTTACTAAGAATGTTTGCAACTAAGAGATCCAGTATAGACATATCTGGCAGAGATCAGAAGATTTGGATTAAATGTTTTCTTCTTGGGTTCTTACAAGTGATCTCCATAATATGTTAGCTTTGCCTTGGGCATGGAGAAATGTGGACTAATTTCTAAAAATCGATTTTTTCTGTTATTCATATTTAAAATTTACAGATGCTACTTAATATTTGGGTGTACTTACCAGGTATAATAAATAACAGAGGATAGTAGTAATGTAATAATATTAATTTAGATAATTGCTTATGCTAGAACTCTGTATTAAATCAAAGTGCATCATTACTTATATATGATTATGTGTTGCTACTGCTACAAATTCTGAGTGCAATAACTTTTATATTATAAAAATCATAATTACAGTTGGCAACAGAATTTAACAAAATTTATTTATCAATTTTCCAGTTAAAATATCAGACACTTTTACTCATGTTTTAATGATTTAATGTTTTTCATTAGAATGAGCATTTTGCTTTGCAGGTTTTTTTCATTAAAGTTTAAATATAAATTTATTTTGATGATTGAAAAGTTTTTTCTGGGCTCAGCGAGGAAAGAAAGTCAATCAAACAAAAAGTCCAGTAGCCAGGGCTTTATTGGGGTTTGCGCACCCCGGCGAGGTTCTCCGGTCCGCAGAACTGGGGCCGGGGAAGTCGCGCCGGAACAAAGGGAAGCGCGCTCTTTAAGCAAAAGAATTTCGCGGGCTTCTTACGTCGCGATTGGGGATTGGTCCTATGATTCCACGTGTGGGCTTCAATCCCTCAGTCTGACTTCAGCCACCTTTTTCCCGGGTGTGGCTGCCGCTTTGTCCCTCTGGGCCAGCCTAACAATGATCACTACTGGTACTTTTCTCAGGAGGTCCGCTTAGCCTCCAAAAAAAGTCTGCAGATGAATACTCCTCAGGGCCATGCCCAAATGTAGAGAAAACTACTCATCCATCTAGAGGAAGTTTTTACCGCCATTTGTATCTTCTGTCCATCCCAGAGGAAGTGACTGCCTCTGATGATAGAGGAAAAACTTTCAAATAGTTTCAGTAAGTTGTTTTAAGCAAATGGAACAAAATTCCATTGCTTTCCTACTCCTGCTGTTACATGTTTTCACAAGCTAAGTGGCTTAAGTCAACTCAAGATTATCAACTTAACAGTTCTGGAAATTGGAAGTCTGTCTAACTGGGATGAAGTCAGGGTGGTGGCAGGATGGTCTCTTCTGGAACCCTTGAGGGAGAGTCAGTTCTGTTGCCTTTTTCAGCCTGTGGAGGTTGCCTACACTCCTTGGCTCATGTTCCCTTTCTTACATCTCTTCAAACTCTTGCTTATGTTGGCACTTCTGTTATGGACTCTGCCTCCTCCATTTCCTCAGTGTAGGGGGAAAGTGTAGGACCCCCAAAGCCACGTTCTCTAGATTTCTTTTTTAGACCAAGACCTCCAGATCAATAAAAATCATGGGGGAACTTGGGTTGCCCTGAGACACACTCAGCAGGCTCCGGAGCACTAGAGGCAAAAGATTGTCTTCTGAATGCTCTGGAAAGATTCCTGTCATCCCTTCATCAAGCTAATGTTTTCTCTCAGACAGTGAGTTGCTGGGCCACCAGAATGTCAGAAGCTACTTCAAAGACCTGGAGAACTTCCTGGAAAATCGCCCACTACTTCTGCTTTCCAGCTTTCTCCTGACCTCTGTTCCCTTGCTAATTAGAGACACTGGAAGGGGGTCCACTCAGAAACCCCCTCTTAAGAGTCTGAGTCTAACCAGACCTTCAATGCAGCCGTTTCTGCCCAAAAGATTCTACCTCCTCCTTTTGCTTTCTTTTCTTCCATTTTCTCTAATAAACTTATTAAACTGCACTTCAATGCTCAAGAATTCTTTTTTTGAATGGCTCACCACTGAACCCCAGAGACCCTCATCATTAGAAAGACCCTAGTGATTCCATTAGGCTTACCTGGGTAATACTCTTCCCATCTCAAATTCCTTAATGAATTTGCAGCTTTAAAATCTAGTTGACAACTTTAAAGTTTCATGTGAAGTAACATTTCCAATTTCTAAAAATTGGAATGAGGATGCCTTTATTTGGGGGAAGGAGAGCATTATTCAACCTATCATAGGTAGAGACAACTGAGTCTGAAATAGAATGTACAGGGTAGGCAGTCAATAAATATTTCTCAAGTGAATAAATGATAATGAATACATAGAGATGTGCTAGAAAGAACAATATGAAAATGCTCAAGATTTTATTGTTGTATCAAAAAGAGACATACAGCTTTTACTGAGTCATGTGGGAGTAACCTAACGATAGCAACACCAGAGCTCCAGCTGAGTATAGCAGAGGCTGGAAAGTAGAGTTTCAATTCACAGTTGTTTGATTATTTATGATGGCATCTAGCTCAGTGTTAACATTATTATATTGTTGTTGATATTGTTATTACTTGTGGAGCTCGAATATTTATTCTGTTTTCAGGGGAAACCCAAAATTAAAGGATAAAGAAGATACAGAACACAAATATGTCAATTAAAGATGTCAAAAGAAATACAATGAGGGGGTCGTGCTTTTTACTGGAGTTTATAACCTGGTGGTGTGTTCTGAATTGTCTTTAACTGTATTCCAGTTGCTACAGAGAGAGAGAGAGGGTAGGAACAAAGGAAGGATTAAGCAGAAAACCCAAGCAATTGTTTAAAAATCAGCTTATAGTTTATGATATGATAATTATTATTATGATCCTTGTCTATGATAACATTACCATAATTACTATGCTAAAAATATCATAACTATTCTATAATGAAAAAATGTATTAATATTTAGTATAGTGCTTTTTACACAAAATAGGTTCTCAAAGGTTTGCAAAGCTAAATGGTGAGTTAGAAATATACATATCAAAAGAAAGAAAGAAAAGATAAAAGGTAAGCAAAGATGAAGCACAATGTAGAGGTGGCTTTTATGGTGTTTGAAATGAGTCTTTAGGGTATGATACTGTAAAGTATGAAGGAATGAAAACCTAGTGCAACAAAGAGTTGCTATATTGTATCCATTCAATAATAAGTTGTTTAATAAATTTAATTTTAAATTCAGTTGGTTGACTATTTAATGCAGACAATCTATGTCTTGAACCTGTATTTTCTATATTCTGTTTTCTGCATCCTGAGTGCATCCCAAAAAGTAAAGTAAGTCACTTGTTGATAGATGAAACAATAATCTCATCACTTCTCTGTCACTCTTGTTTTTGTCTAGTCTGCATGGGCCGGCATCCTGTTCATACTCTATCCTTCTACCTACAAGTTTCTTCTTTAGTTATCTTGATCAATCATTTATCTTTAAAAAAATTGTCTGCCTACTATATGCATGCATGCTGTCATATTAAAAATTATCTGCTTGTAAATAGCTTAGATGTGATTGGGGAGATAGATAAGTATACCAATCACTTAAACTAGATTGAAGCATATACATTCAATTTTCATTACTCTGTTAAGGACCAAAAATTATACATATATAGATAGATATATGATATAGATATGTATATAGTTATCGTTATTTTTGTAGTTACCGTTATTATTGTATTTATAGTAATTGTTGTAGTTATAGTCTGTATCATGATGTCCTATTACTCTGTCCAGACTGTTATAACAATAGCCTGCAGATTGGGTGACTCAAATTACAGGCACTTGTTTTCTCACATCTGGGCGTTAGAAATTCATGATCAGTGTATTGTTAAATCTGGTTCCTAATAAAAGCTCTCTTTTACTTAGAAAGACCCAACTTCTTTATGTATCCTCAGATAGACTTTTCTCTGTGCAGGGGGTGGGGTGTGGGGGGAGAGAGAGAGACAGGAGAGAGAGAGAGAGAGAGAGAGAGAGAGAGAGAGAGAGAGAGAGAGAGAGAGAGAGAGAAAGAAAGAATATGGTGTCTCTTTCTTTTCCTATTATATGGACACCAGTTCTCTCAGATTAAAGTTCTGCCCTTATGCCTTTAACTACCTCCCTATATAGCGTCTAACTCCAAATACAGTCTTACTCAACATCTGAGTTTGGAAAGACACAGTTCAGTCCATAAAAGATGTTTTCTCAGATTATAACAGTTTATATCCTTTAAATCCCTAGTTATATAAAGCCTCAGATTATGTTCTGTAAAGCTGCAGTTCTCTGAATTCCTGAAGAGTTTATTGTCTAAATCCCACAATTAGCAGTTTATTTTAACATTGTTTAGGCAATTTGGCCTATATTCTCTCAAATATGTTAATGAAGGAAGGTATTTTTTGTGCAAAGATTTTTCTTTTCATTGTCATTCTTAAATAATTACCAACACTGAAAAATTGCAAGATCACTGTACATCTTAAAAACATAACTACAAAGAATTCTTATATTCTCTTTGTTTCCAAAACCATATTCAGAATTCACCAGTTATCCCCATAGTATCCTTTATAGAAAAGGATGAATTCAGGATCAAACATTTCACTCAATATTCATGTTTTCTAAAACCTTCTTTAATCTGTAATACTTGCACCATTTTTATTTGACCGTCATAATCTTGAAAGTTTTGAAGGTTCCAAGCCAGTCATTCCGTAGAATATCCATCGACATTTTTCATCAATGTTCCTCATGATTAGACCCAGGCTATGCACTTTGGTTGGACTATAACAGAAGTGACATTGTACTAGCTTCATGACAGACTCTTGGGTCATAGTATGTCGGCTTTTATCATTAGTGATGGTGATAAGATATTTAGTATGATTACATTTACCAGGTTTCTCCACTCTGAAGTTCCTTTTTCTTCCTTTATAATAGGTGAGTATTTTGTTGGGAGATATCTTGAGGCTGCTTCAAATCCCATGCCACATTCTATTTTCTTCCATTAGTTTTAATATCCACTTAACATTTCTCGCCTAAACCCATTATTACTAGTAGGTTACCATATGAAGACTTTTTATTCTCTAAGTCCTTCTACATTGGTAGCTTATCTTCTGTTATAAAAGTGCATTGCTTTTACACAGGTATTTATTAATTCATTGATTTTATTTGTCAACTAGTGGACCCACATTTTATTCAAAGTTATGATCATTTATACAATTCTTTATTTTGTGACTTAGTCCATTTGAGTCACTGTAATAAACCAGCAAAAGACTAGGTGACTTGCAAACAACACAAATGTATTTCTCACTGTCATCGAGAGTGAAGCGACAAGAGCAGGGTGCAGGCATGGTCCAGCAGGTTTCACTTCTGGGTTGCAAGCTCTTGTTGCTAACTTCACATTTAGCAGGGAGAAGGGGTCTCTCCTGGGAGTCTTTTATAAGAGTACAAATTTGCTTTATAAGGAAACTACCTTCATGATCTATTACCTTCCAAAGGGCCTATCGCCTAACACCATTGCATTGAGTAGTAGGTTTTCAACATAAGAAATTGTTGGGGGGCAGGTCACGGGGGTGGGTGGCAGGCAGGGCATAAACATTCAGATGATAACATCTTGATACTAAAATCATTCTCTATTTGTCCAGCAGGAATCCTTCTAGATACATACCATGTCCTTTTGATATGCTCAATACATTGAATCTGCACTGTTTCTAAAATACTTTACCCCAAAAGTTCCAAATCATGTAGTGAAAAGCATTTGAAATAAAAAAGAAGTGAGCTTTCAATTTTGATGCTGTTAGTTCCTAGCTCTTCAGTCTTAGCAAGGAAAACCTATGACTTGGTTTTGTAATCTGTAAAATAGGAATAAGGATAAATGAGAAAGTCTATAAAAAGAAATATCCCAGTGCTTAAAATAATAACAGTAATACTGATGATGATATTGACAATGAATATTTGTTGAGCATTATCTATTTTCTTTAGTCAATAGATAGTGATTACAGAGCTTACTCTTAGCCACATAAGTAGCAACTTCCTGAAGAAGATTTTGAACTTTGAAAATGTAGCTTTGGAGTAATAACAAGTAGGTAATAAATGTAAATTCTGTAATTGTGAGGTATTATTTTCATTGTAATAAAAGTGTAAATAAGAGTAATCTTATTATCTTAGGGTATGAAATTGTAGGTCATCCACTTATTTCAGTTAGAAAATATAGGAATAAGAGTTCACTAATTTAAGAGCTTACACACGCAAACAGACACCCACACACACAGACACATACACAAACACACACACCACACCACCATCACCACCAAAATATTCTTAAAATATTTTTAAGCATAAAATTAGAAGACAGCAAAACAAGTGTCTATGAATAGTTGAGTATCAGGAGAAATGCATATAAACTTACATTTTCTAAAATCTCTACATTCCAATAGAATAGTTTTTGTAATCTCTTAGTTTCAAATGCCATATTGGTCATAGGAAAGAGCAAGAAAGGAGACTCTTTTTTCCTATGTCAGTAGTGACAGACAGATGGACAGAGAAACAGACAAGAAGGGAAAGAAGGAAGGAAGGTAGGTATAGAGGGAGGGGGACAGGAAAGAGAGAATAAACTCCCCATGTAGAGAACACGTATTCTTGGGTCAGGTGCCAGCTGTTGCTATAGTCCTACCACTTGACAAGCCCTGACACTCAGACGTGTGTAGGAAATAATCTCACATTAAGACTTAGTTTACAAGACATTACAAACTATGGCAGAAGGAATGGGGAAGGCCTATTTTAAGAGGGAAATGGCTGCCATCTTTTCATTTCTGGACATTGTCCATACAGAGAATGTTCTGAAGGTTGACTTGAGATACGATGGGTGTCAGACCCTGGTGGGGGTGAGGGGAGATATGCCATTTATTTCATAGCCCTTTCCCCTTAATCCTGCTCTATACAATTAACATTTGCTTGGGTGACTGCCTTCTTGACTTCCCTGACAGCAGTACAATTTTTGCTTTACAGGTAAGATAGAGCAGAAACAAATTAAACTGCAAATAACAAGCTTGAAATACTCTCAGAAAGGCATCTCCTTCCAGTTAGTGTCAAAACTTCAGAGCCCAGGTTGATTCTGAGCTCTGAGAATGGATGGCATATTTATTTTCTCCCTAGCAGTGCGTTAGCGGACACACACACTTGTCTCAGTGCTTGGCACAATGCTAAAAGAAGCCGTGATGTCACGAAGCCAAGGAGATGAGTAGGGCCTGACTAACAGGGCTGGTTAGATTAACCCTTGGGAATGAATAGGCAATATTTCCAGGGACAAAGTGAGAGGCCTGACCAGTGTGAAATCCCCAGATTGGCTTGAGACGCTAGTGCTAACCCAGAATATTATTAGATCTGAAAAAAATGGGCAAGGTGATGCCTACATAAAGATTTCTCTGGATTGTTTGTCACACACCAGCATACTTGGAACAATAAGTGCACAGAGGTATTTGTTCAAAATATTTGATTTCCCATATGGCTGCTTAGCCAAGAAAACCTAGAGGACAGTTCACCCTTTAACGATGTGTGTGTTGTCCTTTGTTCCGTAGCTGTCCTCCCAGGTAGGAGATAAAATGTGGAGTCTTGATTCTAAGATATTGTTTTCACTGGAAATACCATTAAGGTTTCAGTGATTCCCTGGGACATGTGCTCCTGACACTACAACAGGGCTGTTTTCTTTAGAGTATTGATGTTGATTTTTTCTCTCTTGGCATGTGGAAGTCCCAAGCGCCCCACTGACCCATTACCTGAGCCTGTAATTACTCCAGAAGCAGAGAATGAAAAGGGCATCCCTCCTCTGCTTTCAGGGAATGACAGACTTGGGGATATAAGCCGGCGGCTCTGCATTAAGGCACATCTCTCAGGAGAGCTAAGGACACCCAGCCTCCATCCTGCTTATTTGCATCAGGAGAGGCTCTGCTCATTAGCACTGAAGGCTGCAAAATTTGTGGAGTTGGCACATGACTCAGAAAGTGCTTCATCATGAAGACAGATCCCAATTCCCAACCCAGAAACCCAGATACATAAGTAGAATTAGTATAGGTAACTAGCTCTCATCCTCTTTTTTTTTTTTTTTTTTTTTTTTCCGAAATAGCACTGTTGAGTGAATTTTTTCCTACTTCATTAAAAAATGTCTAAGTGTTCATGATGTCTTTTAAAAATGAGACAGTTGTCACAAGTCATCTCAGGGACACACCGATGTTTTTCAAAAGCAGCTTTAAACAATATAAGTGTTTCTGCCATGTATTTTTACTCCTTAGGTTATCTGAGATCTAAAAGATTTTGTAATTTCATGAAATTTCCAAACACTGCAAGACTTTCTTTCTATATATTATAAGACTTTGACCTCAATTTTAAAAGTATATGTTCCAGCCAAATATTCAAACTGTCTTCTTAAGAGTGATTGAGTTTTACTTCCTCAAACAGTCTGCTCAGCTGATTTTTCAAGTTAATAATGATGCTGTGAAATCTAAAGGTCAGACCATGTCTATTCCCCTGGCTTGTTCAACGCCATGGACATGTGGGCACTAGATAAATCCTTTCACTGCTGACCCAACTAATAACTTCCTCATACACTTTAACCTATTTCCTGTCCCAGGTTTTTAAACTCTAATCTGCTTTAGAGGCTTCAGAATGAATTCTCACAGTATATACCACCCAAGGAGTTCATGAAAAATCTCCCAAGAATTCGAAATCATCAAGAATAAGGCAGACTTTCTCTAAAATGCCCCCAAGTTATCTACATATTTCACAAATTGCCTAGATTATTTTGCTTTATCCTTAGTACTCAAGGAGAAAATTAAATTTCAGAGAGAATTAACAAAAAACATGCAATGTTTGGGGTTAGTTCCTTAGGAATGTTTAGCTCACAGTTTAGAAGATTATCTTTTCATTCATCAATTTATTCATTTATTTAGTCTGTGATTTGTGATTGAGTGGTACTCTGGGAATATCATCCTGTTCAATTCCATGAAATATAAGAAACATAGAACTTGAAATAAGAATGCGATTATAATCTGAACTAAAAACCCAGACTCAGCTTCTCTTAGGGAGAGGAGGAGTCAAGTAACACACCCTCTACAGTTCATCATGATAGAAACTTGAGAAGGTTCAAGTGGATTCAGGGAAGAAGAGTGAATCATGAGGCAACAGGAACTGGGGTGCTACCTAGTGCGGTATATTTTGTGTTTAAGGTGTGTAGTTCTTCACTGAAATAATGCAAAATGGTCACACATAAAGTAATATGCTGTGACTCACTATGAAAATCTGAAGCCAATAGCTGTGGTACAGCTGCATTTGTTTAACTGATCACAAATCAGGTATTTCCAAAATGACTTCCAGTATACTTTCCTAGAATTCATGATAGATCTTTGTTAGGTTATCTCTCTTCTACTTTATACAAGTGACACCTCCTGCTATCACTAGAATAGTATTAAGACATAGTTTCTGACTAAATGCTTATTAAATATTTCTTCTGACACAACTAGAATTCATCTACTCTGAAACAGGGAAAGGTTAGGCATGAGGGTATTGATTTGTTTGCTTCTGTGTTCTGTACAGATAAATGTGCACCTAAGGGATGATTTGAAACAGGACTAGGACTAGGTGAGGCAGTTGAGGTTCTTGCCCTAGCTGCAGAATTAATGCAATAGCACTATTTTAATGCAATATTTAACTTTTAAAACAAAATGTGAAAACCCACGGCAAGCAAAAACTCAGAATTTTAAATAAAGACAGTCTTTGTATTACTAATTTTTCCTTTTACTGCAGCCTCTAACATGGCCCAGTTCAGTAGCCATCTAAAATAGTTGTAGATCCCAAATAGTCACATGGGTTCTACAATAACCGTACAAATTTAACCCTGGTCTACATAATTTCGCAGATATTTTTAAAGATCTGCCTATTTGATTTTCTGCTGAGCCTAGAAATGAGATCATAATACAGGAGAGAAAGGGGGAAAGAGGGAGAGAAAGGCACAGAGAGAGAGATTACACCAGGCATCTCTGCAATGTTTCTGCTAATGAATGAATGTATTAGGAGTAGAACTATCCTTGGAGATCAAATAGCAGTTCAGAAATATGACTAAATAGTAAAAGAGTAATCTGCAGAATGTGTCTAGAACCTTCTCTTTTGAAACCCAGTCCAATGTTCTGACTCAGTCACACTCTGCGGGACTTGTGAGTTTCAGAGGCAAATGTGGGTTATTCAGCATTTAGATCCCCTCTCTGTGAAGTCTCCTAGAGACATTCTATGGAAATTCAATTTAACCTTCTAACACAAATGAATACACCACATGGGAGCAGACAAAGAACAGATAAATTAATTCCCAACTATGATTATGTAAATGCATTCTGGTTTTCATGCATGCATTTAATGGGTTAGCAATCATAATTTTGAATACTGTACTAAGAAGTGGCATCATTTAGAGATTTGTAAATTAAATGTGTTCATGTATTAACTGGCATTCTAAAGATTCCAGATCTTGGAAAAATAGGATAAGGAGAGGCTGTTATGAAGATGCACTTTCACAGCAAGATGTGTACGAAGGAGATATTTTCTTTCCAATGCCCTCTCTTGCCACAGCAGTTACTGAGCGATCCTTTTTGGGCTTCTGCAGTAAAGAAAGCCAGGCACCTTCCTGGGTGCTTGAATGAGATTACAAGAGCAGTAAACTGCTCGTATTGCTCGCTGAAGATGTGCAAGTTCTCAGTGCTACTCCAAGGGCCACTAGATTCATGCCCATTTGTTCTCTGAGCTTGTTTGTCTCTGAAGATCCTGTTCCACAGTATCCAGTTCAGAACCCACATATTGGACCCTAGCATGGGAAAGGATGTGTCTTTTATTGATTTGTATCCTGTTAAATACTCTAGTTTTTAGAGTACACCAGCAGAATCCAGTTTGAAAGATTTAGATACTTGCAGATGTAGGAAGTGAATTGTTTTTGAAAAGGTTGTGATATCATTCAATGTCTAACTTCTTCAAAACCATGCCAGGTTATGCATCTCATAAGGTGAATTACCTAATTTCACTCACTCCTTCTGCTCCACTCCTCCTCTGCACATCCCATTTTTATAAGAAGTTTCCAGGGCCCAGGAAATAGGATGAATTTTTTGCAGGTAATAGGTTATTTTCTTATCAGTCTCTGACAATTTGTAGTCTCACACCATGCTTTCTGCCATCATGCCTGCCTGAAAGAATCATTCTAGTGTGACCAACTTTTGAATGTCCTCTTTAGTAAATTTGCAGGTTGCCAGAGGCATTTTGTCTCCTAGCCTTTTTCACACCTCCCTATGACCTGAGATGAGAGTAATCTGAGAAGCAGAGGCAGGCAGAACTCTTTGAAACCCTAGCCTGGCTAGACTAGGATTTCTGTCATTTTTATTTTATTTGACTGTGGCACTTTCATGGGTATATCAGAGCCTTCAGATATCACTTAGAGGAAGCTAATAAAATCCTTGAAAGATCAGATTGTTTTCTGTTTCTTTCTGTTGAACTGTTTGACAAGTGGGCTTGATGGGTTAAAACTCAAAGGAGGTGTCTTATTTCCTGCTGTTGCCTAAACCAGATTCTTAGCTAAGGACAGATAGCTTCTTAGCACATTTTACTATCTGAAAAATGTAGAGTGGAATGTTCTCCTAGATGTCTGCCATGTACCTGGTTCTGTCTTACTGTAGGACAGATGTGCTTGCTGGTACTGGTTGGGACTACTATATGGTCTATAAATAGGGTGTGTGTGTGAGTGTGTTTGTATACATATACACATGTATGTAGGTATGTATGTATGTATATATATGTGTATATACATGGTATGTAGGGTCTATATGGCATTTCATTGTGTGCTGAAAATCTGGACATGGACACATTATTCTCCAGGCTAGGGATACATGTTTTATTACCTTAATCTGTTCAGTAGTTGTTGACTACAATGTATGTCTGATTGGCATGGCTATCTGGTGGTCAGGATGTAACAAGAGGAGATAATTCACTCTAGGAATTCTAGCTAAGGCTCAGCAACTAGAGATTTAACAGAAGAATTCTGTCCCTGCTCTGAATATAGAAAAAAAAGTCTCAGACTTTGTTAAAGATCAACTATTGTGCGGAGAACAGAGGGAAACATTGAGATTTGTTTTACCCACTACATGCTTTGTATGGTGGACTTGAGAATTGTCTGTCTCCCTTCTTCCATCTTGTGTGCTCATAAATTGTCACATTTTCCTGGTCTTGATAAAGAGAACTTCTATTCAACACTGAACTCTATTCTGGAAAAGTTTAAATGGAAAGTTTCCTAGAGAAAGCAGAATTGGATTAGAAGCTCTCTTATCCTTATCTTTACTTCACCCTAATCCAAAATGGAAGTGTGAGGGAGTAAAAGAAAAAAAAGACAATGGTTCCTGATGGCAAAGAGCTTATAGGAAACTTGGTTTTTCCTCCTCAATTAGAATTTACAAAGAAGGTATTGCCAGGTGACAAGCTAATCTGATAAAATAAATTTTTTATAGGTGACCATGTGTTAATCCCCAAAGGTAGCATATTAAAATTTTTAAGAGAGATTTTCTGCCTTCTGACATCATAAAATTTAAATGGCTCTGACTCCATTGTTGTAGGTAAACTTGGTAGAAAATAATCTAGGTGAGAGTGAGATAATTTTTCTGTGATTTATTTATCTTCAGCATATATTTAATCTATTTTTTTTTAATCTTTTTTTTCAAGGTTTTATCTCTTTTTTTGTTTTCTGGTAGCTTGTTTATATTAATCTCATTGTCTTCCTTTAATTTCTGATCTGTTTATTTTTTTCCGATATCATCAAGGAGATAGCCACTAAGTAATATATCAGAGCAAAGGAAATTAACTTTAAGTATAAAACTCAAAGTATTTTTCAGATATTTGGAAACTTAAAATTTATAGCAATGGCTTTTTGTGTTTTCACTTTCTTCTGTGTCTTTTCTTTTATATATTGAAGACCTGTACAGAGCAATGTACACAAGTGTATGTAAACACACATTAGCAGCTCAGTGCTCTCTCATCTGAGGACCTCAGCTCAAGAAACAGAACATTGCTATGTGCCCAAGGAACACCCTCATGACCTGTCTAATCACTTGCTTGTTTCCCACTACAGAAAGAGACTGAAATGAATTGAAACCACTTCTTTACATTTAATTAGAAGTGCACTTCCTCAGCAAACTTCAGAGTTTAGCTGTTCTTACTTTTGACACGTGTGTAAATGGAATCGCACATTGTATTCCATTAGCCTTTTCTCTGGGTTTTATGTTGATGAGAGTCATCCATGTCTTCCCATAGCTGTAGTTTGCTCATTTTATTGCTTTTCAGTGTTCCACGGTATCAGTATACTACAATTTACTAATCCATTCTACCAGTGATGGCTATTTGGATTGTTTCCAGTGTGTGGCTGTGATGCTGGTCTTGGACTTACTTGGAGATATCTTTCTTGGTTCACAAGCGTATAACTTTCTGTCAGTTAGATATTTAGATGAGGAATTGCGCAGGTTCAACCTCCAAAGATACTGTCAAGCTCTTTGCCAAAGGGGTTATAACAATTTATATGCCCACCTAGTGTTCATGAAAGTTATTGCTACTCTGCATTCTCACAAACACTTTCAGTCATTTTAACCAGCTTTTCTTATGGCTAGGCATGAGTTTTAGATCATTGTCATTTCAGTTTGTATTCCTCGATAACATAACATATGAGGGTGGTAACCTTTTTATGTATTTATTGATCATTGAGTGTCCTCTTTTGTGAGATGCTTATTCAGATACTTCTCCATTTTTACATTAATTGGTTGTCTTTATGTACTGAATCTGCTGATTAGTTTGATGAGACAGGATAACATTACAATACTGGGAGTATTTCAATAATCTATAATATTCAGTATTTCAATATTCTAATAGTTGATATAATGTTATAGTGCTTTTTTTGCAATAGTAAGTATTTTATTCTTAAACTGTGATATCTATTAGCTTCTTTTTATACTCTTTAGATGTACACCTTGTATTAGGGTAATTCTGGATTTTCTCTTTATTTTTCTCTCTCCTGTCCCCATTTTTCTTTCTCTCCCCTGCCTCTCCCCCCCATCCCCCTTTTTTTATTTTTTTATCTGTTACAGTTTTTCGGGAGAAACCAAGCGAGCACTCTTTGGAAGTATTTTAGGCAGATTTATTACATGTGTGGTCTCAATTGGGATTTCTTCCTCAAATAGCTGTGTCCCGGTTTCCGGTTAGAACATGCTTATATAGGCTAGAGCAAACGCAGGAAGAGAGGGGTATAAATTAGGGGAAGGGGTTTCAAGTGCAGGAAGTTCTTTGTCTGCTGGCTGCATTCCAGCAAGCTCAGGTTACAGGAGGTGTCATGGCTTTGCTTCACAGTTGCCAGAAGTGGTAAGCAGGCCCTTTTCCCACAATCTCACCTATATCATCCTCTTTCCCTCCCTTCTTCCTTTCATCCCCCATTCCCCAGGAGATTTGACAACAAGTAGATATTTTTGATTGTCAGAAATGTAAGTGTCCTACCTGTACCTAGTAGATAGAGATCAAGTCTGTTGCCATTCTATCCACCATGCACAGGGCATCTCCCCACCATAAAGACTTACCTGGTCTCAAATGTCCTAAATGCCAAAATGAGGTAGGTCTGCAGTCTAGTTTTATGTAGGAATGGCAGTAGTGGACATCTTTGCCTTGTTTTGATGATAAAGTGAAAGCTTTTAACATTTAGCATTCTGTATAATGTATCGCTCATCCTTTCAGTAAATAACCTTTATTAAATAAAAGACATGTTCTTCTATTTCTCCTTTGCTGAGAGTTCCTGTTGTGTTCTGGACATCATATCTGCCAGAATGTTTTAGAAAGAAAACCGAAATCAAGTAAGATGTTATTTCTCCAAGAAGAATTTACATTGCTTCTTCCATAAGATCCCCTTCAACAGAGATTGAGTTAACTGAGCTTCAATCTATGCTCTGGTTTACATACATTAAAAAATACCATATGGTAATATATGCACATATAAATAACCTAATTATATTTTAAATCATAATGAATTAAAATAATTTTTATTAAGTGATAGAATCATTTATACACATACACATATATTATATATTTGTGTAAAATTTAAAATTAGGAATGTTTTCCAGACCTCCTCCTAAATCCTTGTAGCCTAAGTCCATCAAAACTGTCTAAAGAAGTACCATCTTCCAGGTCTTTCAGTTTGTCTACATTTATTATATGAAATCTCATAGAGTAAAACAGACACTAAATTCAAGTCTCTTTTTTCCCCATTTCCCTGGAACTTGTCACTCTGCTTTTTAACTCTTCTGTGACTTCAACTTGAGTTTTCTCCTTATTTTTTTCTAGAAGCTCTCAATGGAATGATTATTCTGAATTAATTGAGTCTACCATTACAAGAAGCAGAATTCTTGTCTTATTTGTACATGAATTTGTTAGTTTATTTCTAGAAAGGACTTTCTGACAATTAGGATTGAATATTCTGAAATATTTCTGTTAGAAAATAGTACACTTTTAGCTTTAAACTTTTGAAAATATTGAAATATTCTCATATTTCACAAAAATGATTATTCTTATTTGAATGAAAACTTGGAACTATTTTTCCTTTAGTTTCTATAATCACAATTATCATGCTTACACTGAAAAGATGTTCGCCTGTGCTCATATCCCTGAATTAGAAAAAGGATAATGAAATGAAATGAACATAGAAGCAACATTCGTCAACAACATTTTGGCAAATCGAATGCAGCAATATAGTAAAATAATTATATATAAAGGTTAAGTAGGATTTATTCCATAGATACAAGGATTTTCAACATACACAAATCAGTTGCTACATTACATCATATCAACAAGGGAAAAGCAAGAATCATAGCCCATAGCAATAGATAAAGAAAAAATATTTAATGAGATTCAACACTCATTTATGATGAAAAAATAAGTCCTCACTATAATGGGATTAGAAGGAGCGTAGTAAAAGCTATCTATGACAAAACCACAAGTAACATCACATTAAATGGTGAAAAAACTGAAAGCTTGCCCCCTAAGATAATAGAAGAATGTTCACTGTCATCGCTGCTGTTCAATATAGTTTTGTAAGTCCTAGTCAGAGCAATTAGGCAAGAGAAAGATGTTCAAGGATTCCGAATTAGAAAAGAATTATTTCTCTCACGAGTTTCCAGTGACATGCTATTGTTTGCCATTTTGGTCCAGATTTATGAGAATGAATTACAAATAGAAAGTGATCACCAGTTTTGGGGTTGACCTCTCTGATCTCCTAGTGATACACAGCTGCTCAGAAAAACATCATGGGTATCTCTGATTTCCTCATAAACAAAGATTTTACAGTCTGGACTTCTTAGTCTGCCTTTTGACAGTACAAAAGCTTGCTTAAATTGCTTTAAAAGAGAAAGGAAAAAAACTCTGGTGATGTTCAGATCCTCAGTCTTAATTCTAAGCATTTATACTGACAGGATGAATATATGTCCATTTTCTAAATTTTCTCTGTAAACCTGTAGCCCTGCTGGAATTAATTGAGTAACTGCATATGTAGTAGAACCTCTAAGTATAATGAATCTGAAAAGAAATGAGGAAAATGGAAATTCAGCCAAGCACCAGTCACTTTAGACATTTTAGTTGTTTTGCGATTTGTAGTTTCAATTGCTGAAAATTCTCTTGAATGCTTCATTGTCTCACTGATCTACCAGGAAATGAGAGCTGTGTTAAGGGGGAGGAAAAAGGAGAAAACACATTTCATTGTGACCTGTCTCTTGGTCTGACTGGATACTGAATGTTATTTTCACTATTGCTTTTGAACTGCACTGAAGATCTCCAGCCATGCATTTAGAAACCACCAGAGAAAAAATATATTCCTAAAATAAATAAAACTTTGTCTCATAACTACGTGGTGTTATACCAAAATTATTTTCGAAACATTGTTTGAACAATAAATTTTTGCTAATATTGTAGAATGGAAAATAATGTTTTATACTAATTGCTCATTTTTCAATAGCAATCTTCTCCTTGGTATAATAGTAAAAATACCAATGCAAATGAACATTTAGTGAGAACTCACTTTGAAAAGTGCTTTTTGCTCATTTGCCACCATTAAAATCCTCATAACACTACTGTTAGAGAGAATCCATCGTACAGATGAAGAAAATAGAGTTTAACCCAGTGAACAATTTTCCATTCACCCTGAAAGTAAATGTCAGCATGTGAATCGGAAACAAAGTTTGGACTTTTTGTCAACCACAGTGTCACTTCATCATGTATGGTGGACTAAAGTGTGATTCAACCACAGGTATTTAACAATGTGATGGCTATATGAGAGTATCAACTGTAAGACTTCAGTTTTCCTCAGATAAGGATAAGGAGCATGAAACATGTTTATTAAATTCTAGAGGGGCATCCTTGAAAGTACTGATAGATAATCCATTTCACTTCCCATTATAGATCCCACATTGACAGGATTCATCTCATAAAATTGGGAGTTCTCCATATTCAAAAGCTCAGTGAACAGTGAAAACAGAATAAAGCTACAGAATATGGCGACTCACTCTAATTTTACTACTTGAAACTATTTTAGCTTTCAGCATCCACTTCTGTGGCTACTATGCATAATATTTGTCATTATCATTTATAGGACTCGTGACATAATTTCAAAATTGAAATTAGAATGGCGACATATTTCAAAGATCTAAAAAATTATCCTCTTTCACTTGGATTCTTGCTCATGACTGATTCATAGAATCAATAATATGCTGGGCTAGTATTTTGAGATGTTTTCTTTTAAATGAGTTTCCAGAGCTCCAATGATTCAAAAAATCCCATTAATATATATTTTAAAAATTAAATGGAACCCACCAAATAACACATCCTTGAATGCTTATTTGAAAACAGTATAAAAGAGAAGGTTATAGAAGTTGATGCACATTTTATTGTTTTTAAAATATTTATATGAGATGAAAATTCATTGAGTTGGAATCTTTTATTCAGAGGCTGCTCAGTAAGTAAACTACACAATGTGTAAGATTAATTTTTATGTAGTTAGGTATAATCTATTAATTCTATTTCAATACCAATGAGAGGCTTAGTTTAATGATTAACTTGATAATTTATAAAACATGTATTTTCTCTCATTCACTTCTCTTTAGAAAATCCCAGAGGCTTATCTCTAGATAATGATTTTCACTACCCCTGATAATAGATCCTGTTATTTTTCATTCCCTATGTTGAGTCTTTCTGCAACAGTTTTATTGAGATATGATTCATATGTAGTAGACCCTATTGTTCCTTATGTACATGAGAGTAAAAATTGACTTTATGTCACATGGACACATAATGCAATTTGTTTAGAATGTAGATTATTTTTAGAATTATCGAAACGAAATGCTGTATTTGTTGTCAATAATGTGTGTCTTATTTAGAAAGAATAGATACATTTTTGTCTTAACAGACTAAGAATAAATCCCAAGCATTAACTGACATCCAAATAAACTTTCTTTTGTTTTTCTTTCTGTCTTTCTTTTAAAAACATGCTTTTTTAGAATAAGCTTGAGGCTCTCAGCAAAATTGAAAGGAAGATGCAGAGATGTCCCGTGTACCTTCTGCTCCCTGACATACAGTCTCTCTGTTGTCACCTCCTCCACCAGAGGAGTACATTTGCTAGAACCGATGAGCCTATAGTGACACATTATCACTGTACAAAGTCTACAGATTAATTAGGGTTTAAATTTGCTCTTGGTGTTGTGCAGTCAATAGATGTAGATGTGTAGTCTTTGTTACAGTATCATACAGAGTGTTTTCAGTACCCTAAAAATTCTCTGGGCTCTGCCTGTTCTTCCCTACAGCCACGAACCCCTGGAAAGCCACTAATATTCTGACTGTTTCCTTAGTTTTGCCTTTTCTAGAATGTCATATAGTTGGAATCACATTATATAGCCATTTCAGATTGTCTTCTTTCACTTAGTAATATGTATTTAAGGTTTCTCCATTTTTTTCATGGCTCAAGATCTTATTTCCTTTTAGTACTGAATAATAGTCCACTGTCTGGATGTATCAATTAATCCATTCAGCTGCCAAAATTTGGCAATGATGAAGAAAGCTGCTCTAAACATCACATACAGGCTTTGGCATAGATATGTTTTCATCTTCTTTTAAATCCCAAGGTGCGAGATTATTGGATCTTATGATAAAAGTAGTTTCATTTTAAAAGAAACTGCCAGACTGTCATCCAAAGTAGCTGTACCATTTTACTCTCCCACCAGCCCTGAATGAGATTTCCCAATATTCTTCATTCTCTCCAGCATTTGGCATTGCGACTATTTTAATTTTAAGTGTTTTACTAGGTATGTCATGATATCTTATTCTTGTTTTAATTTGTAGTTCTCTGATTGCATGTGATGTAACATATCTTTTTATATGCTTATTTTCCATCTCCATATCTTCTTTGTTGACTTACCTCAATGTATTTTGCCTGTTTAAAAATTGGGTTGCTTATCGTTAAGTTTTTATAGTTTTTTATTAGACATGTTTTTTGAAAATAGTTCTCTCAGTCAGTGACTTGATTTCTTATTCTTTTCATATTCTCTTTCACAAAATACAAGTTTCAAATTTTAATGAAATCCAGCTTATCAATTATTTCTTTCATGAACCACATCTTGTGCATTATATTCAAAAGTCATTGCCATGTCCAAGTTTACCTAGGTGTATTTTCTAGGATTATTATAGTTTTGTATTTTAATTTTTTGTGAGTTGTGTAGGCTCTGTGTCCAGATCTGATTTGTTTTGCATTTAGGTGTTCAGTTATTCCAGCACCATTTGTTGAAAAGATTATATTGTATTGCACCTTTATCAGTCAGTTGACTAAATTTACATGACTCATTGCTAGACCCTCTATTCTGTTCCATTGATCTATTTCTTTATCCCTTAGATAATACCACTCTGCCTTGATTACGGTAGCTTTATAGTAAGTTTTGAAGTTGGATAATCTCAGTCCTCCAAACTTTGTTCTTCAATTTTTTGTTGTACATTGTGTCTTTTGCCTTTCTATTGTTTTTAGCTGATAAAAATGTAAGCCATCCTGCTTAATTTCTGTCATTTTGTTATGTACTGTAAAGTAAATCTTTCCAATAATGTTTTGTGTGTGCGTTTAGTATATTAAGGTCATTCTACATTTCTGAACTTTCTAAAGTTTTCGTTTTCTATAAATTTCATCTGAAACTTTTCATAGTGCTTCTCTTAAAAGTTAAAATTTTAGACCTGATGATAGATTAAAAATCATAATTATGTAAGAAAACAAATCAGATAACCCTCTAGAAACTGTCATTTTATGGCCCTTTATGATCTTAAGTGCCTTACAGTGGACTCATGTTTGTGTAAATTATGTCCTACCAAATAGTAATTTTACTACCAGTTGGTACTATTTGTTTTGAATCTTGGCAATGCTTTATTTGTAATTGTACCCATTTTTAACAGTAATGCAATGCCTTTATTCCCCATCATGGAAATTTTTTTTAAATCTAATTTATGCAAGTTTTCACTTTAGATATAATTGTTATTCTAAAATAATTGAATTTTGGAATAACTTTGATGTCAAACTTTTATAGTTTATCACTTTCTTATCAATGTTTCATTCATTTGCCATGCCATATGTGTTTCAGGAGAATAGATTTACACTTCAATCAATGTCATACACCATCAGAGTTCTCATTCCATTTTCACTTTTATAATCCCAAGTTGAAATTATACCTATTTTTAATGAAAACCTCCTTTTTACCCCATAATGCCTGTAAAAGATGAAGTTGAGAGGGCACATTGTTTTTGAATAGTTGGGTTTTGTTTTTGCATAAGATTCAGAATTGCTTACGCTAACAGAAATCACATAAAAAGTAATTGTGTCTACAGAACAAACTCAAAAGGAGTTTCTCTTTTACCTTAATGTCATCGTTCTTTAAAATCATGTGTGCCATTGAGACATTTTAATGTTGTTATTTGTTTTAGTGGAAGTTAGCAATTTTAAAAAGCAAAGCCTGCGTGTAGTACATAGCCTGACCCCACGGACCTGCAAAAGGAACAGAGGAATGTACTCTCTTTGCAAACTGGAGTTGTGGGTTATTTACATGCAGATCACCTGAGCTGAACCAAATTATACCTACATAGAACAGGACAAGACTTCAAATGACTTTGAAAAGACCCGGCCAGCATTATAGATTTCTGTGGGCCCTGGTTCCTTGATTACATTTATGGTTGGATTCACAAATTTATAAAAATAAGCCAGTTCACTTATTTGGGGCCAAATGGAATACAGATGAAGAAATTTTATACACTTGGTGAAATAAATGTGTCCAAATGCAATTATTATTTTGAACTTTGAAAGCAAGGTGCACTGCCATCAAGGCCAAAGCATGAACCAGTGCATGCATTGCCTGGCAAGCTAAGCTCCTGTCTGAAATGAACACTTAAAGATGTCCTGATGTCAAGCAGGCATTCGAACGTTCAGGTGTTTCATATTTTAAAAATATATATGCTTAATATTTATAATCTAATCAGTGATTTGGAAAGAATAGACTTCTTCAAGAAAGAAGGGAAAAACGTTCATTGATATTAGTAGTATCATTGAATGAGTATTTCTTGTTAGTCACGAGTGCAAACTGATTTATGGACTGTTAGAAATTGGTACGTTTCTGAGTTATGTGAAATGAACTGAAATCTTTCCCATCTTAAAAAAAAATAGAAGTAATACACACTTAATATATTAAAATGCAGCATTTCCATATATTACCTACTCTAAATCTTCCAAGTTCTTAATAGCTATGAAAACCTCTAAGAATTAGTTTTCCATATTTTACTGAGAATATTAAAGTTAGAGAGTGTGTGTGTGTGTGTGTGTGTGTGTGTGTGTGTGTGTGTTTAGTTGGGGGGGGTGGAAATGGAAAGTGATAATGGTGTAATTTAATTAAATGATTTGAAGCCCTCTTATAAATTCTGTTTGAAAACCAGCCTATTGATTATTACTCTTAGATTTTATTCACCTGATAATTATAATTTGGTTGAACAAACAAATTAATAATAGATAGAAAATAGTGAAAATGCAAAATTTAATAATGTAGATAGGAGAATTTTCATGGCTGTAATTTTGGAAGTAAATGGATCAGACTAAAGACTTCTATTGTGTGTTGAGGAGTGGAAATGGTGTCTGAGGCATCAAGGGGAGGGGAGAGGATGGGTCTACAAGTGAGAAGATGACTTCATATAACAAAATCTTGCCTCTAGATGTTTGCCCTGCTTAAGATTGTTCTCTCTGATAAGAAGGTTGTTTCTAGGGGTGACTCCATCTGTGAGTATCTTAGTCAGGTAACTTCTCAACAGAGCCTCAATTAACCTTTGACTTTCATATACAAAGGTGATACAATATTTGGAAAATCCTAACGTGAACATCTTGTAAAAGTCCTATCTGAACATTTTTGGAAAAACTAATCGCAGACCCCAGAAGGAAAGACAAGTCAGAGATGCTAAGCTGATGGGTCAGTCAGATCCTCATGGGGAACTGAAGAAGCATATTCCGCAATATTATATTCTGCTGATCTGTTACTTAGAAAAAAGCTCCAACAGGAGCCAGATTTGTAACAAATGGAAAGACTTAAGCTTAGTTAATAGATTTTGTTTTGTTCCAGTTTTGCAAAGTCAATTTTGTCTTAATTAGAATAGGTTCATTTTTCCATGTGTTATACACAGTTTCAGCTCCTCATTATTGAATTTTTCACATAATCATGAAGTATTGCTGAATTTCAGATCAAGAATTCTTTTAAATGATTTTCAGCAAGTAGGTTGTTTTATATCCTGCTCAATGTCACAAACTTTTGCTACTTTGTTCTGTGCAAAAATTAATCTTTCTAAGACTCTACTCCAATTGCAATTCAAGATTTCTCACCTTTTACTTGATTTATAATATATATTACTAACCTTTGTAAAAAGTCCACATTTATCTCACCCACTTCTCTAATTCCTATGTCTAGACCTAAAGGGCAAATTCCCCATATTAAGTTAGTTTTGAAAAAGTAAAATATATTTCCTTTCCCTTGTGACCACAATAGTTTAGTTTTTCAATCAGCGCATCAAGTGAACTTTTAAATAACCAAATTCACATTGAGCTATTTGTGAGAGAGTAAGTTGTAATCAATGACAGTGGAGTAAAATGTGTATATAAATCTTTCAAATGTCAAAGAAAAAGATCTGATCTAAGTTTTGGATTACAAAATATTTTAAACATAATCAAAAGCACTCAACTTCCCCTGAATTTGTTGATGTGAGATCGTTTAATCCATTTCTAAAAACAAAAGTTATTTGGAATCGGTTGTGTTAGTCAGATACGGCTTTTTGTAGTTTGGTCCCAAAGGTTTTCTTGTACTGGATGTCACTCCCAGAATCCTGCAGTGTTGACCTACAAAAATAGCAGTTCCATCTGGTTCAAACTGAAACTGTCCATACTTAGCTCCTTTAAGAATAAACACAGAGGAAGAAGGGACAGAAAGAAGCTTCAGGAGCAAGGTCTATTTTTGTTGCTCTTTCTCAAAGCCTTTCTTGTTCCTCTCCCCACCCACCCCCACCACCTCCACAAACCTTATTTGTTTACAATTGAGTTGCTGACTGCCTGGAACTCTTGGAATATCTAATTTGAATTGCTATTTCAAAGTCTATGGTTTTCATCTGTGGTTTTTATGCAGACAGTCACCAGATAATAAAAGAACTTTGGGGCTTGAAATAACCTAAAAATTGGATTAGGGTGTTAAAATTCAACTAGTTTTGAATGAATATGATCCCTCTACCGCAGAGGTCAGCAAACCTTTTGATAGACAATAATTTAGGCTTTGTAGGGCCTAAGATCTTTGTTGCAATTACATAACTTTGCCAGTGTTGTACAAAAGCTGCCTTGGAAATCACATCAATGAATAGACTTGTTTGTATTCCAATAAAACATTACTTATGAACACTGACATTTGGATTTCAATAATATCACGTCATAAAACATTCTTCTTGTGATATCTTCCAGTTAAAAATGCAAAATATCCTTTCTATCTCACGATTTGCACAGGTAGGTGGCCAGATGGATTTGCTGTACAGTCCATGATGAACCAAGTCCTGCGGTACAGTATCACCAGCATAGGTCATTAAAAATCATCATAGACACCTCACTTGACTGGGAGATGATTGGCTATGACACAGCTGTCACCTGTCTTGATGCCTCATTTGCACTTATAAGTGTAGTATGACCATATGGTAAGGCCTATTTTGAATCAAGAAAAAGAAAACGAAAGCTTCCAATAATATCACAATACGATAGTTGTCTTTAGAATTGGGCAATATTTTCTTCCACATTATTTCCTTGGTTTATTTTCAGATGATCACAACAATGATGTATATATTTTGAATTGTACTGAATATAATTTTGCCATATTCCACAGCATCATAGGCATTTTCCCTAAAGTGTACAGTTCTATCACTATAATTTTAGATATCTTGACTAAAGAAATCCTACTTGAGTGACTCTTCCATGCCATTTTAAAAATGAGATTTAAAGCACTTTGTTTTAGTTGTTTTACTGAGATAATTTTTTGTGTATAAGTTAATGTCTCAACTTTGAGATAAATTCTTTGGGGAGTATTTCCTGAATGAGATTACTGAGCCTGAATATGTGATTGTCATAGTTTGGAATTTACTAAAGAGTGATGGTGCTTTTGCATTAATGGGAAGAATACATAAAGTCCTTTAAAAGTGGCAGGCAAAATGTGAAGTACTTTAAATATATTAACTCATTAAATCCTCACATTAACTCTGTGAAATTAATGCCTTTGTCCCTGCCTATAGAAAAATGGGGGCCAGGACTGATGTTGACAGAGTCCAAATTAGGATTTAGGTCTCCCTGCTACCTATTGAAGCATTTTATTGCTTCTTATCAACTTAGAAATTTGCATCGCCAATGTGCCTACATGAGAGAATGTGATTAAAATGGTTTTCTCTTTCACTAGTAAGTAAAATACTACTTTCCTCTCAAGACTCATTTTAATGTTAAATCTCTCATGAATCTTTCTCCTAACTCAGTGAGGCAGAATCTGTTACTCCTCTGGCATTTGTAAGGGCTTATCACAGTGCATGCTTTTTAGCATCATGAGGAAAAAAACTGTGGCATTTTTATTGTATACCTTTTGAGTTATCACAAAGCTTTTGCATAAAATCAGAGGTCAATACATTTCCATTGAATGTAACTGTAATGGAACCTGATCTACTTTTCAAAGCCTTTTTTCATTGGTACAAATCCTTCCTCTCAGCTGCAAAGACAAATCTTGTAAATCAAATGCTTTGATCTTATCATTACTTTCTTATCTTTGCCCTCCATTCAGGTACTTAATCAACCTCTCACCCTGATACTGCCCTGACAATCTTATTTCTGTGTGCTTACCTTTCCTCAGGATGAGTCTCAGCCCAGCTCTGTTACCAGCAGGTACCATGTAGCTAAAGAAAACCTCCAACTTCAGTTTCAGGTTATGTCACTGGTAGAATTGTTATGTGTCCTTGTTATTCTTGTAGAAATCAGAACTCTCATCAGACCAAAGACTTCCAGGTTATTTCTTATTTAACTTCCAATTACTTCCAGGTTATTTCTTATTTAAATATCCTGAAACAATAACCATTCTCATTTGTGTCAGAATTTCTCTGGGAGGGTATATGATAATTATATTTCAATGCCTGGGTTCTGAGTCTATCAATTTGCCTTATGGAAAGTTTCATATCTCTGTCATCACTGCTCTTTTGCCAGTGTTTTAGCATGGTCATCATTGATTTTTTAATCATTTGTCACATTTTTACAGAAAGTATAGTAACCTCCTGTGGAACTGAACAGGAGGGCTGCAACACCGTGTTGGTGCTAGTAAGAGAATATTTTTTATCTCTACATATAGTGTATAGTTTTCCTAATTAACTCTCTCTGACATACATCTTGGATAGAATGAGATAGGAAAGAAAGGCCCAAATCACACTTACCTGATATGGAAATTGTTACGTGAAAACTGTTAGTCATTCAACTTAGCTCTAGAAAAATTAGTTTGCACATGGCACCCTAAGCAACTTCACTACCCTGAAATTTTTGATGAATTGAGTTTTATCCAAACAATGCCATGTATCTGGCTACATTTCAACAATAACTATACTTCAAATTATAGAACATCTAGAAATTATAGAAATCTCCAAATATAAACTTCAAGATTCATTTTGCCTAAAGAATTTCAGTGGTTTTGAAATAAGACTCTATTGTATCTGAAATAACTAATAAGTTGGTTTATAGTGATGTGTATACATGGAAATATTTTTATAAAAATCTGTTTCCCTCAATTAGCCTCGTATAGAATTAAAATGCTCTTGAAATTTAGAATACGATCTTAAAAGGAGAATGTTATTTTTAGTCAGTGTGGGTTTTAAGAAAAAATGCATCAGGCAGTTTGCAATTGGGTAAGATAATCTTCAGTTGAATAAAACGTTACAGCTTCATTCTTTAACATATATAAAAATCAACTCCTAGTGACTAGAAGCTAAATGTACACTAATGAGAAGGTTACATAATACAATTTGACTCTATCTTCTGCTTACCATTCTGATGAAAAAAAATTTGAATTTACAGGGCAATCAGGAGAAAAATTGCTCTGTTAATAAGCAGAGTAATGATTATGAATTATGAATATTGGAATGCTACTATAGAATAAAGCTACAAGCCACACTGAATCTTGCTCTTAAATTATTTAAAATGCTGCCTGATAATTATAGACTTGTTTTAACTCTACATCTGTACATGTTAAAGCTGGAATCACATTTTCTAATCAGTACCATTTTTTTTACTTCTTGGCTGGGTGGGAGAAGAACTTTCTTGATAGAAAATATGCTTTAAGAAAAGAAATTGTATTGAAATTAACATTTGGGTGGTACAAGTTTTACTCCAAAGCATGGATTACTGAAAATTTAGACACACATTGACTAAGACTATTATGATTAGTGGAATTGTTACACACTGTATTCTTTGGAAAGTATTAAGGGGAAAATGCATTTTATCATAAAGGAAACAAAGTATGAATTACATATTTAACACTTCATTAACTATGTAGATTGCTGTGAAATCTGGTGAGAAAGTTAAGGATAGTGAAACTCCATGAAGCCATCTTCCCACACACATTTGTTTCATATGATAAAGTTAGAAAAATTGAAAGAGAACCCAAGAAAAGCCAGAGTTGGTTCAAAATGAAACTGAGACATTGAAGACTCAAACCCATTATTAGAGCAATATCTTAGTTGTGGTAAATTAAGGTCCATATTCATACATTTTCATACAAAAATATCATTATAATAGATTGCATGTGAAATAATATGAGCAATGTTAGGAGTGAAAATTTCATTAAATGTTACAGCACTTGCTGAATGAACTAATGGGTCACCCCTCCTTCCTCGCATTTTTGACCCCAGTAAACATTTTCTCTTGTTCTCATTCACACACCTCCAACTCAGGTGCATATTATGAGCTTAAAAGTATATGCATGGATTAGTTGATTTTGATTTGAATACATTCTTCCATTGTCTCTATTCTTTAGAAATATTTTACCACCTAAAATAATACTTACAAATACACTTACAATTTTTTGAAAGTCAAACTTTTTAATTTGTTTTACATAGATAACAATTCACTATATAATACAGTATAATACAAATATAATATAATAAAACTAAGATTAAATGAGATTCTATTATGTACTCAATGCTGGTTAATATTTTACATGTATTATCTCATAATCTTAATAATAAATATTTGACTCAAACATATTTTACTGATGGAAAAAACTATAAACCAGAGAAATTAAGTGAATTCCTTAAGATACTAGCTTTATGCCAGTGCTAATTGTCCTGTAAATCTTACTTTGTGTCTAAATGACATTTTTATAGAATGATTTATTGGACTCTCTGAGTATCCACTCAGTTTTGAACACTTTCTGTGCAGAAACTCCTTTGAAAAAGAGACCACAATTCAATGATTCCATTATAAATCACTCAAAACAACCTTGTTATGAAAGTAATAAATTAACGTATTCAATTCTTCTTTCTCTGTTTTTATCCAAATGCTATACAAGTTTTGAGCAGTTGTGTGAAAAATTCCAAACTTTTCAATTTTCAAACTGACTTATTTGTTAGTTAAGTCCAATAGATCATGAAACTGAAGACCAGGGACCTGAAATGCCTTTAATTGGTCCAGTTATGACACTCAGAACTGATTTTATGGCAAGAAATTTAGCAATAGATATAAAAGCAATATTAACCAGTATATTATTGAAGAACTTCCTTATTTTCTTTCAGGTGTATGGTATCTGAACACAACATAAATAAATACATTATGATTGATCTTAAATATAAAACAACAGAATAAATGTAGGTACATAGAGAGTAACCCCAGAGTCACCATATCTCCCACAATTGCACTTCTTCTTGTCGGTGGAAAACTGCTTTAATGGGGAACACAGAGTTTCATTAAGACAGATCTTCCGCTAGTTCTCTCTTATTTCTGTTAAACTCAATAGTTTAGAAAAACTTTATCTTGGAAAACTTGTAGTAAACGTGATTGACCATATTAGCTTTGCTCTGCAAGTAGGTCATTAGACCAGACCCTTTAGTTGTCAGAATCAATTCAGGATTTAATTACATCTCTGTGTGGTCTGACCTTAAAGAGGCAATGTCACAGGGCCTCTCAAGTATTAACGCGATGGTCATTTTTTAAACAGATAGAAGAAAAGAAAAAATAAATAAACCAACTATTTTATAAAATCTCTTTTGAATTTCCCCCATGTTTTACAAACAATTTCTTTCTAATCTTTTGCCTTCCTGTTATTATTCCAAAAGTTGTATCAGCCTTTCTGGAGCACTTTGTTATCAAACATTCCTTCTTTTGTAGACTGATTTCCTTGTGAATTCAACCACAATAAAAAATGTGTACTTCATGTATAATATGTGCTAGACTGGACACGGACTCTGTCATGATGAGCAAACGGATAACACATCTGTCTTCAGGAAGTTTATTTTCAGGTGGGGGTGAGGCAGATATTAATGTACATCAACGTATATGATGACATACATACATCAACATATGTATGATAACATAGCCATCACATATATGATAACATCTATGTTAATACTCTAAAATGTATGTATAATATGCAAATATATAGGAGACTATTGAAGAAGATATAGTTATACATAATATGTAAACAAATGGGAGAGTGTTACAAGAATATATGTAACAGGGAATCGGATACAAGCTTTCCTGGGGAATTAGACTTTGAGTTAAGCTCAGGAAGAGGCACAGACATAACTGGGTGAAGTGAGGGACAGTGGTGGGTGAGGTGCTGGGGTCCAGGACTGAACAATATGGACAAAGACCTAAAAAGGTATGAAGCAGAATTTTCAGGGAAACAAGGAGGCTGAGGAGACTGGAACAAGGTGAGGGCCTGGCAACGAGCATGTGGTTGTGAAAGGAGAGTGACGAGATGAGCAGCAGCCATTCACAGGAACCTCAGTCACTCTTGCGCTCTGGGATACTTTCCATCTGAGCTGCCTAGAAGTTTATGTCCCACCAGTCCTAGTGAGCTTCTTTTCATGTCTTCTTAGTTTATCCCTCTGGAGATAATTTAAGGATATTTTGTTACAACTTTTTGTTTAATAGAATCACCCTTGGGAAAGATTGCTGACAATGAAGTACAACCTGTTTTTCATAGGTTTTCTCTACTTCATCCTATTACTTTCTTCCTCTTTTTGGCTTTTTGAAAACCATGTTCATGTCTAGTCACTGTCTGCTCCCCTCCCTGCATGATTACAGCACTCAGGTAGGACATGGATTTTTGCTCCCAGTTCCTTCTCACATTCATTTCATCTTACTGTTCTTTTCCGTGGCTGGGATGAAGTCCCAAGTAGCCATTTTGCTCATTGCTCTCTTTACTTTCTGGATGATGAAACTGCCAGTGAGGCACACCAGGAACATAGCTGAGGGTCGGCTCTCCACTGAGTCACACCTCCAGCTGATGCACAGGCAATTGAAGCACCCATAGTAGCTAGAGCACTTTCCCTGGGAGTCTTAAAAAAAACAATTACATATGTGTTATAATTATATATTATATGTTATATATATTATATATTTATATATGATTTAAAGCACATAAAAATATATATTTATGCTTATATATAATATATATACTTACATATTATATGTATATACACACACACAAAGATGTGCACCAAAAAGGCAAATGAAACGCTCTCTCTCTCTGTATATATATATATATATATATATATATATATATATATATATATATACCAAATATATATACCAAAGAAAAGATTGCCCTACAGTTTTCATCTTTGCTATTGGTTTTTATTCTTTTTCTCTAGTAAAACTTGTGTTTCTCTTTCTTCTGTCATCAACCAATTGCTTTCTATTATATTTTCTCAAGAAAAAGCTGGTAGGTTTTCTTGTAAATGTTCCATACCCTTTGCACATTGAAGGCTTGGTTATGCTGTGAGGCTTAATGAAACATTACATGCCTAGTATTATGGAAAGATGGGAAAAAACTAAAAATAGGCTGTGCAAGGACCAGAGAACATTAACCCTGTGAGGACAGCAAAGCATTTTCTTCAGAGTATCCAATGGAGTGAGAATTAGAACCATTTTCCTCAGGTTTTAGGATAAGAGTTAAAGGGTAATTAATCTATACAGTGGATGACTGAAATGACTGAAAATGATACTAAAGATTCCTAACTATTTCAATTTTAAAACTTTTTAGACTTCACTCTAGTATTTAATACATGTTCAATTTCTAGCGTGCTATGAATAATTATTCCAGATTTATAAAGCAGTTAAAAATAAATTTAACAAGTTAAAACCACAATTTGTAAATCTAATGTTCTCTTAAAATCATTTCTAATTTAAGAACACAAGGTATACATGTGATGTATGTGGTGGATAGTCAAATGCCAGTTAGTTTCTAATTCTATCAGGTTCAGAGTAATTGGTTAGTTTTTGGGAAATTTTCAAAATCTGTGGTGAAAGCTGCACATTTGTTTTCTATGTTGAGGGAAAGGAATGGATATCCCTCCTCTTCGCATTCTCCTGGAACCACATGGATTTACATGTTCTGCCAATTCTTTTAAGATAATCAGATTGTTCAGGGACTCTGCTCCATAAGAGAGTCCTAAGGTTGTCGAAGGAAGGTCAGTGCCTGGAAGTTCGTTCTGGACCTTTATAGCTCACTCAACAATATGATATTATCATCATAATCATTTCAGTTTTCTAAATGATCCTTCCACATATAAAGTGTACTGAAGTTTTTAACGAATTTTCAACAATTAATCTTAACATCTTGTAACATCTTTTTAACCTGAAAGTTAAAACTAACGACAAGCCACTCTATTTCAAGCAGTAATCTAAACTTATCAAGGAAAATAATAGTTTATCAGACATGTGGTACATAATAATTTTCTGATCTGTCAAAGATACCTGGATTTTACAGAAACAATTTCTCCAATGGTAGGAGCTTTATTTCGTTATCCCTTTTGGAAATGTGTGCCTTTCTATTTAGTAGAACTTGTCTTTCTGGTTAACATGCTGGCAGATACTCAGTTCATGGTGAATGTCTGTTACAGTGCTCTCTAAGCCCTAAAGACACTGCGAAGCATCATCTTGGCTCTTATTCTGCCAAATACAACTTGTATTTTCTTTGCTTGAAAAGTTCTTGCATTGAATTCCTTCACAACAACTTGCCATCTGCTAAAATGTATTTGTCATTATTCTCCTAGCAAAGTTCTCCTTATTAACATTCACTCTTAAAGTTCCTTTCAACATTTGCTGGGTTTGATATTTGACCCCAGATGGTCACCAAACAGTTCACTAACATGGATTTTTCAGTCCAAGTTATTACATTGAGCAAATAGTTTGGTAGAATAACTTCTTAGTGTTCTTTCACTGCCTTCATTCCCAAACCTCTGTATCTGAAACACCCAGTAGCACGTCTTTAAACAGACCAACTAAACGGAGCTTGGAACACAGCCTTTAAAGTGTTCACACAGAAAGGATGATGCTTTGGTAATATTTTTGTGTAGCCTGGCACAGCAGTGTCCAGAGGAGAGAATATCACTTACAAGAGAAACTGGAGGTTTCTGTCAGCAGGAACCTTATGCTGCAGGATAGAGACACATATTGAACAAGTAATAGCAAGCCATTAAGTGTGTCTGAGAAGAATGTATGATATGTGAACTTACAAGACAGGACCTTCATCTGGCAATGAACTTTCAAGAAGAGAATTTTAAAAGACCTGAATGAGAAATACAAGTCAACTAGATTATATGTATGGGAAAGTTATGAGAGTAGGTTAGCGGTGGAGACAATGATATGGGTAAATCTCCAAATATTAGGGAGTATTCAAAAATCATTCTCTACAAGCTGGGGATTTTAAAAAATTCACAATTCTTTAATTTATTCATCTTTTAACACCAATGCATCATTTTGTAGAGGATTTACTTGACTTTAACATCTGAGTTATTGTTTGTGCCCCTTTTTGAGAAAGCAAGAAAATGTTTCTCATAACCCAACTCTCTTTACCTGACACATGCTCTAACTAGAGTGAGGCAGCGAGTGGACAATGCAACTTCTGTAACTTGAAGTGCTTTGCTTTCATTTTATCATTGAAATTAGGTTATCCATGGTGACCATTATTTGAGACATTATGCTGAACTGTTGCTAAGAATTGTTAATATCTTTTAAGGCTTTAAAATACAGGAAACATTTGGGAGAAAGGGCGGTATTCTGGTGCATCACACATATTCTAGGCTGCTCATTGATCTCCTTATTGATCGATTTGCTCTACTATCTGTTCCAGAAAAATGCACAATTATGTGGAGAATATAAAGGAGCAGAGTTTGATATCTATCGGTAAGAATTATGCATTCTGAAGTTCATGTTTTTGTTGTCATGGTTGTCTTGTAAGACTGGCATCATCCAGATGCTCAGGTCAAATGAGAGCACAAGTAAGAGAGAAATTGCTATGACATTTGGATTGACAGGATTAACTCCAACATGTGGAAATCACTAGGAAGAAAACAAAACAAAACAAAAAAATAAAACTCACAAATGATAGCAAGAGAATGAGGATCATGCTGTCGACTTTAGAATTATTTTATAGTGTACACATTTTATACTTAATATACCTGACTTTAAAGAATTGAGTAGACAAAAAAGAAAAGATGAATACTTGTTGATGTCCCAGGAATGAAGTTTTGGCTGGTGCTAGCCTATCTCTTTCAGAATCAGCATGTTAGAGATTGGTCTTAGCCACAGTTTTTCAGGATTTACACAGATAAGAGATGCTCCCCAGAAGACTATACTACTTCCATTGTGAATGATTATCAGGAGCATTTAGATCGAACTTGTTCATACTTTCTTGAAAATGACCAAACTTGGAAGCTCTAAATTTTTCATTGATGCTCTCCCTTAAACTGATTTATAAGTCACACCAGTGTTTGCTCAGTCTGAGAGGACACTGAAAATCGACAGTCAATGTCTCTGAATCTAGACATGCCTCCTTGGGAAGAGCCACTCTGATCCTGACTATCACGGTCCCATTTAAGGATTTTTGTTTTTAATTTGCATCACTTGGATCTGCTGATGCTTGGCAGATATATAATGTATTACTTTGAATTAATGAGAACTTTGCAACCAAAAGCACTGATTGCTTCAATGTCTACATGAGTATTTTCTTCCAAGAAACTACTTTGGAAAATTGCTTTGAATGTTTCTGGAACTCTGCCTTTGAAAGTAATTCCAGAATGAATTCACAAACACACAGGAAAAACACTATCATTGCTTTATGATCATACAATATTTACCCCATAAATCCCAGAAGTGGGCCATTCATCTTGAAAACCAAACTAGCCAGCACACATGACTATCTTAGAATCCGATATTCTCAAGCACCCAATATCTCATAACCTAAATATGTATATGCAACAGATGCTAAAGACGATTTTCAAAGAAATTTCCCAAGAAAGTTCCAAAAATTATTAAAACAACATCAGCTTCTTTGGAATATTTAAAAAAACTGTCACAGTGACTCTGAAAAAGAGAGTACTGAGAAAGTGTTAAGCTATAATACTTCTATTAAATATGCAGATAATATAAACATAAGGTCACATCAGCCATATGTCCTAATGGTAATGGATTCACCCTCTTTTCTCATTTGCCTTACAAGAAAGTAACTTACATTTTTAAAAACATCTACTTTTTGCCATGCACTTGGTTGATTTTGCATAAATTTAATTAATTGATGTCAGTTTATTTGTGATAGTTCTTTAAAAAAGAATAATAGGGCCTGTCTTGAAGAGAGGTGCAGCATAGAAAATGAATGCACTCACCTCACTTAGGCTTAAAAGTGCCTCTTTCCTTTCAATATTTAATGGCAACATTGAGATATTTCACATCTCTTTTTCCATTCTTGCATCTGTCCTATCCTGATGACAGTATGACATCTGAAGAAAACCAGTTACCAACTTTCAGCATTTGCTGACCATTTCTTGTGAAACTCTATTAATACTCAGTGATCTCAATGCCCCAGAAATGTTAATTTTCCCTTTACATTTTATTTTGTTTTGCTCTCCTAGTTACATTAACTTTTAAAATTAGTTTCTTTGTTATTAAAGAAATTACTAAAAAGAGTTTTAAAAGTCAGTTAAACTCATAATGAAGAGAAGTGAACGGGTACATAGGAAATTGATGCTTTTATCGACATAGACAACTAAGCTCATTGAAACCATCATTTTAAGTGTTTTAACTGTTTCTTCCAGTATTTACCACGGTAGTCCTAAGTAATATTCATGTATAGTTATTTTTCTTTGACATTAGATATTGGTTTCTGATCATGGTAGATTAATATTTATTTCTCCTACACCTCACTTTAATTTCTCATACTTTCTCTTCCATTACTTTGCTTTTTTAAAAATAGGCGCATAATTAATAGACAATAAAATGCACGTCATAAATGTTTATTGAATTTTGATTTTTTTTTTAATACCTCTGTAACTATCACCCAATTCAAGATGCAGAATATTTTTATCCCTCCAGGGTGTTCTTTCATGCTCTTATTCATTAAGTTTTCTACACCTTCTCTTCATACACGTATGAACTATTATCTAATTTCTAATGCTGTAGAATACTTTTCCCTGTTTTTGGATTTCATAACAGTGGAATCAAGCAATATTGCCTCTTTTGCTTTGACGTCTTTCCTTTTAACCTAAAGCTTTTGAGGCTGATCCATGTTATTATGTGTACCATCAGTCTATTCTTATTTTATTGACAGTGTTTTATGATATAGATAAGTTTCAATGTAGCTGTTGCTTTGTTGATGAATATTAAAAGTATTCCCAATTTTAACTATTATCAATAAAGTTGCTATGAACATTCACATACAGGATTTGGTTCAGACATATGCTTACTTTTGTCTTGGATACATAGGAATAGAGTTGCTAGATTATATGGAAGATGCATATTTGACTTTAGAAGAGACACCACAATAATCTCCAAAGTTAGTAATATCAAATACCATTTTGAATTCCTCCCACCAATGTGTGATAGTTCTTCCCATAATCTTCAAATATTTGCTGTTTGATTTTATCCATTCATCCAGTTTTCTTTCAATGTTCCTTTTGCTTCTATTTTATCTATGTTTCTTCCAAGTTCTTTTTTACATTTTGTCTGTCTCTTTCACATTGAAATCTAGAAATCTCAAGCTACCAATTCATATTTAAAATTGAGGAAGAAAAATTTTATCAGAAGTATTGGGCTCATATGTGGAAATATCAGATGATATACTTCACTTAAGAACAATCCGGTGTCCAGCTGTCTTTTGAAAGTGGTCTCTTAAGTAGTAGCTTCATTTGGTCTTTAAGGTGGCTCAGATTATCCAGAGAGAAATCCTTTTATATTCTACTTTGCATCTATAGATCTAGTTCCCAGATTCTGGAGCCAAGGGGATGAAAGGCATGGGACTTCTCCAACTGAATATGCATGTTTTATTTAATCCTATTTCCCATTTCACACCTCACTCTTCCTCTTCTCTCTATTTGGTAAACCTAGCTCAAAACTTTTCTAGTTTGGTTTCTCCACAAGCTATAAACATTTTCTTCTTCCCATGTAGTGAGATCCCATGACTTGACTGTAGTATGTTGGGGGCAGGGCTGGAATAGAGAGAACTGAATGTACATAACACAGAATTCTAAACATTTCCCTGTTTTCAACCCCTACCTTACTATAATCTCATGTCTTTTCCAGGGATCTGAGGAGGTGGATTATTTGCTTCCCATCAATGTCTCAACTGCCCCTTAGGTTTATTCTTTATCTACTCTTAAGTCCTATGTCCTTCACACCATTTTCTCTTCTTCTTTGGTAATAGGTGTTTTTCTTCCTTTCCTGAAAAATGGTTTATGTAAATTCCTTGTTTTGAGGGCTTAATATGTTTTTGCTTTATGGTTGTAAATAGTTTCACACAAGACATTCAAATTTCACTGGAGGTTTGAGGGAAATTGAATTAGAGAAAAACTATACTTTTGCTCAAGAAGATCAAATTTAGTGCTTCTGAAGAGCTAAATCTAAGGGGCCACTCAGTTCATTTTAAAGAATGATTAAAACACTGCTTTAGAAAATGACACAAAGGAACTTCACAACCTCAGAGTAGGGGTGGTACCAAATCTCTCTTCATCACCCTGAGAATGTTGAGGGTAAAAGTTCAAACAAAGGATATTTCACCTTTTAAAATGTAAATGAACTGCAACATCAGCATAATTTTCTTGTCCTATCTTTGAAAAACATAAAAGTAAGTGCATTCACAGTTTTTCTTTATCCTCTCAAGAAGAGCTTTGAAAACCCGTAATTATAGAATTTATTGAGGAGAAATAACTAATAATACCGTTAGAGAAGAATATTCAAAGGTTTAAGGATTGTTAGCCAAAATATCTTACTTTTAGACTGTTTCTCAGAAGGATGCTGATGCAGGTACTCTCTGACAAAGAGAAAGACAAGTTATAAATTAAGCATATTGGAAACAGCAGGGAGTATAAGAGCTGACAAATTATTGACATTACAAGAGGCAACCAAGGAAGGATGTACTGAAATGACATTTTGATGATTTGGCTGTGTGTGTGGTTGCTATGTGTACAATCAGAGGAAAAAAATTTCCCCATGTATCAATCAACATATATAATCAAGAATCTATGACTTGCTAGTCGCTGTGTAGGTGATCAAGATATATGAGCACATGCTTGATTTCAGAAGAGATTAGTTTGGTTGTAGAAGCAGATTCAAACAAAGAAATGCCATAGGGGGATAGATCTGAGTGCCAATTAAGTGATAAAGACAATGAATACTCTCCTAGCTCAGAAGACAGAGAGAAAATCATTGGTGGTTGGAGAATGGGGTCTTCACAGGAAAGGCAGAATACGTTGTTAGTCTTAAAAAATAGATCAATATGATTCTTAAAATTTTGAGTAACTCAGAAACATGGAATTGCCTCTGAGTTATTTTCTTTCTTTTATGTTTGTTGTTTTCGTAACCGCCTTCTATTTGGGCTCAGATGAAGATACGTGCAGTTCATCGTTATCTAGTAAATAGCACATTCGTAGGATGCTTTTGAAGTATGTTGTCTTCTTTCTCTGTTTATGTACTTATGTGATCACCTTTGGCAGTATGATTCACAAGCTGCCGGATTTAAAGACCTTAGCAAAAGAAAACCATATTTTATTCAATTTTTGTATTTTTTTAATAAGCAAAATTGTCAGGAGGTATTTGAAATAGACAAGAGTCTTATCAGTGGTGTGATAATAAAGAAAGTATACATGATTTTTAGCACTGATAAGTTTCAGGGGTATGAATATTTCATCATCACCAATTCCAAGTTACCAACTTGAGGTTAGAAAATTCTGACTAGAGAACCATTGAACACAACCACCTCTCTGAGCAGGTGCTTGCTCCTGTCATCTCACTGCTGAAGCTATAAAATGTTCAGATTCCATCCCATGGAATGTAACTAGGGATGATGGTCCACAGTTTTGTCCTTCTATTTCCAATCTAATCCCCATTTGGTCTTCCAGTCATTATTCCTTCTCAGAGAGATGACTCTAATGACAACATTGTAAAAGTCAAAGATGCTTTATCCCAATATGCATCTTGTTCATTTAGGCTGTCAAATGTAATTGAGTTTGCTATTGATAGCAGCAGTGTCTGGTTGCTTGGGCAGACATATGGCAGGGATGTGAAGAGCAGAGGAGAGAGGTATCAGGACCGAAGTGCAGGTGTTGTACAGCTGTTTTTGATGGTCCGATCTCACGTTTGATACAAACTTGTCACTCCAGGGTTCTTATTTTGAAAATAAGGACAATAATTTCAGAGTGCTCCACTGATCTCTGGGGAAGAGCTCAAAATCATAACTCTGAAGGCCATGCCAAGTTCAAATTCTTTATGTAATACTTTATTTCCTTTAATGGGTCTGGATCAAACTTTCCAGAATTGTTCACAAACCTTTGATACCTGCACTGTAGGTAGCACACAGTACTAGACCTGACCAGCTCAGGTACTTACTTACCCAGAACTCTGTGATGCAAAGTAATTGAGCTGTGTGTGAGAATCTAATTAGAGCCAAACAAGATGTGGTCCTCATCTACTCTTAAGTAAATACTGACTTCCTTTCTCTAGTTTCCAGCATTCGTAGGCATCTAAAACTCCTCTTAACTGTCACGTGGCATTTACCATGTCCTCTTCTGCATTGGCTGGTGTTGTGAGTCAGTCACAGTATCTGACAGAGCCTGTGACTAAGAGTAACTGTAGCTTCCCCCTTTGGTCTTGTTGCCCAGGAGGCTCCTTAAAGGATGGAGGTACGGCCTGAAAGTGGTTCTAGATATAAAACCATCCACGTTAGCACCACTGAATCTGAATAACTAAATTTAATGCAAGTGCTGTAAATTCACAATATCCCTGAGATTGTATTGGAAAATTGCTAGCAGTATTTTATTTGCCTTGTCTTTTGCTAAGTTTTGTTTCTATAAGATTCAGCAGTGAGCCCACAGGGTTGAGCTGAATCCTGTGGATAATGAACTTTCCCCCTTCCTTCTGAGATACTTTCCACAGATTTGTATTCCTTCTATAGAGATATGTTTCCTTTTATTAGATTCTCTTTTTAAGAATCTACCAGTTAATAAGATCACCTCCAGTTTCATAGGTCATGTAGATTTCATAAAGTTTGCAAAACTGATCACAGGGAAAGTGATTTTTGGTTCATTAACTAGAGCCCCTTCTGTCCTTTACACTAAACAGAAAAACTCATTGATTGAAGAACTACCGCTCTAGAAGACTTATCTACAAGTTTCTGAAAATCCTCAAGTAGGAAACCCTCATCAAGAGAAGTCTATGTCATGCCAAGGGTCAGATCCAGGGTACAGCCATCATGCCCGTGTTGAAGAGCTGGATGTGTTTGTAGAGGGATGTTATACAGAAAAGAGTGAAATTCAGAGCTTAGATGATTGAATCAGAAGTGACTATGAGTTGGAATGAAAAAGAATGGTTTCAAGGAGAGGCCTTGAATTTCCTCAGAGGGCAAGAGACCATTTTTATGGTGTGCCAACGGGGTTAATGGAGTATGGCAAAGTGGGATGTGTGAGCTGTATAAAATTATTTATTATCAGCCTGTCATACTCATAGCTGCCCAGAGACCAGGTGAGGCTGCCTCTGTTTTCAGTGTGTTTGCATTTGAAAAATGTATCTACGTTGAATGACATTGTGCTACACTACAGATGTGTGAGAACATCAGCACATGTGTTGACAAGGCAAAGGTGTATTAAATATCTTTATGGATAGTCAATCCTAATAAGGCAGGACACATACTTAATTATAATCATTTAGTGGTGGCTTTCCTATTTTAATTATAGTTATATATAATCTAAAACGACTTAGCTGAGTAATAATTTATATGCTGAGTATGAAGAAGGTTTTGGACTGTGTATGCTTATGAATTCCATTCTCAACCTGAATGTAAAAGCATATATAATATACACGCTTTTCAAAAATATCACATTACTAGAAACTCACATGACTCATGAATAAGAACAAGAATTGTTTACAGGTCATTGGAGATACAGAGAACCTCAGAGCTATCTTAAGTGACACATTCTTTATACACAAATCTGGATTTCATTTAGCCTGTAGGTAGGTCAAAACCTAAGGGCCCAATGAATGGCTTATCTCAGTTCAGAATTTGACTCTGGGGCAGAAAGACTGTAGTTAAATTGTTTTTTTTCATTTGTGTCATGGAATTATTTCCTAATAATAATTTAATTTGTATTTATTCATACCTAGAGACTTCAAATGAAAGAAACATTGAACTCAGTTTCTGACTTCGTCTTGAGGTTGCGCTGGCAGAAGCCTGAAACATTGTCCATTAAAACTACAGGTGACATTTGCAGATATGAGAAGCATAATGGAAATTCCATCTCCCTGAGCCTTGGCATCTGATTCTTATTCTATCTTATAAGTGATGTCACCTTTCAGAGTCCTTCTGGGGTTTCAGTACTAGGTTGTTAGGGATTCTGGCACCATGTCTAGCAAGGAAAATTACATCAGGATCCCATAGTTGCTGGAAACTTCCATTCATTTGTTTTTGCTTTCATTCATTTTTACACCTTTGTGTAATGGCTACTCCAAGTCGATTCACCAGGCATGTTCCCCAGATTTCTGCTTCTCATGTATTGGAATACAAATGCAAAAGCTATGCCATTGTCTTTACTCCTAAGAATGAAATTCAATGGTGGTGAGGGCAGTGGAAAATCTCCTTCTAAAGATAACATCATCCGGCAACCTTAAGCTCATGAGATAGGATGGGCAAAAGATGAAATAAGAACTTGAAAAGTCAGAATTCATAATAGAAATACATTTTTGAGGTCTATGGATTAAGGATCATAGGACAAGAATGCCTGCTTAAAAATCATATATTTTCTATGAAAAAACCATGAATTATCACATTTTATTTGCTTTACCTGTCATTCCAAGTCTAGATAAAATTCTCTAGGGTTGTAGGAATTACTTTTTTGAATGTGGCTGATCATTTTTAATCAGTTCTTCCAGTTCTGATATGATTATAGTTAGGAGCAGTTCACGTAGGGTTGAGATCTGTTGCCAACAGTGTCTTTTCTCTCCAAAATGTTCCCAAGTCTCTTGAATTTATTTGTGTTTGTTTTTTATTGTTTGCATCAATGGGGAAAATAGTATTCAGCAATTCAGTGATGACTGAATGGAGTAACAGATTTTCATGTCCTAAGGGAACATTTGAAGGTGATTGAATTGCTCTCAATATACAAGCCATGTTTTTACACCATTTTTCTACTTGACTAATTGATTATGGCAGGTGTCATCCAAGCTCTACCTCTCAGGCTGGCCTGATGCTAAGACAAAGGCAGAGCAGGCAACTCTGTGGGTGAAATAGAAAGGCTGTGCCTGGACTTTTTTCTTATTGATTTTTTGAGTATACGATGTCAGTTAATTACTGAGTGCTATTCACTGTATAAATATAAGCAGTCATTACAACCATATTTCCAATTGATTTTTTTCCTCCTACAAACATGATCAGCAATTGTTCATTTTCAGCCAAACAGAAATTGAAATATTTCTGATTGTAAAGTATTTGTAGGTGCTCGATGTGGTGAATCTCCTATACCCATGAAGAGTCAACTGTTTATAATAAATACATGAATATGTTTTTTTTGAGCAGAGAAAGAGAAGTATACTCCATTGCTGAGCTCTAAATTATAGTTATTTTATCAAAAAAGAGATATTTAAGATACTGAGTTTTAAGTGTATTGCTTTTAAGTATCACAGGATGAAAATCTGCATTATACTGAATGGAAGAAGTAAGACCAAAAAAAAATACATACATATCCCCTTGCATGAAATTCTATAAAAGGCAAACTGAGTTTGTATTGACAGGCTGCATCAGTCCCTGAAGGAGTTAATGTGCTCTCTAAAGTTGTTGATTTCCTTCCTCATCATCAGTAAAATAAGACCTATAATTTGCAAAATGAATCTGCATTCTTGAACAGTGACTGAATAAAAAAAAAAACCTGAGTATTTTAATAATTAGCTATTCAATTATCTTATGGTTGCCTACTGTTCATAAAATCAAAAACATAATATAAAATAACATAGATCATAATATTAGTTACAGATGTCAGCTTTCTCCTTTTTTTCTGAAGAAAAGGTGTTAATGAATTACTCTAGACTGATTCCTGACATAATTGCCAGGATCGTACAATATATCATTCTCCATTTCTGCCAGCAAATTAGCATCTGTGATTCATCCAGTGGTAGCTTTCTTAATTTTATCATGTTCTAAATACATGTTGTTTAGGTTTTCAAAATAACAGGTGGCTTTATACCTTCTAGACTGAAAAGAATTTATAGTTCTGTCACTGAATTAGTGAATATTTCAAAGATGACACTAACGATATGCCTGTGGGTTTGCAGTAAAATATGACTGTAACTCTGACAAGCTACTAAATACTGCAAATGCATCAATAATTTGAAGTTGAGAAATATGACTTTTAATAATTTTAACTCTTTTTCTATCTATATATGTATATTTTTTTCATGACAAGTTCACAACTCTCAATACTTAGTATGCATTTCGAACATAAGGAAGGCAGCTACAGATGGTGTCTGTAGTATTTTGTAGTATTCTCTGTGCTTGTACACACTGTAGGGTATCATCACTGCCAACCACTCAGGCTTGTGGACCTTCTCTGCCTCTGTGTTGGTGGCCTTGTGGCCTGTATGAATTGCCCAAAGCCTCTCATGATACAAAACTACAGTAGAATCCAGTTAATGTGCACACACTGATTCCCACAATACCCGATGCACAGGGATCATTCAAAAAGCAGTCAAGGTGTAATTCCTCTCAAAATAAACCAATGCCGTCCAGTGTTAGTGGCTTTTTTCACAGTCTACTCCCCTGAGACTGGCCACTCAGGGGGTAAAAAGCAGCCAAGTGTGTTCTTTCTGATGATGCAGCTTTCTTCTGAAATCAGGAAGTTGTTCCACTCATTCAACCTGAGTGAAAGAAAGAGTGGAAGTATGTTATCATATTTGCTTAAGCATGAGGAAATGGAAGCAAAGAAAAATAAATGCTCAATGCAGTACACTGATAAAACTGAAATTAGTAGGCACTGTCCTGTCCTCTAATTCCTAGTAGTTTTTGTTGTTTTGTTTTGTTTTTGTCTCCTGGACCTCTACTTTATTTAACCAAAGTTTATAGTGTGCTTCTTGAGTGTTAGGCGTTCTTGTACATGTTTTATAAATTTTCCCTCAGTCAATGCTCAAGACATCTTCAGGGTTAGGTGCTGTTGTCATCATCCACCTGTATAGGTGACGAAAACGAGGCACAGAGAGGGGAAGGACACATACCTAGTATGTGGCAGAGGTACTTGACTCTAGAATCTGTATATTCTTAACCTCTGTTCTGTGCTGTCCTTCATTTTCAGATGACTTGCCTTTTTCCTCTAGGCCAAAAACAAAAAATGCCTGATCTCCCCACCATGTGATCACTAACATGTTTAACATTGCATCAGTCACCACAGAGAGTACCAATAAAGAGCATATGATCTTGGAGGGCAGGGTGTTACATTATTTACTATAATCCCGTCATCTAGAACAGTGCCTGGTACATGGAACAAAAATACTTCGAATGAATAAATGATCAGATGAGTAGATGAATGGATGGATACAGATATGAATTTGATATATATCTTGCTTTAAGGGAGTTTTTAGCCTAAGGAGACAAACATAATTCAGATGAATAAAAAGTTTTGTCTTTTTATCCCATTTAAATTGTTCAAAGAAGTTTTCCCCCTAGAAAACTATTCCAGTCTGGGGAAAACATATTTGCTCAGTTTTAAAATATATATTAGAAAAACATATGCCAAAATTCAAGTTAAACAATCTTTTATCTGCATGTCTCAGTCTCAATCTAGATTAATTGGGTAGAAGTGAAAATGAATTCCTTCACGGAAATTATCTTGCCATATTTTAGCATGATGTTTCTGTCTGGGTGGCATTTTTATGAGAGGAAACTGAGAAAGAGACTTTAAGAAGGACGGCATTGGGGGATGTTACAGGTAACTTTTTTCTTAAGTATACCCCCAATATACAAGAATTTTAAAAGATAACATGGTAAGATTAATAGAAATAGTTTGGTAGATGAGTTTTTATTTCCTTATCATTATAAATCACAGTGGTGTATTTATATTTTAAAAACTGTGGGCCAAGGTAGATCTGTTCAAGAAGGAAAATGAATATAAGCAAGAGTGGAAAATGGATTTTCAAATAAATACTAATATGCACTAAGGGAAAAAGAAAATAAAATGTCAGTGTATGATGAAGGAAAAGGTTGAGGTTATTGTTCAAGTATGAAAAGACAAGGAGAAGGGAATTTTTATCAAAGATATATAAAAACAAGAAGGATATGAAAAGTGGCCATTAACTTATTCAACAAATCCTAATATCCTACATCCTTCAAAAGTTAGAAGCGATGGTTTTAGCATGTGTTATAAATATATTCCATGGCAGATAGTAAATTCAGTGTGAAAATGGCATAAAGAAGTTCCCCTAATATGTTATTAAGATAATTTATGATGTTTTTAATACACACCCCTAAATTTTGCAATTGATATCATGAGGGTCAGTCAAATGCTTATACAGTGTGTTCTCTGGTGAAGCCTGCATCAGAGAAAAACCTGCGAGACACCTTGATTACTGAGTTAATAATGATAGCTTCTTTTAGATGGGGTTATTGTGGAGACAAATCATGGTGAGAGTGCCCAGTGACTTGTATTTCTGGTTTGTTAATGATTAAAAATAGTGAGATGTTCTGAATACAAGAGAAGATAAAGTGTAAGATTATGTGTGAAGAAGGTCATGCTTCTGAACTAGGCTGACCATATTTCCTTGAGACAAAATCAGGACATTGGGATGGCAAAAATGGGACAGGGTTATGTGCTGTGACTAAGGGGAAGGCAGGAGGTGGAGCAATACTAGCAGCTCAGTAGCCAGACCAGCAACACATAAATACTAGGTGATACCAATTAGCAATCACATAGTAGCAACATGGTCTAGTGGGACTTCATACACATGGCCAGGACTGGTACAAGGAATTGTGGTACCTTAAGCATAAGCCAAATTTGACCCTCCGATACGCCCCACTCTAAATGTCCTTCCTAAAATACATGCAGCTTTAATCATTCCAGTGCCAGAAATGCCAAATCACCCCCACAGTATCTGAGATAACACCCATAGTATTTACCTGCATGTCAACCACACTGCAGTGTTCTGCTGCCTTTGAAGAACAGGTGCATTCAGGGTGAGGGGAACTCTCTTCCTGCAGGACTCCTGTTTCCTCACGGGGCGAGACCAGAGTAGCAGCCACAGCCCACAGGTGTCAGCACCGGCAAGTGCTGTCTTTAATGCAGGGGGAAATGGGCAGCTGCTTTGGGGTTCCCTCAACAGACTGGTTTTGGGGAAACTCTACTGATCCCTTTTGCTCCATGTTAAAGATGATTCTTGTTTATTAAAAATGTGGCAAAACTGACATTTCTGTTAAAATGACAGGCTGATTGGGAAATAGGTAAAAATGGTACTGTTAAATTCAAAACAGCACATATGGTCAGCCTATTGTGAACCTATATGCATGAAGCAGAAGCTAAATGTGAAATGAAATTCAAAATTATTTATCATAACTGCTAAAAGAGATTGGAAAACTTGATGGATAAAGTTGAAGTTGCTTAAAAATGCGTTCAGCAAATTTCTCTGGAAACATAAATTGCCATATTAGAGAGAATTATGTGGATGGTCTTACCATGGACCAGCTTAATCTGTGACATGTTTTTAGAAACAGTGTTCTATAGATTCCTCAGGCTACTCAATTCTTTCTTTTGAATCATTGGGATGCAAGTGTTTCCTCTAGAAAATTTTACTCTGTGTGTTCTATCCATTCCAGCTCCCCACCCTCTCTCCATAGTTATGCATTTCCAAAAAGTGAAGGTTTTTACCCATAATTGTGAATTTTATTGCTTTTCTAATTATACCTCCTCGTTTTCTTACCATCCTGGATAGCTTTTCCAGTCTTTCTCAGGGAAGCACATAGAATACCATGTCACAGGAAGTATGATCGTATGCTGTAAAACAAACTGAGAAGCACGAGTCAGACTTCTAATCTAAGACTTCCCCTTGGGACAAGCTAACTTGGTGATTGGCTAGGTCAATGTTCTCTGGAGTTATATCATGCAACTGAAACACACCTGTTTCAATCTGGTAACCTTTAAGTTGACTAGCTATTAAGTTGAAAAATAGAATAAAACAAGAATCTATTGGAATTCAGCACACTACTCCATAGGTTAAAATGCACAGTGGACCAAGAACTAGACCACTTCCAGGTGATTCAAATGCATCAGCATGAATTATAAATTCTCTGGGTCGGGTGGCACTTCCCAGATTGATGGCTAGAGTCTGAATGCTGTGTCTTTTGGGTCTGTGTTTGGAAGTTTGAGCTATGCACAACCTTTCAACCCTCAAGAATTGATCTTTTCACACTAGTTGATGCATATTAGCTCTGATTATACAAAGAATTCTAAAACTTAACATTGTTCTTGTTCGTTTTTCCCCTAATTCTTCACTCAGAATAAAAAGATGTATCCCTAAGAGATCAGCAACCCTTTATTACATGTCTGCATGGTGTCGACTCTCAGTTTTTTCAAACACTAATGCTTAGAGCATAGGATTGACCTATTAGGTGTAATATTGCGACAGCTCCTGCCCCTTTTCTAAATAAATCATGTGTATGTATTGTGGAATAATTTTTGACTTTCAGAAAAGTTGTAAAACCATTATAGAGTTGTTGCATATTCTTCACCTAATTTCCCCTACTGAGCACCTCCCATTATCATGGTAAATTTGTCAAGACTATGAAACCATTATCTGAACCTTACAATGCACTAGACTGTAGATTTTATTTATATTTTACCAGTTTTTCCATTAATAAAATTTTTTTCTACCTCAAGATCCAATTCAGTGATCCACTCTATATTAAATCATCTTGTCTGCCCAGTCTCCTTTTTCTGTAATGGTTTTTTCTTTCCTTGTTTTGTACTGATTTTATTTTCTCCTATTTTTGATCTTGATTATCTTGAAGAGTTATCCTATAGACTATTTCCCAATCTGGGATTATCTGAAATTTTTCTCTGGTTTAGACTACGGTTTTGGATTTAGAGAAAGAATACCACAGAAGTGAAATTTCCACATCTTCACATGACATCGGAGTTGCATGATCGCTCATGATATCATTGGAGATTATAACTGTAACCACTTGGTTAAGTAGTGGCTAATTTTGCCAGGCTTTTACTATGAAGTTACTCATTTGAATCTGTTTTTACAGAAAGTCACTAAATCTTGCCCAACTTCTACCTTTATTTTTTGTTTAAAGGAAAGGTGCAGGCAGGAATGAAGGCAAGCAAAGGCAAGCAGGCAGGAAGAGAGAGGAGGAGGAAGCACTGTTATTTATTTTTTATTTAGTTGTTCAAACTGGTGGTTTCCCTCAACCCCGGGTCTTGAAACTGGGACAGTGGGGTGTATGTGGGACTCCTCCCTGGTGCACTAGACAACTAGGCCACCAAGGCATGCCCTCTACTTCTCTTTTTAATGGCTAACATCAGCTATATAACTTCGATCTAGTGTGAGTGTACCACAACCTCTGTTACTTCTCTAATGCACAATCAGGTATTTGTAGAAGGCAGTATATCCATGTGTTGTTGCCCTTGGAAGTCTGCCTCTTCTCTGAGAACACAGGCTGATTACTCAGAGAGTTCATTAATAAAATTATTGCAGCCCCCAGATTTGTCATCCCTTATCTGAATTAGAATTAGAATCTGAGACTATTTATCTCTTTGGATTATGGCATAACTGGGTGACTTAGAGGTAGAACATGTCATTCTCATTCCTATGATTTTTGTTTTCTTCTATTCCTAAGCAAAGTTACTTAAATATCGTGATCTCTGTCCAGACACAGCTACAGTAGGGAAGGAACTGGAGGCCAGAGTTAGTTAACTTTCATAACCATATCTTTATGCTTATTACAGAATAGCTGCAGAATCCCAAACTACGTATTAGCAATTTAGAAATGTTTCAGTAAGTGTGACATCAAACTGAACTCTGTAAAGGGAATAGTTTTTCTTTCTGTCAAAATATTTACTTGTGGATATGCAATATCATTTACTCTTTGCTTTAAATAACCAAAGGTGTGAGAAAGATGATTTCCTTCTCATTTGAAGCATAACAAAATATTTCTCTCCTGAAGGTGAAGGCTACTGTACTTTGTATTTTTATGTTGACATTCATTATAGTGAAACAATTCTTTTCAGTGGAATAAATAATTACTCTGAGGAAGAGATAACAATAGAATTTTCAAATATATTTCAACAAAGGTTACATATACTCATACTACTTTCCTATTTTCACTATTCTTTCTTACCATCTTTCCTTGGTTAGTCTGATTCACTTTTGAAAGTTGTTGGCAAAGTTAATTCTTCAGAATAGTATTAAAATATTGCCCCTGTGTTTCACTCATACTTCAACCTCATTTATTAGGCTTTGCATACGGAAGTTTTAGTTTCATTGCAATTATATTTATCATTATTTTTTCTCAGGGGTTTTGTTTTTTGTCATTTTCTTAGAACTGCCTGCCCACTTTAGTAACAATGCATTTACCTCTGTTTATCTTGAGCGATTTTCATATTTCAGTTTTACATTTATTTCTGGAAACTATATTCAGATTTATTGTTCTTTCTGACCTCCTCTGTAATAGTGCACAAAAAATAAGTATTTAGTCCAGGATCATATTAGAATAAGTGACAGATCCTGTCTCTGCTCTCAAAACTGCTCTGAGATTTATTTGATAAGAGATTTATAGTTACTTCTAGTGTGAACATCCATTCTAACATTCTTAATGAGATGATAGCCTTCACTAATTGGCTAAGTAGTAGTTACATTTGCCTGGTTTGTACAATGAAGCTAATATATTTTTTCTTCCCAAACTGTTTTCTTTAGAATCAAGTCACTAAATCTAGCCTACTCTTTAGCTTTCCTGCCTTTCTATGTAATGGCTGCAATCAGCTTTATGACAATCTGGGTCTTTATGACAATCTGGGTCTTTCTTTAAACAGAAAATACTAATTGTGTTGAGGTGGTAAAATGGTTAAGACTGGTGTTTGTGGAACTTATTTTCTTCTATATTTTTAGGCTCAACTGAACTCAAAGTACACTATCTGCATCATCTGCTATGTTTTGTGCCTTTATGGTTATGTAGAAGAAGCGAGATGTTCATACAGCATTTAGTACAAAATCAAATTCAGGCATAGGCTACCTTATAATAAAGTCATATAATCAGTGGCGATAATGTTACTGTCTTGTTTTAACTTCTTAGTGATATATTGTGTTACTGTTTTTCTGTATCATATTATCTTTAAAAACTGTTGTTATCCTTAAGCTGGATAGTGAGGTTATTATTAGGGTCCAAATTTTGTCTGAAATTTGGATGAACTAGTGTCACAGAAAAAAAGCTTACAAAAAGAAGACAGGAAAGACATAGAGTTGGAAGATATTGTTGCCTCCTGCATAATAAAACCTTGGTAGTAGGGACCTGAGACATTCGCCTATCTGTAACCTAAAGTATAAGCCCTGTTCATGAAAGAGACTGAACCTGTCTCCTAATTGTATTCCAGAATTATTTTCACTTTACTCCAGAAAAAACTGTCATCTATCATATCTTTTAGCTGCTGCTGATGAATATGTGAAAACAGACCAAGCATGTATTTTGCTTTAGCTGTACATCAACCAGGAATCAAACTTAAAAAAAAATCAATTCTGATAGAGGAACACTTGTATATTACATTTCAGAATTTCATTTGTCCTATGCTATGTTTCAATAATTTGATAAACTTACCAACCAAAATGCAAATCAGTAATAGGTCTTTGGGTTAATCAACACGTTCAATGATTATTTTCTAAAACCCAAACAAGACCTTTTAAAACACCCATCTTTTCTGTAGGAATTAACATTGTTCTCTTTAAAGTGATCAAGGAGAATGCTGGCATCTGATGCACAGTCACTATTTATTATTATATAATGTGCTTTTATTACTTAATCAATCATGTCTGGTAGTTATTCCTTTTGTTCACCTACTTAATGGATTTGAAGTATGAGTGCAGGTTCAGGCCAATAAGCCTCTTTTATGGTTTACAGCTTTACTATTATTTCCCTCACTGCAGTGCATTAAAAAAGAAAAAGGATATGCGTATGTGAGTGATCACTCAGTGTGCTTGCAAGTGGCCCATTCCCCAGGTCCACCATCTTATTTCTTATTTCCCAGAGAGGAGACAAGAATCTCTCTCTCTCTCTCTCTCTCTCTCTCTCTCTCTCTCCCCACCCCCACCCCCTTCTCCATCTCTCACTGCCCCCACTTTGTTATATATTGGCCTAAAAGGACAAACTGAAAATGAAACATGAATCTAAGCAAAGAGGCTTCCTGCGCGTTCTGTGTCCCCCGTTGTTTTGCTGTGGCTTCACAACAGTGATATAAGACTCAACTTATATAAACTTAATTGGACTACGTAATCATTTATCTTAGCTTTATATTCTCGTTTTTCTTTTTATTTCTCTTTAATTTGTTTAGGTGACTATAAAACTCAAGGATGAGTAGCTAAGGGTTAGAACCAAGTATATTGCACACAGATGCTTAATAAAGCTCCGTGCCCTGCCACTGTGCTCCTGGCTGGGGTGCCTCTTCCCACCCATTCTGATCCTGCCCATGCAGGTCTAGCATCTGGCTGTTTGAACCTTTGGGAACAGATTCTCAGACATTTCAGAAGACTGAAACAATTTCTTCTAGCATGGCCTTCCACTGTACCCCTAACTAAATAATTTCAAAATGTATGTTAAATTCACATGGCATTAGGGATTCGGCAGTAGCAGATCTCAATGGAACATCGAATGTGATTGGCTCTTTTTGTGATTGTGTCACTTGGTATCTTAAAATAGTAAAAGCTGTTCTTAAAAATACCTACTTTACTAAAGAGAGTAATTAATCTGTATTACTTCAACTTAACTTTACTTGTATTTATTACTGGAAAAAATTTCAACAACTTAGCAAAAAAAATGTTAAGCATTCTAACATAGATTCAATTCTTTTTTCTTAGCAATACAACTTGTCAGCTACTTTACTTTAGTGATGTTTTATTACCAAAGGAAATTGCACAGAGAAACACTACTTCTCCACGCCTGCCATGCAGATCTGTATCAGCACTGCAATGCGTGTGTTCCTGAGATGTTCTTCAGGGTCAGGGAAAAGGATCACACGGCAGCCGGGACAAAGCGCCATATGGCTGGGATGAGGTGAACCTTGATAAAGGCACATGAGGGATGGGAGGGGAGATGTCACAGCTTGTCATTCTGTAGTCCCAAGAGGAAACTCTAGTGACAGAGGAATGATTGAAATGGCAGATTTGGGGTCCCTGAGCTTGGAGAAGAAACAAACAATGACTAGAAATTCAATGGCATAAACTCAGGGGAAAGGACGGAAACAAAGAGAACTGGAATTGAGTAGAAGCTGAGCTCTCCTGCAGTTGGTGTAGGAAGCCAGGAAGAGACATTGATGGGAGAGATGATTAAAGGTGTCCTCACAAAGCCGTGGAATAATGACAGATGGAAAGGGTATAATAATTGCTAAGAAAATACAGAGAAAGTAAGAAGATATGAAATGAAGTAGATTCTTATAGGAGCAGACATATGGGATGATAGAATTGAAAAGAAGCAGGATTTTTTTTTTCTCTCTGCAACCTGATCAAGAAAATAGGGAGAGATACTAAGGTAACCAGGTCCTGTCCTTTTAGAGAAGAGATTTCCTTGTCTCCAACACACTTTACCTGATTTAGCTCAATACCTTTTCAGTAGTATTCCTATATACCTATAAACTAGGCCAGCAAAAAGACTTTCTGTTCTCTGAATCTAAAGACAGACAAGTTAATAACAACCATTTATTGAACACAAGGCATATGCTAAGTACTATGTGCAGTCTTTAAAATCCATTTCTCAACCCCACTTAACCTTGCATGTGGAAATATTTTGGATAATAAGTAAGGTTCAGAGAAGCTAAATAACTTTCCAAAGCACACCCTCAACAGAGTGTCCGAGAACAGATCTTACCTCCCCTCTACTTATTTACAGTTGTCTATTCAAATCTATCTGATTATATAAATGATGAACTAGCCTAACTTCCTCAAGCTACCTGTGGTTTGTGCTCCCTCTTGGATAAACTCTTTAAAAGGTACTTTCCTAAGTAAAATGAAAGTAAGGAAGTCATTCACAGCATCCCACATACACTTTTACCCAATACAATGTACAGACTTGAGCTTAAACATATTCATTCACACATGTTGATTGCCCAGTTTACCAGATATTATTTTTCTTCTCATTTTGTGTGAAAAGACCTCAGACTCAGAGATACAACTATCTTTGCATATATGATAATACTTTCTGAATTTTTTCCGTTCATGTGTCTGTATGACCTTAGGTAATTCTTCTTAGCATACAGGCTTGCCTGGGTACATCTCTTTGATGTATGATCTGGAGATTAGAATCAGGCTTTCTTATAACAGATCCCTGGTTCTCCTCTAGATGCACAGTCAGCCTAAATCACCTTTCAGGTTTCTTTTCTGCGTCTGTATGACAGTGTTGTTTCTCTTAGAAACTCTTCCTCTCCAGATATACCTTCTAGATCATTTGGCTTAGAGTTGCTTTTTAGGAATATTTTCTCCCCTCCATTAGATCCAAAATAATTTATTCTCACCCCAGACATTTCCTTGGAACCTTCATCTGCGTTCAGGTTTCCTATTTAGTTTCTAATTTATAAGCAACGTTATACCAGCTTGCAGTAATAGCTCAGTCCTTTCCTCATGCATACTCTCAAGTGCCCTTTATTGGAGGAATCTGAAAGGATTTTTCCAAAGTCTAAACATTGTCATTTCATAAATCGGCAAAGCTTTTATTCAGCTAACACTGCAAGAATGTGCTGGAACCTGTGATGTGGCTAAATGCACGGTGCTATGTTGAGAATTAGAGTGATGAGCAGTTTAGATGTGGTTCTTACAGAACATATGGCTTGGTATAGGAAAGTGAAAAATGACTAGGTTGTTACAGGTGTTATGTAGGGAGTGTCCTGAGGGACATTTACCCTAATGGGTATCAATGAAGTGAAACTAAAGCTGAAATCGGAAGAGCAAACCCTGGGTCAAAACCCTGAAGCAAGGGCAGGGGGTACCCAGCTCAAGCTGGAGCACAGAAAAGTGGCAGAGATGAAAAGATGAGATGGAACCAAGTAAGTTCAGCATGGAGAGAGGTAGCAAGGAACCAGATCAGCAACTAAAGCCAATGGAAACTCGTCTAGTTCCCACCCCTGGAGACCTTCAATTGGATCCTTTCTTAGACTTTCTCTTCCCTGCCCAAGTTGACCGAGAAAGGAGGGGAGGTGTGGGAGGAGGAAATAGGTCCTTGAAAGTGAGAGGGCACTAGAGAATCACCAAGCTGGCTTTCCTCCTTGGAGTTGAGAAACAAATTGAAACAGGCCTTCAAGGCAAGCTCTGGTGCAGTAGTGGTTAAGTCAGCCACCTCCAAGCAAGCACAGTTCACATACATCCCAAGGACCAGGGGTCACTCCCCAGTACCAGGGGGAATAACCAATAGAAAGAACTAAATAAAAATAAAATAAAGTGCGTCTTCCTCCTCTCTCTTTCTGCCTCTCTACCTACTGGCTTTCCTTCTGATTGTACCTTCCCTTTGAACACAAAACAAAAACAAAGACAGTCCTTCACACAGTGCCTGAAACATAGTGATCCCTCAGTGAATACTGAATGGATTAATGATTATGTGAATAACATGATGTTACCAAAGAAAATCCATACCATGTATGATCTAGTTTCATGGCACTACTACTATGATAGTTTATAAAGGATAACTAAGTTAGGTTTTTGGGTGTAGAATACAAATGATTTCCTGATAATGTGTGTTCTGATTTCTAAACTACTATCATACCAAAAATCTAGAATGGAACTCATTGTAAGTAGGAGATGATCTCAAACTTTTTAATTGTCTTACAAGTAATACACCTCATGTCTTTAAATTGGTTTCTTGTTTTCAGAAGGCAAATCTATAGATTGAAAATAAATCTTAACTTCAAGCATAGCAGTGGGGTCTTCATCATCACTCAATACATATTGATTTTTCATCTTTAGATACTAACTCAATAAATTCTTCTATGTAAAGATTATGATTTAATGGAATATTCTAGAGTTCATTAACTTCTATCTTATATTAATTTAAAATGAAAAATGATTTTAGTCCCTACTTTTAATCCACATTTCTTAGCTTTATTACAGTTCTTAATACACTAACACAAAAGCCATGCTCCTTTAAATTTTGAAAATGTGAATGTTTAAGGGAATAAAGGTTGCTTTTTTGTCATTTCAACCAAAGAAGCCAAGCTTCCTTTTGGTAGGTGTGTGAAATACATTGTGAACTATAAAACTTTAAATCAAAATTTAAATTTCATCCATTTCTCCATTTAGACAAAAAGCTAGAGTTTAATATCAAAGGAATATCAATAAGAAAAAAAAAATGCAGGTGTGCCCTGGTGAGACAGTGGTCACCTTTGAAGGAGCAGCCACATACCCCTGGATTCGAGTCCTTGGGCTCAGAGGGTAACCACCAGTGTGAATACATAAAAATAAAGCAAAATGCTTCTTACTCCTCTGTCTTCCTGCCTGCGCACCTACTCACCTTCATCTCTGCCTGTACCTTTCCTTTAAAAACAGAGAAAGAAGAAGAAAAAAAAATGCAAAACAAAAAGAAATAGATGATCGCCCTTAGGATAATTAAATATTTCTCTCATGTCACTAATGCTATCTATATTTTATTTTTATTAACTCTTCCAGCTAATAAGGAGATGTAGATAATAAATCACCCTTTGATCTCATGGCTATTTTCATAGAGTTGTTGTTAACAATAGGGGAATGAAAAGTTAAAAATGACAAGAAAATAAGCTTATTGTTTTGATGTTTAATGCAAACTAAATATTTTGTGTTACTATAAATACATCTTATCGTTCATATGTTTTATACATGCAGTAAAACGCTGACAGAAGAAATATCTCTGATATCTAGAGGTCATGTGGCTTTATAGAAAAAGGAACCCAAAATTACCAAAGCTTTTGCAATGTCCATCATAAAAATGTTATTATTTGTTTTTTGTTTCAAAACTCTATTTTTTGGATCTACACTATCTTCAGAAATCACTTCCTTTGGCTGATTTTGATATGATACATTTTTTTGATAAGGAGTTATTTTTTTTAGAAAAAGAACTGTTTCAGTGTGGTAAATTCACCTCTTCTCCATGACAACAGATAAAGTAGCTGTAGCCATGGCAACAGTAATGGGCCAGAGAGATTAGGGCCAGACTGGAGATTAGGCCCCCAGAGCAAAGAAAAGAAGTCTTGATTGGTTCCTTTTTGAGACCTTCTGTGAAGACAAGTTACTGTTGAGAGAAAGCATGGAGGATTAGTAAGAACAAAATTAATTCCCCTATATAAAGTAAGAAGACATTCTTTTGTCAAAAAAAAAAAAAAAAAAGTGCCCTTCCTTTTCCTATAAGAACTGTTCAAATTGAGTTAAAAAGTCCCTGATTAATTCTTTTTTGAGTTTATCTGCACCATCCCAGTCGAGTTGCACTCTGAGAAAATGCTTCCCTGAGTGGGAAGAGAGGAGTCTCTGTATGAGGACGCCATTGCTCTCCTGTAAGCCCTGGGTGGGTGAGAAGATCAAGTCTTTGCTGGTGGTGGCGCCTTCCATGGGCCAGGGGCTCATTCATGGGCGAGGGGCTCATCCATGGGCGAGGGGCTCTTGGGGAAATGGGATTGAAACATCCCCACCCATTCTTTGAAAACTTACTTTTCTAATTTCTCAAAAATTCTCAGAAAGATTTTATCAAGTCATTATTGATCCTGTTTTGTTCTTTAAACATATTTGGTAAAAAAAAAATTTTAAAAAAAAATCCAGAAAGGATTCCATTTTCTTTAAACTGAGAAGATAGATGGGTATTATATTTTTTATAAAATGTATTACCATGATTTCAGGCAGATGCCCTAATAAAGGAAATATTAGTTATTTTTAAATAATAAATGTATAGGCATGAGTATGTTTGGTCAAAGGTTTTGAATTTTGTTTTACAAGTATTTTGCCAAATAGACTTCTGAAAGATTCTCTGACTGACAGCCTAAGAGAGTACCACACCTTGGCCAGCACTAGACACCACATTCTTCAAAATCTTAACAAGACTGACATTTTTAAATAGAATTTTTTAGATTTTACTTCTTTAACGCCTATTTCTTTTATTCATTGTCAAGTTTGCCTTAAGATTCTTCAATATTTCATGGATTTTTAGACACATTTATATGTTAGATCTGAACTCTTAATCTGTTAGACTTTAAAAATAGTTTGGGTCAGGCTTTTCAGAGGAAATACACCTAAACTCATTCAGGAGGGAAAGCTGGAGGGACGTGAATGAGACAGATTTGATAACAGTGGGCACTGCTTGTGTGAAGACCCTGGGGAATGAAGTGCCTAGATTACTACGTGTCAGGATCAAAAAGCCAGAGAGCCTTCATATAAGCTCCTCGAGGACAGTGGCCTCAGCAGTCGTCACCGCTTTTTTTTGATTTTGGAAGAATGGCCAGTGGTACAGGATAGGTGCTCTGTGAATACTTGCTGAATGAGTAGAGCTACTAAACATTATTTATGGCAGATGCCCCTAAATCTCCCCCCAAAGGTCATTTTCTGTAGCAGGAGTAGACTAGGTTACTAATCAGGAAGATTAATGCCCCTGGAATCACAGTGGAGGAGGAAGAGCAGTAGATAAACACCCCTAATTGCTGTCTCCAGCGAAGGGTTCCTCAGACGTCCAGGTTACACTGACTCCCCAGCGAAGTTGGCCTTAGTTTCCGCAGTGAAAACAGTCAGATCACAGTCTCTTTCTAGCCTCCCCTACCTGCTCTCTTTCACTTCCGGACTCCTCACTGGTGCTTTCTGGGGTCACCTTCCAATTAAAATATTTTTTCTTGTATCCTTTCCTTAGGGCCTCTTCATGGAGGAAGCCAAAATTGATAAACAGTCAGGCTAGCAGGCTAGGTGAGAAGGTTGGACTCTCCCTGTGGTACGGAACAGACACAGGATAAACACAGTAGTGTGACATGACCAGATGTGTCTTTTATAGGCATATTCTGGATGCTTTAGAGAAAATAACATCTCAGGTTGTGAGTGGAAGGAAGTAGAGGACCTGGAGGAGAGTTGTCATTCTTACAAGGGAGATGATGGCCTGGATGTGTGAGGCAGTGGAATACAATAGAATCGATTTACCAGCTGTCCAGGCAGGGGAATCCGAAAAGTGGTGAGTGAGAAAAAGTCAAAAATAGGAGACGCATTTCCAGTTTCTAGGCTGTAGACCTGAGAGGACAATGTAGACATATTGGTCACACAGCCCATGTGAAGAAGTGACCACAGTGGGCTTTGAGTGGGGAGGAAGAGGATAAATTCACTTTAATGTGCTAGTTTGATCTGTTTGTGGTATGTGTAAGTAAAGATTATTGTCAAGAGGCTTAATATCACCCATGTTTTTGAGAGACTGTATATAATCTGAGCATCAATCTTTTCTCCTCCGCTCCCCATTCTGACACATAAGATTGAGTAACTTTCTGCTGGTCTCCCATTTATTTCATATACTGTGCTGGTCAAGAAGTTAAGGGGAAGTTTTATGAATGAAGATGGCAGCTAAGAATCTCTGGAACCAGAAATAGCTTTGAAATATTTCTGCAGTTCTTTAAGACTTCTTTTTTCTCTCCATAACTGGCATGAATTGCACCTGGATAATGTTTCTCGAGTCATTGGGAAATGAGGTCCACTCCCCACCCTTCGCCTCACCGAGTGGATTTTCCAGCTAACAGGAATTTAATTTATGGAGGAATGGCAACTCAGCCAGTCCCTGGAGAAGTGAATGCTAGACTGGAGATGAACTTTGATAAAAGCTAGAGACATGGCCTACAGAAGCCAGTTTGAAGATTAAACGTAGGCAAATGGGGGCTTGTGATTTGGAACTAGAAATCATCTGTCAAGATGAAGCATATTCACAAGACGTGGCAACTTGAACACAGAAGAAGCCAACAGATATTCAGCAAGGATGGATTATGAATTTACACATATACACATACATACACGTGTGTGTGTATATATACATACATATGAATATACTCACTAGAGAACTGTTATGGATTATAAATGCCACAAATGTTTGGAAAAGAAATAGTTTTCTAACTGTGGATGATTCAGTTATCTCTGTGAATGACATTATTATTAAATTTTGCGGTGGGTGCAGTAATATTCTAGGTATGAGATAATCGCGTATTGTATCTTGTAGTGTTTTTTTGATCACTTCCTCTAGTAGCAGATAGACTGAGAATTGTGGCCACTTGTTAACTCAACTTTTAATTTGCTGCTTTGAATTTCATGGTTTTGGAATATAGACTAACAAGTTTTTTCAAATTGTGTCTAAAACAGTTTTAAAAGGCTCTAAATGAACTAAGATTGTGTGGTAACTATTTGGTTACTTGCAAGTCCATGGCTATGTTTCCCTGTTTCAAGTCTAAACAGAAAATCTTTTCCCTGTCTTCATAGAGCCCATGAGCAGTCAAAGCTCAACAAATATGCAGTTGAATAAAGTACATTATTAATAACACATTAAAATAACATCCTTTTATAAACCATGAGAAATTTGAATATACCTTTGATTCCATTTGCTTTTTTGCTTTTCCTTAATTTTCTTCTTTCCTTTAGAACCCATGTGAAAGCAGAAGTCTGTGTTTGCAAATGGGTCTGCTTTACCTTCCTGCATATTCCTACCTACCACACCAGTACCTCTGACAGCCTCTTCTCCTTTCTCCCAGCTTTCCTCAGTTCCAGCATCCTCCCTTCTGCACCCAGAGATGTGGTCCCTGTCTTAGTCTCCAGTCGGTTTGTCCGTCTCAGCTGGCGCCCACCGGCAGAATCAAAAGGGAACATTCAGACCTTCACCGTCTTTTTCTCCAGAGAAGGGGACAACAGGTAGGTGTAATCCATCATCATTTACATGTATGCCATGGGGGCAACCCTGGATGAGGGACAACAGAGAAGTGGCATTTCCACTCTGTGCCTTTGCTGATTACTAAATGCTGATAATATATTTCCCAGTGTCTATAATGTTTTAAAGAAGGACTATGTACAGAATTAAATGTAATCATGTATAGAACATTTTCTTGAAGAAAGATAATTTTTTTGAATATGTAGGATTTCAATTTTCTTATGTCCTTTATTTTCAAAGAGGTTGAACAGAACTGGGTGATATTTGACAGAACAGGAGATAAAAGAGCCGACTGTAGATTAATAATAATCTCAACTCCCACATCAAGTAATCACAAGAAAACTATATAACTTCTGAGTGTCCAGAATCCAAGGGCAACGTGTGTGTATGTGTGAGTGTGTGTGTATGTAGATTTTCCACACCAACAAGCAATTCTCTGATGCCAGTAGGGTATTCAGAAATTCAACTTAATTCAGCTCAATTCTGAAAGAGAGTCAAATTCCACAGGAAAGGAGCTCAACCTCCAAGATCCACCTCCAGTTCAGCTGCCTGCAGCAGGCCCAGGCTGCATGTGCCTCTGACAAACACACTGCCAATTGGAGGTTCCCATTAACAGCTCCCCCCAACCTGTTTTTCACTTCATGTGTCTGTTACAGGACCAGGTTGTCACCTGTGCTTTTGAGAAACTGACTGTAAATCAGAGTTTCCAAAGACCGTCTCCTCAGGAATTCAATGAATTTTCAAGAGTAGCTCATTGAATTTGGGAAATATGGAATAACTGAGTCAGTAATTTATTTGTTCACTAGGCTACTAACTTATTACAAATGAGTGTAACTCAAGAACAGTCAAATGGTAGAGAGCCATAGGCAAGATATGGAGAAAGGTAATGCTATCAGTATGTTCTTCAAGAGATGAGGACTTTAATAGTGCAAGCAGAATCTTTACAGAGTGTCTGTCTATTGCCTTGACTAAACTCTGCATTCTACACTTTTCTTTCATATTTAAGCTCCTTTTATACATAACCAGTAAAAAGCAGACACTTGTTGGTGGGCGGGGGGTTTCTGGGATATGTCAACTTCTGCTTCCTAGACTGAAGTCTGCATACACTTTCTATAGTTTACCAGAAACGTGAGATGGGACCTGTTACATTCAACACATACATGGAGTCCTTTGTGGGTGACGGTGCCATGGAGGGGAGAAGAGAGAAGGACAAAAAGGAAGAGGGAGAAGAAGTTATGCCCTGGCAGAACCCAGCTGTCCCCAGGGTTAAACTCACAGTTATCTAGGCTATCCCCATTCATACATTCAGATCTCTGGAGAATGTAATAGATGACTGTCACCAGTGTTACAGTACCTATTTAAGTGTTCATAGCATGTGGGGAGAACACAAATGTGAGGCTTCTCGTCTCTCAAATTTGCGAGTGTGTAAACACACGTTGATCTTTAGGAACCATGTGAATTCACAAGGCACCATGGCAGTTGGGGAGGCCAGAGTGGTTTTTTATCAGAATGCTGCAGTGGGATAATCAGATGGAAAAGGACAGCTTCTCTCAGCTGGGTCTCAAATGCTTTTCTTTTTAGTTGACAGCAATAATACAGTATGTCTTTTTTAGGTTTCCATTTGATTTTACAATTTGATCTGACTTTAAAGGGAAAGATACACATATACACACAGTTGATGATCCCTAAGGGCTTTCACTACCTAAAGACACAAGCATGTGTTTTAGACTTACCTCTGCAACTGTTTAACTTTCTGACCTTACCATGAGTCTCCTAAGTTCCTTGGGGTTTCAGTGTGTGCAGTTGTGAAAACTAGAGGTATTAGGTTTTGCCCAAGTCTTCATTAATTCACAGAGATTTCCTGGAGGCACCTTAAATTCAACCTGCCTCAAACCATACTCACCGTTTCCTCCTTAAAAATAGTTTTCCTCTCTTTTCTTGGTTTATGTTGCCCATCCTGTTGACCAAGCAAATAACCCAAGACATATTTCACTCCTGCCTGCCTCCGAGCACTGTCATTAGTCATCACATCCTGTGAGGGCTACCTCTGCACAGCTCAGAAGTAACTCTTCCTTGTTATTCTCTCCATCCTCACTTACCTGAACTCGGACAATAGCGTCTCACCATCTAATCATTCTCCTCACTGTCCCTAATTTTCATTCTAAAAATCAGTTTGGGTCACTCACACCAGTGCCCAGACTGTGAGTGTTGGTAAATTTAAATATGATACAAATTTTCTATGAAGACATGCACATAATAACATCCCAATTCCCTTGAATAGAAGTTTGTCCCCAATCTATACATAGGGTCAGTGTGGTTTCTATAACCTATAATGTTTAAAAATATTCCACTTATATCCAGCTGACTACATTTGAAAATGGTACCACTATTTATTGATTTGTGATTTTTGTGTATTTCATTGTATTAAAACAAATCTAGGAATAACATCTCTCTGCTATAATGGACAAAGGGAAGATGCAATGAACCTAAGATTTCAAAATCTCTTTCTACTTAATGTCTCTATACTTTGTCAAAATGCTGGTGTCTTCCAAACTGGTACCTCTAATCAGTCGTACATTTTATATGCAATCTTGAATCATATATTCAAATTCCTATTTGATTTTTTAACTTTGATATTTCATAAACATTTGCAACTTATAAGAAAAAAAACAACTATTTACCCCCAACCCCAACTTTCCCCAAAATACTTTACCTTTTTAGAGCTTTTTCCATCTCAATGAAATCTTTTTTTTCTTATTAATCAGCCAAAATCCTTAGAGTAATCCTTAATTCTTCTCCTTTTCTAACAACCTACACCAAATCCATCAAGTCTTAACAGTGCTATCAAAATATATCTTTAATCTACGAAATTATATGATACCTGGTATTTGCTACAACATAGTACTAAAAGACTGGCTATTTTTCATATTTTGAGCTAAGGGATTGGAATAAATGATTCATCATATTATTTTGTCTAATTTTTTATTGCTTAAAATTTTCCAGAGTAAAGAATTTAAAATCAAATAATTAAATAAAGAGAAAATCTATACTGAATCTTGCATTTATTGTCCCCTCCTTTTTAGTACCTACAAGTTTCATCTGAACTATTGTAGTAACCTCTGAAGTCAATTCCTACCATAGAAGCTGGAGTAAACTTAAAAAAAACATGCGTTTTTCCCTACTTCAAAACCCCTTCCTGACAGCTGTCTCATTCATAGAAAAAGCAGAAATCCTTCCTACTCTGGCCTCATCACTTTCACAGCTTCATCACCTACTCTTCTGTTCTGTCCTTCAGTCTCTTTAGTTTCCTTGTGTTTCCTAAATAACCAAGAACCTTCTTCCCTTAAGATCTTTGCATTTGCAGTTCAATTTGCCTTCAATGGCAGCTCCTTCCCTCAGAGATTCATGAGGATCATTTTCTAACTTTCACCAAGTCTTTCCTGAAAAGGTACCTTCTCCTAAAGGTCCTACCTGACCCCTGCACCTCCAAATCCTTTTTTATTGTTCTTTTCTCTGATGGCATTACCTTCTACTTAGTGTTTTCTGAATCAATTCCCTTTCCTCCCAAAGGTTTCATGTGGGCAGGGATGTTTTGTTTCCTTTATTCCTTATTCTCAGCACTTAAAGCAATGCCTAACCCATTGTAGACACTCAACAAAATACTTGCTGAATTAAAGCCCTAACTGATATGTCAATTACTTTGTGAAACGCTTCAAGTTCCTCTAATTCAGAAGTCATCAAATACCCCTTTATTCTGCCCCTTTCCTCTTGAATACATCACAAAGGCAACATTTTCTGTTTTTGGCTGGCTGTGTGTTTGAGTACATATGTTTTCCTTCTTGATGATTGAGATGAGATTTTACATATAATTTCATATCCAAATACCTAGTGCCATGCCTTCTGGAGACATTTACTGATTGGAATGGATAAGATAAAGGTAGGAGAGAGACAGAGGTAGTATTCTCAACAGATTTTTTTAACCCAAATTGTGTTACTGAGGCAGATAAATAAGCTGACAGGAGTTCAATAAAAACTTATTTTAATAGAGAAAAATAAGTTGATTTGAAATTTGACTCCAGTACCCCTGTTCATTTTGTGTTCCCTAGCTCTCTACTAGAGCAAATATATGTCATAGGTTTCTGAGCATAAGCTATAATTCTTGTTTGCTCATAGAGGTTTATTTAGCTCCTTTACCCAATAGCTTTTAAAAAGGCAGTGGATTTCACAGTTGCCTTTAATTAACAATGACTTTGTCAGGCAGATTACTCTAGCTTAGGTTAGCATTCATCTGCTGTCTGGTTTATGGTGTTCATGATGCAAATGCCATGGTTAACTTTTTATTTATTTATTTTACTTAGCCCCTCTGGATTCTTGCATTTCAGAAGTCAGAGGGCAACATACATTCCAAAACCGAATAACAGAATTCACACTCACTTGCTTCACAGATATCCAGCTCTCCCACCCAGTCCTTACGAATCACTAGAACCGAAAGCGATCTCTGGAATCATAGCCCATCTTGCTGCTACTTAAACATTTAGAGACTGATGTCCGGGGAAGGGGCAAGTTTTATGCCCCAGGCCCTAGAGAAAGCTTCAATAAGGAGAGTAAACTTTTATGGAACACTTATTGTGCCAGATACCTGGCTAAGCACATATGAATTATTTTATTTAACCCTCACAACAAAACATTATCCAGATGAGGCTTAAAGTAGATATTTACACCTCTGTTATATATCTAGTGAATGATAGAACCAGGATATATTGCAAGTCTGACTCCAAAGAAGGCAGTCAATGGCCACACCAACGCACTTTTGCTATAGTGGATGAGTGTGTCCTTGGGCCAATTGCTGATGCCTTAGTCTCCGCATGTAAGATAATAATTGTTCCTGACACGGTTGGTTGTAGTCAGTATTAGACAAAGTTTTAAAAAAGTGTCCCAAACATTTGCTCATTGCCTGGTACACCAAAAGCACTCAATTCTTTCTAGCTAGTGCCATGTGCAAATTATTGTGTGGACTGGAAATGAAAAATGATGCAATGAAAGTACTTTCCATTTTGTATTTAGAGAGGACTGTATCACTTTCAGAAACTTAGCCTATTTGATCCTCAGAAGAGATAGGTTAGATCATCTCCATTTTACAGATATACATGTCTTGCTGTTAAGAAGATCTAAAAATCTACCTAAGAAACTACACAAATACTAAGTATTAGAAGCAGAATTTAAATGCAATATTTCTAGTCCATTGATCTTTTCACTGCATTTTAAAAAGTAAAAGATAGTTCCTAAAAGAGGTACATAAAAAGTACTGCAGGAGTTCAGATGAGAGAATTAAAAACACTTTCATGAGCATCATTCAATTTAAACCTCACAGTAACTCACTGAGGTAAGCAGATAAGGAACTGATATCTTCATTTTGCAAATGAAGCTCCAAGATAGCACCTGATTGGCCCCAGGTCATATTCCTATTTTGTGGCAGAACAAAGGCTGGACTGGGTCTTCCAACTTGTAACACCATGTGCTTTATATTGCTTTATTCTACCTCAGAAAACCCCTGTTCACTGCTCAGGATTAGAGACCAGTGTTTCGTGATTGACATAGAGGACTCATTTTAGAATTTACCATACGTTACATTTTCAACATGGTGTTTACATCTTCTTTGCCTGCTCTTCAGAGTTGAGGGCTGTGTATGTGATGAAACTTGCAATCCATGAGCAAAGTATACTGTGATGGAAAAAACAAAAGTCAAAATCCAGAGCACCAAATTCTGACCTGACTTAATGGTTGGCAAGAGTTAGCATCCTTTACACTCTAAAGTGTAAATCTCTCCTTTTGATCTCAGAATGTTCTTAGATCATTGAATGAAAGAACTGTGATCTAAGTCTTCCTATGGACTTAATGCATATTGAAAATTAAAACATGCCATCTATAAATGCCCTTTATAAATGGCACAAGATTCACATGTGAGTTGACTATGTTGGAAATAATGGAGAACTCAAGAACTCAATGGGCTGGGAGGAAACATTTTAGTAATATTGGTGGCAGGGGATCATTCTACTGATAACTTTATACTGAGTTAAGATCTATAAAGGAAGGAACTTCTGTATGAGAAGTTATGAAACGTGTGCATGATGTCTATGCCAAAAGCATTTCGAAAGGTAACTGTTACAGGAGAGAAGTTAGACCAGAGGTCAGCTGGCCAGAGGTCAGGAAACTCTTTAGCAGGCTGTTGTCACTGGAGTCCAGGCAAGAGAGGATGGTGGTTGGACTAAGGGTGTGTCAGTGGAGATGGGGCAGTGGAGACAGACTCAAAAGCTTACTTAGGAAGCAGCATTGACAAGACCAAGTAATGGATTGGAAATAATGGTGATGGGGAAGGAAGGTTTTCAGGGATAATACTGGTTTCTGGCCTAACTAAATGGACATAAAGTGGGACAATGTGCTAAGATTAGGGCACTGGAAGACAACCAAGTTTCAGAATGAAGATGATAAATTCAGCTTTAGGCATGTTGCCTTTGAAATACCTTAGCAACATTCAGGTAGGAATGTCAAACAGGGCCTTGAAAATAGGAATCTGTAGAAGTTCAGAACACACACACACACACACACACATATACACACGTGTGTATGTGTGTGTCACAGCAAGGCATGCATGTCTGTTAAGTGGAGATGGTCAGACCTACCTTTTCTGAGGATCAAATAGGCTAATGTTTCTGACAGTGATAAAATCCTCTTTAATATGCATCAGGATGTGCTTGTTTATTCATTTCCAGCTCACACAATAATTTTTATATAGGATTAGCTAAGAATTGAGTGTTTTCTGTCACCAGTAAATGAGCACATGCTTGGGGCACTTTTAAAATCTTTGTCCATTACTGATTACAACAACCCATGTCAGATACAATGATTAACTCACCTGAGGAAATTAAGGCATCAGTAATTGGCCCAATGACACATATTAATAATTATATATGCATATATGTATATATATTTCTATATTTGTCTTTCTATCTACAATGTTTTTTCAGAGTATGGATAACTACATTTAGAGAAGGATAGATGCCTTCCCATCTCTGAATCACTAAATTAAAAGAACTAGAAGGAAACCAGACAAGTCTTATTTATTAAGTAGAAGTTGAGACTAAACAAATGAAAGAACTATAAAATTTGAATCTAAACCCTTGTCCCATGAAAATCTAATCCCCTATTACTTCTTATCTAGTAGCAAGTCACTACTGAATATACGTTCCCTACCAGAGAGCATGGATTCCAAAGCCTGTGGTTCTGTGGTAGTGAGGAGTGTGGTGCCTGGATGTCCTTTCTGCTGTCCTATGGAGCCTATCCCAGGAAACACCAAATTTGAAATCTTCTAATCCATTACACCATGACACCATTCTTGCTCTCACTAAAAAATGAAAATGCAAGTGGAGTGAATAAAAAGAATATGCCAAAACTCTTTGCATTGAAATAATTTGGATTCTACTACAAAGGAATGTAGTGCAACTTTCCCTTTGAAACAACTAGTGAGATGTTTGATGCTTCAAAATATGAATCATCTGCTAAGAAATAGTATGCTGTTTAATCTTTGAAGCTTGCTTATTTCTGAAATGTAAATAAAAAGTGCTGAATTCAGCAAAAAGTAAAAAATTAAAAAAACCCAGGTAGGTGATTTTTCTATTCCCCAAAAAGATGTTAGATTACAAAGACTTCTATGAGTAGATACCATTTTCAGTTTTCAAATAATGAACACCCAAGAAGATAAAATAGCACTTGAAGGTGACCCAACTAAGTTGGAATGAAACACAGAGTTTCATTCAGCTCTTGGAGCATTTCTGAGATCACATTGTGCAGAGATTTTAGACACTTTATTAAAATGTTCATATTTATTTGCACATTCATTTGAAGTTTGTGAGCACTGATGACAGTCAATTTTTATATTTGGTGTATATGCTGAGTATCAATAAAATATGAGTGGAATATGGCTTCTCATCTAAAATAATTCATAGTGGAGTCAAGGAGATAGACATATCTCTTAAATGTGATATATGCTGTAGTAGACTATAAACCAGAGCAATTAAATTAGAAAAGAAAGAGTGCTTAATTCTGCTGAAATTAGAGGACATGATAGTAGAAAAGTACCAACCAGGAGAATTCATTTGATTTAAAGAATGAAAGTTTTTGCCAAACCAATAAGGAACTATGAGTCAGGGAAAGGTAACTCCAGACTAATACAAACTAAACTAATAAAAGACAGAATGACAAAAGATAGAGAGACAGGGATAGATATGATTGTGTGGTAAGTTTACCCATTGCAGATGGGTGTAAAAAGGTTTGGACCATATCTCTAAGGTCTTTGGATCTTGTCCCAAGGAATTGAAATTGTATTAATGGTAGGATGGCAGCCAACACAATGTTTTGGGCATGGATTGACAAGTATGCTAAAAAGTGTTTCAGTCAATTGAAGATAGAAAGGACTGAGAAGACCAATGACAAAGAGCTAGGAAACACTATCATCATAATACAATACTCTTTATATATAAACCAGAGTAGGGGCCAGTTTGAGAAACAGTAGGATTGAACCTAATCTCCTAACATGTACTATTCTCTGTTCTTAAGATCCCAATGTGCTTGTCTATCGATGTCAGAGGAGCATGAACTAACACAGGCAAGGAGAAAACCCCAATTACTAATTGTTTATAATTACTAATTGGAGTTTATGGAAAGTTTAACTACTTTAGGTAGGTGACATTAAAACCAAGAGTAGTAAGTTGCCTTTCCACACATACCTACTTGTTGAAAACAATTTGCAATGTTTTGCTTTCAGCTATTAAAGAATGAAAGAGATGATCAAAATCTTTCTGTGAATCTTTGGCACCTGTTCCTAAATAAATCTGTGAAAGACAGTATGGCAGGAAATATTATTTTCCCACAGTGCCTTTGTATCATGGAAGCTATTTGATGTCACCCCAGTAGGACCCGATGGAGCTAAGCCCAGCTGTCAGTCAACAGGGACATGAATGTCTGTCTGCCCAGCATTCAGTGGAGCCAGTGGACTCAGGCAACACTCATTCCTTCCCTGTTGTCAAAGAAGAACCCTTTTTAAAAATCTTAATATTTTCATTATTGAAACCTGTTCAATACTTGTAACTGTGACCACTCTTTGATTTATTTCTGCAAACAAATTAATCAGATACAAAATGTCAAAAAAAATGTTTTGGTTTTGGGCAGTAGGGAATCCCATAGTTCAGTTAAACCTTGTTTATGTACTGTTTCTTATGATTGTATGTCTTATTCATTTATAGCTTCAAATTACTAATTCTAAATATTTTTTGAAAAATCCTTTTCTTGATCTCAAGAACATTTATTTCTTATGAAGTCAAGGTGGTCTTTGGTTATAATAATAAAAATAATAGCAACCACTATATGTTTGGAAGATTCTACATTGAGTACCATGCCTACTGCTTTATATGGTTTCATTCTCTCAAAATTGACTCTCTAAGAGTCAATATTTTTAGCACCAATTAGAATTTAAGGAATCTGGGACTCAGATAAGTAATGAGAAAACCCAAACAGCAAACACAGATTTAAGAATACTAAATCCACTTCATAATTGACATAGCATTTTGATGAGATTTCCCTTTAATATGATAAGCAGATTTCTGAAAAGTGGCACATAGAATTGAAATGTTCAGATTAAGTCATTGCTGAAAACCATTAATAGCCTACATTGAAGACCCTAGTGGTCAGTCCAGGGCAGTGCTAGTATGTGGTTGGAGGAAGGACTCTAGGGTGGTCTTGAAGTGGGCTTGCTATGAATGCATACTGTATTTGCTTAAATTATAATTTACCACAGAAGAATTTTCTAAAGATGCTTTTGTTCACATCAGTTATATGTGTCAATAAGTATAGTTTTTTCATGGTTACTCAATTTGGAATTTGCGGGGAGCTGATAGAGATTATGGGAACCTGATGCTCTCATCCTTATAATAAAGTCCTGCATCCTCTTTTATATATGAGTTTTATATGTATTATATGATCTTCGATATTATTACCTGGGTATGCACAAATTTTCTTACCTCTTTCTTTTGAACAATGCCTGTTCAAAGAATTATGTCCCAGAGCACAGCTATTTCATCTATTTAGTAGTTACAAGAATAAAGTCAATTATGAAAACTATCTTTTTTATAGATATTCATGACATTTGCTTTGCAAATCTGACTCACTATGACAACTCTGTGTCTTGAAAGTCTAGAAAAGATATCAAAATGACTTAGAGCAGGTGATAGACAAATGTAGCCTCAGAGTAGTTTCTGAATTCCCATTTTCCCTTTTCTAAACCCTCATATCTCCTCCCCAAAGTCCCTCTGACTCAAGTAGATCCCTTGTTTTCCCACTATTGCTCAATGCTATCAATACTGGATTTAGAGCATGAAGCCCTAGAATTCATTCTTCACTGTGACATCCACTCACGTCAATCCTTTGAAAAGCATCATGACATTTTCCTCCATCTCACATTTGCTTCTGTAACATAACAATAACCAAATCATCCTGTTAAAGGGCTACAGGGGGCTATGTGTATCCAACTTGTCTTGCTAAGATAAAATGCACAAAGATGAAAAAATCCTTACATCTGCAGGGTACAAGCTGACTGTGAGTGTTTTCTTTTCAAAAACAACTTGCTGCCTAAATAGTCTGTTTGGTAGAAAAGAGCTCTGTGGTACATGGAAACATCTGTTTTTATTATTATTTATTACTATTCTTACTTTTCAAATCCCACAATACCCCCTTCCCTCTGTAAGTCACAATCCAGTCTTCAGCAGCATAACACTGCACTTCGAAAGGAATGTTTAGCTCTTGGGCTATATCCAGATTCATAAAGGGTATTGTTTATTATTGCAAAATGTACTGTTTCACCGTTTATCCGTATTTAGGTAGGGAGGTCTGTGACATTAAGTGTATTTACTAGGTTGTGTGGCCATCACCGCCATCCATCTTTGGAGCTTTTTCATCTTCCCAACTGAAATACTTTACCCATTAAATACTAACTTCTCATTCACCACTTCTGCCCAGGCCCTGGCAACCAACTTGGATTCACAATATAGTTATTATTAACAGTAACAGATAAAATAATGCTAATTGCTATCAAGAGTAAATCCTCAAGTGTGTGTGTGTGTGTGTGTGTATATATATACAAATATATATATATAATATATGTATTTACTCAAAACTAGTGAACTTTAATAAAGTATAAAAGGATGTTCTTGTTTGATAAGCAACGCTTCTCCCAGCTTTCCTCCAGAATTCTTACAAATTTTGAGTCCTCCATCATCAATGTATGACTTCCAAAGTCTCACGAGCTTGCCTGCCAAGCCCACAGGGGAAAGAAGAGAACATAAGCAGGGCAGGGAGATATGGCTTACAGTTTCTCCTCACGCAGAAGGGAATCTACTTCTGTTCACTAATTGCACTGAACCACAGGAGCCCAAGCTCCATATACACATCTACACTATGCATCTGCCTTTTCCTCTCCTACAGTGGGAGAAGATGCATAAATGCATTTGTTGGCAATACTGACAAAGACTGATTTGCGAAATAATTGAAATCTTGAATTGTCATTAGCCGGATGTTTACAAAATGCATCTTCCTTTCTACATTCCAGATGTTTTTTGTTTTTTTTTTTTCTGATTTTAATAGCTTTTTGTTTATCATGAGTGTTGAATTCTAAATGGGAAAGTGTCAAGAGAAAATATTTCAGTTTGCAAGTTTGATGGGAATGGCAGAAACTTGAACTGCTCAGAGCTTTGCAGCCTTTGCTTGAGGCTCTTTCCATCCCTTTATTTCCCCAAGTAAACCTCAGAGATCTTGGATCCTGTCACAGAATTAACATTAAAGGAGTGAGCAACCTGGGGTCCACCTCCCTCTCTTACATGTTAAATAAAGGCTTTAGGTGAAAGTAATCATGTTGGAATAATCTTGCCCTGAAACTTTTATTTCCCAGGGAACGAGCATTGAATACGTCCCAGCCAGGGTCCCTTCAGCTTACCGTGGGAAGCCTGAAGCCAGAAGCCGTGTACACCTTCCGAGTGGTGGCCTACAATGAGTGGGGGCCCGGGGAGAGCTCTCAGCCCATCAAAGTGGCCACGCAGCCTGAGTGTGAGTATGAAAAGGGAAGCACAGCATTGAGAAAGCACTTCCACTTGCAGTAGCCTTTTGTAGAATTCTTTTCAGGTGACACAATGGAAGGATGATTTCTAAAACGACTGGAGACTGTTTAAAGATAAGAGAACTGCTTAACTAAATGGCCTTCTTGCTTAGACCGTGTGTCCACCATGACCATGTTAATAACTGTAAAGACTGAATCCACCCTGAATCCAGGCTACACATTCATGCCCTGAGTGACTGATTTATTCTACCCACTAGTACTTCCTCATCAACAGAGGGTATCAACCTCCTCCATAGACTTTTTAGGATTTGTCTACGAAAAGTAGAACATCAAAGGTAAAGGAATGATGTCCTAGGACTTCTAAATTGTAACTTACTATTAAAGAACCGAAATATGCACAAAATTCACTCAAGAAACTACTACCCACAGGAACTCAGGTGCAAAAAATCTAGAGAGAATCTCTGTGTTGCTGGCACACTAGCCTCTAACTGGTCACGATTTTAAGCTACAGGATCGCAAAGCAAAGCAGCTCAGTGTTCTCTGACCAAGTTATAAATCAACGATTTTGATTTATAAAGGAACAGATCCAAAGCTGTACATAGAATGATATTTCTGCATCTTAGACACTTTTGTTTGTTCTGCTGAACTCCTTATGCTCTTTGAAAAGAGTGATTTCTAATGGGCAGTCTGACAGCTTGGTTTTGTTTAAAAATGAAAAAAATTATATAAAATTTATAAAATTATAAAGTGAACCGAAAGGCTGGCGACTTGTAACACCCTACACTATTTAGACACTCGTTATAGCTACTCTGGTTTTGAATTAATGATAATAATTTTGGTATTCCTTTACATTTCATTTTATTTTTATTTTTTATAATTTTATTATTTCTTTTGTTTATAAAGCCATGCTCATTTTAAAATATTGAACTTGCTTCTCAGTCCATGGGCATCACACAGCACACCCACCACCAGAGTTTCAGTGTTCTTCACCACCGCCCTGTTCCTGATCCCCTTCCCTCCCGCCTCTACACCCTGAAAGCCATCATCTTGTGTCCTGTGAGTTTTTACAGGGGTTTAACTGTTTATTGGTTTCATTTCACTATATTCCACATGAGCGAAACTAGACTGTATTTTTTTTCTTTACTTCAATTTTTCTTAAACTTTTTCCTTAAAATAAAAAATACTTTTAAAGGAAAGGTGCAGGCAGAAATGAAGTCGAGTAGGCAGGCAGGCAGGAAGAGAGAAGAGGAGGGAGAAGTATCTTTATTTCTGTTTAGTGTTCACACTTGTTGTTTCCCCGCATCCTGACGTGTGACTGGGGTCTGTGACTTGTGTCCTTCAATCCTTTGAAGGCAATTGGCCACTGCTTCCCTAGGGTGCGCCAGTCATTTTCTTTACCTGAAAGTGTTTCTTTAATTACACTATGTTTAATTTGAAAATTGTTTCACATACTTAGAAGAATGTAAATAGGCTTTAGAAATATTTTATTTGGTAAGTATGAGAAAATAAGCTGCGCACAAGACAATTCTTTGGGGATTTTAACGAGTGTGATGAAGAAGAAAGACAGGGGCCCTGCCCGGTGTAGCTGGCTGTTGGTATCACCCACTATCCTTGGCAAAATCTCAATCCTTTCTTCCACGTATCCTAGGCTCTGAATAAAGATGATAACAAGGTACAGTAAAGTATGCAGGCGGGGAGGGAGAATCTTTACAAGACTTTGAAATATTTGTTCTACAGAAATAAAATATCAGCAACTTTAAAAGCACAGTCAAGTACCAGTTTCACACAATTGTTGGGAAGTGGTTCCCCGGCAGGACCAGATAAGTAATTCCATGACCCAGTGTTTGTAGTAAAACACAGTAGCTGCACCCTGTGTGGTACCTGCTATCATGAGACCCTGTGCTAGTTTATAGTCTGTGTGTCCGTGAGCCTGAGGAAATACATCCTACTTCCATGGCTCTTTCCTTAGCAATGTGTTGTTACTGTTTGGTTTCAATCACTGGATGATGCCAGTGTGCACTTCACAATGTCTCTATTAGCACACCACTTGGGTCATCTGCTTCTTTTTTGAATGTTCTTCATAGCTATATAAAATTGATACTTTTTGGAACTATTTGACATTTTTGGTCATTAAAGTTGAATAATAACAAATTAGATCTCTCTGCCTCTTTCTCTTTCACTGTCTCTATCTTTGAATCTTTGTCTCTCTGTGTGTATACACACACACACACACACACACACACACACACACAAACACAAACACACCGGTCTACAGTATATATTATAAACTGGCTTATGCCAATTTAAAAATAAGAAAATTCTTTTTCAGTTCTCTAATGTTAGGCACATCTTGGTGCCTCCAGCTGGCGCAGTCTACATACATCCCAAGGACCCCCCTACACCCACCTGGGGACAGGGGAGAGCAACCAAGATGAACAATTACATTAAATAAATGTTTCTTCCTCCTCTGTCTTCCTGCCTACGTGCCTGCCTTCTTGTCTGTATTCTTCCTGTAACTTTCCTTTGAAAAAAAAGTATCTAATGTTAGAACTTTAATTTTAAAAGCATGTTTCTTTTTAAAAGACCCTGCGAAGTATCTGAAATCTTCCCTTCCTAATCCTGACATTACCCCTAGGATTGTCTCAGAGTACTTTTCAGGGGTGAATGGACATTTACATAAATTTCTGATAAAAATCCCAGTTAGACACTCTTACTACAATTTGTAAAGCTAAGCAACTTCTTTTCCTTCTGTCAATACCATTTTTCTAAGATTCCAGTCTAAAATCGATTGCCAGCATTTTTTTTCTTTTCAATTAACCTTTTTAAAAGTCAGCCTTTCCTAGACAAGGGATAAAGTATTTTCCACTTGTCGTTGATAATGCCTTATTTCATTTAAAAATGATACATTTTCTGTCATTTCAGTAAAATTAATAAAAAAAAAAGAATCAGTCTATTTATATCACACATATGACCTTAATTTTATAAAACAAAAGCAATGGCATGATTTAATGTATAAGTATGTTTAATGAACATCTACTATGTTCCTAAGACCTGACTAAGTCATTTAAGGCACTTTAGAAAAATCATGTATGTATATGATGAAGCGATAGCATTTATGAACATCAGAACTTTCTTAAGGAAGCAAATATTCTAGATATGTAGCAATAACAAATCAATTCAAAGAAGACAATTTTTATGAAGCTCTTAACTGAAGTATAAACAATCTAAATCACAAACTTTTTGGGCCCCAGTACCTGATGGAATGGTCTAGAAATTCTGGGTTTCATTTCTCTCTCTCTCTCTCTCTCTCTCTCTCCCCCTCTCTCTCCTTATAAATTCATATTTCTCTATTCTTAGAGGAGGATGACACATGTATGTTATCCAATCAATTTATTTATACCAAAATCATATTGTATTGTCTCCTCAAATAAGCGTTGTGTTACAAAGACAGCTGTTTGAGCGCTCTGTGTATCACCCATGCCTCCTCCTTCAGAAAGCCATCTGAGAATTTGTGCTGCGGACCTTACTAGTGCTGCTCTCTAAGCATTTCCTCTACTTAAAGGTTAGTGTAAATGATGAGACCCAACATAAAAAACGAAATGTCTAAGTGAATATAATATGTTGCCAGTTGGCAATTTTGTGTCATATAAATGTTATCTTTTCTCCATAAAATAAAAATGGAGAATCTTTCTGCTTTAGAAACATGAAGCCTTGATTTTGACTGTTTTTATTAATGTAGGACCATGACAGTGGGCTTAGAATGCTAATCGTATTTTGGGTTTTCATAACATTGCTTTATAAAAGCACCTCTGTTCTGACCACTGTATGGAGTAAAAATTCTTTTCAGGTCATTGTTTCCTTGCCTGGTGACTTATTTTTGTTTCACTGAGAATTGTTGTTGGATAATCCATCTCTTACTGAGTAGATAGGTAGACAGAAACAATTCAGCCTAGATAATCAGTATGTTCCAGATATCCTTTTTTCATGTGCAAAACAGCCAACTCCTTCAATTCATTTAGATTAAGAGTTTGTGTAGCTCACTAGCTGTCTTTATTATAGACAGTAGGATAAATAGATTATGTTATTACGACTAATAGGCACTCACATGTGTTTTATCTTCTGTTGTTAACACAAAATGCCATTTTGGTGATTTAAAAATATTTCCAGGATAAGGAACTCTTCAATAATATACCAATTGGTGAGGAAGATGGAATGTCCTTGAAAACCTGTGCTTAGTTTTTTCTATTCTCCCTTTCCTTCCCCTTTCCCATCCCTTCCCTTCCTTTCCCCTTGTAGTCCCCACCATGATTCTAGCCCCCTCCCCTTCTCTTCTCTCTATCCTTCTTATAAACCCTTCTTTCTCTGTTTTTAAAGGAAGTATAGGGTTGTTTATTATTGGACTAGAATATTAAAGTATAGAGGCAAGGGAGGGGGAAGCTTTTATCATTATTTCTCTCTCTGACAAAATGATCTTATCTTTTGAAATGGGTCTTGTCTGGGTGTGCATTTAGTTGCTCCTTTTATTTCTGTTTTCAAAATATGATGTAGTAATTGTACACTAAAATTACATAGCTTTTATACAAATTGAATTTCAAGTTTTCATATTATTTGAAAATATCAACTCTATTATGAAAACCATATTCTCAGGGAATAAACACTGATGGAAAATATGTCTGAAATATAAATCAGCCAGGAACTGTTTCTAAAACTGCATACATTTTGTAGTAATCATTTAAAGAGATCAACAGCCCAAGATCCAGTTTATGAAATAATCACCCAGAATAGAAAGGCTTGATTTATAGGAAGGTTTCCGTCCCCTGATTTTATCTTCCTTTTACTAAACCCTAGCTTCTTCCCTTTGCCTTTACACTGTATAATTTGTCCACTGTATTATCAGCTGGATTTAAGTCTCTGCCTGCTTAAGACTTGTCTAATCTTTTCATACCACATGTGGAGAATTTTTGAATTATTATTTGGGGTCCTTTAAGATGTGTTAAGGCAGTTTAATCTTAAAAGATGTTAGAATGGACCACATACTGACTTGAGTCTTGAGTTAGAATGGAAAGCCTATTTGCTAGACTACAACCCAATTATCCACAAAACCCTTTTATATTTAAGACATGTAAGTAATATGCTTAGCTCATTATATTCTTTACACTGAAAAGATGTGTAAGTAACCCCCCAAGTTGAGTGGCTTTAGAATATATTATCTAGAGTGGCAGATGTATTTGCTTTTATTTTCTGGATTTAGATTTTTTTTTTTAAATTCAGACAGAACTCTACTTGTATGGTTGTTAGGAAGAAAACAGATAATTCCCCAAACATTACATCTTTGAGCATTACTTCCTGTACCCTAGGACAAATTTCTTAATATTTGGGAAGCACCTAGGTCCCACCTCAAATCCAGTAGGCACATAATACAGAGGCTTTCCTTTTCCCTGCACACAATTAAAATCATAATTTCAACTGCCCTGCACTTATAAACAAAGAGGGATACTCATTAGAGTAATCACTGAAGTAATACTGATATAATAACATTGACAGTTTGGAACTGATTTGATTGCTATACCACCAGCCCTTTATGTATTTTATTACTTCTCCCCCTAATTATCTTCTCACTATAATTTAGCAGGCTATTAGGGATTTGTTTGTCCTCTAATTTTGCCTCATATATATCTTTGCATCCCTACATTTTGATGTCATATGATCAGAAAACATTCGATTATCCCATAATGTGTCACAATATTGCAATTTTATGAATAGCTGGCTGATTTAAAGATGCTGGTAGAATTTAATTCATATTTAATGTGTGGCAAGGATATTAAATATCAGTTACAATTATTTCATCATGATTCTATAAATTAAGCAAACCAAGTAAATCACAGTCTATCCAACTCATTCCTTTTATCACCAGAGCTGCTTTCCAATTATTAACTGCATTGCATGATGATTTGAGTGACTATTTGAGATGACTATGTTGATGAAGTTAACCGTGAGCCAATCAATAATGGTTCAGTTGTATGGTCATGTACATAACTAGTGATTAATAGTAGAAAGAAATAAGGGTAAGCGGTGACCTTCCATTTTTATTGGTAGCATCCAAATGCTGATGTAAGTTTAAAAGTCATTCTAAACTATGCTTTGAGGTATTACAAATGTAAGATGGGAAATTAGAGTCTATGGTTTGGCATACTGAGCAACAGAAAGCTTAAGGAATGTAGTTGGATTTAATGGTCAGTTAGGTAAGGTATTATGACTCTTACAATGATGTATATTAGAATAATGGACTTGGAAGAATGGGTTGTTTAATTACCAGTGAAGAGTTAAAAGCAAATGTGAGTCATTCTCTACTTTCTTCATGCATGCCTTCATCCATCCATCCATTCATTCAAAGGTGACTTATTCTTTTATGCTTTCTAGACCTGTGCTGTCCAGCAACAAGTAGCCACATAGATCTATTTCAATTTAAATGTATTGAAATAAAATATTAAAAAAATTGAGTAGCATTGCATCATAACATATAAGTTGAAAGGCATGTGTCGTTTAAAATTAGCAACTGGTATATAATTCATGAAGTTTGCCATCAGCATTCCAATGAGATAAGTTTTAGAAGTCAGTTTTATCAGGTATACTAGTAACATTTCAACACTAAACACCATTTAAATTATAAATAAAATTGAAAACTAAAACTTCAATTCCTTAGCCTTATTAGCCACATTCCAATAGTTCATATATTAAATAGCTATTGATTATGCTATTTGAAAACACAGGAGAATATTTCCATTGTTGCATAAAGTTCTATTGGACAGCACCAATCTAAAAGCTATGCTAATAGATAAAGGTACAAAGCTAGTCAAATATTGTCCTGACTCTTAAGAAACTAGAAATTCAGTGGAAATTCCTTTTACTATAACTGACTAAAAACATTTAAAATTGTTAGAAAATTGGAAATTTAATTATGCATTTAATTAATATGAAATATTTAAAAAATAGAGAATGTGTCTTTATATATGTACGTTAGGCATATTTTCTGATTGCTTTGTATTCTTTATGTAACTGAATAAATGTTGGATAAAAATATCATATTTGCTTTCTATATTTTTTTACTTGTCATGTTTACTAGCTCTCCATAGAATCAGATATAATTGAAGACCTATAATATATTATAGATATATAAATAAATAGATGACAAATGATTGGGTGGATGGTTGGATGGATGGATGAGCATACATGCATACATATTCTCTGGCTAGTTGCTTAAAGTTCCTTAAATATTTTCAGGTTAAAAAAAAGTCTAAGTATCTTTCAAATTACAATTAAAAAGGAGGGGCAAAAATTATATATTGCTGGGGTTAAAAAGTGGGGTTGCATTAATTCAGTTTTCCTTAGAAGCTGCCACTGGCTCATTTGTAAGTACAAAACATAGTTCAGGCTTCTTCTGCTGGTATAACCAAACATTTAGAGAAGCTATCAACTTGACGAGAAATTGTATAGAAAGAAGCTACTCATTTATCACTGAGAGAGTCTGAAGGTAGAGGACATGAAATATAATAGCCATGAGGAGTTTACAGGATATTTGAGTATCTAGCCTGGGATAAAAAACGTTTCCTATATAGATTTGTGTGGGGTTTAAATGCTTAGTTTGGCTATATACCCTACTGAAAATGAAAGTAGGTTGCTTGCTAATTGGAATTAGAGCAAAAGAGATCTTGAGCATCTTCAGGGACATTGCCATCTGCTGGGGTAGCTGAATAAAACCCTGATAAAACAGCAGGGTACAGACTTTTATGAAGCACCTTCAGTGATACCGGGTTCTATGCAGAGCTATTGAACATGACCAGGGAAGAATAAAGATGGAATGAGATGTCATCTTTCTCCCACATGTATTTAAACAGTCTCTCATGTTGATAGCCCTTTTTATTTCTGCAGTTCATAAGCATTTACTGAACACTATCTTATGTCAAGTTCTTTTTATAAGGCACTAGAGATTGAAAGAAAAGTAAGATGGGCAGAAATATAACAAAGAAATTAGATGTGATATTTTTGATGATAACACATACCTAGTAAAAATTGTTCTAAATACTGTGGAATCACCTTTATTTTCTCTTTTTTTAGTCTAGTTATGGTTACAAGATATTAGTGTATAGTAATATGTAATTTAATGCGCTTTTAATTTAATGCATATTGAGTTTTAGTATGAAATGTGATAGTGTATTTTAGAAAGCATCACATAAAAATGTGTGGTTAACTAACATTATATGATACCCAATGAAAAATAAGTAAAACTCATTTTAAGTAATTATTTTATGGACTTTAAAACTGCAGGTTATAGTCTGCCTTCTGTAATGTACTGTACATCTTTAGGTACTACACAAAAAGACAGTGATGGGATTTAACTTCTATTCTTTAGTGCCAATGTTCCCATACCACTATATTATTTTAATATAGATATTATTTTCACTTTGTGAACTACATCTGGGATGGGTTCCACAACTGTTCTTTATTTTATGAAAACTCTTTTCTGTTTTAACCCAATATTCTCACCTTGGGAATTCTCAAATCACATGTCATATAGAAGTTGAATTGAGCCAGAATTTTTGATGATAGAATATTTGAGACATACAGACAATTATCATGGGTTTAAATGGAAATATTTTAAGGTGATGGAATATAATTTCTGCTTCAGGTCATAGGTGTTAAAATCAGATTCAAAATGTTGCTTACTTTGACTACATACCCTACTGAAAATGAAGGACATACAGACAATTATCATGGGTTGGGATGGAAAGATATTAAGGTGATGGCATATAATTTCTGCTTCAGGTCATAGGTGTTAAAATCAGATTCAAAATGTTGCTTACTTTGACTATATACCCTACTGAAAATGAAGGACATACAGACAATTATCATGGGTTGGGATGGAAAGATATTAAGGTGATGGCATATAATTTCTGCTTCAGGTCATAGGTGTTAAAATCAGATTCAAAATGTTGCCATTGATCTGGGAGGAAATGACCTTGGGGAGTTTTTTTATTGACTGAAAGTCAAACAGTAGAACTTTTGGTTCAAGGTCAGTGCAAGGGACCTGGTTATTACCAACTATTTAAATCCACAACATGGATTCAGTTCTTCCAAATGGAAGAAGACTAAAAGATCAGTGATTCAGAAATCAGACTGGATTTGAATTCTGACATTTTCGCAGGCCAACTCACTGGCATAGCTCACTTTCCTAAACCACAGTTCCTCATATGTAAAATGGAGCTATGTTACAGGAATATTGCAAAGCTTAAAAGAAAATCTGTAAAGTGGGACACAACAGTGGGTCCTCAAATGGTTATTTTGAGGATTGAATGAGATAATTAGTTCAGAATACTTTGCCTGCTCCCTGGTACTTTGTCAGCCTTCGATGAATGCTAGCTGTTATAATTGCATCTTCTTAGGTTGCTGGATTCTAATTATCCCTCAGGTAATCATGTTCCTTAACATTGCACACAAATTGTTCATTTCTATCTTTGTGCTTTTTGCATGTTTGAAATGCTCTCCTTCTTTAGGCTCTTTCGTGTTTCTTCTATTTTTATTTTAAGATTTTATTTAAGATTTTTGAGAGCAGAAATCCTGCTTTGACATATTCACATGGATCAGTCTTGCAGTCTGCATAAGCTAAGGATGGGATGACATTGTCTATTTTTTAAAAATGAAAACAGAGAGAACAGAGGCTAATGTAGTTTAGTCACGAGGTAGTTGTAGCTCAAGTTTTGGTGGAAATTGTGGAGGTGTTGGGAACCTGAAGAATTCAGGGTCTTTGGAATGTGTAGAAAGACTCGCTACTGAGTGTAGGATGGGCAAAATTATAGGAGTCAATTTTACTCTTAGGTTTTGATCTACAGAAGCTTGGTAAAATGGAGGGCATTGGCTGAGAACAGAAAACTGGAGACGAGGTGACTTGGAGGGTGTGTGGGAAGGGAAGGGTCATGAGGAACAAATCACAAAAACTTTTTTAACACATTAGGTTTGACTGTTAAATGTGTGCAGGTTGTATTTAATTAGATTGGATATGGAAGAATGTGCCTGATATTTTGAATATAAAAATAAAATGCCACCTACTGCTAAGTCCATGACTAATGCAATGCAGTAGCAAAACTACACAGTTGTTGGAAAAAACATGGGGGAATTCTCTGTTTTTTAAACTGGAAAATTCTCATGTTCTTCATGTGCCCAGTAAATCCTCTAGAAAGATATGCACAGAAGACACTCCAAAATTTGTCCATCCTAGAGAAGCCTCCTTCTGCGAAATTCTCATGGCAGACCTGTAAATTGTGATCTGATGTGGCTGATACCAGAAAGAATCTAATAAATGGAGGCCACAGATCTGCAGCTCAGTCTTCCAGTGCCAAGGTTTGCTGAGGAAACAGTGCAAAAATGGAAAGTTGGTACCACAATAAATGTTATCCAAGAACCAGCTCACTTACTGATGTGTACTTGCCTGTGTTCATTAAACAGGAGATTGTGTTCTAATGCGATGTCTATTCAGGAATGGTCTAGAGGTTGAGTCATCTTATTTCTCTGAGACTATATCAGAAGTTGACCATCAGAAACCTGGTTTCTGACCAGTGAAGGCTACAGAATTCAAGAGGACTTTCTTTATGACTTCCATTATCTCCTTTCTGCACCCTTTTCTCTACTTAGGGAGTCTTATATCCACCATTAACTCAGGACATTCAGAAACAAAACTGTTTATCTAATGATCAGATATATAATTTTAAATCCATAAAGTACATTTGAGGTAGCTAATTCCAGTCATTGAGTTTAAAATAATCACAGTAGACTTGGAGATCAGAGTGTGAGGTTAGTCACAGAATGGGTCAAAATGGGTGGGATCAGGAGACCACTGTCTAGATTACTAATCCAGATTGTGAGTGTTAAGTAAATCTGCTTGCAAAAAATGTGGATTCCTTTTCTGAATATGGATACAGCACTAAACCAATATGCAAAAGACCTGGGTTCTATCTTAATATATTCTCTGTTTGGGGGAAGTTACTTTTTCTGATTCTTAATTTCCTCTTATAAAATAGATATTATACTCCCTGTAGTAGTTTTCTAAGTGCCACAAACTAGGTGGTTTAAAACAGCGGAAGGACTGTTCTCTAACAGGCCTGGAGAGTAGAAGTTTGAAATCAAGGTGGTAAGAGAATCATGCTTCCTTTGAAGGCCTAGAGATAAATTCTTCCTTGTCTTTTCCTAGTTCTGTGGGTTTCTGTCCATGCTGGCATTCTTTAATTTGGAGCTGCCTCAGTCAATCTTTACCTCCATTTTCACATGGCCTTTTCTTCTCAGTCTCCAGATACCTATGTCTTCTTTTTTTTAAAGACACCAGTCATACTGGATTTAGAGCCCACCTTAATCTAATACAACTTTATCTCAATTTAATTGAAGGCAAAGATAGTTCTGGTTACACATGAATTTTAGGGAGACATTTCAACCTGGTACATATATCACCCTACAAGCAGTAACATTCTAAGTAATCTGAGTGAGAATTGAGCAAACTATGAAAACAGAGAAGTAGGTAGAGAGATAAATTTTAATTACGAAGCTATCTTTTCCATTTGCAAAATAATTTCAGTCATTGTCTCCCAGGTATAACAAGTATCAACAAACATCTTTAGTGTCCTTTGACTGTATCTTAGAAATGTCTATATATTTGCATTAATTCCCTTCTTTTATCCATATTTTATAATTTAACACCAGAGGGTATCTCTTTCCTATTGGTCTGACACTTTATGACACCAGTGAAAAGAAAAGCGGTGGAGATGGGGTTGAGGAAAGAAAAAGAATCTTTTAATCCCAAGCATCACACCAGTGTGCCTGTGTTCAGTTTTACTTAAAGTCATTGTCCATCTTCGGTGAGATTATTTACTGCTAGTCTATCTGTCTCCCTTCTGCTATATCTGAGCAAGCCCATATCTTGCATGTGTTAATAAACTTCTTATCCCTTGAATATTGAAAATAAAATTAAGTTAATCCTCAGGGTGTTTCAATCAGCAGACTGGGAGCCTTTTAGATGCTTCTTAGAGATAGAGGACAACCAGGTTTTCTGCCCTGTGTGATTATCAATCTTCCCATTGCATACATGTCTATGTAAGGGTGTTAAAGGTGCTTCTCAGTGATAAATGTCAGCAGCATTTCAAAGTGAATATTAATTTCTATATTGTCAAGGTCAGATGTGTACCCAGGTTCTTTGTTATTGGAATTTATATTTGTTGCTGCTGTTATGAAAAATATTTTCTCTTAGCTCTTTGCTCAAATATCAGAAGCAAAAGGGAGCAAAATTCCTCACCATGCATATACACTGCTCAGCAAACAGTGCCTTAGCACAGTTTGATCTGTTCATTGGGGTAATTGTTTTGAGAGCTTTTAAAAAGATCAAAGTGTGGGTTAAGAGGAGCTAAGTTAGCACAGAACAGAACAGATGATCACAAAATCTGGAGACTTAACTGATGTTCCTGAAAAGCAACTGACTATATATGGAAAGAGAGGGAACAAAAATTGTAGGAGAAATAAACAAAGAAGAAAATCTGAAATGAGTCAGTATATAGAAGTAGGTGTGAAATGATTTAATCTACGAGACTAAGAAATTAAAAGAGAAGTAAGAGTGAAGAAAAATATTAGATTATAACTGTCCATCTGGGGAACAAAGAACGAGTGAGACATCTCTGTGGAGAATGAAGGACCTCAGTCTCAATTTGGGTGCCAACACTGGTATTCACCAGCCCACACATAGACACCCCCACACCCGCCCAGTCTAATTTTATTCCAGGGTTTCCTTTCTTAGCAGGCAACATCAGAAATGCCCAGCTATGCAAGTCAAAAGTAAAGGATCATTCTTGATGCTTCCATCCTCCATACTGCCCTACCTTCAATCTATCAAATGCTAACATTACCTTCCATGTAGCTCTAGAATCCCTCCCCTTCTCTGTCTCTGCTGACATCATTCTGTTTTAAGCTATTAACTTTTCTTCTGTACTGTAGAATAATCTCTCAACTGATCTCCCTACACCCCTGTTTTCCCCTTCAATCCACTCTCAATGTAGCTGAGAGACTATAATAAATTTAAACCTCTCAATTCCTTTCTGATTCTTAGAATAAGAGATCCAGATCTTTCCTTTTAAGGTGCAGTGTGGTCCCTTCCTGATCATCTTTCCCAACTCACCTATACACCTTTTCTCCTGGTTCTTTCTTGTCCTACCACCTTTATGGTAGTTTTCAGTGATCTCGTTGATTCTCACAGTGTCTGGTACAGGGCTCTCAGAATTAATCAATCAACCATTTCCTTTGCATTAGATGCTGTTCATAAGTGTTTCATTTGAAGCTCCACAACCAGCCCATGAGTCAGGTACTGATGCTAACCCCATTTTTTTACACATGTAATCTTAAAACTTGAAGTAATTTGACCCCAGCCACGAAGTCTGAGTGAGGGGACTAATTTTGAACCCAGGGTCCCTGATTCTGGAAGTCATGGTCTTTACTATTAGTCTCTCTCACCAAGATGAGAGCATTAGATGAGATCCATTATTAGTTGAAATCTGTACCATAGTAGCCCAGATCTCCAGCTTCAATAAAACCCACATCTTAGAGAAACGGAGTTCTAAATTTCCTCCTTATTTATGATTCATCCCCAAACAGCTAGTTTGCTCAAGATGTTTTCTTTCCTTTTAAAGCCTGGAAATAGATAAACAATAAATCTCTTTCTTAAAGAGATGGTATCTTTTAAGTTAGGATCTTTTCGTTGTTATGTAGAGAAACGTGTTCGCTGGACTATCTGAAAAAGATTGCTACTTCCTTCTCTAATAAATGGCAGCAGGATGCTGCTATAAAAGCAATCTATACATGGCATTTATTGCTCTATTAAAACTACAAACATCAAATATTGATTCTTCCCATACTGACCATAACACAAGCCAACTTTGAGAAAGGTTTCTGGGATTCAGTTACATTATCACCATGGGAAACACTCTAGGTTGTATGTAAGCTGAAGATACCTGCTTCTCTGATGCATACCTTTTTATGGAGAACTGATTATTTCGTGCAGATGTACAATCCTGAAATACCCATGAGTCTCAAATAAGTGTGGAGCAAGCGATAGGCCTGCGCATGGGCTTCCTGGGGGTTTCTGCTTGAAATTTTTGTATAAGAATTAATTACACATATACGATCTGTATAATAGCAAAAAAAAATAACTATACAGAGTATGAGGAGATTGAAAGGCTTAGCTTGTATCGATTATTATGGCACATAAAACAAATCATCTCCACTCTTTTACCAGCTTTCTTGGTTCGGTTAGCTTTGTAAACATAACCCCGGTCAGGGCTCATCCTACCTACGTATCTATGGAATGTTATGTTTTGCATTACCTTTTTGCATATATCATCTCCTCAGGTGTTAACAATTTTTTATAACTAAGAAGAGAAAATTCTCCTTCCTCTGTCTGATGAAAGAAACAAAATTTAGAGAAGTTTCAGAGAGTTGATTTTAGGTAGTAATAATAATAATGTTAACTACTGTATTGTTTTGAACAATTAACTTTTCTACATAGTCTCCAAAAATCTTTATAATATCTCTGTTGTGTAGGAATTATGAACCCATGGGAGATACAGAATGTTCATATAATTTGACCCAAAGATATGTAATTATTAAGTAGTGGAACAGGGGCTTAATTCAGTTAAGTTAATTCATTCCTATTTGTAATACTTCCTTGTTCACTAGCTACGTTAGTGACAATTTGCACCATTTTTATATTTCTATTTGGAATTTTTCAAAGTTCTTGATAGCTTCTTGGAAAATACATTTGAATTTGTGTTTCTTTTCTGAGCACTGGTTCCCAAACTAACACTTTGAGAGAAAAGCAAATTAGCAGTGGGTTTTTAAGCTTCCTTCAAAATATCTTGAGACATATCACATTTTCCTAAAACTGGCAAGACCCTGTTTAATTTGCTGAAAATGCTAACAAGATAGAAAAACAATTTAATAATTTATAATTCCATATTTGTGAGTTTTCTCAATATGAGGTTAATTATACCATCATTAATTTAGTTCATTTTGGAATTATTATTCATATTTAAAGGTCTCATCTTCTGAAGCTCTCCCCAAGCTGTATAGTGAATTTACTTAAAATAATATACTATCTTTTAAGTTCTATTCTGAAAAGGCTAATGTCAAGGTCATTGCTTATCAAGCTCATTCACACACATGTATTCTGACTCACTAATATCTTCCTTCACACTTCAACTCTCCTGTCTTTCCTTTTTCCATCAGTGCAATCCCTAATTATTCTTCAAGAAATATTTTCGACCAGATTTCCCATGGCCATTCTTGGTTACTAAATACTGCATCAGTAAATCTACTTCTGGAAGTCCTTGTCTGTCCAGAGAGATCTTTGGCTTGGTTATATGACATTCATTGTTCATATCCAGGTGTTTCCCCATATGTGTTTTCTCCATCTTACTACGTTTCTGAATATTTCTACCATAATAAAATATTTCACAGTGCTAGAGATAGCTAACCTTACAAAAAATGTGATTCAACTTTAAAATTAGCTGATTTTTTACCTGAAAATTTCAGTCACAATAGAATGTAACCAAATATCCAATTTCTTTTCTAGTCAATATGTTAAGCAAAGTCATCTAATTTATGACCTATAAGTATTGCCTAAAAGATACTAAACATTGAAGTAAAAACTTAAAGTTTTGGCCAAATGTATTTAAGTTTCATATTAATGAATTTTTATTGTCATATAAATGTAACCATACTTACCCTTTTCTTTTTAAGTATTATTCACTGGAAAGAAATTAGGGATTTGGTTAATGTCCATTGTGACAAAAAATATTAGGTCAATGTAACCAATTTTAAAGTCTAAGAATTGAAAACAATCTAACTGCCTATCAGTAGATGAGTGAATAAAGAAAATGTGGTGTATATATATATATATATATATATATATATAAAATGAAATATGATAAGTTACCAAAAAAGGTGAATTCCTGCCATTTGAGGCAACATGGATGAACCTAGAAGAAATTATGCTTAGAGAGATACCAGGTGAAAGAAAGACATCTTATTATTTCCCTCATATATGGTATACAGAGAAATCAAGAAAACAAGTGAACTAAATTAAACAAAAGTAAACTTAATAAAATCAAATTAGTGGTGACAAGAAGGGGAGAAGGAAGCAAATTGGGTAAAGGAGATCAATTGTATGGTGAACAAAGAACTGAAATGGTGGTGAACTTAACATATTACTTATGTATGTTGATTTGCAATTGATGCACAATTTAAACCTGTATAATGTTATGATATAATGTTATATCAATATAAAAAAGGAAGGGAATACCTTAACTGGCAAAAGATAAAATCATCTCTAGTTTGAGATCTCAATCATGGAATCAGGAATCTATATTCCTCTCTACACTTTACATTTCTAGGCATTGCCTGTGTTTTCTAAAGTGAAATTCAAAATACACTGTATACTTCACCAAGACTATTATTACTTGGATGTGTTTGCAAAAAACATGATCTTCTGTATTAAAAAGTTTATCCATTTATATAATCACTTTTTAAAATTTATTTTTATAGTAGTAGTTATTCTACACATGAAAATAATTTTCTATATATAGGGTCCTCATTTCTTCGATGTATTTCAATGGACCATGCCCTTCACCAAATCATTGTGTTCTTCCCCATTGTCCAGTGAGCTGCACCACCATTTGCCCCCGCCCGTCCCATTCCCTTCTGCTAACTTCAGTTCTGTTGCAGATGTTTCAGGGTTGGTTGTGTTTCATCTATTCATTTGTTTTGTCTATTCACATTCCATCTTTAAGTGAGGTCATCTGGTATCTATCTTCTTTTGACTTGTTTCACTTAGCATAATCCCCTCCAGTTCCATCCATGTTGATTTAAAAGACAGGGTTTCATCTCTTCTTCTTTTCTAAGGACTGTGTAGTATTCCATGTACATATGTATATATGTACATCTTCTTTATCCATTCATCTGACGTTGGGCACTTAGGTAATTTCTAATTCTTAACTATTGTGAATAGGGCCACAGTAAACATGGGGATACTTATATATATCTCTGCAGATGGGTGCTTTTGTATATTTGGGGTTGATGCCCAGAAGCGGAATGATGGGATCATATGGAATTTCCATCTTAAGTTTTTTGAGGAATCTCCAAACTGTTTTCCATAGAGGTTGTACCAATTTGCACTCCCACCTGCAGTGGAAAACTGTTCCCTTTTCTCCACATCCTCGCCAGTGTTTGTTGTTTCCAGACTTTTGGATAATAGTCAGTCTTTCAGGTGTAAGTTGCTATCTCATTGTTGTTTTAATTTATGTTTCCATGATAACCAGCGAGTAGGAACATAATTTCATGTGTTCATGTGTCTCTAATTCCTCCTCCCATTTTTTGATTGGATTGCCTGTTCTTCTGTTGAGTTTTATGTCAACTTTGTATATTTTAGATACTAAGCCATTGTCAGAAATATCGAATGCAAATATCTTCTCTCAGTTGGTTTCCTTTGGTTTTGGTGATGTTTTCTTTTGTTGTGAAGAAGCTCCTTGGTTTGATGTAGTCACAGTTGTTTATTTTTCTTTTGTTTCCCTTGATGGTGGAGTTGAGTCCCCAAAGACTTCTCTACAATTGATGTCATGGAAAGTCTTTCCTGTTTCCTTCTAAGAGCTTTGCAATTTCTAGTCTTATGTCCAAGTCTCTAATCCCTTTTGAATTAATTTTTGTGAATGTTGTTAGAGAGTGGTCTAGATTTATTCTTTTGCATGTGGTCGTCCAGTTTTCCCAACACCATTTATTGAAGAGACTTTCCTTTTTCCATTGAATGCTTTGTTTCCTTTGTCATAGATTAACTGATTGTATATGAGTGGGTCAGTTTCTGGTGATTCAATTCTATTCCATGATCTGTGCCTCTGTTATTATTTCAGTACCGTACTGTTTTGATCACTGTTGCTTTGTAATACCTCACAAGTTCAAAGTCTGGCAGGGTAATCCTTCCAGATTCGTGCTTTTTTCTAATGATTGCTTGGCTATTTGGGGTCTTTTGTTGTTCCATACAAATTTTAAGATTTTTTGTTCTAGTTCCTGGAAATAATCCCATGGGATTTTACTGGAGATTGCATTAAACCTATATATTGCTTCTGGTAACATGGCCATTTTAATAATATTGATTCTTCCCAGCCATGAGCAGGGGATGTCTTTCCATTTCTTTGTGTCCTCCTCTGTTTCTTTTAAGAAGAAATTGTAGTTTTTGTTGTATAGATATTTTAATTCCTTTGTTAGGTATATGCCCAAGTATTTCATTCACTTAACTTCTGTTTTAAATGGTGTGATTTTGTGATTTCATTTTCTTCTGTTCATGTATAAAAATGTAACACATTTTTGTGCATTGATTTTGTAGCCTGCCACTTTACTGTATTCATTGATGAGTTCTACAAGTTTTTTGATAGAGTTTTTGGGGTTTTCAATATATAATCATGTCATCTGCAAATAATGAGAGTTTTACTTTCCAATTTGGATTCCTTTTATTTCCTTTTCTTGCTTAATTTCTCTGGCTAAGACCTCCATTACAATATTAAATAGCAGTGATGAGAGTGGACAACCTTGCCTTGTTCCTGACCTAAGAGGAAATGCTTCCAATATTTTGTCATTGACTATGATGTTGGCTATGGGTTTTTCATATATGGCCTTTATTATGTTGAGGTATGAAACTTCAATTCCCATTTTATGGAGGGTTTTTAATCATAAGGGGTGTTGGATCTTGTCAAAAGATTTCTCTGCATCTATTTATATGATCATGTGGTTTTTCTCTTTGCTTTTGTTGTTATGGTGTATGACATTGATAGATTTATGTATATTGAACCATCCTTGCATCCCTGGGATGAATCCCACTTGGTCATTATGAATGATCTTTTTGATGCTTTGTTGAATTCGGTTTTACTAATATTTTGTTGAGAATTTTTGCATCTAATATTCTTTCTTGGTGACATCTCTGTCAGCTTTTGGTATTAGTGTAATGTTAGCCTCATAAAAGGTATTTGGGAGTGTTCCCTGTTCTTCAATATTTTAGAAGAGCTTGAGAAGAATAGGTATTAACTCCTCTCTGAAGTGTAATCATTTGTTATTAAAATGCTTGCTATTTAAGATGAATCACAAGATTATTTTAATACTGTTTTCCTCAGAATTATTAAAGATTTCTGTACTCACTATTACAAAATCCATCATTTAATATATTAGCATATATGTATATATTTGTGTCTATATAAGTCATATATATATTTCATTATATAGGTCTGTATATGTATACATTATATATGTATATATATATATACACAGAAATACATACAGAATGATGGCAAAGTTGAATATGTTGTGACTTGACAATACCTATTAAAATCAGAAATAAAATGATCAGGTTAAAACTGCTTCCTCTAACTAAATTTTGTCAGATTCCTGTGGTTTCTAATAAAAACTACCCCATAGTTTGCGCTTCTTCTTTGCCAAATTACTGTCATATCTCCTAACTATGTATAGTTCAGTCAAGAAGGGGTTTCATTATGTTAATAATTACATTGCCGGCAGGCTTTTTGAAGTTGCATTCCCCATAGAGAATAGAGACAGATTTCATAGAAATATCATTAAAGCTGTTAACTACAGGAGGAAAAAAATCAAAGAGGCAATCAAAGCATGCACTTTATTATCAATAAATGCAAATCATTTCAGAAATGGCTTGCATTTGAACCACATTAAGTGAGAAGATGATTGGCGATGGAAGCTGCCGCTTAAGAGAGCTTTGTGGTTCACATCCACTTGGACCACTGCAATAATTACTTAGATCCTTTGCTATCCATTTGTAAAAAACAGACTCAAGAATCATAAATGAGCAAATGAATCAAGAGGTAGAATCATTCTCGGAATTCTGACCTGAATTGATATATGAATGATAGGTCATTATTTGAATAACTACATGAGATAGTTTTCTCAAATGCACTGTTACTTTAGTCTTAAAATATAAAAAAAGAGGACTTAGTGGCTGTTAAACTGATGATTTAGGAACAGTAGAGCACATTGTATTGCACCGTCATTTTGAAAAGACTTGAAATATTCAAATGTTCAACTACATATTCTCTGACACTAATATTTGTCTTCATTTGGACTTCCAGCTGAGAAACATCAGTCTAATGGATAAAAGACATCAGCCTCATTCAGTGTTATGAAGACAGTGACATGCCTTGATCCTTCTAAAGCTTTTCCTAGAGTAACCTTATATTCACAATCGTATTTGGAGGAATTGTTTAAACTCTCAAGATATTTTTAGAGCTATATGTTTGATAAATCATCATTTAGATTTGAGTCTGCATAATACAAATATCAAATTACTGTGTAAATAATTCAGGAATGCAGAGAAGTGGATAGATACTGGAATAGAAACAGCATGAGAAAGGAAAGGAGAAAACAATATGGTATTAATTGACATATTCTGTGTGATTCCTTGGTCTTGAGAAGCCCTCACATTTTGTAAAACTGAAAATATTTGGTGAATTAAGCTAGGTGAGTTAAGTGCCATTATTTAGAAATTAACAAAAGACAGATGATTTCACAAACATGTTTCATCTCTTGAAATAGTAGCATTTTACTAGAAATTAAGTGTCTTTTTAAAATTAATTGTCAAATTGCCCATCATAAAGTAATTAATAATCACTAGAAATAATGTAATGATAAAAATCACTGAAATTCAGAAACAAAAGAAACTGTCGATATTATCTGATTCTTTGAAAAGTATGTCTTAGAGGATCATAGATGTTAAGGATGGAAACAGTGGACTTTATGTCTAAAAAATACCTACTAATTTCTTGGAAATGTGCATTTTCAAGGGGGTCCATAAACAACTTAAGGCCAATGTCTGGTGTCAATCAGAAGTAGAGGAGGAACAAGAAACCCTATCTTCTGACTCTTATCTTAATCAATTATAACTTACTAAACTCTGTTATTTTTCCACCCATCCCATATATGTACATATACACATAAAAACACATACCTCCTGTCTTCAGTATGCATATGTACAAACCATGCTAATTTTTCAATACAGTTTTTAATATGCAATTTGATCATTATAAAGTGCTTTGTTGTCCTACAAATTTGCATATATATATATATATATATATATATATATATAGTCTGAAATTACTGTTTCCAGTACAAATAGTGACAGGTAATATATCTCACTTACTCCGACATAAGTCTTTAATTTGTTCTTAGGTACAGGTGTTATAATTAATTTTTGCTGCAATGCAATACTGAGATTTAAAGAGGTGGTTGGTTATACTGACATTGATTGATAAGTTACTTAGATAGATTATGCATCTATTCTGAAATCTTTCTGCTCTTTAAAGAAATAGGTAACTTGAGTAGAGAGAGAAATTAGATGCAGTTTGCCGCAAAATTATTGTCCAACTGAGGAGATCAGTGGGGATTATTAAAGACATCTTAGAAATGATGAGCAGTTAAGCCCATTAAGTTTCTTGACTGACATGCTAAAAATAATGAAATGGAAGGCTGAAGCTGTTAACTGTATTGATTTCACATCTAATTCCCATTGTTGAACATTTCTAAGTCTCTTTTTTCCCTCTTTTACTCTAATATACATGTAATGAATCACATATGTAAAAATATATACATGATGCTTAAATATAACTTGTAACTATACATCTGAATAAATAGACAAGTACATGTAGGATGAATATGAATTTAATTACTGTTGTGAAGAATATGTACTTTTAATAATTTAAGTGAAACACAGCCGGGAATGTGGAGATCCCACATACAGACAGTATTTTGGTCTGATACACATACATACATTTGTGTGAGTGTGTGTATTTCAGAGAAAGAAATGCTAGACTTTGTAATGTATATCTATATTTATCCATAATTTCATGAGAATTGATGTTTATTTTCTGAGAGTGACATAGGATTATGTTTTTATTTTAATATATGAGTATATTATATAAAATCTACTAACATAATTACATCATAAAATAAATTATATTTTTGAAAAGTAAATTAAAGTTGTAAATAAACTAGTATGGAAAGTTAATCCTTTCTCAAAGAAAGAGACAATTGTAAACATATCACCAACAGATACAATGTTATTATTTGCTTAGAAATCAATGAAAATGCATACTGCTGTTTGTAAATATTTAAACTTAATGCTACAAATGCCTCTTTTTTCTTCTGGTATCTATTGTCTTTCTTGAAATTCTTCCAGAAATCCAAGCATATATTTTTCTCTGATAGTGTCTAATGACCAATAGGCAAGTAGAATAATTCATTGATGAACAGATTATCAAAATGTCACTACCAGTGTGAATGAAACCCAACTACAATTCATACTGCCCTATGTTCTCCCATCAGTAACCAAGCTACTTATGCCTATGAAGAAATTACATGGCAGGCAAAGTGCACACAGGCTCACATGCAGGCAAGAGACACAAGCATACAACTCAAACTGGAGGAGACACATACATACATATGTACATGTTTATATATTTAGATTCTCATCTGTTGTGTTGGGAAAGCACTATATTCTGATCACTTGCAAGGACTGTTGAATTTACAAAATTGAATGAGTTCAACTACATGGTATATTTTAGGCTTGTGATTTTGCTCTAACATTTGTTAATTGTATGTAAGTCATTCATTCGACACTCACTTATCGAACTTTGTGTACCTATAGCTTTGTTCATGTCCCTGTGGAGAAAGATGGCTGCTGCTAAGGTTTGGGAAAGTGCATGGATGGTTTTGGCCATTCTTCTGACAAGATTTAGCATGTCAACCACACCTGGCTAGCTTCAGTAAGGGAGGAGTGGGGCCTCATGTGTGTTCTTGGGGAAGCTGCCTTTAGCTGCAAATGTCTGTTCTCTCAGCAGTCTCATGGAAGGGCTGCACCACTGGCATGTCCACTCATCCACAGAGTCATAGTTATGTGCATCGTATAACACCCTTTCTCACATGCTGGACAAATCTCTAAGCTTGTCCTTCTAGTGTCTCTGATGATTTACTCTGGTTGTATGGAATATTGTTAGCTTTTATTCTAGGCCACACTTGGAGCCTCAGAGATCTCTCTGACATGGGTACTCTCCTGCCCTCTGGTCAGTATTGCCATTGACTATGCATGTGATAGTCGCAATGGAGTACAAGTTCATTTTCTTCTTTGCTCCTCAGAAAGTTGAAGATAATTTGAATTTTTCCTATCCCTCCATTGAACTCCAGTGGAACAGATGAGTAGTAACTTCCCAAGCATTGCCTTCTCTTGCTTTTCTCAGATACCCACTTGTTTCCCAGATTTCTGCCCAGGGAAATCTTCCTTGAGTGTGTTAGATGGCATAGCAGAAGTGATGACTTTGGTATTTGATCATTTTTAATCAGCCTTTTGCTCACAGAATGAGCTGTGTTCACAGTAAGCAATGCCCTTTCATTTTCTCCACAGAAGAGCATGAGGAAACACATTCAGTTAATACTTTCCACATCACTGTGCTGTACCAGCTCTGTGTAAACTTGCAAAATCCTGGTTACCTCACATTTCACACATGCCTTACGCCGTCCATTTAGTGTCAATTTTCTTGCTTCATTTTCTGTCTTCTTTACTTAACAGAATAGATTCCAGATCTGAAACATTGCCTCTCAAAATGGTTACATTGTCTTCATGAATATATCAGGTATTCATAGACACCAGAAAATTAGGGTTTTTTATTATAAATTGTTCTTTAAAATATCATATTTTGAAATTTTTGTTTATTTATTTATTTGTTTATTCTCCATGGGGCAAAATGTCTGCTCATTTTAATTACATCCCAGGTTGCATCAATATGTACTTTGGCACAGAAGACTCCCCATTGCTTAGCATTATTTACTTAAGTCCCTTTTATGGGGCAGGCTATTTTCCATAGAAAAAGGACCTGTTCCTAGAAGAGTACTGAGGTGGTGATATTCTCATTAAGTGTCTGCTAAAATTATCTGTTTGGGAGCCAGGCTTCTCCTGGTGGAAGAAAGGACATATAAAAGAGGAATGGGGAAGGCAAGAACAAATCCTGTCGAGGTGAATTGAAATGGGAAGAATCTTTATGAGTCAAGAAAAATTAGCTCATATATCAGTATAATCAAGTATACTTATAAATGTAAGCACTTCTATATGTAAAAATTTACAAATCTTTAAAGTAAAGGATCAGAGACAGAGGTTCAATGATGATCTAAGCAGTGTGTTATCAGATAACACATCAACCAGGATTTTCATATGCTTTCTTCTATAGAAGTTCAAACTTGCAGAATTGTATTACAGGCCTGAAATGTATATCTATCCAAAGCTAAAGATATATAAGACTGGGGAATATATGCAGCATATTTCATTTAAAGTGGTTGTTATATTGGCAGAAGTAATATTTTAGATCACAATAGCTAATGTGGCTGTAGCATTAACCATTTACAAAGCATCTGTTTATACTCAGGTTTATATGTGTAAATGAAAAATCACACACAATTTAAAATGTTGCAACTCCATAAAGGATTTTTTAAAACTTATTTCATATCCAAACCTAATCTTATGCTTGGCTATGGACAGTTTTTAATTATCTTGAGTATCAGATATTTTGCATCAAATATATGATTTGATCACAAGGTGTTACCACAGACCCCACTAGGGTGTTACCTAAAACACTGCATATATACCATTTTACCTTTGTAAAAGCTGAAAATTTCTAGATCTCCAACACAACTGGGCACAAGCTTTTTGCTTAAGTGATCATGGACCTCTACTCTCTTATTTCTTTAATTAACAAGCTACTTATCCTTGATTATGTAAAGTAATAGTTATGAAAGAAATTGAATACTGGAGAGTGAAATTGAAAATTAAATCCTGAAATTAATTTGAAGACCCAAAATTGAACAATATTTTTAAAATGCTTACTTAAATAAAGACAATGTGGTAAGTTATCCATAACTGGGTTGACTATGAATTATAAGTAGGACTATGATGCACAAGTATTCTAATTACGCTTTCTGTAGTTATTAGCAATATGCAGGCAAATGCATATTTGCATCATCGAAAATATTCATACTAAGGATTTAGATTAAGACTCTTTCTTTCATTTCCTAGTCACTTACGCTCCTTGACCAATTTCTTCTATGCTAAAGTGAAATAAGTAACTTAGATTTACACGTTACCTGCTGAATTTTAAATGGAATAATCCTAAAATTTCAATACTTTTATGTTCATATATGTGTATTTTGATTCTGTATGGTCCAAAAGGTTGTACATACAGCTGTAATTTTCTTAAACTGTTAGAGGTATAATAATGTTTGTTTTCAGAAAATAAGAACACAAGAGCTCTCTTTTACTCATCAATGTCTTTTGTATGCAGTGCAAGTTCCAGGGCCAGTAGAAAACCTGCAAGTTGTGTCTACCTCACCTACCTCAATTCTTATTACCTGGGAAGCCCCTGCCTATGCAAATGGTCCAGTCCAAGGTTACAGATTGTTCAGCACGGAGGTGTCCACTGGAAAGGAACAGGTAGGCAAGTAAATGGGCCCCACTGCTGCCACCTCCTGGATAATGTAGGTAAAAGGAGGAACCCTCCAAGCTCTTTATGCAGTCTGGGGTCCAAATCAATTAGATAGCTGATTAATTAAAACACTTGTTATTGAAAACTTTAAGAAGTTTAATTGAATTCTGGTGGTAATAGAGGCAAATGGACAATGAGATGAAGTCAATATAAAGGATGCTAATTTTTTGTTTGAGTTGGTAAATGGCTTGGGCCAGTGTAACCGCACTTGTATTAGCCCCTCTCCCCAGAAGCCATTGAATTTTCAGGCCTTATCTTAATGGATGATTGAACTTATATTCAGTGGTATCAACTAAATTGACTTCTTCATTCTTACAGAATTGGTATCTTCTCTCCCTTTTCCCTATCATTGGGCTGTCCCTCTTCATTATTTTCAGTATACTTTACTGTAGAAAGTAAACTTTCCCCTTCCTACATTTTGCTTTTAATTTGTGGTTAGCACAGACATCTGAAAAGTAGAAAACTTAGATTTTCAGGTAAACCAAGAGTAAATAAACCTTTAAAAGGACATATGAAACTTAATTTTGTTTTATGGCGTGTGTATATATATGAATATTGACATGTATATTTCCAGATTCTCAATTTCATGTGGAAAGAAATGCATAGACAAGTGTGCAGTTAAGTGTGAAAGATGGAGAGATGACATTGGGATAATGGGGTTCTTACCACCTTTCATGAATTTAGCCAAAGTGTGTTCTTTAAACTTCAACATAAACTGCATACTAGAGATTTTCATTTTTAAAATTGCTTTACAGTGGTCCTCATCAAAAATAGTTCAAGTCCTGAGTTCTGTCACAAAAATTTCTGAGAGCTCCTCCTATGTAATAATTCATTCCATGTTTTTGCTTGTTATCCGCATGTTACTTAGTTCTTATTTTTAACTTCCTATTCTATCCACTTTTCAAAAACATTTTACCTCTTCAATAATGCATTTCACCAACCCATTTCAATAAATGTTACAGCAGTGTTATACCCAGGATAGAGGTGAGTGTGAGGACCATTGTAGAGACCTACGCAATGGGTCTTCTAGAGCAAACAGGTTTTGATTTCTCAGTGATCTTCACCTCCAGGACATTCTGCTGCTGAAAAGAATTCCAATCTAACTCATCGCAATTTAAGAGAGAAAAACTGTGGCCAAGTACTGGCCAGTTTCAAGAGTTTTGGGTATATTAAAGCAGAAGGCAGAAATGAATTGTTTTTGCTGTGATTCCATTTAGAGCACAGAAAAATTCTGCCCACGTGGATTTACAAACAGCCTTCCGGCTGTTAGAGTTCAATATGGACCGAATATGGCAGACCATTCAATGTCCTGGGTAGTGTTAAACAAATTAGAACTTCATGACTTTAAAAATATCATGGTGCTGTTTTAACTAGGAGTCTACCGAGTGTTTTGGGCTAAATAGGGAGGATATATGTCACACGTAAAATTATAAAAATTTAATATCCATGTCACCGATTGCACAGAATGGCTGCCGTTTCTGCTTTAATGTGCCTCCCAAATAACACTTTTGGTGTTTTATGTCTCCAGAATATAGAGGTTGATGGACTGTCTTATAAGCTGGAAGGCCTGAAAAAATTCACAGAATATACCCTTCGATTCCTAGCTTATAATCGCTATGGACCAGGAGTATCTACAGATGATATAACAGTGGTTACGCTTTCTGATGGTAAGTTATAGGCAGTGAAGCCTGGCTTACACATTTGTTATAACAGTGAAGTAATGTTATGTGTCTGTCATAGATTCCAATTTCAAGGCTTCCTAACTAAAGTTTAATGCACTATATTAGCCTATTAGAAATTTGGCCAATTCACTCAAGTATTCTTACAGTATAATTTAAAATTTCTTCAGAAATATGTACTTTAATTTAGAATGTTCCCATAGGTAGTCTTTAGGGTGTGACTATTATCCGAGTGCTCCACTTTTTAAAAAAATTTATCCAAATGCAGATGCATTTGTGCATGTTTTACTGCTTTACATTGTCATGTTTATTTTCTCATTCTAGAAGGAGGTACATGTTTTAATATACGTCTATCTCCTAAACTGAAAATATGTCATAAGGATTTAGATTAAAATATCCCAGCATTAAAAGTATTAAAGTGGAATGTGAACATGCATTCTTTTAGTCATACCGTGCCTAACAAATGAAAATTTAAACATATTTTTGATTACCAAAAGTAGAGGAAGAACTATTAATGAAGAGGATGATTTGACAAAGCAGCAATAGTAGAGCAAACTAGAGATCTAAGAAATTGTAAGATAAAGAAATGTGGGGAAATTCAATGAAAAGTGGAAATAAAATATGGCAAAGTATGTGATGTGAGGCCACTGAAAATTCAGGCGGGTGTAGAAATGCAGAGATGACCCCCATGAATATGAAAAAGGCAACAAGCTATCTCTTTTCAGCAATGGTTTCCATGTTGGTGTATATAATTCTATAAATTATTGATATTTTCAATTTCCAAAAAAAATGGCTTTAGCTTGTGATTCCTTGACCCATCCATCATTCTTTAATCTTGGAAAGTATCTGGGTGGATATTCCACAAAATAGCAGTAGAAGGAGGAAGGGCATGTATTTATTAAGAACAGTGCAAAGAAGATGTAGGAGTAATGCTCATTTGCAATTTCAACTTAAAAATATTTTGAATGTGACACCACTTCAGTATCATTTTTAATATAATTCTTAGGCCCATCCATCTGATTCTGCTATTGAAGACAGAACAGAATATTTATTGGCAGAATAAATTACTTCACAACTTATAATTATAAAAATAAAAGAAAAACAAATGAAAATGAATATTTTACATAATTTATGTAGATTTCATTCACACTCTGAACTGAACACTGTGGCCTTATTCTCCCCTTACTTTTTAAATGTCATAAGTGAGAAAGATAGATTATTACTCATTAGTCCAAGAATTATTATCTGGAAGTGTTGCAACATTTAGGATGCAGAAAATGCCTGTCACTAAATAAAAGGATTCCATGACTAACCTAGCAAGTATCACTGTACAGAAGACAACAACTTCCTCCATCAAACTCACTTAGGAGAAAGCAGGTGCTTCTTGGCCCCTTTGCAATCAATTCATCTCTTTTATTTCCAACAAAAACTCTGCACTTCTAGCTATCATTCCCAGTCCCATTAGCCAGTCTCTTCCTCTGCACTTCAGTCTGATGACTAGTTCTCTCTGCTAATGCTCCCTGTTCTGAGACCACAATCACATATAGATGTGTTTAATTACAGCTCATAAATACCTACGTCCCAGTCCTCACTCATGAAGCCCTGTTCTCCTTGATGTTCTGGATAAGGGAGAAGTTGTGAGAATTAAATGGGTTAATCCAAAAAAGCACCTAAAACATGACCAGGGCGTATTTAAGTATTTAATAATTGCTCTCTATGCCAATGTGTATGTTTCTTTTTCTCATTAGACTGCATGCTCCTTAGAATGAGGGCTGATGTTGTATGCATCTCTGTATTCTTCCTAACTCAGCAAATATTTATTGATTTAATCAGTCAGTTCAGCTACACCTGTACAAATGTGTGTGTGTGTGTGTGTGTGTGTGTGTGTGTGTGTGTGTGTGTGTGTGTGCATTTATCTTTAGGACTACCCATTTGTGTGGGTAACTTAAAACCTGACTGTACATAGATACCTCTGTATTGAAGAGAATATCAGCTATCTAATAAGGTCAGAGGACTCCATAGCATAAACATTTATATTGGGATCACAGAAAAATGTAATAAAAACTGAAATGAGATGCAAGTAATTTTTCTGAATTATTCCTATGTTATCAAATTATGCTAAGATGCTTACAAGGATTTTTATCCTGATTAGCTGTCAAGTCAAATTTAGCTCTGCTTTTATTGTTTTTCTGAGGAAAAAGCATTGTTTTTCATTCAGATTCTTACATCTGTTATATCATTGGCTTATAATGACCCACTTCTTCAAACTATTAGAATTAACTGTTAGAATTTCAACTCATAAGATCTCTGCAGCCTGGTATCTAGTGTATAATGGGACTATTTTTTCCAGTTTGTTCCTGAACACTGTCCCTTGACCTCATTGACAATAGTTGGTCATTACAGTTTTTATGAGTGAATTAATTTTTATGATTTGTCCCTGGCATTTTGCCAGACAAAGGAATCTGATTCTATAGACAAACTGAACTATAGGAACGTGATTCTTACTGGTATCACTTAAATTTATTGAATACTTGTTAGTGCCATGCTGTGTTCTAAGCATTTAAAAATAATAACCTTTATTCCTCACAATGCTATAACTTCTACTTTGTAGATGAGAAAGCCAAAATAGAAAGGTCACAAAAGTTAGTAAACAGAAGAACTAGGTCACATAAACTAAAGTAGAGATAAAATTCAATGTGCATACATATTGAGCTTCTATTATTACATAGTAAATTTCTCTTATTAGTTCCTTACAATTAAAAGCTCATAATTGTATATAAATTGTTTGAGTCCACAAATTAAGTGTACAGGACAGCACATACTTACCCAGGGGGGTATTTCAAGTACTTCTATGTGGCAGTTCACTTACACATGGGGGAACTTGATCTGTTGCATAAAAAGCCCTCATCACGCTGTTCCACCAAATCAAGGGATGTTTCCAGAACAAACACCTCTGATTTGGCTTTAATTAATCTATTATAAATGATACATTGTTTGACATTTTGAAAAAAAAAAGCAATAAACTATGTCCTTCCCCTCTATCTTATGAGATGATGAAACATCTTAGGAAGACAAATGAAGACAAATTCAGATAACTGGATCCCACTCATGCCCACCAAGAATCCTGTTCTATGTATTGTGTCTATTTATCTCTAAATAAATGGAAATTGATACTGAAATGGAAAGAATAATGATTTGTAACTAAAATTACTGTAGAAAAATTCAATACTTTCTATCCCGATTACGTCAGACAAGAATAGCCAGTGTGCTATCAACAGCTAAAAAAAATAAGTATATTGTAAAGAATAAAGGAACTACATCAACACCACTGTTATAACAAAGCCCCTTTGTGATTTTATTGTCTTTCAATTCCTAACATATACAACAATCTTAATACTTCTCAAATGGCAGTAGCTATAAAAAGAACACATTTGTTTTTCTCCTTTGAATTGTTGCTTTTCTGGAAATGAGTCAAATGTCACTTACAAAATTAAAGAGACAATTGAAGTTTACATATCAACGAGAATAGTACCTAGAACAAAATATAAATGTAAATTGTCTTCTCTTTCCTCCAAAAGTAAATCACCTATCATACACTCAGCTAGAGTACTGAAATTATGTTTTAATATCACTTAATTGGTCAAATGTGGGTGTAATAGGATTAGCAAAGTTTAATATGACATGAAATGTTATAAGATCACGTGAAATGTAAGGTACACATTTTTCTATAAAATAGAAAGATTTTCCGTGCTTCAGAAGTGACTCATCATCTCTTAATATTGAAGAATCATTTCAAACTTTGCTTTTAAAGAATTATGTTTTTCAGAAGTTTGTGAAATGTTATGACTGAGGGTATAGCAATTTTTTAGTTTGTACCATTATAATTTTCAATGCTTTACAGGATGGTATAGATTATATTAAATTATTATTCATTGTTAATACCAGTTTGTTCAGTGCTTCTTATTACAGAGTATTGTTATTTCCTACCTAGCTCTTTCCTCTTTTTTAAAAATAAGGTAATACAGAGATCCTCTTCTTAAAGCCTCTGCCTTCATCCCTTTCCTGGGATCTGGACTAGAATAAGGGTCACTGAGGGGAGTACATTTCTGGTTTCTGTAAAGTTGAGAACATAGGAAGGTTGCTAAATAGACGATCTTTCTCTTGAGAAGAAATACATGTCCTGCATATCTAAACTTAGTAAGTCAAAATTACCTCAATAAATAAATAAATAAAATAGGTAGTCATCTGTTGGATAAACAGCAATTTTATTAAATCATGTGAACAACACAGGGGAAATTGCCAAAATGTCTATTCAAGTGCAAAAACAAGAAAAAATTTCATCTATTCAGTACTTTCTCTACCCACTTTGCATTTATTCTTTGTGTATATATGTATATATGTATGTATAGTCTTTGATATTAGAAAGTACTAAGAAGCTAATAAAATCACTTCTAATTAAAAAAGAAGAAATAAATATGTGATTTAATAATAGTAATATGAAAATGAAACATAAAATATAAAAGAGTTAACATTTTAGAAATGCATTTAGGTAAGTACTGATCTGGATTCATAAAAAATAATTGCATAAAAGGATATATGAATTCTACTAAAATGTGAATATATTCTCAGCATTACTATTCTCAGGTAAAATCATACTGAAAACATTATACACCTACTAGATAACTGAAGTTAAAAATATTGAAAATATCAAAGGGTAACATTCACAGTGGAAGTAATTTATCACTTTGGAAGCATTGTATCTGTTACAACTTAGCATACCCGTGATGGCCATGAAGATTTCTGCTGCTGCCTAATATTTCCACTCCTAAGTCAATAAAGTGAATAAAGTTAATGAATGTAACTGTCTTACCCCAAATTGCATACCCAAAAGACATGAGAATGTATGAATTTATATATGATATAAGAATTTTCATTGTGGGTGTTTATTTCTCGTGGCCAGAAACTGGAAAATAATCCAAATGTCATTCAACAGTGGAACGATGATTATAAAATAGAATAGTCATATATTCTAATACTTTGAAACAATAAAATAAAAACTAAACCACTACTGCAACATGAATTAATCTCAAAAAACAATAGAGCATAAGAAAGTAGCCTAGAAGAAAAACAGCACGAACTGTGAGTTCATTTTTACAAAGCCCCACAATAAGCTAAACTCTAGCAGTTACTCTTAGATGTGACTAATAGTTATTCTTAAATGTGACTACTAGTCACTCTTAGATAAGCATTCACTGGGAAGAGATGCAGATGAGTTTTAGGGGCCTCAAATGTTCTATTTCATGATCTAGAGGTGTTTCAATGGGAATACACCCCCAACATACAACTTTATAATTTCATGCATTCAAGATTTGTACACTTTACTGCATATGTTTTACCTCAATAAAAAAAAATGACAAAAATTCTTGTGATCCAAACCCTAAATATGAAATGGCTTTATTATTGTCGTAACTTGTTATTGTACTCATTCATTCAACTAATGTTAGCTGAGTGTGCCCCAGGTGCCAGAAACTTTGTAAATAGGGATAAGGCATCAAAATGGACAAGAAAATCCTGATCTCTGTGGGAGTTGTATTCTGTATTTTATAATAAAATCATAATATGAACTAAAAGAAATTAAGTAATTAAGCCTATTTTCTAAATTTTAAAATACTTTTTGAAAACGAACTTAAGTGAACATTTTATCACAAGCTGCATTGGCTACAAGCTTTATCAAGCACTGAGACATGAAGTTCAAAATCAAAATGAAATAAATGATTACAGCTCCCATCATGTACAGAATAGTCCAGGAGCTAATATGTAACTAAGTATTCTATTGTTCATTTAATCATTGACCTAGTGTTTATTAATTAGACTCAGTATAGTCATATTATTATTATCAAATGTTAGTTTGGAAGAAATAAAGATTAAGTAGCCTTATATTATGCTCTCTTGATGGTAAGTGTTCAGAAGGTAAAATAGAGTAAGGAATTATAAGAACATAGCTTTTGTCCAAGTTTAGTGAAAGAATCAGGGATATGACACAGAATGGTCCTTAAATTTTTGGAAGTACTGAAAGCATGTCTTCTCTATTGTACTCGTCAGTTTGTCATGAACAGGGTAGGGACATTTAATTTATGAATTGTTATATATTAAACATTTTTGATCACTAGTTTTATTTCTGTTGTGGATCAGAAAAGTCTGTTTTGTTCAAGATCCATCCAAGACATCTAGAATAGTGCTAACCAAATAGCCATTCCATTAATAGTTGTCTTGATAGAATATTTACTTTGTGATGTAATAAATGTTTCATTAATACTATAAAGAAAGCTCTATGTTTTTTTAGTCTTCCATATATGAGTAGAACAGTCAAAATTTAAGCAATTGAAACAATCTGCCTAGAAAACCCACAAAGAAAAACAAACTGCACCTTTGTTAATACAATTGATTCACTAAAGGTTATTGTGCAACCTGCTTGCATCTATGACATACAGGTTTAATTACACACAGAAAAAAATGGAGGGTGCATTTCTTCTTTTCACTTTTTAAGAGATAATAAAGGTTGCATTAAGGAGATTAAGTGACATGAGTGACCATTAGAATGACATATTTCATCATAAAGCCATGTGGATCCTGAAATGTGCAATGGCTTAAGCTTTTAAAACCATTCTAAGAAATCTGTGTATTTTTATTGTTTTCTCTGGGAAGGAAAGCTGTAATTGAATTGAAAGAAAGCTGTAATTAAACGACCATATTTGATATCCTGGAAGGCACTTTCTTGCCTAACAGATATGGAGTCTCCCTAGATGGAAAACAGTTCCACCAAGTGAGAATAAATAAATGAGTACAGTTACTTTTCATCTGTCTAGGAAAATTTTCAAGTACCACCTAGATAAATCTACCTAAATATCATTATGAATTATGAGAAAGACATGAATTCTATGTTCAGAAAGGGTTGGAGTTTGTCTTTCATGACTTTGGCAATAACCATCTCTCCTTGTTTTATTCCATTTAGTGCCAAGTGCTCCACCTCAGAACATCTCCCTGGAAGTGGTTAATTCAAGGGTAAGTCTTTGAAATGGTCACTATTTCATTATACCTTTACACATCTAGCATGTACCGTTGGGGTGAAGGACATCGTCCCTATGAATATAGGTTCAGAACGGCACAGTGAATGGCATTCTTCCTTATCTCCTTTCACTACACTTGAATAAATTAAAATTTTGTTTAAGACTAGTAAACTTGATCATTTAAATGTTGACTGATTAAAAGCTAGTCCTTCAGGAAACAGAGATGCTTGTTCCATCTATACTCATCAGTATAGGGCATAATATAATAGGTGGAGTGGATTAAGCAGTTGAAAGAGATGGGATAAAGACACTTTGTTTCTGGAAAGATTAATTAGAATAGAATATTTTCATCTCTTTTCTTCCCTTTCAAATTTAGACAGAGAAGACCATTTTTGAGGTTCAATGGGAAATATTTATGGAGTAATATTGCCCAGTGATTAATGTCTTCCTGACATACAAAGTTGATATATAACTTTCTAATGGACTTAAATAAGGCTGGTGTAGCTGAAGATGATGAGATTTAGGCCAGAAATTAGTTTTCTAGAAACCTCTTTTTAAGTGCTGAAAATAAGCCAAAATCATATAATATGGTGGAGAAACAAATTTGGCCTGATTTGACTGTCATCACCTGGTTATGTATGCACAGGGAAACTACATCACTATCTTTGGACCTAAGTAAGCTGATTGGCCTAACTGATCTTTAAGCTCTGGGAGACAGCAGGGAAGTTCTGTGGGTTTTAGAGAAAGTCAATCTGGCTTTTAATACTAGCTTTCCCTCGTAATAGCTGTATGTGACCTTAGAAAAGTTTCCAACTCACTAAGCTTCTATATTCATGTTGGTATGAATATTAATGCTATCCTCATTGATTTTTCATGAGGAAGTAGTACTATGACGTAACCAGTGCACCTAACCTATTGTCATTAGCTGTTACCTCACTCAGTGTACAGTTCCTTACCATATTTTGCAAAAAAAGTAAAGTGATATTTTGATCATATTTGTCTCTGTCAATTGAATTTATTTTTTAGAACTGGAGAAATGTATTTAAAATTATTATCCGCATGTTTTAGGCTCTATATTGAATGAGCTAAGTGAAACAAATTTAAAATTAGAAGGGAGAAAGGAGTGAACTTAAGGAGGAAAAAATGAGCTAATGGAAAATAACTAGAAATAAACATCTCTCTAAAGAAGACGTTATTATTTGCAGCATTAAACATTTTATGGGTGTGCCACTGAAACTAAGAGATTGCCAAATCAAAATAGATTTTTACAGTTATTATAGGTTGTTAATGAGCGAAATTTGGAAAGCATATTGTAGCTTCTCTTGTTTTTATGACTCATTTTTATTAGAGTTTTCACCCGTTTTACATTTTTCATCAAAAACAGAATGTGGTAATTGATATAAGCTATTTGTTTTTGTGCATGTGTGCTCATAACCATTAAAAGTCTAGTCCAGCAAAGGATGAATGTTTTCTTCTGAAATGTGAGCAAGGCATAATTGAATGACCCTTGATGCTAACTGTATTTGAATATTGTTTTATTACTTTCTTGGAGAAGAAATTCTTGGATTGCAAAATTGACTTTTTAACTGATGTATATATAAATCACTGTCCATAATTTCCATAACATAAAATACTTGAAGCAAGAAAATACAAACTTTTCTGCTTCTCTCCTCTTGTGCTTATCTCTGGAACATTGCACTGCCGGAAAATTTACCTTGTTCATTAGCTTTTTAAAATGAATACAACAGTCCCTGAGTGCTGAAGAACCTCTTTTTCTTCTCTGCTTCCCTCTGGTATCTTATTTCCCAGTTTTTAAAGAATTCTAAATTATTTTTTCTATTGTCGTCAATAGGAAAGAAAAGGTATGATCAAAACTGTTTTATTCACTCACAATAAGTTATGAAGAAAGGGTGAAACAGTATTCTTCTGTGATGTTCTTTTGTTTGAGAACAAAAATTCTCAAGCATATTAATATTTATCTTGACTACCATTTTAAGGAACCAAATTAATCTTAAAAGAAAATTTTAGTCAAATAAATATTGTACAGTAAGTACTCGCTTCACCTTGTTGATAGGTTCTTGGAAATATTGACTAAGTGAAAGGAGATGTAACAAAGCCAATTTTACCATAGATTACATGATATAAACAAGTTAAGTTCACTGAAATTTTGCTTCACAAAAAATCACTAGGCTTCTAAATAAAGACCCAAGCATTTCTAATATCAAACATTGAAATAAATATAATCTATACTAAATTTTATAAAAGTTAATAAAAACAAATATAATCATTTATCACATTTTTAGTGTATTAGCGAGTGACAGTGGTCACAGTGGTGAAGGGCGGTTTTGAGAGGAAGTCTTAAAGCTCATCACGGATGATCATTGGTGGTGGGTAAAGGTGACTATGCATTCTGGCTATGATCTCTGAAGGGTTAAGAGGCAGCTTGTTCATTATCATGTAAGAAGGTGAGTTTGGGAGTGTTGCAAGCAGTTCTTGAGGGTTCTGATGTTCCTCTGAATGGACTGGAATCATAAGTGGTATGAATGGTGGCATTACTGCTGATGCTACAAATGTTCCTATTTCTTGATTATCTAGGTGTTATGAAAGTATGTCCAAGATTTGTTTTCATGCCTGTTTGTTTTCCTTATTTGCAAAATTCTCTATGGCAGTTGTATCCACTTGGTATTATCCTGTTTACTTTGGAACTTTTCTGTCTGTGGAACGTTTTGGGTCAAAATGATCATAGCTTTATCTAAGAACTGGAAAGTCTCAGACAAATATTAGTTGTCAAGATTCTTAGTGGTATTTCATCCTCAGTTTCATCATCTTCCTCCACTTCTATACAGTGTTAAATGTCCATGAGGTTCTCACTAGGTCATTCTTCACCAGTTGATTCAAGTAACTCCACTACATTTGCTTCATTTATCCCATTAAATCCAGCCTGGTATGCCCTTCCAACAATCTCCTGATGAACTGTTGGTAATGGCTGCTCAAACCACCAGAAGTCTGCAGTGCCTTCTGGAAGATTCTGCACCAGACAAGATTGATTGTGGCTGTTTTCACTTCCTGCCACATCTCTGCCAAATTGTCAGTAGCATCCAATAGGTTGCCAGAGTTAGTCCCAGCAGCCAAGGGCACAAGGAGACACCTAAACCTGTGCAGGATGTCCTTCTAGGGTTGGGTAAACTCACATGCACCTGCTCATTCAGATTGTGACAACAGTGAACCTAACAAGTGCATCTTTGGGATGTGGACGGAAACCTGAATCCCTAGAGAAAATCTTCCCAAACATTGGGAGAAGGTGCCAACTTCACACAGTGTCCTTAGCCAGGAATCAATTTCTTTTTCTCATCAATATTATAACAAAATGATGTTAAATGAAATAACCTTATTTGAGGACCTGCCATATTCTTTTAAATGAAGAGAATTAAAACTTCTATGTTACTCATTTTAGTGGAGATTTTAATTTAACATAGAAGGAGCAGACCCATAGTTAAAATTTTTATTTTATATAATATTTAAAGGGATGGAACATAATTGATCATTTCAGTGATAATCAATGAGGAAATTTGCAGGTGTTCATATTGTTGGACAAAATGTTGGGTTTTCCATATCCTCTTTTGTCAGTAATTTTTTTTATTTTCAGTCAGGTGAGTTAAGCATCTATGGTTCTTGATTGACACTTGAGATTCACCTGCTATTTGTGACTGGAAGTCAGTAATAACCAGTTAGAGATACTTGTTAAGGTTATAACCAGCTGTAAGCCAACTGTAACAAGAAATGATTGAGTGTATGCAAACAGAGAGACTTTTTATACCTCTCTTGTTTAGGGAAAAGAACAAATGGAAATGCTATTACCATATTGTTCTTGAAAACACAGTATAATAGATTATCTTTTTAAACCTGTAATCATAATTCTCTTCTCAACATACTAAGTTTTCTTTCTATAAGCAAATGTGAACACAAAGTTTGTTTTGAAGGAACAGTTTTATCTATAGATACCAGATTTTAGGTAATAATGGGTTACACTGAGATGATTATTTCTCATACTAAAATTTTTCTACAAGTGATCATATCTTCACAAGAAAGAAACATAATGGCCTATGGTATGAATTTTAAAATGTGATTGTTTTATTGGGAAGAAATTTATAAGGTAACTTTCTTAAAATTTTAATTGGTTATGAACTAATCATTTGAAGAAATAAATATCACCACTTAACTACTTGGCTAACATACAAAACAAAGAATTCAAAGCAAGACCATTTTCCTATTTTCCAATAAAAGTTCTGAGAATGAAAACTGTTCAGTGGTGTGTGTGATGCCTCATTGCAACAGAAGAAATTGTGACTGGTGTCCTCCTGAATCTTAAAGCATCTCATTCCCCCATGTTTTAGCATAATTTAGCATGCTTAAATAACTCGAAAATTAGTTTCACTATTATACAATTCCCTATACCCAGAAATTACCCAAAGGAGAGTGAAAACAGCAACTTCCAACTCATCATTTTGAGCCCAGATGTTCTAACTTTAAAAAAATCAATAATTCAGAGGGAGTGGAGGTGTTACTACTTCATTGGGTAAGCTCAGGGGCAGGCTTCTGATGATGGTGGGGGAGTGGTGTTCACTGAAGTCGCTGACTCTTGTATTTGGTCTAGTGATAATTCTCTTACCAACAGAAGTTCATAACCAAGTGAATTGCTGAATGAATCAGTTGCTTTTGGCTCCAAATGGAACACTTGTTCTTTAGGTACTTTGAACAAAAGTGAGAGAATCTGGAAGAATGAAAAACTGTCATGTGACTTAATTCGCAGGTCCTTATGATTTTGTTTCTCCAGTTGGGGCTGTCTTCTCTTGGCTGGGTGGAGATGGAGGGCACTTAAATTCACACTTCTCCCTGCTCCACTGAGACCTCCCTAGAAACACACTGCTCACATGCATGTGCTACCACCGTGTTACACTTTGAGAATGCTGATCTCCCTCCTGAATGTGGACAGGATCTCCCTCCTGAATGTGGACAGGCATTAGTTTCGGATACCCCTTGGAGAAATTTTTATTCTGTTTCTCTCTGAATCATCCTAAATCCTTCTGCAGTAGATTTAATATAGAAAAGCAGGTCCTGTAAGAGACCTTAGATGATTAATTTCGTTTAAAGATAAATTAGAAACTGACATTGCTTATGGATGGGCAATTTAAATGGAATAATATTTACACGCCAAACTTTGCACATGGGTGTTTCTACTCAACCATAGCACGTAGAATACTTCTGCTTGAATAAAATGTCTGGTCCGTTTATCATCAATTCTATCTCTTATTTATTTCAGTTATTGATCTTTTTATTGACTCACTTCAGGTCTGTTGCTTGAGCACAGATAATGTCTAGGGAACCAAGATGGAAAAAGTTGGGGGGAGGATGTTAGTTTAAGGAGCATAATTATACAGAAAGCAATGTTTTCTGAAAGTGTTTACCTTCTCCTCACTTTTTTTCCTGCTAGGATATGTAGAATACAACAGATATATATTTTTATATTATATTAAAATCAGACAGCATGATAATTCTTGAGATCAAAATTATATGTGATAGATAATTTGGAAGATATTCCCTTCAGGTACCTGCTATCCTCCATACTTTTTAAAAAATAGATTTTTTTATTATGGTGACATACACAGAATATAAAATTTCCCATTTTAATCATTCACTCTGTTGTGCAGCCATCCACACTGTCTGTCTCCAGGAGTTTTCATCATCTTAAATGGAAACTCTGTACCCATCAAATAAGAAAAACCCACTTTTGCCTTTCTCCAGGACTTCACAACCACCATTCTACTTTCTGTATTCTGATATATTTTAGGAAAGAGTGAGGAAGTCAATTCATGGGGGAGTTTTTTACGACCTTTTCACTTTATCTTAATTGATAAATGAACTTAATGTTTTATGTCTTCACTTTCACAGGGAAATAAAGGATTTAATGAGTCACAATGATCAAGAATATAGGTACTTGATTTAATCAACTGGAAAGAAACACCTCATTTCCTACTATTGATAGTGCTTTTTGAATGTTTCTGTTCCAAAGTCCCAGATTTATTAGTTCTTTAAAATCTATCCATAAAGCTAACTCTTGAAAACAATAAAAGAAACCAGAAGCATATGTGTATGACTGTTCTAGAGTAACTCTGAAAAGATGAATTTTGGTCAAGAGCATCTGTTTCATTTCCCATCACAGTGGAGACCAGAACTCCTCAGTAATAGTTACATTAATCCTTTGTTAATAAATCACTAATAAATCACTTTTTTTAGTGAAATGCAAGGAATGGTTACAAATAACCCATGCATTTGGTATATTAGGATATTTTAAAATATATAGTGATTTTCTTAAGTAGTATCGATTAGTATTGCCAATTTAAGGGAATTCTGTTAAGTTGAATAAGAGACTGCTCTGTAAATTCAAAGCATATCTTTTTATTATTATACTCTAATTTTCTTGGAGATCTTCTTTCTAAAGTTTGTCCCAGGCAATCTTTGTTCCACAGTACTTTCCCAAGCAATGACATTGCTATGGTTTAAAACATTATGAGAAATATTGGTCCCCTACTGGAGATATTAAAGATGGAGAGTAGTGTTCATTTAACTCTACTTTGCTCAAGTTATTTCTTTCCAAAAGCCATTCATGCTGAATAGTATCTTTAATTTTTTTTCGTAATTGCTTAACACCATCATATGCATCCCAGAGACGAATAGTGTACTGCATAAATTGAGCAACAATCCCCGGTTACATTCCTACATGAATTAATTTAAAATAAAAAAACACATAAAATTGAGTTAATTGAAAACATGAGAAGATAAATTAAATCTATGAAAAGTTAGATATGACTCTAGGAATAGTTTTTATAAAGTTCCCATGTAACTGTCTATAGAGTAAGGATATGAGAACTACTATGGCATCTATTATAGAATTTAAAGTAGAGATATGATTAAATTACCAGGTAATTATGAACTTTGAATAATTAGAATTTTAGAGAGTTTTCTTATCACTCTTACTTAAAATACCCCAATACATCATTTTTTTTTGCTACTGTGTTTTGAGGTTATTATATTTTAATCTTTCCAAATTTATTTCAGTCATTGCCATTCATACCCGCACAAAGGATTCTTGACAAAGAGACTAAAAGTTTTGACAGAATGTCATTCTCCCATTAACATCACCTGGTAACTTGTGCTTCATCACATACATCTCTGATAGTTCCATTTCAGGTCAGCTCTGAAGGCAAGCTCACTCTAGCCTTTCCATGAAGTTTAATGAGATTTCCCTCAAGTCATACATTTTTTAAAAGTGGGAGGTTTAATAAGGGGCTTAAATTAAATGAGCCTAGTTCTAGCAATAAGGTCTCTGATTTTAATTTAGTTCATGGAAGTTGCCCTCGTTGGAATAGCTGATTAGTCATAAGACATGACTAGGTTCAGTCCTACCATTAAAAGCCATTGCTAATAGTATGATTTAAGTTTAAGGATATTGAGACCTATATGCAAACATATAGTTTGACATATTGTTTGTATTAGAAAATAACTAAAAAAAATTCATCTGAAAAAGTTAAGTCATCGGCATGAGTTATCATAAATAACATCCTTGATACATATTTATGGAGCTCCTCACTATAATTATAATGATGGCAGTAACTAACTGTTCCAGCACGTATGCTGTGTCTGGAAATGTGCTAAGCAATTAAAGCAGTATTTACTCCTGTGCTTCTTCCAGCAACCCTATAAGTCTCATTCATTAAATTAATTACTGAAATATGAACTTAGAACTGTTCTTATTGCTGGAAAAGCTGCCATGAAGGCAGTCGAATGTCCTTTCCTAAACTTACTTACATTCCAGGGAGACAGACTGATAAGAAAACAAAGAAATGAACAATTAACACATGAGAATGATAAGCTCTGTGAAGAAAATTAAGCAGTAATGTGTTATCAAGAAGAACCTAATTTAAATCTGATTGACAAGGAAAGAACTTTTAAGGACTTCAACAGGGACAAGAATATGAAAAAGGACCATTTATTTTTCTTTTTGCACACTCAAGGTAAAGCATTCTAGAGTCAAACTGAATAAAGTATTTCAAGTCAAGCTAAAGTTAGTGCAAAAGCCAGGAAAAGAAAGGAACACTGTGCGTGATTGTGAACCTGAAGTAAAAGTAATATGAATGATTGCCACTGGCTGGGTCAGGGTCAGATCCTGTGAGGCTTTATAGGGCTTGTTAAAAATTGGTATTTAATTCCGTGGGTGATGAACAGTGTTTCTGAATGGAGGTGATCTCATTCAACTTTTTAGAAGATTACATTGACTGCTATGAGGAAAGTGATTGCGGATGGTGCAGCATAGAAAAAGGGAGTTGAGTTGGGAGACAAACGAAATGATTTTCACTGGAGTTTGGGACTCAGTAGAGCAAAGGCAGAGACATTGGGAAAACATGGCGTGTGTTAGATCGAGAGCCAACAAGATTGACTAATGGATTTGGACAGAAAGCATAGGCAAAAGAGATGAATTAAAGAGAGGGACTAGATTTATGTCTACAAGAAATGTGTGGATTGTGGACATGTTCAGTGATAGTGGATAAGTGGAAAAAATAGATTTAGAGGAACAATTAATTATTTTCTTGGATTTTGAATGTAATCATTGTATATACGATAGAGTTGTCAGTCATGTAGACAATTTGGTATATGAGACAAGAGGTCTGATGACAGGTCATGCCCTTTTGGGGTATTTTGTCCTGTCAGTGTCACCTAGAGAAAGAATATATTTAGAAAAAAATACTAACTAATTCTTAAGGCACTTCACATTTGGAGATGGACAGATGAAAAGGAGAAAGAATGGTGGGAGAAAATGAAGAGGAGTGATGTCACAAATGTCAAGGACAACGTGTTTCCGAGGGGTGGGTGCTGCTAACTGTGTCATGTAAAGATGAGGATACAGGAAAATGATAGCAACACGACCGCTGGGAAGGGCATTGGAGCATGACGGTGGAAGGAGAGTTGAGGGGAAGCATGGAGTGACTATAGGTGATGTTTTTGAGAGTTTTGTTCTGGAGTGGAACATTGAAATGGATAGTAACTTTGGGAGGTTATTATCCCCAATAGCATTAAGGGAGATTTTGTCATTTGTTTTAATTATATTTTTGTTTTGATTTGTTTTGTTTTTGACATGAGAGACACTATGCTTTTGTAAATAATGCAGCATACAGGGGGAAATTAATTATGCAGAAGAGAGATTTGAAACTCACAAGCGTGTACTCCTTTGAGAAGACCAAAAAGCAAGCATGCAGCATACAAGTGGAGGAACAAATGCTTCACTTTTGGTAAGAAGAGTGAAGACATGGAGAGTGGGGGCATGGGATCCGGGGAGATGAGAAGTGGTCATCAACAGATGTGAATTCTTGGAGGAGTGAGTGTGGAAGTTTCAATGATGAGAGAAAACATGAGAAATAGTTCTTTCACATTGTAGAAAGGAGATTATAATATACATGAAACGTTGATTGCCGAGCACTGTAATCTGGCCATTTGAGAGTCATCATCATGAATTTAAAGTAAAACTAGCCAACACAATTATGTTTTTCTCTCTCCGTGGTTGATCGCTTGGTTGTTGACCTGGGGTCAAAGATACTAAGCTTTTACTCTGGAATTTTCTAAGAGAGGAGGAGTGGAGTGAATTTTAGTTTTTGCATGGGAGTGATTAAAAGGAATACCTGTGGAATCTAAACTGTGTAAGGAGGGAAAGGATGGCATGGTCAAGGTGGCAGGCAGGGTAGCAATGGATGCTGAAAACATAGGAAGGTCCTGGAATTGTATAATCATCCCCATTTTACTAAAGAGAACACTGAGTTTTAGAAAGCCTGAACAACATGTCCCTGGGACAAGGAGAAAAAGGCCATGCTGGGATTCAAACCTAGGCTGGGGTCCTTAGTTATTTGGCTGCCACACTTCTTATATACCTTTTACTGAGGGAAATTATATGAGTCAAAATTCCAAATAAGCTTTACTTTGACTACTTTAAATTTCCCAGTGGAATTGACTCCCAGGCAGAAGTTATGATCTAGATCAGCAACTAGAAGACAGATTTCCATCCACTAGACATGGAACTAAGTGTGGTTTAAGTATAGGAAAAGATGGGCTTCAGTGCTGAGGAAGGAGAGTTAAGAAGGAAATTCAAAAACAACACATTCTCTGAATTTTCAGTCTTTTCTGGAATGAACCTACAAGGAAGATTATGTCTCTCAATAATGGATTTCTCCATGATGAGCCTAAAATCCACCTCCAGCAACTACAATCTATTAAATGAGAAAAGCTGATACTGCAACACTCTTGCATCAGCAATCAACAACTTATGATGTTTCCAAATGTAATTCCTCATTTTCCTTAATTCTGAGTGTAGAATGTATGTTATGGAAAGTTTAAAGGGGAAAAATTGAGATCGCAGAGAACTGTCCTTGAGCTCTCAAGATATATTTATTAGCTAGATTTGTCAGTAATAAAATAAAACCTTTAATTATGTTAGCTCCTTTGGCCTGGAACCCTTAGGAAATATATGTTAGAGTCAGAGAAAATGAAAATCAGAACACCAAGTATATGTTTTATTAGCAAATGCTATTAATTTAAATAATAAACAAAATTGAACCAAATAGAAACAAATTAGATAAGTTAAAGCAAATTTTTCCAGATAAGAGTGACTATATAAATAAGATTGTATTTTAAGATATAGCTACTTTAGCAGCCAAAATCTGATGTATATTCTCCCTGAAGTTATTTGCAGTTTAATCTCATTAAAACCTACTAGCATTATGCATTCTGAATATATATTCTTTTTTTTCTTTTTTTAGAGGAAGGAAGCAGGCAGGAATGAAGGCATAAAGGAAAGTAAGCAAGTAGATATGCAGGAAGAGAAAGGAGGAAAAACATTTCTACATTTATTTTAGTTGTTGATTTTTGGGTGGTTCCCCACCTTGGGTGGCAGACTTATATCCTTCAACTCTCTGCAAGCAACACCAGATCCAATGACCTAACACCTGAGCCACCAATATTGAAACTTAATTATTTCACTTAATATGTAGCTCTTTCACATAGAAAATGTTAACCTCCATTAGTTTTCCAAAAACTGTCTAAAACATCGCTCAGACCATGAGAAAAACACACTCTCTGAAATTGACATAATCTAAAAGAATCATTCATGTTTCCTGAACATTTTGTAGAAAGTACTCTACATATGGAATACAAATGGACTAGGTACTAGAAGGTCAAAAAGTATTGAGCGATTTAATATTTTCATAACATTAACATAAGATCATACTACACATTTAATATTAATGAAACTGGAAGAATTCCTTGTTTGTACTACAGATAACTTTGTTCCAAGGTAAATTATAAGAAATTCCATTTTCTTTTCTTTTCTTTTTTTTTGCAGTTACTCAAGATTTCTCATCTTTCACAGAAATCTATTTGACAGACCATTTTGTGTTTAGCTGAGAGGCAGTAGCTATTAACTAGATAGTTGTCTATTTTATTTTTACACAGATAAAGCTGAAGAGACATACACAAGAAGAGATTTATATGTGACAAATACCTGATACTGGCTTTAAATAAAATTCATCTTTTTAAAATATGAAACAGACTGTAGATTTTTATCCTTTATGCATAGTGAATCTAAATTTTGCAAAGAATAGATATGTCTATGTCCATGGCTAGCACATCAACATGTCTTTCTTTAGAGATGTCTCTCTTTCAATATATCCATGTTGTGTATTCTTTTTATACCACAAAGAAAGAAAAAAAAAGTTTAGATCTTAAGTACATAATTCCTTCAATGAAATCAAAGATAGTGACTGTTAAAGGAGGCACTGTTAAATTTTAAAAAATCCAAACACTCTCCTAACTTGGGAGTTTCATTAGAGAAAAGGCAGTGAAGGATTTAAAGATTATTTTAGTCATAATTTTGGTTCAGTTTTTTCATGTGTTTATTCATTTGCACATTCATTTATTCATCTGTCTGTTTAACAATAAATATTCATTGAGTACATACCATGTGACAGACACCAGCTCAACATCTCAGCTCTGCCAGTTTAATAAGAAGTCTCCCTGGTTGCTTGTCAATCAGGAACCCTCAACACCTCCATGAGTGGCAGCAATGAATGAGAAACTCTGACAAGTGACAATACTTGAGATTGAATAGAGTTTCTGCTCTTATATAAGAAATTAACTCTTCTACCTATGATGAAGGGAGCAGGTGCTTGCCCCTTGTCTATTGTTTAGCAGTGCCTGGGAGCACTTTCTGACTATAACTTTGATAGAGTCAAAAATATTCTGGGTTTATGAGACACCAAGTGCATGCAATCTGAGCCTCAGTGACAGTGAGACAGAATCTGCTCATTGTCTTACTGTCCTGAAACTGAAGCCTGGTGACTGAACGTGCAATTGGAGGCTGCCATTTGCTCTTAGAGAAAGAAATGGAAGGTCTCAAGTTGAGGTTCTCAAGTTTTAAGGGACATCAAACTCCTTCAAGGCAGATATTTGGTTAAAACATAGATTCCCTTCCTCATACCCTCTAACACCTATGCTTCTGATTTAGTAGATATTCTGTCCAGGAAATGTCCAAAATAAATTACATAGATGAAAATGCTCTACAAATCTCACTTATAGAATAGAGATAGAGCAAAAGCTTTCCAACTTTTTTAATACAGTAAAATCCATGTTAGAAAACAAATGCTGTGTGTCACCTTGACTATGCAAAGGAAAGTACCTGCTTTGGTCTCGTTGTGAAGAGTAACGAGTACCAGAGCCACTTTGTATTGGCTCCCCAAAGCCGTTTTTAAATTTTAAAGAAATTTTGTACACAATCTTTATTAAGTGTTCAATACTATAAACGTACTATCAAATTTTTTAACAAGTAATATTTTAGACCTATAACATCATCATCATTTAACTACATTGTACAGGTATCTCTGCCTTGCAGTTATTTACATTCTATCTGCATGGTGAGAATACTATACAAAGGGATACTTCTTAACCCCACTCTCAGGGATGTCACCTTGGTACTTCCAAATTGCTCTCCTTGGGATTATTTACACTACAAATACTACAAACCAAGATTCTTTTTTTCCGCAGAGAGCTAGCTTTAAACATGTGTTTGCATAGTGCTAGCTAAGGGTGAATCCTGGGAATGCCAATATCTAAGTCTTACTCTCAATTCCCTCAGTGGACACTGAGGCATTTCATGAGAAAATTGTTAAACAAAGAAAGAGAAAACTAACCTAACTATATTGTGGTTATGAACACAAGGAGGATTTTTTTAAAAAGGAAGATCAACTCCTTTACTCCAAGCATCTGCATTTTAGAAATCAGGTCATGAGACTAGGAATTCTGATAGTGTTCTCTTCTTAGATAAAAGAGCTCTCTGGTAGATTCAAGTAACTATTCTCAGTCTCCTTGACATGATAATGATTAGAAGATGGAGAGAAGAGATGAGAGATAGATAGACAGACAGACAGATAGATAGATAGATAGATAGACTGATTGATAGAAAATCTACAGATTATACCCTCTGTGTTTAATCCAGAAAACAGTCCCTCATCAGTGATTATGATGAATGATAGGTACCTCTGTACCTTATTGGAAATGCAAGAGACAGTCTTGCATAATAAAATCCTTTAAGTTATCAAATTTACTGGACTTTCATGATTACTGGCTATAACCTATACTTTTGTCTTTAACACTAATATAATTCAATATGCCCCCAAAGTAGAGAATTAGATAGTACTTTTAAAGTGTTCATAATGTATATACCTCATTTTATTAGGAATTGGTTATTACCACCTTTTAAAAATGAAATGACCTGAATTTTTTAATGTTATTTAGAAAACACAGTTGTTTAGTTGTTTTTCCTTAAGGTCTAAGAGCAGCATCTAAATTTACATAATGATGTGTAGTCTTGTGTCTGTCATTCAGTCATTTATTCATTAATTTATTTTTGTTGCTTCTTTTATTCACTAGAGTTAATATGCACCTAATATTTAACCACTAGATACTGGCATATCTTAAGAGACCTTATAACTAAATAACATGAAATTTAGATCTTTGAAGGAAGCCGTATGAATTGCAGTATAAGATCAGCACATATTTCCCCGCCATGTTTTTCCATTGTATATAAAAGTATAAACACTTGCATTTAAAATCTTCACCTAAAAATTATAAAATATTTAAAAATTCTACATAGGGAGATTCAGCTTAGAACATCACATAAAAATTTTGTCTCAATCATTTATATTTCCTTTATAAATGATACTAAATACCTGGATTTAAAAAAATTCTGCACATTTGACATCATGCGAGTTGAGGCCTACTTCCCCTAAGGTGTTATGTAAATATGTAGACTTGCCAATTATATGTTTCAATGAAATGAGTGCAACTTTAGTGAAAGTATTTTCTAGAATCCTAATTTTAATTTTAGAATTGATTTTCCCCTCCGTACCGACGAAGACATGGATGTCAAGAACTTTACTGTGGGATACAACTTGACAGAATGACATACACAGGAGTCAGATGTTATCAATAAGAAAATATACTTATTCTCTGACATGTGGGTCTTGTGAAAAACTGACATTGATGGGAAGTGATGCTCTTTAGCCAAGGGAGAAATATCTATCATGCTGTCACATCAGATTTGGTTCAAACTAAGTAAACACTCTTGTTATGATCTTATTCTTGGGAAATATACTTTTGAATAGGCTCTTGGTTCCTAGGATGTGAAGTCATAGGTGACTACAAAGTATATATGAGAGTACCTGCCATGATAAGCACATAATAAAGTAAATTTATACTTATTATAACTAAGTATCTGCATCTGTGAAAGGAACACTACAGTTAAGTATTGTTAGAATGCAGCCTGTCTTCACCTAATAACAACAGTCAGCAATCGGTTGCAGAGTATTATGACTAATTATATGAGTTTGAAGAGGCTGTTTTCTTGAATAAGCCTGAGACTTAATTCTTAATTTAATTATTATTGAGTTGATTTTCAGAGGCCAGAAAGCAACATTTAAGTAATCATTTGATTTAAAATTTTCAATGATTCAGTCTTAACCAAATGCAATGTAGTCTTCAAGATGTTATGTGGATCATCCAATATTAACAATGTTAATTCATTCAACTTTCATTAGAGTCTCCTCTAACCCCTATACAAAAACCACAACAGCAAAACCCCAGAATCATCAAGAATTTCTTTTCAACCTTTAATTTTAACTTGTTTGATTCATCAGATAAGTCCTAAAAGATTCTTCCTCGCTGATTCTCCAAATATCCATCTGCTATTCTTCTTTCCTTTATAATACCTAACTCGTGCCTGACCTGTTCTGCTGGCAGGCACCCTTTTTCTCTCTGTAAACAGCCATTTTTGTCAGAGATAAGTCTAACTTTCCAAAATTTATGTTCAAAATGAATTATTCTATCTCCCTATAGCCTTCAGTCCTTTGTCATAGTTATTTCACCTGGTATGATAAAGAACAGTGAGTCTAGTGACTTTCTCTTTGAAAGGACTCTGAATGTTTGGAGATTTCTGTCAAGCATTTTTGCCTCCACTGATTCTTCTCCAAGGTAATTATTTTAAGTGTCTATAAATATTTCTTATCAACTTGTCAACTCCTGACTTTGTATGTCATCCTCTTCTGCATGGTTTATAGATGTTGTATGATTAATATACATCTTTTTAGGGTAACTTCCTCGTCTTAAATATTATGTTATCAGTCACCCTCCTAGATGTGTAGTTGGTCAGATTATCTTGTGTCCTCACTATAAAACTGATTCCTCACAATAGCCTTTAAGAATATTCATAAATGATAAACTATATCCCCTTTGCTCTATTCATGCCAGGATTTGTCTGGGTCACCTGCATGACCTCTTTCTTTATTTTGATTACATTTGTCTCTGATTAAATCCACTGCAACATTTCAAGATCCCTTGGAATCTTTAGGCACTTTCTCACCATCAGTAAACAGACGGGTTGTTCTTCCTACATGTCAGGCGATGTGCAAGATACTAATCTGCAGTCCAATTACGTGATAGATTGCCCAACTTCAAGTTTCCGTATTTGCAGCAACCTTTTCTTCCACTAATCCATCCATCACCCCCACATCACACCTTAGCCTTGATTCCTTCCTTTTGAAGGACACTTCATTCAAAAAGATAAACTTCAAGACTCTCCTAAGTGGCTCCTTTACTTTTCAGATCTCCACTGTCTTCACTCCCAATAAACTGATTAACCTCAAAAACATTTTCCACGTGCTCCAATGCCGCTATTTTCTGTGCATCATTTTCTTCATTATCTTACTCTCTAGCTCAGACTGGATTTTGTGTTGTGTCGTGTGTCTAACCAACTTCAGCACCTGAAGATATTTTATTTTGTTCTGCTTTAAGACTGTTCTCATTTATCTCTCTCCTTTTTAAGGAATTTATTCAAGGAACACTGAATCATTGCATTCTGTAGGTTTAATGTATGCATCGTCATAAATCAACATCTGTATATAAATACATCATTTACCAATCATTGATCCTTCTACCCAATTTGCATACCCCCCACTCTTATCATTCTTATAAATGCCCTTGCCTATTCCTGAAGTCAAGCTAATGAGTGCTATGAGAAGAAATAATCCTACAATGGCTAAAGTCCCTAAGTCTGAAAGACCCTCACCAAACATATGATCATCTGTTTATGCCGACAGTCTCCAGTTCTCTCCATATAGTCTTTATAGCAGTTATGAAGTTTTTCCTATATTTCTCTGTGTCATGCTCAGCAGAAATTCAGATATTTATTTTGTTTTACACTAAAATCCAAATTTTTTTCCATATCCAAAATGTCAGTTAGTATATGGGGGTAGGGCTCCATTGACCTAACAGTCCTTTTTCACCCACACTAAAATTATATTAATCAATGGTTTTTCTATACATTTTTTAAAAAGTATGTTAAGTTGATTGATTAAGGTTATTATTATAGATTCCTGTTTCATCTCATTTCCTGTAGTTTTAGGGTCATTATATGTATATATATACACACACACACACACACACATATATATATCATATTCTCATTCAAAACCACACAAAAAGAGTTGATGGAAAGGAAATGGATTCTTTTGTTTGGCTTCCTGATTTTACTATTGAAATGTATCTGATTTTGCTTAAAACTCACCTGAATTAATTTTTCGTGGTAAATATATGGGCAAGTTCTTATAATGTCATAATTAGTAGAAAAAGTCCTTCCTATGGAATAGTTCAGTGTCAACTCAAAAGCAAGATACAGAAATGAAGAAAATAGTTTTCCTCATTCTTTCTAATCTCAAAATGTGTTCATCAGTCAACTGCATTTTTCCCTCATCACTCAAAGCTTAACCAATTGCCACACACATCATAGGTATATCTTACAAAGAGCTGTCAGTCTCCTTAACAGAATATAGTGGCATATTTGGAAGAACTTTAGAAATAAAATTTTTAATTATATAAAGCAAAGACATATCTAAACCCCTCAGGAATTTAGGGACAGGTCTGGAACTCAGACTCCAGTCGTCTACCTAAACTAATGCTTACTCTGCTCTATTTGGGAGAAAGTACAGATGTACACTCACCAAGTTTTAATATGCTAATAGTGCCTTTTGATCTCTTGAAAAAAATAATTTGTTTTATAATAACTGATTTCAAGCCAAAGCTTTTGATAATCATATGGTTTGTTCCTCTCTGCCTCTCTTCTTTCTTATAAATATATTCATATTATTACTTATACAAGACAAATATGTGTAACAAAAGGAGAGTCACATAATTTTTGTTTGACGAACCTCATAAATATGAGGAAGGATGCCCTTCAGATAGCCGGTTTCCACTCTTTTCTTTCTAGTGTTAATGATGTTATTTAAAGTTATTGGATGCACAGCATCAAATGGCATTATTTCACGTGACTTCATGACACAGAGGGTACATTGTTAAGGAATATCAAGTGGAGGTTCTCAGGTGTTTTTTCCCTTTAAAATGCAAAAGAAGAAATGCAATTACTATTTATTATTTAGTTACCTAATGCCTGCCCATCATGTCTTTTTGAATTTGGCCCTGTAACTTATAATTAAAAGATTCATTATCCCTGCTGGATGTGGGCACAGATTCACGTTATTACCGTGAAAGCCTGTCTGACGTCTCCCTTTAATGAAAATTTAAACCTCTTAGAATGGCATGTGGTACCTGGAATTATTTTTCTTTTGTCTGAACAGAGTTACAAGGGGAAAGAACTGCTAGAAGCATAAGTCCCTGTTCCTTTCCAAGGATTCTCATCTCCCAAACCTCTATTTTTTTTGAAAGGGATGATGAAACAAGTATGAAAGCATGATCTTACAACATAAAGTCGTAGAGCAGAAACAGGACAACAGAGCCTCCCTTTCTTTACCCACTCACCTTCAGTCCAGATTTTGTTGGTGCTTTTTATTATGTTTAGATAATAACTAAATAAAAATTACCTTTTAAATCATTTAATGTGTTCAGCTTATTGGTATTAGGTATATTCATATTGTTATTCAGACATTACCACTATTTCCAGAAATTTATTATCCCAAAAGAAACTCTATACCCATTAAAAATAACTCTCCATTTTTTTCTCCTCTCAGTCCCTGTTAACCACTTCTCTTTTCTATCACAATGAATTTTCTTATCCTAGGTACCTCATATAAGTGGAGTCAGACAATGTTTGTCTTTCTGTGTCTATCTTATTTGATTCAGCATATTGTTTTCAAAACATCCTTATTTCTGTTGTTAGAGTACCTTGTCCCTTTGCATGGCTGGAAATAATTTCATCACATTGATATACCAAATTTGTTCTCCATTCTACTATTAATTGATATTGGATTTTTTTTCCAGTATGAAGCTATTATAAATAAAACTGCTATAAAATTTGCTTAATAGTTAATTGTATTGAAGGTACATTGCATCATAACATTATATAGGTTTGAAGTGTACATCATTATAAATCAACATCTGTATGCAATTCATTAAGTTTACCATTTCAGTTCTTCCTTCACCATACAGCTTATCACCTTTTATTGATATAAACTTTCTTTTGGATAATTATCTAGAAATGGAACTACAATTTCAGAACTTGGATATATGTTTTACTTGATTAGAAAATGTTTGCCAAAATACCTTTGCCAATGTGAATTCTCAGAATATGGAAGTGTCAGTAGTCCAGTCCTAATCAAAACATGTTTTATTAGATTTGTTAACTTTAGCATATCTAATGAGTATGCATATTCTTCTCTTGTTATGGTTTGAGTTTGTATTTCCCTGATAATTAAAGACATTTAATTTCTTTTTATATGTTTTCTGGCCATTTGAATATTTTATTTTTACCCATTTTTAAAGTTGGGTTGTGGAATTATTAATTACTCAAAATTCCTTAAGTTTCTCGAAAAAGCCCTTACCAGGTTTTTGTACTATGAATATTTATTTTTCAAATTTGACACTTGGCTTTTCAATCAATACCACTTATTTATGAGTAGAAGTTTTAAATTTCGATGAATTTCAAGTGATCCTTTTTTAGTATTACTACTTTTAATGACCTAAGTCCTATTTATTCCACCAGATGAAGATAATCTTCTAAGTTTTACTAGATTTAAAGTAAAATCTATTATCCATCTTGAATTATTTTTGTATATAGATTGAGGGGGAGGTTCTTTCTTTTTTAAAATATAGATACTCATTTATTCAGTATTATTTGTGACTATTCTCCTTTTCTAATTGAATTATTTAGTGCTTTTAAAAATTTGCATGTATGTTTGTGTTTATTGCTGGAGCTTCTTCTGTACTACTGATCTGTTTGCTTAACCCTACGATAATACCACACTGTGTGAATCACCATACATGTTTATCTAGTCTTGAAATCAGGTCATGTAAGTGCTGTTGTTTTCCAAGATTAAGCAAGACTATATTCATTCATTTTTAGACCACTATTATCCACAAAGAATGTATTATTTTAGGAAAATCTTTGAGAGTCCCAGTAAAATAATTTGATTCGATAATATATTGTTTGATTCTCCTTCATAATTAAACAAGACAAGGCCCATTAAAGAACTTTTTTGACAAATATGTGTCCATGTGACTGAAACAAAGCAATGCTTCTTGAATGGCTTTTATGGCCAGAAATTCTGAAAAATTTCTTTCTAGATCTTGTCATATTTAAATTGCATACTCACAACAGATGCTATGAGGTAGTTCTTATCTTCACTAGTAGATGGACTGATGATAAGAGAAGTAATTTGTTGAAATGATGTCCTTTGATTCTTGACAATCATAGCCAATCTGTAATCAGCCAATCTGTGATCACGTGTGGTGCTGGCTGAATGGCTGACAATGGGATTTTTAGTTATATAGGTTTGCCTATACATCCTTGCCTGTGGTTACAGTAGTAGAGATAAAATCAGAAACTGTTTTAATAATTTTCTAATTACCCTGTATACCTTCCACAAAATTTATATCCCAAAGTGCTTTATTTAAAAGTGCTTGGTTGTGAGGGAAATCAAATTCTGATTTTTTGTTTTCAAAATCATCATGGCATAATAAGCCAAACAGGAACATTTTCTGCCAAGAATATATGACAAATGAATTGGCAGCATTAAACATTAATGGTTGCAAAATTATACGTTCATCACATATCAATTTAAATAAACAGCAAATGAGCATCATCTTGCCAACACTTAAAAAGGAGACCTGAGCACTCGATTGAGTTTAACCTTTATATCTACTACTTATTGAAAAGCCCTGAGAAGGCAGGTTGTCAAACCCTTTAAACTTATTATTTACTAAAGGAGCGTCATGGAGCCCTGTGCTTAACCTTCACGTGGGAAACTTTACAGATGTTAGGGATTAAAAATAACTGTGTTTCTTATATTATTTGAATGTATCTAGTACGTATTGCTGATGATTTTATTTATGACAGTTATTTTTATTTATGATATAGAGAAATGCACCATATCTAAGGAAATTTTATTTCATATTTACTCTTCTAATGGACTTTCTAATTTATAATTAAGTATACATTGTGCCCTTTCTGGGTGTTCTGTATAAATTGTGTCTCCTAGAATTATGCAATGTGAGTGCCTTGATGAGTTAAAATGTTATATTTATGTACTACAGCTGTATCACATTGTAACTATTTGGGAAGAGCCTTTATAAGTCTAATGATCAATGAAACAGTAATCTTATAATTATGCTTATTATTCATTACACAAACTCTGTGGTATAGAGAACTGAAACACTATTTCCATTAAGGATGAGGAAATAGAGAATCAAAGATATTGATGATTTCCCCACCTCAGGAGATCCCTATACAGTTCTTGTAAGCCTTACAATAATAGCAGACATTAAATGACAAATAAGAAGTATCACTGTAACTAAGGAACTCACAGCCTTGAAGAATGAGACAAGCAATCAAACATGTAAAATTGAATTGAGAAAGTGCTATGATAGAGGGACACTAAGAAGACAGAAAAATTCTAACCCACAATTTGGGGGACTTTGGCTACAGAAGGTGAACTCTGAGAAGTTTAACAGCTATTATTTATTGAAACAACCAATATGTTAGGTGTTATGTGCATTCAATATACCTACTTTTGTTCAACCTTCTCCAAAATCTGGCAAAGCACCTGACTGTTCTCCATTTCATAGTTGCAGAACCTGGAGCAAAGAAAATTCAAAAAAAAAAAAAAAAAGTCTCTTCAAAGTTTCTCCCAGGTGTTTCATTTTGTGGTTTATCAAAGACCAAATAACCATGAACCACTGCAGTTTTCTTTATTGTTTCAAGTTATTAATGTTCTCTGATCTAAGCTCTTTAATGATGTGTCAGGTAGACAGAAGCCATGGACTGGACTAGATATGACTGTTGCTTGATAAATTATTGAATCCTCTGGCAGAGCTTGAGGTAAGGAAGACAATACCTGCAGCAGGTGCATGACTATGTCCTTCGGCCCTTTGATTAGTGTTAAAAATGCTTCAGACTGTCAAGCAATATCGCAAAGCTTCCTGCCTTATATAGAAGAATTCAAATGTTTTGAACACTAATATTTCACCCCAAGAATCATTATGGGTCAAGAACTCTGATTTTTCTCCCTTTCATTTCCAGGGGGTTAGAAATGATAATATGATTTATAGAATTTCAGATTGTCTATGAGAAGAATTATTTTATTTTGAATACTCAAGAGCTGAAATAATACTATAATTTATACCTTTTATCTTAGTCTGTGAAAATGCTACATAAGCAAAGTGGTAATATAATGCACAGCTTAATCAAAAGTAGGACAGAGTGACAAAGGCTACGCTGGTATTTTTGTTCAAGAATAGTAAGAAAAGAAGTAAAATATTTAGACATCCAAACTTTTAGTTCTATAATCAGAAAAACATTGTTTTCTCACCAATGTAAAATATGAAATCAGAAACAGTCACCCTCTACTATTTTCCAGAAGAATAAAAATAAATATTTTAGTTATTTTTATAGTGATAATTTCTGGGAGGTTTTTATAAAAGGAACATAAAACTACAACAGATATTAATAATAAAGTTTTAAATAACAGGAACAAACTCACAAAAAGCTTCTGAATTTGATTACTCCTTTGACCTAATATTTTCCCATTTTCGAGGTTACCTCAGCACACGCAAAGTCCTATCGAGAATCTGTTATAACTCCTGTGGGATCAGCTATCATCTCTGTGATTGTCATAGTTATAGTCAATTTTATATATGAAAAAGCAGAGAAGTAAATGCTAACTCTATTGCTGAAAGGATAGGAAATTGACCTGTTCAACTATACCCAGGAAAGAATATTTGTAGAAAATGTGTTAGACAATGATCTTCAGGGCATATAAGGCTTCGATGTCAAACAGACCCAATATTGAGTTCCTCTTTTCACTTGTTTGACCTTTTCATAGTTAATTAAATAGCTATTTGGTTCCCTTGCCTTTAAAATAAAATGAATACTAGGTCCTTACTCTCATAAGACTGTCTTTAGAATTAATACAATGTTCTAAATATACAGTACCAACAAAGGCTGTTATTATCATTTTTATTATTATTCTTTCATTTTTTTCTCTGAAGTTACGTGTATTCTCAAAAGCCAGTTTGTCAGTCATAACTTTAAAAGATTCCATTCCGTCAATCTTGTTTTAAGATATTTGCAATAATTACAGATAAGTTTGTTTTTATAGAATCTTACTCTGGCGGATGCATAGACATGTAGGAGAAGTATCCTTAGACTGTTACCTTGTGCTTTTGATTCAGAAGAACAATTGCAAGTGTTGAGTCAAGAAGACCTCTGGAAGTAGAGATCTTTGCTTCTACAATGACTTTAAATCCTACGTTATTTAGCCCATATGTTGTAAAATTGGGACATTGCAGTAGGATGAACCAGGCTGATCCAGGGTAGAGGGATATTCAGGTGTAATGAAGTCTAAAATTGGTGTTCAATTAGCTTACCTGGTACTTTAACAAAAATCAGTCTTTAATCACTTATATATATATATATATGTCCCTTTTATATATATATATATATAATCACTTAATATATATTTTATATATATTTATATATATATAATCACTTAATATATATTTTATATATATTTATATATATATATATAATCACTTAATCACTTAATTGTATAAATAAGAAGTTATTCAGATAAAGCACTAAGTCTCTCCTCTTCCACTTTCCTCTTTGGAATGGTACCACTGAAGAACAGGTGGGTCCACAAAGACACTGGGGTTGTCTTTCTGCTGATGGAGCCCTGACCAGAAGGTTCCTATGGTTCCATGGACCCCTGGAATGGAGGAGGAGAAGGACTAGAAGAGTGAAATACTGCATACTCTGAATTGAGAATGGTAGCTACATGCCCCAGTCTCCCTTTCTTCAGAAGGAGCTCTAGGCAGAAGTGCAACTAGGAAAGGTTTCTGCTTGAAGGTCCTTGAAAAAAGAAGCCGCTGAATGAAGAATGAAGGCACCTGGGCTAGGAATGCAAACTTGTGGAAGAACAGACTTTACTGGCCTTGGGGTGGGGCTGGGGTCCTGAAGGGTTTTCTACACCTTGCAACCTCCTTCAGAGAATACAGTACAATGACCTTGCACAGAGTCAGGAGCAGGAGCTTTTCCCTCAAGGGCTCTGTCAGGTCAAGCTTTTATAATCACTTTTGGTCAGATCAGATCAAAATCACACAAAGGATTTTATCAAAAGCTGGACTCTTCAATGGGAAGTAGCCCTGCAGACTTCTAGTACAAGTAGGAAGAGGAATGTCATGGACAGTTGGTCTAGTCTTAAAAAAAATTCCTTGTGTCTGTATTTATGTTGCAATTCTTAGAAGAGAAAAGATATTATGGGTTCTATTGAAGATGACATGGAAGAAGGACACCAAGAAAACTGAGTCCCAGTGCATTGCCAGTAATCAGGCAGAAACTATGATAGCTACAAATTTCAGAGCAAGAGAAGTGATTCTGAATGTAAAAGAAATTGAATCAATTTGAGGCTTCAAAAAGACCTTCAAGCTTAATAATACGTTTCCAGTGGGGACAAAGGAAACTGGTTTTATTATTCTCAGTTGCATTTCGGGCTAAAAAAGGGACATATATAAAACACTTCGTATATTCTCTGAAATGTAGGATTTGTCAATCAAAATACGTTCAATGTTTCCAGAAAAGTAGAGGAGGGGTGGATGTAAAAATGACTTATTCACAAATATCTATTAGATACCTAGTACTGTAAGCTTCATTCATGATAAAAAAAAAAAATGAACAAATTCTACAACACAGGACCCTTGACTGTAGAAAATATTTAGTCTTATCAAGAAGATAAAAAATGAAATTCAGCTTTATTGTGACAGTACTTACAACTCAAACGAACTCATGAGTGTGTAGCCACTGCCAATGACGGTGCAGTGCCGGCATCCAGAGTTAAACACCTCCGCAGACTTTGCTGCCTAGGCTCTAATACGAAACACTGGTCAGATGCTTTTGAAAAATGGTCCAGGATCACATTCTGCAGTCTCTCAATAAACACATATTTTTAGCCACTGAATAAAATGTATTTCCCAGAGATGTACAGACCTTTCCTTGGTATAGAAGAGAATGGGGTGTGTGTGTGTGTGTGTGTGTGTGTGTGTGTATGCACACACGCACGCACGCACATCTGACCAGCGAGCTTAAAAAGGTTCAAGCACTAACTTACTAACTTTGTACCCCTCATTTTGATGTACGATAGTACTCTAAGTGGTTAGTGAGAAGGTCCCAAATCTAAAAAGACCTTCTGGCTGTGTCTTAAGAACATTTTCAGCATGTTGAACTGATGTGACTCTCAAGCTGTGAGTATTTGGGGATTCAAAGGAGAAGCAGAATGATGAGGAAGTATCCTACCTGGGAAAATGTGGCACAGAAGGAAATGTCACTTGAGCTGTCAAGGAGTTGGGTTCTCATTAGGAGTGTGAAGACAGCTTCTGACTGGATTGTAAATTTTCTGAGGAAAAGAAAGAAATCTCTTGAAGAAAAATCATCCTGTAGCACAGCTTGGGGAAGACACTTCCAACAATGACCACTGGGAAACGAATCAATCCAAAATCTGAGCCTTCAGAAAGGCATTGGCACATTGGCTACTCATCTTTAGCCATCAGCTTTTAAGGCTCTCCTTGTGCCAGAGGTTGAAAATTGTTCTAAACGTTTACCGAGGAGACAAGTATTCTGAGCCACCTGGGAATAACAAATGGGATGAGGCAAGGACCTGTTGCCATTTTTTTCTGAATTCCCCTCAGTAGCTTTTGTATCACTGTAATTCAAATATGCAAATGACAATCATGCTTCAGGATGCTCTCAGCAAAGAGAATAATTGACTGGCAGTTCATGTGTTGTGAGAAACTACAAGCAAATTTGAGACGCCTTGAAGTTTGCAAACTATTGAGAAGTTGGATTCAGACTCTACCTTTAAATGAGATTTTTCATGGCGCGTTAGTCATATAATTTTCAGATACACAATATAGTCACTGCTGAAGTGAAGAGGTGAGAGTAACTGTTCTCACTCTACAAATTCAACTTGTTTCTCTGAAGAAATTTAATCCTAAACTATTTTATTTATTTTGATTATACCTGCAGTAAGTACAACACTCAAGCAAGCTTGTTAGGAAAAAAAGAGAACAGGATCTGAGCTGTTCTCAGAGGTTATTTGTCAAGTGCAATGCTCTAACAGTCTCAGCAAAGCATCACAAGGCAGAAGATGGTCTCCCTTATGATTATGAAAAATATATCTATGCTTCTGCATGTTGTACACAGTTTTTTATCAGTGCACAGTCAGGTTGTTTTGCTGTTGTAAATGTAACCAGATGCAACAGCTCTTTTCAAGCCACTTCCCCCAGTCACACTGAGAGTTATTCTTTCCACTGTGGGAAGTTTGATACTTTAGTACTTCAATTTCATTTGGTACTCTGGAAAAATATTTATTTTTATAACATGATTCACCTACAGAAGAGATGATGCTCCCATTCCAGTACCTGCCATTACAGGAACTTAGATTTAAAATGAATGGTGAGGTGCCCATAACCCATTAGCTCCATGTGACCTGAGGGTAATTTTACAGGATTTGGATCAAGGGTTCTAGTACAGATATGTTTTTGTTATACATTACTTTGTAACCAGCTACCCCAAATGCAGTTGCTTACAGCGGTAACTCTTTGATTATCTCTTTGATTTTGTGTTCAGCTGTTTAGTTCTGCTCCTTGTAATGTGGGCAGGGGTTGTGTCTGTGGACTTGACTTGAAATAAACATCCAGGGAAACTTACTGTGTTGTTGGCTGATGGTGTTTACTCGCTCAAAATTCAGCTGTTGACCACCACAGCCTTTCTCTTCTCGATATGTCCTCTCCATGGAACGTGGGCGTCTCACAACATGACAGTTGATCTCAGAAGGGAGTGCATCAGCAGAATGGTATTCTATAAGACTATGGCATATTCAAGTTTATTTTCAGAGACTAGCAAGCCCACATTTGATCTGGCTTATATATATCCACCTCATACAGATCCCAGAATCATACTATGTGATGTTTTTTACAAGGTACCACAATGAAGACTCCTCACCCTACATTAAGTATTTCACCCAGACTTCGGAAATGCATGTATGATATCTTATCCTTCTAAATGAACATTTTAATGTTCTTTTAATATATGAATTAACATCAGTGTCATTTACTTATGCTATTGATAGTTTTCTTACCTACACTTAAATCTCAGTATCCTTAGAATATGTAATTAGAGCTGTATCTTGCGATGTCAGAAATATGTCTTGCTATAGTCCTTCATATAAGGACTGAGAAGTAAACTACTTCAACTCCTGTATTTTTGCAGAAAAGATTTGAGGTTATAACTAGTTCAAATTTCCTTTCCCTACTTCAAACATGGCTGCTTTATGTATTGTGACTCAGGAATCATTTTATTTGGAACCAGGTTCAGTAAAGTCAAGTCTGATACAGGAGCAGAAGACCTACTGGTTAAGAGCAAAGTCTCTGGAGCCAGATAACCCTAGGCTGTCACTCAAACTCTCATTGCCTCAGTTTCCTCATTTGCCAAGTGAGAAGAAATAACAGTACCTGTTTTAAAGACTCTGTATGAGCTTTACGTGAGTTTATATCAGTAAAGTGCTTTGACCTACTCCTAGTACATCAATAGCATGCATAATATAAAAGGGAAATGTAGGAAAATATCAGCTTGCTGTTCAAATTTGGACCCTAAGACTAAACTTGTTTCCTCTGATGATACTGTGTTTCTGGCACAAAAGCAACCTCTTTAAATGAGACTGTCTTAGAATTATAAACTGCCCCCACTAATGGTAAAATACTTTACAGTGAGTCTTGTATATAAGTTGACTTAGACTATAAGTAACTGATAACCTAATATTAAATAGCTTCCAACAATAAGGGATGTTATCTGACATCCCTGTATAAACTTTAAAGTCATAGTTATGTCTTGAATTCCAAGTGTCAGTTTCCATAATCACTTAACTCCATCCCCACTCTTGGACTGCTTCAGCTCTGTAAGCTTCTCATAGTTACATGGAGGGGTGTGAGACTTTGGATGTCCTCAGAGGTCTCTCTAAGTCTGAACTCTGTCAGATTTCTTCAGGTCCTTTCATACCACTATTTATGTTGCATGAACATGGCATAACATCACATGATAGTATGATCAGGACAACAATGCAGATGATCAATCAAATCTATTTATTATTGACTCAGTTGTGCAGAAAATTACTACAAGAATTCAAAATGCAATTTAGGAATGGGCTAACCAAGCAAGCTTGTGGAGAAAGTGGGGTTTTTATTTGGATTATGAATAATGAATAGACAGTACATGAGAGTGAAGTATATCTCATGGTGCATTTCTAGTAGAGCAATAACTGGACTAATCACAAAAGCCTAGATATTATATAGTGTGTTTTGACATAAAGAAACTCAGCATTTGCTTTGAGTTGCACATTCATGGAGATGGATTAGAACTGGGATTTTAAAGGTAGAAAGGAAGAGGCAAATTAATATATCCTATACAAGATGGGTGACTTTCATAAGGATTTGGAAACAGGGAACTTATATGTTCTAAGTAAATAAAAATCAGGGATATATGTAGAGATATGAGTATGTTCGGGAAGGGTCAAGACAGAGAGTGTTCCACTTTTACTGAAGTAAATACTGTAAGATGGGGTTTTATGGACCATGAAGTTGTAAACACTGATGCTTCTGGATCAGGAAAATTTTAGATTCCTTGAAAATTGGACAGTGACACAGGTTGTTTTGTAAGAATAGTCTTGGAAGTGACTTTTATTCGCCCACATTCCATAAAATATAGTGAAATCACCCTCAGTCTAGCTACAGGGAAGTTAGGAAATGTAATCTTTCTTAGGGACCAGGAAGAAGAAACAATGTCATCAGTAGTGTTATTTGGACTTTCCAAGAACTGTAATATCTAAAAATGAGTTCCTGTCAGAACAGGAAAGGAGAGATTTCAAAGAAAAGTTGTATTTTGGTTGCAAAGTTATCTATTTTTTATGACAGTTATATTTGCCTTTAAAAAGTGAATATTATATTTACAAACTGACACTAAAATCTCACCTGCTTACAAACCTTTGTCTTACAAAAGTGGAAAAGCATAAGACACTGTCTATATGACACAGGCTTATAAAATTCAAGGGACAAAAGTAAAAAGAAAAAAAAAGTCAAAAATCTGAATAATTCAATTCAAATGACAACTAGGTATGTATTTTTGGAAAAGGCACTTCTTGGCAGCTCAGAACAAATTATACCTTTGCCTGAAAGTTTGCATTTCACCTTAAGCAAATAGAAAATCAGGGTGCCTGCTCTTGCTTCTGTTTGGCACCTTTAGGAGTTAATTTGTATTCCCTTCACATAAAAAATTTCAGCACAGAGATTTCACTGGTTTCCCACTGAGTTTTATTTGCTTTAGGATGGTTGGATCAGGCCCAGTGTGAATGTGTGCTATGGGTTCCAGTAGTTTATAATGAGCTTTAGGAATTTACACCATGTGTGGGGTGGGTTCATCATACTTTCTATTCTGTTATACCATTTAGTAAGTAAAGAAAAAAAATTTCTTTTTATTTGAACAGACAATTCTTAGTGTATTATAATTAGCTTTTTTTAAAAGGAAAAAGTACATTGTCAGTGTGTATATTTGATCCTAAAGTAAGCTGGGTACCTTTCTGATGGAAGCTTCATACTAACTGTTGATAGAAGATTCTGTGAAGTCACTTCTTGTTGGCATTTTCATGATTAGATTTTACGTATAAATCAAGGGCTATGTATATAAATTTGGAAGACTTAGAGTATTTTGTGGAGGAAATGTGAGTAAAAATGTATGACAAATTAATGGAGATCATTATTCTGGAAATGTGGGGTAAATTTTTTGTTTATTGTATTAAATTGATTCTGAGCGTCTTGCTGGTCAAGACAAAAAATAGAGAGTGTGACTTAAGTACTTTTTCTTATGTGTGCTGTGATAGCACAGTAGTTGAAGGAAATATTTTTCCTAAGTACCAAATTTTAAAATGAATATATCACATGGATAGATTCTTTCTGGGTAGATTTTACCAAAAATAGAGTGATATGGTTACATGGTCAGCACTTACATCAAACTTCAATAAAGTTAATGGCACTCTGATTAATTGTGAATCTGATGACATTGACAAGAAAACTAAAATAATACCTTCCAGGTATGTTACACTCTTACGATGAGATTTTTATAGGTATTCAATCAATTTAGATTTTCCATCACAGAATATGCTACTCAAAGTTTAATTGGGTTTTTGATGGAAGCTGGAGACATATAATTTGGAAATAAAGCTCCTTACAAAGATCTGAAGTACAGAGATTCTGTGGTGTTGAAAGATACTAATAAATCTTAAAAATCAGACTCATGATGGAATTCTGTGGTGATAATTATTCCATGTATAAAAAAAGATATAATGTTGAAATTCCTTCAAGAGGTAGTTTTTGATACATATTAATGATCAGATTAAGTGACTTCTATAGTTATATTGCTTTAATTGTTAAAATTCACCATATAGCATATTTTCATTCTTTCCCACCCCCAAAGAAAATAATAAGGTTTTACTCTAAAAAAAAAACCCTCTCTGTATTTTAAAAAGCAGTGAATAAAATTGTCTGTATAATGAATGAAGAATCTGTGAGGTAAATGAATCTATTCAAAAGATTGGTTATTGAATTGTTGCTCTACTATTAACTAGTAGTTATGCCTTGGGACAAGTAAATTGGCAATGAGCTATTTCTAACAGCTCCACCTATCCTTATTACAGTCTATGCAACTCTGCACTGTTCCACTCTGGGCTGACTTGGCATCAGCCCAGCTGCTAGACCTGCAGGTTAAGCGGCATGTTATTCATTCTTCTGCCGTTCATTCCTTCCTGCTGGAAGACTCTCCGTTCTAGTGTCCATCCAGCTGCCTGTGTTCCATGGCCTCCAGATTTCTTAAGTCCTTCCCTCTGATTAACCTGTCTCTCCTGTCTTTAACTTCTCCCTCAAGGCCCTCCTCATTTGCATTTGACTGTAATCCTCTTTGTTCCATAAAAACAAAAATGAGTTTTAACCACTTACTCTCTGTCCTTTCCTCCATTGCAATGATGGTATTCACACTTGGTGTCTCCATTGACTTTACCTCTCCTGATGCCTCAGATTCTGCTGTCTGGTTTTGCTGCCTTTTTTTGTTGTTGTTTTAACTATGTCCTATTCTAAGTCTTCTGTGACTTTTCTCTTGTTCTTAATCAGCTGTCTCATTTATCATGGCTTATCATTTCCTTTTCCAAGAATGCATCTTTTTCTTTGGCTGGTCCTTCTGTCCATCTCTTATATCTTGTTTGCAGCCTCTGTTTATCTTTATATGAACTGTTTAGTATCTTGTCTGCTTGTTTCCAGTTGCATCCTTTGATCTCTTTATTAGATACCATTCCCCCTTCTCCTGCTTTCTTACTGATGTGACTGAAGAACTTCTATGATTACAACACTTTCCTGCTCAGAATTCTGTAGGAACTTTTTCTATTGTCTACAAATATCCTGATTTTTTTTTCTAGACAAAGTATGACTTGCCATAATCAGCTTTGATCCCACCAGACAAAATCTCTTTTTATTTTGAGTGTGCTTTATTTTCTATTTCCATTCAATTCCCCTTTTGCATGTCTGCCTGTTTTAATTAGGATTAAAATGGGATTAAGTTATTTAAGTGGAAATGAACATTGTGCTAAGTTTTAGACATATACATACATATGTATACATACATGAATGTCATATGTATATGGGTGTGTATGATAGTGGTACAAGCATGACTTCTAAATCATGTACTAAATAATCACAAACTTGTCCAAATCATGCCTATCACTCAAATTTCAACTCTAATGGAATCTTTTTACTATCCATCTCATCTTAATCTTCCTATCTAGAATATAGGTTCTTTTTAAAATCACATACCTTGTTTTCTTTTCAATTTTTAAAACTTGCATAAAGTACTATTCATTTGTGTGTGTGTCTTCTGTGCGCCTCTCTCCCCAGATGAATGGATAAGTCAACTTCCTGAACCCAATTATGTTTCACCAAATAGATATAAGAATTGTGATAACAACAAGAAATGGTACTCACTATCATTAGATGTTAGGGAAATGGGTTTATTGATGAAGCACCACATTCCACCATCATTCAAGTTGTGTCACTTCCAGTGCATTGAAGTGGATGATAAATGCATCCTCTGCAGCTATTACCCCTCTATCCTCCCCTCACCTCCCGGACATCCTACAATGCAGTCTGTCTCCAGGGTATCACTACATCCTTCTTGCTGGGGATTTTTTCATTTCAGTCCACTGGGTTGGAGCTCGAAGGACCTCAGGAAGATGTTAACTGAAGTGACCCACATCCTCGACTCCTACACATTTGTTCTACAAAAGAGCAAGATAAAACAAAGGAAATAATAAAGTCTATTTAAAAATATTTTAGTTTTTAGAAACAGGAGTATACAGAACAGAATCCTATGGGAAAGCAAGCTTCATACTAAGAGGTGATTCTTACATGTGCAGGAGGTATGTGTTAATATATGTAGCTACCCTTTCTGATAACCTATTGGTGAATATCTTTTCACATGAAAACAAAAATGAAGCTAAAATAAGTTGTCAAATCTAAACTAATTGCTTTCCCCTTAAAAAATAAATCAAACTGCTACTTCAGACCCTTCTTAACTATCTCTGACCTGTTCTTTTTGCAAGAAATCTCTTCAGATGCTATGTAATTTGTGTATTTATTTTTTTTACCTGTGTTTAATTGCATGCTGCATAGGATGAGATGTTGCACAATAAATAGACAAGATAAAGTATTAGATGGCAAAAACTAAGTGTGAAAAGGAAAGAATGACACCAACAAAAGATGAAGATTCAGTAATTCTAGGGATTTCAAGCAGTTGGTGTTAGTATGTTCAGACAGAAAAGTAAAATCACAAAAAATAACTTATATGTGAGATTTAGTGCCAAAGCAACACATTTTTGACTCAAAGGAGGCAATTTTGAAGGTCTCTAGATCAACAAAGAAATGCATACTTAAGTAATTAAAAGTGTTTGCAAAAGGGATGAAATAGTGCTACACCCAGAAATAGCAGCATGAGATATGATCTGTCACCGGATATATTTCCAGCCACTTGTCTGGGCCCCAAACCAGGGGAGGCTTGGCCAGGATTGAAAAAAGGTAAGATGTGGTTACTGAGTTCAGGAAATTGACTTGTCTATCCTCCTGGGGAGAGAGGCTCACAGAAGACTCAGTTGCTATTTAAGACTGAACTGACTGAAGTCCTAAATGGGGTTTGCTAAGCAGTCTTGGAAGAAATTGAGTATTTTAAAGCCTCAATTTATGATGATAGTTTAGTTTTGGTGTTATGGTATTTTCCACTATATTCAATGTTCTTTGCTTTCATAAAACGAAGTGAGGAAGCTAAGGGATAAAGTCACATAGCTAATGATAAAGCGAGAATTATCACTTACATTTTCTGATTCCTAGTCAGTTGTCCACTCATTTTATTCATATTTAATTTTTCTCCATTCATTTATTGAAAATATCTCTGTGTATCTATACATAATACTAGGTAGTTATTTATGAAAAAAAATGAACTTCACCTTCAGTTGAGAATGTGTAACTCCAGATCCAGGTCTCATTGACTCAAATAAGGTTTAGACCAGTTTGGTCTCACTGTAACAATTCTCTGTATTAATATTATCCTCCCTAAGGAGTTGACAAGTGCTCTGAAGAAATTATTTAATTAACCATCATGTCAATTAAATTGTATTATTGTTCTATTAATGGGAAAGGAAGGTGCACTTTCTCAACGCCAGCTTCTTGGGAGTGTCAGAAAGAGCATGGATCAAATTTCTCTGACTGGGAAACCTCTCACACAGATTTTAAGGAGTTAGATTGAAGCTAATTATAAATCCATGACATTATGATTTATAAGAAATCATCCCTTCCCCTCCCCCACCCACTGCTATTCTACACGACTAATGAGTCAATTTAGGAACTGACGCTTCCTCAGAGACAGAGTGATGAAGGACATATAGGAATCAGTGGTAGGTGGCAGGTGTCTAAACAATGCCTGATTAGATGAAATGTGTTTTCCTTCAGATGTATTAGCATAAAGTGTCATAAGGCCTCAGAAGTCAAAAACATCTGGGCAGTTCTAGAAGCTAACGAGTGTCAGAATTTTTTCAGACTTCCCTCATTATAGGTAGGAATGATTACTTAGTGTGGGAGAATAACCAGATTCATTTCTAGTATCAAGCAAATATTCTTATCCTAAGCATAAAAAAAAAATAATCTGAGGAGCCAAAGGGTTTACTCAAGTTACTGTGGCTCTGAGCAATGAAATTATAACATTGTTTTCTGGGCTTAGAGAACACAGTAAGCAACCCCGAGAGAAAACAGTGGGCTCACATCCGTCCATCCATCTCTAAAGTAGTCATTAAAGCCTGGGTGAGTGTGGCAGACAGAATGTTTGTGTCTCCCTCAAATCTGTATGTTGAAACCCTCTTTTCCAGATGTAATGGTATGAGAAGGTGAGGACTTTAGGAGGTTGGTAATTAGGATTAGATGAGGATGGAGACCTGATAAGTAAGGTTAGTGCCTTTTAAAGTGTCATAGAAGACTGTGAGTCTCCTTTCTGCTCTCTGCTGTATATTGGCAGCCTGCATTCCAGTAGAGAGGGTCTCACCAGAACCACCATATTGGCCCCCTGATCTCACAACTCTGGTCTCCATCCTGTGAGAAAGAAATGTTCATGTTTAAGCCACCTGTTCTGTGATACTGCATCACTGCAGCTGGAACTGAAATAGATAGTGAGACCTACTTCTGGATTGACATCATCCCCTCATTACATTGGACTCCCTTAGATCTCATCCCTAATAAAGAGAGATGAAGAACCAGCAGTACCCAGGTCACCATTCACTTAGACTCTAGTTCATGTGAATCAGAGCCTTTCAAAATAGAAAAACAGGACCTGCATTTTTGTCTATTCTGTGTTCCTCCCCTCGCTTCACAGGAGTTCAATCAGAGGTGAGATGCTTCTTAAAAACACCTGTGACCAGCCTCATCACCCACGTCTGTTGCACTGGAGGAGTTTATCCTGCACTTTTTCTCTCCTTAACAAGAAATGATAATAAAATAAAACAAAACAAGGATATGTGCAGTCTTAGAGACCAAACTCTTGTTTGTAATTTCTGATCATCAAGAGTTCAATCTATAGTGGCGTTTGACACCCTGTCGTTTCTGTCCTTCAATATTATTTTTAGGCTCAATGAGTTTCCTGTAACTCAGTGTCCCTGGTTCTTCCTATTCAGATATTTATAGATAAAATACTGTCTGATCCTAAAACCTTATAATACTTTCAAAATGTCTTAATGTACACATTTGAATGTCTACTGAACATGGTTTTTGAGGGAGATATGCAACTCAATGGGTTACATAACTTAATAGGTACTCTTCTCTTTATATAATAAAAAATACTAACAAATTCTCAAAAGAAAATAAAAACAATTTGCAGCATAGATGTTCTTCCTTAGGCCTTGTTCAAAGGTTTACTATCTGCTCTGAATTTTAAAGGAGGCTTCAAAATGGCAAATAATCACAAGTATCTTCAAGAGGTCAGTAAATTCATTTCTCTGAGAGACTGAACTCCATTTCTGACTAGAATGAATTTCATGATATTTCCATAAAGTTAAGAGAGTGGTTTGTTTGTAATAAAAGATTATAAATATTCCATAGTGATTTTTAAAAAGTTTTTTTTAAGAATACAAAAGACATATCTGTGAATTTCTTGACCTTTCATTCATAAGCGTCTTGGATAAAATTTCCATTCAGAATAGGGTAGGTTGTGGGGAATCATCTTTTGGACAGCCGTGTGTATGTGTGTGTGTGTGTGTGTGTGTGTGTGTCTATGTGTGAACACTACAGAATGTATCTCTGCTGTTCTGAATTAGTTTAGTATTACACAGAACATATAATTTTAAGTATATTTGTAATAGTAATAGCTTAATATTTTGTATATATTTTTGGAGAATTGACATTTTAAGGCATGTTTTTCTAAAAATATCTTCTTAAGTTGGCTTTAGGAACAGAAATAGATATCAGAATGTGAAGGATTGTAACTACTATTACTACATTTAAAATAGCAATGATAAAGTATCCAATGCTTCGTTCAAACTTATCTTGATGTAAAGCAAAAAAAGTTTGTACTAAAGATGTGCAATATAGTTTGTTACAGCATATTTAAAATACAGTCCAAAAAAGTGTTTACTGTATTAAATATATTGTGTGTAGCTGTAAATGTAACTTTTCATGGTTTTATTATTTTATGATAGTTGTAATGCAAAAATTATTTTAATAATTTTCTCATAAACTCTCTTCCTACTGATATTTTATCCTTATCAAATTGAAACTGTTCTTTTAGGAACTTAGAATTTCTTTTAAGAGTGTGGCATTGAGAGCTGACAATGATTTAAATTTTCTATAAGACACATTACATTCTCTGATTTTAAGTGAAATGTAACAGTTCACTAAGCTTTGTTTTGAAGAAGATCTAAACATCTCTGGGAAACCCTGTGTCTCTGCTTTGCTCCTAACATTCCCAAATTCCTTAACCATTGGAAATACTCTGAAGAGTCCTATAATAGTAAAAATTCTTTAACGTTGTACTAATATTTTATAGATTAATTTCCCCATGAAACACTTTTATATAGAATGTTGGTAAATTTCATTTAAAAGAACCATTCTCATCGATATCTAATAGCCAATCCACATTGAGTGCCTTTGACTTACAGTTTAACTGTAATTAATCTTCCCTATAGATGGAGTAAATGGAACATCAGATATTCTTCTAAATTTGGAAAAGCTGATACCAATCTTTATGGTTCAGCAGAAGTAAGACCTGCTGCTCCAGCACTGATCTCATTATAAAGCAGTTGTCAGATGGCTTTCCCTTTAGATAACTAATTATCATCATTTTTCACTGAACAGACTAAGGATGAAAACAGTATGGACAGAGCAATATGCCATAAAATCAAGTAATAGGATAGGAACATTTTCATATCCTGAAGAAGTGATGGCTACTTTCAAAGAAGATTCTTGAAACTGATTATGTACTATTTAGAGAAAAGGAATCCTACAATGTTTGTTTCAGGAATTCTTTTTCACACAAGATTATATCTCCATTCAGCTGGTGTTGGCTGGGTGTTTTCTATTCACACACAGCCCAGTCTGTGCCTAGGCATGCCCATGAAAGCAAGCCTACATTTTGCTTAGAGGGAAAGTAGATCTATGTGCCTCATGTCAGAGGCAACTGGATTTCATCAGGGATGCAATCTATGGAAAAGAATATTTTTCTTTTCTTATCTAATGAGAGACTTGACTTAACCTCATTAGCACTAAGTTTTCTAAGCTCTAACCTGGCTCAGTATTACTAATAGAAATGACAAGCTGTAAGAAATTAGAGGGGGAAAGGTGAAATTTTGCATGTCATAAATAATTTCCGGGTGATGAATTTCAGTCCTAAGAGTGTGCTGTGCACTGAGGAAATAATCTAGGTATAAAAGGTACCTAGAAGTGGTTGGCAGTTCATTATCAGATTTTAAATAGATCTGTGTGATTGACAGTGAAAAGTTTTCTTCTCCTGGGAGAATAATGTTTCAAGAATTTGGAGACTATTTATATTGTCCCTCTCCCCAAGTGACCACAACCCCCTATTTTTTTTTTTTATCTTAATCTACTCAAGTTACACCTTTCTGCTACCTTGACCTTCCAATATTAATGGGAAGTGAAAAAAGTAAAGATGTTCACATTCTGTAGTTCCAGAAATAAATGTCTCAATAAAAAATGTCAAGGCTGCATATGCTGATGATCTTGGTGGACATCTTCAGCTCTGACCTCTTAACTGAGCCTCGTGGGTCTCCTTAGTCTCAGATAAAAAACAGAATTTGAAACCCAGAACTCTTGACCTTCCTGGCAAAAACTGGCTCAATATCCCAAGAACCCATTTTTTGACAGTAATCTCTGTTCTTCCAAATTCCTCGTTAAATAAATTGACTTCATCTTTCAAGAGTCTCTGTGGTTCTTCCCTCCTTTCTAATTCTCTTATTTCCCTCCATTCCCTCATTTGAACTCTGCTGTGTGCCGCCTTATCTGTGGATGTACAATGGATGTTTCTACCTCTGTCTATATTCTTTCCTGCTCTGGGACAGATTTCCCACTTTCCACTCAGTGAAATCTTACACTGTGCACCAGGTCAGCAACTACAAATACACATCAGTTTAGAATTTAATGAAATTCTACTGCTTTTAAAGTCACTTCCATACATTTTGGAACCTGGAATCACATTACCTTGTTTTTCTTTTCTATTCACCTGCATTCATCTTTATAATCTTGCTGTCCTGTGTTGGAGACCTTTTTTTTGGTATTCTTCACACATTGCATGGACCTCACTCATTGCATAGGTGTTCTGTGAATGTTTAGAGAGGGCTTGGAACTATAGAAGAGATGATATCACCTAATGTCTTATTTTACATTTTTACTTATTTCGCTTTTTTATTTGCTTGTTTTCATTTTTTTTTTTTTCCCAACGCTCAGTTTAAATGAGATTTATTGTCTAAGTACTATATTCTGGAAGATGCAAACCTAAGACCCATCTTAAAGTTCCTGATTCCCTTGCTCTGTTCTTTCTTCCTTTCTTAAACAGCTTTATTAAAATAGAATTTTTAGACCATAAAAATTACTCTTTTAAAAAGATCAGTTCAAAGTTTTTTTGTATGTTTGCAGAGTCATGTAAGGATCACCACAATCTGATTTCAGAAGATTTATCATTTATCCATTAGCAGTCACCATCCTCTGGACTCCCCAGTTCCAGCAACAGTGTATCTACTTTCTGTAGATGTTACTATTCTTGACATTTCATGGGAATGGAATCTGAAGTATATTGTCTGATAGGATTGGCTTCTTTTACTAAAATGTTTTCAGGGTTCATCTATTTGTAGCATCTGTCAGTACTTGATTATTTTTGACTGCCAAACAATAATCTATTTCCAGCATTTTGGTTCTTCATACTTCAGATGAGGGACTTATGGGTTGTTTTTATTTCGTAGCTATGATGAATAATTCTACTACAAATATACATGCACTAGTTTTTTGTTTTTTGTTTTTAATTCAAGAATGAGCTTTTGTGTGAATGCATTTTTTAACTGTTTCTCCTGGGTAGACAACTAAGAGTAGAATTGCTGGGTCCTATGGAAAATCTATATTTAAACTTTTGAGGAACTGCTAATGTATTCCAAAGCAGCTGCAATATTGAAATTCCTACTAGTAGGTTTTGTATGAGGGTTTAAGTTTCTCAGTATCATTGCCAACTCTTAATATCTCTCTTTTTTAGTATATTCATGTCAATGGGAGAGAAGTGCTAGCTAGCTCTTTCACTGTGAATCTGATTTGTGTTTTCCTGATGATTGATGAAACCATATGCCTCTTATTCCTTTTTTTTTCTTTAATAGTTTCTCCCTTACTCGACTGATTGTATATTAAATTTTTATTTTTATACCCTAAAATAAGTATCCCCTAGGAGAACCACAAGTGTATCTTGGGCCCTTTTGAAAAAGTCCCAACAACATTCTATATTTACCATAATTGTCCTTATTACTCAGTTAGAAAACCTTGGCTAGAGTAAGAACCTTGACCAGAATAATGATTTTTTTCTGTCCAAACCTTACCCCCCAAACTAAAAAGCACCTAAACCCAGCTGTACTTACTGCCAAACATAACTACATAGTTTTCTCGTACACTAACTCTGGATTGGATAAAATCCCTTATCTTTTTTTCCTTAGTCTACATCTGACACACGTTTAAAACTTGTAATTTATTCAGAGCTATTAGTAGTGGGATTTTGTATTTTCAAAAGCTTATTTCCAAGCACGCCTGAAGTATGGTCAATGAGGATTGGGGGTACTTTTTCTGTTGGATTTGTCAAATTGAGTGGACACAACTCAAATAGAGTTAACTCTGTAAAGAGCAGATTTCCAATGTATAATACTTAATAAAACCCAACTTGGCACAGATTCCTCACATCTGAAGCAGATTTATTTATATTATAACCACAGATATGATTATTTTGCAGGCATAAAAATAGCAAGAACATCAAAGCATTCAAAGATTCCCCTGTGAGAGCATCATATTGTAACTTATTACTTGGGAGTATCTGGGAGCTTCCATTGTATCTGTAATATTTGATTTCCACTTGAACACAGGCAGCAAAAAGTGAGTTTGTAGAAGGTCTCTGAGGTAAATTTACTCAGAAACAAGATTAATATTAAGCACTGTCTCTGACTTTCAAAGGATGTTTTTTTTCTCAGTGGGTGGGTCATATCTTTTGTACCCTGAAGCATCATAATTTTTACAGATTTGTCAAAAATTTAGCAATTCAAATTAGAATTAATATGATTTATACATACATATATAAATAAAACGTGATAGATATGTTGAGTTTAAAGTAGCATCACAAAGATTTGGTGGTGGGGGGGGGAAGGGAAATGTACTTAAACATTAATACAATTTAAAATCCAAAAAATTATCACTTTATTTGGTCCACTGAATCAAAATTATGAGCTATCTTTTCTTTTCACCCAGGACAATGTTAAGATATAAAATGTCTTCTTACATATTCAATAAGCTCTTCTCAGGAATGTGTCTAATCAGGATTTCTCAGCCTTCAATTTTCTCATTTGCAATGCTGTTCTCATTCTTCCTTTCTTCCTTCCCTTTGTTATTTGGCCTTTAAAAAAATGACAAGATTCCTATCACTGTCCAATGCTGAACCCTTGTAAGTTTAAAACGGCAGTGTTTTTATATGGGAATCACGGTGCTGTCACATTGATTTCAGGAAGCCTCCTTTCCCTTCTGTTTTCTCTGTCTTTACGATGACAAGTTGAACAGGATGAGAGGCCACATATGCCGCCACTGTGTGTCACAGAAGAGCAGAAGCTGGGCTTGTCCTGAGGAGAGGAGCTGTGTGGAGTGAGGACAGACGAGTGGAGGGGAAAGTAGGAACACAAAGACCACCTTTGGGATAAAGGGCAATTGGTCTTTATAGCCCGTGGGTCTGTAAGGTGTAGGTTATTTAGACTAATTGTGCTTTTAGAGGAAAGAATATTGTCTATTAGTGGACAAATGGTTTCATTACAAAAGGCAGTTCAGGGGCAAGCTCTATTCAGTTTAGGCTTCACAGTACAAATATCCAATGTCCGATTATTCCGACAGCGATGGGTGCGTGTGGGTTTATGGACGTGTGGGGACATGTACTTGTGCATGTGCACGTGGATTGATGTTTTAACTTGCTTGGCCAGTTTGATGAAATCTTTAGTGCTTTGCATTTATTTGCTGTAAAGCGATATAATACGATTTTAATGAAAATATAACTTTTCATTTCTCTATTGTCTTTTAACAATTTATATAGATGTATTATTCATGCATTTGCCAGACTGAAAACGTTTCCTTTTCGTGTCCTCTTGTTTGGCAATAATGTTCTATTTTACATCAAAACCTAGTCATCATCCTGGGGCACAAAATTCCACCCATGATGATGATTTCAACTATGTTGTGCCTTCCTCACTATTTAGACCCAAGTCCTAGGAGAAAAAGCAGAGAAGGAAAGTGTCCCCCTGCATGCAATAGAAAAAAAAAGACATTGTATGTTAACAATGCTAGTAATGATAACACTTATGACCATAGCATTAATCACTAACACCTTTGAATACCAGGCACAATGCTAAGTAGTCCATGCATATTATATTCTTGGTTCTTAGCAGCTCTGGGTGATTAAAACTATTATTAATTTTTACAAATGAGGAAGCCATTTTATAGATGAGGAAGCTGAGGCCAAAAAAAAAAAAAAAAAAGAAAATGGAAATGTTAAGAAACAGCTCCAAAGTGCATAGTAGGCTGGAAAGCAAGACATCATACATTGATAGCCTGACTCTAGACTACATCTTAATGAGATGAGTGTTTCCTAGAGAGGAACATCCTTAAGTTTAGCCTGGAGGATGGATGGCATATTTTAGACAGTGTCTCGTAATGTGGAAGGGGAAAGAGGACTCTAGAAGAGAAAATGAACATTGTTTCCTGACCCCACCCCCGGTTTTATCAAGATAAAATTGACATTAAAAGAATGACTTTCTTTAAGGCAGCAAGTGGAGAGTAAGTGTGGTGCACTCATGAACTAATGGACAATTTAGGCTGTTCATGATGGCAGGGACAAGTTGCCCTGCAATTGTAACGAACAGCTTCATTCTAAAGTAGAACAGAAAAAGAGATGGGAACAAAATCCAGAGTTTTTGATCTGTCCTTCCCTTTCTTAAGACAGATGTAAAATATCTGTAGCATGTCCACTTAACTCAACAACCCAAAAGTTCTTGATCTAACATTGCTTTTATGCAAATATCATAGGGTATTTGAAAAATCTTTTTTATACTGTTAGAAGTCACTTTCAAATTTTGTGTCTGAATATCTTAATGACAAAATTGACTACCCAACTGGACATTTTTGTGGTTCTTTGCTCTTTTATTTGGGGAGGGGACATGTTGCTTAGAAAATGTATCTAAGAAGAACCAGATATTCAAAATCGCCCTTAAAATCTAATTATATGTAATTAGTTTTACGGCCTCAATCTTGGAATTAAGAAAGACCTTATAATTAAAATGTCTATTTTGTAGGCTTGTTTAAAGAGATGACTATTACCCTGCTGTCCAGAATTCATAAACTGAGGAATTGATCCTATAATGATAAGATAAATTTGAAAGAAAAGACTCAGTACTTACAATTTTACCTATACCTCATGATGCAGAAAATGTAATTATCTCCAAAAATCATACAAGCCACTGGTACCAATTGTTAGTCTTTAAGAATTTTGCTTTATTACCCTAATACTACAGATTTGAGCTCTGCAAATTAATCAAATTAATTCTTCCTCTTTTATGAGCATATTTATAAAGTTTGACTCATAATTTCTAGTGATTATTAAGAGAAAACTCGTCAGGATTTCTTTTCCAATATGAGCGAGTAATACCTGCATACTATGTGCCAGGTGTTATTATACATACATTAAATTTGATAAATGTTTTTATGTAGTACCCTGTGATACAGATACTATTATCCATTTTACTGATGAGAGAGAAATGAAGACCAAATATTTTCATCACTGGCACAGTGGAGCATAGCTGTTATACCTCAGAGCTCAGGCAGTTTTTCTCTAGAAAGTTCGCTGCTCATTGCTCCACTGTCCTCTAAGGACAGGCATGTTGGTCACATATAATACTGGAGTAGATTTCTCAGCGCATAGACACAAATGGAATATCTGAAGGTGAGTTTTAATTATATCATTTCCTATGGAGTTGAGGAACCAATATGTGATAGTTGTCTATTGCTGCAAAAATTATCCCAGTATGTAGTGACTTCATGTACCAAAATGTCTTATCTTCCAGTTTCTGTAAGTGAGGAATCCAGGCATAGCTTTGCTGAGTGCTTCTGGCTCAGGGTCTCTCACAAGGGCATCATCAAGATGTGGACAGGAACAGTAGTCTCATCTCCAGTCTTGACTAGGGAGGATCTGCTTCAAAGGTCACACCTGTGGCAGTTGGCAGCAGCCCACAACTGCTGACCTTAGCCAGAGGCATCAGTTCCTTGGCACACGGGTCACTCCATAGGACAATTTTACAAAATGCCATTGACTTCCTCAGAGCAAGCCAGCAAGGAAGGGCAACTCGACACAGAAGTCACAGCCTTTTTGTCACCATCACTTTTACTGTGCTCTGTTATTGGAAGAACATCTATAGATACAGCCCAGTCTCTAGGGGAAGCAATTACACAGGGCATAAGTGCCAGGAGATAGGAGTCATTAGATTCCATTTTTGAGGTGACCTGCCAGACCATCTATTTCTCCTTATAAGCCAAAGAGAAGTTAGAATTGCTATGTTGTATGGAATACAGCAGCAAGGTATTTATTGTTTCCTTGCCTGTTTTCATAATAAATAGACACAGCAACCTATTTTCTAGTTAAAGCTTCTTTTTAGGAAAAGATCATTGATGCACCCTCCATTAACTTCTCACCAACTTTACCCATTTTTCTGTGTTGTGATAAGATGTTTTAATTACATGACCCCTGCATCCAAATGACTGACCCTTCATTGCAGGGATAGTTGACTGAGTATTCTGGCAGAATTGACTGGTTAATTTGTTTAAACAAGTAGTTAATTCAAGCAAGCAGCTGACTTGACTTGTCTGAGTCCATTAGCACATGCCTATTTGACTGTGTTAATCAGATGGATGTTCATTTAGCTCTAGGTCAAAAAAGTCTGGGGAGTAGTGTGATGTCCCCTGGCCTCTTTTTCAGATCAAAATTAAAGGGAAATATAGGATTAATTGGTGAAATATTTGAAGAGTACAGCAAATTATAAATTCTATTTTTCTGTGTAAGATTAAATTTGATGACTGGTTTTATCAGTCAAAGAATGATATTAGGTTTGAATTTAAAAACACATCCCTTCTCAAGGAGATATTCTCTTCCAGAATGACCTCTCAAAAATATAGGCATATTTCTTCTACTTGTCATCACAAAATTGTCGTGACTTGTAGGATGATACTAATGGAGCTACCTCCGTCACATTTGTTCATCTCAAATTGTTTTTATTTCTTTATGAAATTCATTTATCCATCACTCATTCAGTCAGTCACTTACTCATTCAGCAGTTTCTTTACTGAGTGTTTACTCTGTACCAAGCACAATTCTAGGTACTGCAACAGACCACTAGCCTTTGAGTATTTTTCAAAGTATTTTTGTAAGTATAAGAGTATTTAGTACCTTAGATTGGTATTTAGTACCTCAGATTGCTTTGAGGTAGTGATATTTACTTCTTAAAATTTTTATTAGAAAACATATTTTAAATAATTATCTTGATTATTTCAGAAAAACTGTTCCCTTAAGAACAGTTTATTTAAATATTGCCAAAATTGATACATGACTATGGATGATACTGATAGAGAGATAAATAAAAGACTCAACAAGATATAGAAATCTAAACTAACCTAGTGAGAAAAGAACGCAGTTATTGATTGGATCTCAAACTTGATTGTGAGTCAGTCACAAATAGTAAAAATGGGCTAATGATCCATTACTAAGTGGAAATAATTTAGCTTGATTATTCCTGCATTTTCAAGAGCAATAATGTCAGCCACACGCAGACAAGTGGTACAGAGTTGTAAATTAAATGTAGTGATGGTGTGATTATATTTAAAATATCATAATCTCATTTAGTCCTACAGAGCCCAAAGCAGGAGTGCTTGTGAATAATAATCATCTTCTGATGTTATTTTCAAAATAATAACTTGTATGTGAGCCTCTGAATTCTCTGTAGATAAGTGAGAGTTGTCTCTTGTGCTTTTACAATTGGATGTTGATATAGTTCCATATATGTGTGTATGTGTTTGTGTGTATGTACATATATGTAGATACAATGTCCTGTCTTACTTGATTCACCAGGATTGTGTATGTATGTCTGCATATACATATATATATACAAATACATGTAAGTACATAGACATACATATATTACACTGAAGATGTATGAGTTCATTTACCACATACCTATTTGGCTGAATTAATCAGATGGAATGTTCATGTAGCTCTAGGTTTAAGACTGAGTACAGTGATATTCCCTAGCCTATTTTCGGATCAAAATTAAAAGGAAATATAGGATTAATTGGTGAAATATTTGAGGAATACAGAAAATTATAAATTCTATTTTTCTATGTATGATTACATGGTTATATTTGTGAGAATAATGTGAGAAGGCCACTATCAATTTGACAGAATCATAACATGTTTTACCATTTATGTAGGGGCTAAATGAGAACTTTGATTATCCTTACATGATCTAGAATACTGTAATATATATATACTTGATGTATATGCATATATGTTTATATATATAAAATAACAAAATGGCTATACAGAATTATTTCAACCAAATGAAACATGATAATTAGGATTAGGAAATTATGAACTGGCTAGAATTTAAAGAGCACATGTCATGAAAATTCTTTAAACAAAAATGGTCAGATGATTCCATTAATATTCCTGAGTCAAGAAATCATTTGGTACTGAGTTCTATTTTTAAAATTGAATACTTACTATCTTAAGTGTTGCAGACTATTTGTGAAAAAATTCAGAGCTTGTTTTATTGGATTTCTACACCAATGAAATTATTGAAGACATTACATCTTTTTCTCCCATCATTTATCTCTTTAGGTCCTAGCTATTTCTGCTACTCTGTTTTGGATTTTTTGTTTTTACCCCAGTTACTTCGATATGAATCTTCTTTCCGGCTCAGCGGTTCTCTGGGGACTCACTCCTCTTGTCCGAGTGAGTCTTCTGAGTTGAGTCCACACATCACACATGAGGCCCTGACAATGGTGAGGTGTCAGCACGCATGCTCCACCGCTTCCTCCAGGCAGTTCCTTTCCTCTGGTAATAGTGCAAGGAAGCGTGGAATCAATAGAGCCCCAGGCAAGCTTGAGGAAAAAAGTTAATTAAGGCATGTGGAAAAGGGAAGCATCATTGACAAGCTGCAAGATAAATTTAAAAGAATTTTTTTCGAAATGCATTTCAAACAAAAAAGGAAGATGGAGGATGGGGCAAAACAGGAGGCAAGTGCGTTCTAACTTTTCAAAGAGGCGTGGCCTCTTGTTTAAATTTAAAAATAAAATTACGGATAAATATACATTCATTAGCAAAGTAAATAACCCTTTAGAGAATAACCTCTTAATGCACAGCACAGAGTGGATGACTCTTGCAAAGTTAACATGCTGAGTAAAATAAACTGGGAATGTAATGATCATCTGTTCCATAATTCTATGTATTAAAAACTCTAGGAAAGGCAAACTGCTGTACAGTAAGAGTAGTTTGGTGGTTTCTTGGAGGGAGTAGGAGAGGACCACTGAGGGGCACCAGGAAGCATTGCTGGGTAATGGATCCAATAATCTTTATGATGTGTTATCTTGGCGATGATGAGGGTTTCTCATCTGTAGACGTGTGAAAACTTATCAAATTATACACACTTGAGATGTGTACAGTCTGTAGTATGTCAATTAAATCTCAACAAAGCTGCTTTTTAGTTAAATTTATTATTTCGTTATAAATGAATGAGAGTACTGTGTGAGAGAGCCATTATCGATTTGACAGAATCACAGCATGTTAGGTCAGCTACGTGGAGGCTAAAGGAGAGTTGTGAATACCCCATGCATGATCCAGAACCCTGTCATCTAGTTATAAGCCTGCCTCCTGAAGTTTGGGACAAATTTGCCAAGTTTGTTTGTGTTAGGAGTGTTGAGGTGGGCTAGTTGTAGTACTGTGTCGTTACCTGTGATCTCTAGGTGTGAAGTAAGGGTATGGGACACGGGCACGGAAGATGGTGCAAACTTGAATCTCTGTTCTCTCCCATGTGTTGCATGACTTCACAGGGACTGGAAATGACATGTGGGAGCAGCAGACAGTATACTAGAGGCACTGTTGAAGCGGGCATACTCTACAAGACTAAGCTGTCTCTGTAGATGTAGAAGAAATGTGTATACCATCTGAGACTGTCTGCAACACTGAGTGATGCATTTTTAAAAGCAACTACATAGCAAGAAGTTCTCCCCCACTTTTTTTTTTTTTTCCATTGCAGACCAGACCTGTTAAGGACTTAGGGGAAAAGCCAAAGTGTACTGAAGTATTTGCATTACATTGTAACACATTCTCTTTAGTGTGGAGAGGGATAGGTGGAAAGAACCTCAAAGTTTTCTAGATCTCCTTTCCAGTATTTTCATTTGGTTGTGGCTTTCTTGTAGCAGTGATAGCATCACATTTCTGGGGTTTTGACTCATTTTCTCCTCCTCTTGCTCCTCATCTGCTTTCCTGTCTTTTCTTTAGCATTTAATGTGTCAAATAAACCTTTTTAAGTCCTCAGGGTCTTTCACTTGCTGTTCCTTCAGTTGGGACACTTTTCCTCAAAACTGTAATATGTCCCCCTCTGTCTTATTATTCAGATCTTAAATAACATGATTTTTATTCCTAAGCAGACCTTGCTCAACCTTCTAGTTTAAATGTCACACTCTTTGCCCAACTTTTACTCTCAATCACAGTACCCTAATCTGGATTCATTTGTATTTATATTTTTAGGAAGGAAGGCAAGTAGGCAGGCAGGCAGGAAGTGAGGAGGAAAAGGAGTTTATTCTTTATTTAATTGTCCCTTTGGTTGTTCTCCCAGGCCCAGGTTCTGAACCTGGGTCCTTCGGTTTCACATGAACTATGTCATAGCCACAAACTCAATGTCTCAGCCACTGGGGTACACCTCTAGTCTATGTTTCTTACAGAACATATCGGTAGTCAAAATTGTCTTGAATTATTCTGTGTATTTGTCTCTCTGTACTAGAATGTGTGTTCCTTGAGACAAGGACCCTATCTTGATAATCTTTATGTTCCACAGATTTTAGATTATGGTCAATTGAATAAATTAATACATATTTTCATAGTCCGGGTTTTAACTATAAAGTCATTTGCTTCAATATAATGGTCCACACAGTCCAAAGGAGTACATACATATGGAGTAGCCATTATATCTGAGTAGGAATTTGGTGGGGAAAGGACCATTAAGGAAACTCCCAGGAGAATATAATATTTGAACTAAGACTAAAGAAGGAAAAGGAATGGTGTTAAATATATTAAAAAAAAAAATTTCCAAGTAAAAGGGAATTGTTAGCTAAACTACATACACACACACACACACACACACACACACACACACGCACACACGGAGAGAGACAGCGCCATATATAAAAGAACAAGTAAATATGTGTGGCAGGTGTGTAAGGGCATCTGGTGAGTGCAGAAAGAAGACAGATAATGAGATAGCAGTTTAAGTGAACTTTACGAAGAATTTTCACTGTCAAGCTACGAAGATGAAATGTGTTTTTCTGGGCTAAGAGGACACTGCAAGTTTTATCCAAGAAGATGGGATAAACTCCTAAAATCAGTTTGGATTTTAGAAGCATAATTTTCTCCCTAAAATAAGGAGGGATTAGTTTGAAAAGCCCAGTTGAACTCCTACCCATATAGCAGATGGCTATACGTCCTGAGATTTTTCAGAAATCCAGAGTCTAAAATATTGATTGCCATTTGCTTTTAAAATAAACTACCTTAAGTCCCTGCTAGTCAACGTATGGTCTCTTGGCCAACAGATCCACTAGCTATCAGCATCGCCTGTGGTCTTGTTAAACATCTAGACTAACACTTTATACTCATCCACCTGAATGCAAATATGCATTTACAAAATTGCCCAGATGATACGTTTTGACCTTACAATGTGCAGTGCACTGAGTCCTAGGCAACTGCATCTTGGGTAGGGTATTTTCTAAAAGGCAGAGGACAGTCCTTTCTGGTATAATGCTGCAACATGTAGATCTTGTAAAACCCATGCTGTAAGACCCACTTCACTGAAAATTTTAAGTTGTTAATCAGTGTAAACAAAGATAATTGTATCTGATGCCTCTAGTGCATGCTCTGGACATTGAGGAATGCACATAAAATAAAGATCTCAGCTTTGCAGAATGGTGGAATTGACTAAGACTGTGATTGCCTTCCTGTTAGAGGAATAGAGCTTGCACTCCAAAAGGTATTAAAGAATATAGGCCCATAAGTAGTCAAGTACTGGATTCTGAACTTAAGTCTATCACTGGTATGTGAGACCTGAGAAGGCTAAGATTATTGTAGAATAAAGTTGGAAGGTTGACTTTTTTTTTCTCTCAGACATCACTGCAATTACTACAAAATCATACTGACCTTTGGAAAACTCAGTCAACTATGTGATCTCTAGCCCTAAATTTTATAATTTGACTAAACATGTCATAGAGAAAGACTTCTCTTTAATTGGGTTTAAGTTGGTAGTCTTCTCATGGAACTCACTTTGCTGGTTTCCTTCATTAACTGGATTGAAGTAGCACAGAAAAATTGCAACAAAGGCTTTTGCAAAGACTATGTCATCGTAGTCAAGTAAAAAACATGGCTGTTTTGAGAAATTGCTCATGACAATATGCTGAACAGCAAAGCACTTGAAAACTCAAGCAGCGCTAGTGAGTCTCTAATTTCCTGCTAGTCTTAATTTCAGGTAGGACTGGCATTTCCACAGCTAATACAATTGTAAATACAAGAAAATAATCACGAGTAATAAATCTGACCAAATCTTATTGACTGTAATGTATTTTTTAAATAAAACTCTAAGTGTTTCTCCTTTTATATTATATCAGCAATACAAATGACGATATTTTCTTCATGAGATAAAGCTGGTTTCCTTGAGTCAGTGATATTTTTAAGCCATTGGTAAAGCGTAACTTTCAAAAAATTAAAAATATACCTCCCATATACACAGAATGAACATATCAGACATTTTATTCAGCTCAACAATTTGATGGAATGAGAAAAGATGGCAAGTCTGATATTTATGAGCACTTTAATAAAAGAATGTTAGAATAAATTTGCTAGGATAGTTATGAAATTGCTTAATATCTATTGGGGTAATAAACTATAAAGTTTGACATTTTATTCTCTGCTCGAGAGAAATTATTTGCATTTCTACAGAATGGAAAAATCTGCAAGTTAGCCTATAATTTTACTAAGTGAGGGTCCTTTTTAATCAATGGAAAACAGTAAGTTTAATAAAGTGCATTCCCTAAAATAATGAAATGATCCTTGTATAAATCTTTTAAATCCCCATGAAAAATGTCACGTGTCCATTTTTTTAATTACCAAATGTGAATTTTTTTAACATCACTATTTGTATGTAGATAACTAATGAATTCAATCTAGTTCATCCTCCATGAATCTTGATTAATTTGATTAGTCAATAAACAATAATTCTGCTCTTCTGAATTCCTTAGAAAAGGAATTCCTTCTCTAAGTTGTCTTTCCATGTTAGGACATTCCTGATGCAATATAACCCCATAAAGTTATGGGACAACTGGAATTTATTGAAATGACTCACATGAGAAATGATTGGTGTTTAACCAAGGTGATGATCTTGTTGGTGGAAAGGATGGGATGGGTCTGAGATAAAACTAGAAAATAAAATCAACAGAACCTTATGCATGCTTGTATACAAAGAAGTCTGGAAGAGGAAAGGGCCAGTAGTGAGAATTACACTAGGAATAAATATGATCTTTGACATTTGAATATAAGATACAAATGAGACATTGAAGTTAACATGCTGAACAGTGACCATTTTTACAGTTAGTGGGTGAAGACATTTAGGTTTTAATTTTATTAATAATTAGAGTTGATCAACATGTTTTCATGTGTTAGTTGGTCATCGTTGGAGAGCTGTTATTCAGATCTTTTGCCTATTTTTAATTGAATTGTTTGTGCTTTTGTTGTAATGTTTTATGAGCTTCTTACACATTTAAATATTAAACCCTTGATGTCTGATGTCCAAATGTCTTCTTCCATTCAGTTGGATATCTTTATTTGATGACAGTTTATTCTGCTGTGCAGATATATTTTTAGTTTGATGTAGTCACATTTGTTTCCTTTGAGTCCCCAAAGAAACGTCAAAGGTTGCTATCAAGGAACATATTGCCTATGTGTTTTTCTGTGTATTTTGTGGTTTGAACTTTCAAGTATTTAACGTATTTGGAATTAATTTTTGTGTTCGGTGGTAGGTGGTAGTATAGTCTCATTCTTTTGTATATGACTGGCCAGCTTTCCTGACTTAATTTACTGAAGACTTTTCTTTCTCTATTGTATACTTTTGACTCAGTTGCCATAGTTAGATATATGTATACCCATCTATCTACCTATCAGTTATATACTCAGTTACCATAAATATCATATTTATATATATTCAGACTCTCAGTTCTGTTCTATTTATCTGTGTGCCTGTTTTTATTACAATACCCTGCTGATTTACTTTTGCTTTGTAGTATAATTTGAAGTCAGGGAGCATGATACCTTCATTTTTGTTCTTTTTACCTCAGAATTGTCTTTGCTTTTCAGAGTAGTAATATCAAGAAAATTTTATGATTTTTGGGGTCTATTTCTGTGAAGAACAAATTGAGAATTTGATAGGGATTGCATTGCAGTGTATATTGCTTTAAGTAATATATCCATGTTGACGACTTTAATTCTTCCAGTCCATAGCTTGGAATAACTTTCTATTTTTTGTGTCCTCATCTACCTCTTTAAACAATATTTTATAGTTTTTAGTATACAAACTTTTTGCTTCTTTGATTAAATTAAATCCAAGTTATTTAATTCTTATGTGATTATAATTGGATTTTTTAAATTTCTCTTTCTGCTAATTCACTATTTGTGCATAGAAATGCAACATAGTTTTGTATATTAAATTTGTAGACTGACACTTTACTGTACTTGTTTATAATTTTATAATAGTTTTTTACTGGATTCTTTGGAATTTTCATGTATCCTATCATGTCACTGCAAATAGTTTTAGTTTTACTTCTTTCTTGTTTTGATGCCTTTTATATCCTTTTCTTATCTATGCTAGGACTTCACCATTATATTTAATAGTAATGGTGACAGTGGACATTCTTATCTTTGGTCTTAAGAGGAAAAGTTTTCTGAATTTTTCACCATTAAGTATGATGTAGGCTGTGACTTTGTCATATATGATCTTTGCTGTGTTGAGGTGTGTTCCTTCTATACCTTTTTTTGAAGGTTTTATTATAAAAGGATATTGAATATTTTCAAATGCTTTTTCTGTACCTATGAATGAGTTTTGGAGAGGATATTAATAGAAGAGGAACACTTTATAGAGTTTTAGTGAAAATGTAAGTTGGTGTAAGAAGTATAGTGAATGCTCAAAAAAATTAGAATATAAACATCATATGCTCCAGTTATCCTACTTAGGTATTTAGCTCAAAAATACAAAAATACACTAATTTGAAGAGATACATGCACCACTGTGTTTATTGGAGCATTGTTTACCATCACCAAGAGCTGTAGACATCCTAAACACCCTCTTACAAAGGACTGGATAAAGAAATATGGTGTATGTACAAAATGGAACACTATACAGTTATTTTGAAAAGATGAAACCTACCATTAGCAACATGGATGGTCCTAGAGGATACATTAGGTTTAGTGAAATTGGTAAGAGAAAGACATACACCTATTACTTCACTCCTATGTGGTATGTGGAGAAACCAAACAAATGAATAAACTAAATAAGCAAAAATAAACTTTTGTAATATAAAGCACAATCAGTTATTGAGAGAAAGGAAAGGGGAAAGGGGTGGGAAAGCCAGAGGGACTGATTATGCATTGAAGGATGTTTTACATAATAAAATAAATACAGATGTTGGTATATAATAATGCATACCTGAAACACATATGTGTTCTAATACAATGTTATTGCAATAAAAAAGAATTTACTTTAAAAATTTATATACATTTTTCTAGTATATTGTCCTTGAGAAATCAAGGTTACTATTCAACTCAAGTCTTTACCATGTAAGGTTATGATGGTATATTTCTAACATGAACTATCCCTGAACATAATCTCTTTATGCTAGATTCTGATATCTACAAATATCATATATATATGCACACACATATACATCACACAAATTACTATTATGCCTTATTGAAAATAACATGGCATTTATAGAACTAAAATGTTTATTATAATGTCTATTAAATTATTTGACAAATTTTTTAAAAGATGTTAGCATGGCAGTTAGAGATTTTGGTGCTTGGGTCTGCATTAGAACCAAGACTGTAGATTTTCTAGCCACCCATTGATAGTGGTGATTGAAGCCATGAAAACTGATTTAAAAATAGTCACCTAGAGAAGGTATGTAAATTGAGAGCTGTGAAGGACCTAAGAATCAAACAACTTAATCAATGCTGGGTGCTAGGACAAGAAAGGCAGTGTAAGAAAGGGAAGTCAGGTATGAAAAGATTTTAAACGTGGCAGTAAACAGATACAGTGCTTACAGCACATATACAGAAATGATTTCTAATTTTTCAAGTATTAATATTCTATGTTTCTAAATTTTTAACAATATATTTAAGTATTTTGATATCTCTCATAGGTCCATTAGATTGTCAGTGTGAAAATGAGACACACAGATCCATGCTCTTCTTTAACATATGAAACAATGGATGGTATCTGTCTGAGAAATTCAGTAAACAAAAGTAATAAGGACATTGGAGTGCTATAGGTGACTGTAGAGACAACCACCAGTCAGTCTTTTGGGAATTTGTACTGCCTATGCATTTGATACACTATGAGTGGACTTCGTTAAACGGGGTGTGCTATTCAAATTGGCAATTGGGAGCTGTGGAAACTCGATATGGATTTTTATTTTACCAGGTATATTTCATTACAGACAACAGCTTAAAATACTGAGGAACCTGCTGTTCACCATACATGTCAACAATGGCATGAGCTAGGAATAGAAATGTAAACCTATTTTGCTATTGACACTCTGAATTCTCAAAGACTTGCATCTTCTGTGGAGAGGGACTCCCAGCCATCCCCTCTCTCAGCCATCTTGGAATGTTCCATTTACTTTGTCTTCACAGGTTGAAATGAGGATGCTGTGTTGCTTGTTATTCTGTTCACTCAACACATTTGCTTGCCAAATGTAAACACGACCTGAGCATTCATCCAGCACTGTCAATTTTACTACCGCTTCAACATTCCCATAGTTGACTTGACAGCAGATATAATTTTGACAAAATTAGAAAATCTTGTGGAATGGGTTTGTCTCATTCAATTTCTGACAGAGATGTTAAAGAATTGTTTCCCTGCTCCCAGCTCTCCTCCCCTTTGCAATCTTGATGATACAGTTGAGCAGCATATCAGTGGGTTAGTCTTCCAGTAAAGTCTTCCCGCTTTCTTTGTGCCCAAGTGATTCTTTTGATCATTTGGAGAAATAAAGCCCTTACTCTATTGAAAACCTCAGCTCCACAGAGCTCAGCTCACAGGACAGATTAGCGACCATGCTGGCATATTGATAACCAGTGTGACTTCAGGTTTCTCCACACATTTGTAAAGCCACCAGCTATGATGATAATCCACGTGACCATAATTTTCTGCTGCTGAAAATTTCCCACACAAGCATCCAGAGAAAGAGAGAATAACTCATTCCAGAATCTTGGCTGTAATATTTTTGCTTTATTTGAGAAAGAATAATGGTTATGGGTTTTCTTTCCCAGTTAGGTATTCTGTATTTGCATAAATAATTGGGACTGCAACAGGCATTTTGTTTTTGTTTTTCTTCAGGTAAGCAGAGAATAATACGGCTTTCTCTTACATGGATTGATATTAATAAGTAACAAATTCTAAATGTATTTAAAGGCATATTACTGCACAAATATTGTATATACGACATATAACAACTAAATACAAATATGAACGTGAAGGTATTTGAAATTATGCATAATAAAATATCCGAATGGTTAACCACATAGCTCTTTCATTCCTCCTGGGAAATTAGATGGGCTTTGGATGTAGAAACAAACGTTGATCTAATTTTCAAAGAAAAGGCTAGAATTTCCTTTACAACGAGGAATACGAAAGTCAGATTGGAACTAATACTGACTTTTTGGAGTAAACTGCCATGGTAAGACTCTTACGTGATTCTTAGATGTATGAAATGTGAATTTAATCCACCATACCAACTATGCCTAGTCAGTGCTATAGCAGCTTTATTATAAAGAACTATGTTAACTTCTTTGGTTGACATAGGATTGATGTTTACCATTTCTTCATTAATGTGCTAGAGATAAAGCAATTTCCCTTCTATGCACTTCCTTTTTGTTCTCTTTGTTCTTTTGTTGCTAGTTTGCAACAATCCTAGATTAAAAGAAAAAAAATATTTCCAAGTGGCATAACACTATCATTTCTGTTTGACATAAAAAATTTATAACTTTTCTGTTGAGAATCTGCTTTTGACTTAGCATTTACACAGCATTTGGAATAATGCATTTATTAATGCTTTGCATTGTTGCCTCATTCAATTTTCACAACACAAAAGTAAGTGTGGTTATTACCATTGGGTAAATGGGGCAGCGAGGAACAGGGAGGGTAGAGAAATTGCATCCAGGAACTCACAGCTGTTAAGTGATAAAACTGAGTTCAAATCCAGGCTGTTTTAGAAACCTGTGAGTTGCCTTTTCATGACACTACCTCTTGACTGTTGAGTGACTGAACAAAAAGCAGAGCAGTTTGATCATGGGAGACAGAATTGTGTCATAGGCAAGCGACTGTTTATATTTGGGCCTTTGACTTCAATATGTATTTTCTTGTCCAATATTAAATTTATTCTGTGATAGCCTAGAATATTATTACTCTTTACATTTCAGGAGTTTTTGTGAGTTATGTTGTCATTTTTTCTCTTTGAATTAGGATGTTGAGAAAATAAAATATTCCAAAGTGCTGAAGAGGGGCCATTGAACGTTGTAATACCAAATCCTATTCCTAGTCTCAACCCTTCAACTGTCCATCTGATTTTAATTCCCTTGTGAAAGTTTTTGGGCCTGAGGAAGGAGCATGCTTCGAACTTACTGAGGACTTTATTATTTTTTTCTATGAGCCTCTCCTGTTTTATTTATATCACTGTCAAGATCCTTGGACGAGGCCATCCTTTGTTATGAAATGCTTTATTTCCCTTAAAATCAATACTAGCATGTTAGAAAAAAAATGAAAAGAGAAGACTGATTATAGGTTCCTAATAGCCATTATGAAATATTTCTGAACTATCTCAAATAAAACATCTAAAATGTCCTTAAAGACTCTATTTCCTTGATCAAAATTTGAAAACTAGATGAGGAATCAAAATCATCCTATTCATCTGAAATATACAAAATCCTCATTTTTGCAGTTAAAAAATTGATTATTGGCCGTTTCATGTGACTTAATATAAGAAATAAACTATTCAATAATTTGACATTCAATATTTACATGTACTTATGTAGAGAAAAAGCATTCAACATTTACATGTACTTATGTAGAGAAAAAGTAGCATGCCATCCCCTGTTTTTGTAGACCTTCTCAAAAGACCCTGAGACATTTGACAAATCTCTTAAGTTCTTTTGGAATTGAGAGTAAGGAGATGCACAGAATCTTTACCATACAGAATAGTCTTCAAGTTCATAAGAAACCTGTTCTTTAAATGGTTAAAACATGATTTAGTATGTGGCTATCTTTGTTTAATTAAATATTATATATGAAATTCTTCTTGTTAATACTTTATTTTTAAGAAAATGTTCCAGCAGAAATGAAGGCAAGCAGACAGGCAAGCAGAGAGGAAGAGAGAAGAACAATTGCAGTAAAATTCTCAGAGTTTTACTTCTAAGTATTACACATAGAAAATTAATCAAAAAACTCCAAATAAAACTCTGAAACATTGTACATAATTAACTTGTATAATAAAGAGAAGTTAGAGCATTTTGAGTGGGTAAAACACTTCCACAATTAAAACAAACACTCTCAATTTAGAGATTTGATTCCATTTTTCCTTAACAATCTTTTCAGAAATGATAACTATGCAGAGGGAAGAAAGTAACTTTATTTACCACCTACCACATGCCTTGTTTTGATCAATATTATCATATATTAATTTAATCAAGTGTTTGTGAGATTATTATTTTTTCTTGTGTTTTCTTTCTTAAAGTCCCACTTACAAAGCAAAGTGAAAAGCACACATATGTCACCTGACTGGTAAATGAAAGTAAATGGGACTTAAACCCACATCCTACTGATTTCAAGTGGGCCTCCTCTCTGCTTCACTGTTACCTAGGCAAGAGCACATGACAAGTAGAATCAATAATTTGAGTAATGTCTACTGTCTTGTCCCTGAACACATCTTCTTTCCTCAGATAAACTAACACATATTGAAAAAGCAAGCGGAGTTCTTGTAGAAAGTTTCTCAAGTAAACAAATAAAAAATTATTTGGATAATCAATACCCAAGGAACAAAGAGTAACATGTCTTCATTTACAAAATACCTACAGAAAAGGAAATGATGTAGCAAAAGTAATGTATTATCTTTGGAGTTCATTATGTTAAACTGTTACATAAATGTGGAACATTATAATGCAATCATTTTTGCATGTTAACATCTTCCCATAACTTTCTACTATCCCCCACTTCGAGATCAGATTTTAACTCATCTTTGAGGTCAGAAACGGCAAACTGTATTAAGGACCGTGTTTTCGTCTCTTGGTTAAGATATTAGGATACACAGAAGATAGTAGTTAGCTTCCTGTTATTGAATATGTGCAAGAAGCAACAAAGAGTTCTAATTAAATTATTGCCAATGGGTGAAAAATTTAAAGGTCTACACTCAATAACCCTAGTCATTAATCCTAAAAAAAGAAAATCAATGTATAGCGAATGTTGTCTGGTGACTTCTGGTCATTTTTTCTTTCCGGTAACATTCACTGGCCAAATCACATGATTTTTACAAAATTCCCTAATGAACAGAAGAAAGAAAAGGGCACATAAAAGAAGAAATCAGTACTGACCTAATAATTACAAAATGAATGTTTTTGCAACTGATCTGCAGGCGCCTCAGGAATGGAAAAATACTTTGTTCAAGCATTTCAGTATTCTATATGAATCATAAAAAATAAAAAGAAAAGAGTTCAGCTAGAATTTATGAAAATGATAAATTGAATTGTAAGTGTAGGAATGGTTACCTGTAGGTTGGTTGTAATATATAAACTGGTGTTTATCTGTTCAGCTGCTGACTAGTATATTCTATATCAGTAAAGAAAGAACTTCCTTCTTTCCTTCCTGCCTTCCTGCCTTCTTCCCTCCCTCTCGCCTTCCCTCCCTTTATCCTCAGAATCTTCAATTAAGAGATTGATTTATGCAATCCCATTTTCCCACTTTTAGGTATTTACCCGACAAATGTAAAACACTCATTTGCAGGGATGTATGCATCGTCTCGTGTTTATTGCAGCATTATTTAAAGTTTCCAGGAGCTGGAAACAATCTAAATGCTCATCAACAAATGACAGGATAAAAGAGATGTGATGTATGACACAAACACACACACACAATGGAATATTGCTAAGCTATTAAAAAATACAGTCCTATAATTAGCAACAACATGGATGAACCCAGAGGAAATTATGCTAAGTGAAATAAATCAGAAGAAGACAAGTATTGTATGATTTCACTCATGTGATACATTGAGAAACCACACAGGAAAATGAACCAAATGAAAAAATAGAATTTTAGTCTGTAGAATCAAATTTGTGGTTACGAGTAGGGAAGGGAGAGGAGAAGTATGCAAATCACATAAAAGGAGTCAAGTATGTGGTGGATAGTATTGAACACTTAGTGATAACCTTAATAGCTGCACTCTGCATCTCATTCACCACCCTAAAAACCACCTTGTGTTGGCTGGAACCATGTTTTGCTGTCTAGTTATGTTACACAGGAATTGTTTTTAAAGAGTTAGGGTAGTTTTCATGATTCTTACCGAAGGCACTATTAGAACTCTTGAATAATGAGCTCTTTGCAGATACCTTAGTCCTTAATTGTGCCATGATTTCTAAATGTCCTTAAAGGAAGCACCTGAAACAGCAGTGAGACTCAGCTGTTCTGTGTATCTCCTCTTTCTGAAGGTCCTTTATAGTCCAGTCTGTCACCATTGTCATCTGCAAACATTTGAGTACCTTGGTAGAACATCAGACAAGTGATGGGGGTAAAAATAGATGAATTGAGATCTCCAAAGTGTACTACTTTCCACCCAACAAGACCCATAAATATAGATATGTTCTCCATTTACAAACATAGTTGAAATTTTTTTGTTTTTTAAAATAAAATCTCAGTCTAAGAGTTTGTTGGGTATCCTTAAGAGTGGAAATGAATTAAGAACATGAAGGCAAGTGTTAGCAGCATTGAATTCATTATAGTATTTTTATTTTTTTGTGATGCAGTTATGTTTTTGAAAATTTGTATTGAGATATAACTTATATTTCATACAATTAACCCATTTAAAACTATGAAACCATAACAATTTAGTTACATTTTATCATGTCTAATAGAAATCTTGTACTTTGGCACCCCAGCTCCCTTCCATTATCAGCGACAGACAATCTCCAGTCAACTTTCTATCTCTAAGATTTGCCTATTCTGCCGTCTTTCATATAAATGGAATTATACATCATGTGATCTTTTGGTAGTGTCTTCTTTCAATTAGTGTAATGTCTCCAAGGTTCATCCATGTTTTAGTATATATCAATATTTCATTCTTTTTTGTGGTCAAATGATATTCCATTATATAGACTATATTTTGTGTGCCCACTCATCAGACATTGGGTACTTCGTCTAAATAATAATGCTATAAACTTCTCTACATGAATGTCTTTGAGTGGGCATATACTTCCAGTTCTCTTGTATGTATATCTAGGAAGAGGTTTCTGGTCATTTAATTCTGTTTAGCCGTTTGAGGAGCTGCTAAATTCTTTTTCAAAGCAACTGCACCAATTTATATTTCCAACAACAATATATGAAGATTCTGATTTCTCCATATCTTTATCAATTTTTTAAAGAAAAGATGCATCCAAGAATGAGGGTGAGCAGAGGCAAGTAGACAGAGAGAGAGGAAGAAGCAGCATTTTATTTTATTTTATTTGGTTGTTCATCTTGATTATTCCTGCTGGCTCCCGGTCATGAACCTGGGTCACTGGGATGCATGCAGACTATGCCTGCCAATGTCACGGAGCTAATCCCCTGAGTCACCAGGGTGCACCTAATGTTATTTTTAGCTGTCCTTTTGATCATAACCTTTCTAATGATTGTGAAATGATGTTTCATACGACTTTAGTTTTGTATATGTTTAAAAATTTTTGTAATGAACATCTTCCAAAAATAAATAGTTAAAACTGTTAGTGGTAAGCTTAATGTATGTAGTATATGGAGACACTGATTTATGGAGATATACACCTAAACTTATATAGTATTGTGATATAATATTTTGTTAAGAATATATTAAATAAAAATTAAATTTATGAATTATAAAGGAAACAAATATCAAACTCTGAGCATATTTAAAAGTGATTTTGTTCATCTTTTTCATTTATGCCAAAAAGATTATTTAAAAAAGCTACTATAGCCCATGCTTCAATCAATATTTTAGGTCATAAATTATTTTTTTAAATATTGAAATAGTAGGAAACTGTGTATAAAAAGTTTGGCCAAGTTGTCAGATCAAATACTAATATTTAATTTACTACAAACCCCCTCTAAAATGAAAACACAGTAGTTTGCATGCCAGAATATTTTGTTACTATAGCCCAGTCTTAAGGAATTCTCTTAATAATTGACTTCCTCTTTTAAAACGATTCCTCTGTTCGAAACAATTGTTTAGCTTCTCATTGTGACTTAAAAAAATTCCCAGATCTCTTTTGAAGATGCCTACTGGCATCAACAAACCTTTACATTTTTGAAACATGGATATTTAATAAAGAAAATTAGAAGGAACTCTCAGTTATTATCTGTTGTTACATAGGATCATCTTTTTCCTCCCTGTTATTCTGATAATCAGTATTTATTAAATTCTTCCACATGTTCTAGGAAAATGGCAAATTAGTTACATTAAAATGATCACTGGGTAGCTTCTCTTATGTATTATTATTTAAAGAAAATTATACAACAATTACATAGTTTGTGTATATATATTATATATATAAATTATGCAGTGTTAACATTACTTAAACATTTTTTTAAATATTGAATTGATTTTAATCTCAGTTTTAGTAGACCCTTGTTGAATTGATTCTTTTCTCGATAATCCAGTAGTGTTCATACAGATATCATTTTAAGTATTCAGCGATCATTTAATCAGTAATTAAAATTATAACCATCTACAGGTGCTGCTAATGTTAATCAATTAGACGCATAATGATTGCATATCTAATTGAACTACTGATTGAAGTATTGATAGTTTCTCGTACTTTTCTTCAAAAGTAAACTACCTCTTATTGCTCTTAAGTTGTCATGAGTTATAGAGAATATGTTCCTAAACTACTCTCTGAGTAACTTCTCTCATCTTAATGGAAAATGGACCTGCTCCTTCTACAGGTATAAATGAAACTGGTGCAGCTGATCAGAATTGACCTGACTGGCTGTTGAATGAGTCAGATTTTAATTGGTTTATTTGCATATTAACAGACAACATTCAGCAGATGGTTCTGTGGGCATGGAATATCTGGATTTGTCAAATTCCAGGACTGTTATAGAGGAATGCAATAGTCATTAAATACTGATAGAATCACTATTTTGCCAGGAGCCTGCGTTCAGTATCACTGTCAATCTGTGGATCAGCCTTTACAGGAATTAATTAGTTCACATATTAATAGTAATTTGGTGTCAGAATATCTGTGACAATGAAAAGATTTGATATTTATTTCTTTTGAAAAATGAGTGTTGAAATTGACAAGACAGGCTCAAGTCTAGAAAGGAATGTTTTCTCTATACCATCATAACTAAAAATTATTTTGTATTTTCTAATCACTGAATACATGAACAGGGAGCAGCTAGCAAAAATAATCAAAGACTGGTTATTATGATCTGAATTGCATGATTCTTCAAATAATAACCATCATAATTTAAAGGTCTAAAGCTGGAATTTATTTTCTCAAAAGGACAGCAGAGTATGGTATGTCTGCTTAGTTTAACGCATTTATGAGGGTCAGCAGCATCATAGAATCTCTCCTTAGAAAAGATCATGTTCAAGTGTTTTAGGTGAATATGCCTCTGTTGTAGCACCATGCCTGGAACATAGCAGACATTCAGATATTTTCTGAATGAATTAATAAAGCAATGCATGCACATACTAGAAAAGGTTTTACTTTGGACTTTAATCCAGAGAGTAGATCAATAATTCAAGAAGTTGTTTAATTTTAATTTTTAAGATCAGCAATATGATCATGAGACCACTGATCCCCCTTGATTATTCATAAATCATTGTTTCAGCTATAACAAGCACAGAATCCTTTTTTCTGTTGGCTTCTACAATTCACCTATTAGACTAAATATTTCCAAGTATAGCTGGGTTCGGGGGAGGAAACTGGGAAAAAAACACAACTGAAAATCTTACTGGAATTATGCTCTTTTTCAGAAAATAAGAATGGCTTTAGACTGTGTATTTGAGAAGGACTGATAATCTGAGCAAATACCTTTTTTATCCAATATAATAGAAGTGAAAAACATAGGGACTGCTATTTTATTATTCTGTATGTATCTTGTATCATTTATGAAGACATGGTTTTTAATCCAGCAACTCTGTTGACACCTGAACATTTATGAATTAGATGCAAAGTATAAAGAGTAAATTGTATCATTAGTCTGTCTTCCGGCATTACTGGAAGATTGCAAGTGAGAACATTTACACTTCATCCTTGGAAGGACTTTTTCTCAAACCTTCCTTTCCAATAGGAGAGCACCACATACCACTTGTGATTCTGGAAGCAGCTAGCTGTTAATATGAGTTATGTGAATCTGACCTATAATCTCACCTGACATTTGGAACTCAAATATTTTCCCTTATTTCTCCAACACAATTAAAATATTTAGTCTCACTTCATTTTATGAGACATAAATAGCTATGTAAGTATGCTATAATTACTGTACATTGTAACGAATGACCTCATAAATACATTGTAATGTCCCATGTAATTACATGGTAAGTCATGTCTTTGAGATGGCTGCTTTGAGATTGAAAGCCTGCTGGTTTCAGAGATTAATTACTTAGGGCCTAATTTGACAGTTTGCTTGAAGATAGGCCTCTATTAAATAGCCACTTGTGTGTGTGTGTGTGTGTATGTGTGTGTGTGTGTGTGTGTGTGTGTTTTAAGAAAACTATTTCACAGTGATATTTTATTTCCTTTTTAGCACAGACCCACCAGTATGTATTTATCTCTGGGTATCTGCAATTTGATATACATAGGAGCTAAAAGGGCATTGTCTTTCCTATAGAGGATCAGACTGATATGCTGTTATATTTTTTCTCCCAGATGGTATTTTTGTGGCAACAATTTGAAAGATTCTGGTTTTATTACTCTAAAAGAATTTTGGGGGTATAATTTGTTGGTAAAAATTGATGTCTTTTTTTATTTTGTTATTGAGTATTGTGTAACTGATAAATGAATGTTTTCTTTTTTAAGAGAACAAGTTGGTGTATTATATTCATTGGCATGACTGTGTTATTGCAATACCCTGAGTTCTTAATGGTTATTCTTGATAAATGCATTTTTCTCATCTGTAAGAGAATTGTTATACAGAATGAATCAGTATTTAAACTTTATCTCTTTGCCTTAGGATACTTAAATCTCTGGTGAAATCTATTATTCTGAAGTCATGCCATTCACCTTTTGACAAAAATGGTATCCTGGTGTCTGTTTTATGAGACACAATGAAAATGGAGAATAAGTGGACACTGTATTTTCTTCCTTAAATTATATATTGATCTATTTCCTCATGCCTTTCAAGGGCATTATTTTACATATAACTCCACTGATATATTTGCATCCTCACTGTCTTAACTCTGGTTCCTGCATCAAGGCTATTATACTGCTTTTAGTAGTTTTATTTTGTAGAAATGAATAGTCTGAGAAAGGACCTAGTGATATGAAAGAGTTAATGAGCCTCCCTAAACATCGTGCTTACTTCTAGGGAATGACTTAGGCACTGGAGAATAAAGTCTATTGATACTGACAAATTCTGAAATGTATTACTCGTAAGATCGCTTTATCATGAACTCTGGGGAACAACCAAATTGCTTTATTGTAATGGAATTTTGTCAAAATGTGAATACCTCCTAGAAATTACATTCCCAGTTTCGAGGACTAGAAAAAAAATACAGGCCTGGCTACTAGACCATGCATAGCAAAATATCACATGGAAAATTTTTATTTTAAATCCAGGAGTTTACAAAAAGAAGATGGTAGGTACAAATCGATTCTTTTCTTTTTTTTTTTTTCCTTTTACCTAGACTATACTGTGTTTTAGGTGTGATTTTCTTGGTTGGTGTAGGAGTATTCAGTTAAATTTATGCAGTTGGCCATGAAAGACTCACAGGAATGATGAACTGATTTTTCTTTGTAATCCATCCAGTAATAGATTCCATACATAGTTACATATCTGTGAATCAGGTGAAACTGGGTTTGGTAATCAATGGACAAAGCACTGTTTCTATTTGAATGTGGTTAAAAAAAAAAAAATAACATAAAGAAGCCACCCCTTCACACATTGCACTGGATAGTTTTTGAGTGGCAAATAAAGTTGTTCAGGGATGTGTAATCTGATTGTTGGCATCAGGTGAAGTGTTTATGAAGATAATCCATCCTCAATGAGAATTATTCATTTCTTTAATTTTTGTTTCTTCGGTACCCACTAATGGGAGGTGAAAGTAAGCTCCTGACTCAATTGTTGCTTTCCTTTACAATGTCCCTTTGTGTCATTCACATCAGATGTGCTACTACTAACAATAAAAACTGTAAAATGAAGAAAGTACATAAGCACAGTAAATTTGGAGCCAGAATTGAATTCGCCATACCACTACAGTGGAGTCTAAGACTCACTCTTTCCTGGAGAGAACTTGGAGCTTCGTCTTTAACTCAATATTTATAAAATGTTACTTTGGAGACATGCAAAATAGTAGCCTATCCACTTGCCAAATTATCAGTCTACACTGGATGTCCTGTGTCTCCAAGGACAGGAAAGGATTGAGGGTCTCACGGGGAAGGTTTGGAAACCTATTTGACCTTAATTCGCTGCCTCCACTTTTCTGTGCTGCTAATAAAACATACCAGGTTAGGTAAGCAATTAGATTCCCCATTTTTATTTTGGAATTGTTAAGGTTGAGCTCTTAGAATTTGATTAAAGGAGCAGAGAAAGATGGTGGTATGTCATTTGCCCAGCATCAATTTAAATTTAACCCAGTTTATGTTAAGAAATATAAAAATGGAATATAAAAAAAAATGGAGCAGATTCCAAATGACACTTATGTCCATTTTTTAAAATGTAGTATGTACCCAATATCTGCACCTGAAAAAACAGATCTGGGGGACGAACGGGTATGGAGTTCAGAGCCTGTGTCAGGGGAATTGGGCACCAAATTAGAAAGATAATAAGGTGATTAGGGATCTTTCTTCAGGAAGACTGGTCACAGTATTCAGATAACTAGAGTAGTAGACGGCCACTGTGTCTGATGGGTGGCCATGTCAATAGGCTGCTGAGGTCTGTCACTTCAGGTGGTGAGCCAGAGACCAGCAGGTGATCGCAGTTCTGAGTGTGAAAAGAGGTGACACATCTAGATTTGGAGAGGCAAGTCAGTATTGTCAAGGAAGTCTGCTAGCCTCTCATTTCTACAACAGAGACTCTAGCTACAGGAAGGCTCAGTCTCGGATGTTGTGGATGAATTGGGCAGACTAGTAACACAAAAGAACATTCACAAAGAGTATGGTAGCATCCCTCCCAGGGAAACCCAGTTACTCAAACTGGGACCCAAGTTAAAGTGGACCCGTAGTGATTGAAGGTGAACAGTCTGAGATATTGTCTCAGTGTGGTTTAGCATATCATATCTCCAGGTCAGGCTATTTCCCAAGCAGGTCAGTTAGGGTTTAATTTCTAGGGAAGAGTCCCATGGGCGCTAGTAGAGACCACCAGGGCAGAGATAAAGGAAAGAATATTTTACAACAAAATAAACCCATTGATGCAGAGATGTTTCTATTATTTCAGTCAGCAGGTAAGATTACAGAAGGTTACCTTTCATTAAAAACCAAGTGATGTTTCTTGCCTTAATTTAAGACATGCTAATACCTTTATCTGAAATCAAATGCTGTATATAATCATACACTTATCCTTGTATAAACATTTAACTCAGATTTTATGTAACATTAGCATACTTCACCCAGGTAATGTTTCACACAAAGTTATTTTCTAATATGGCTTTTTGAATAACAGGTGCCTACTTGAGCTCAAGAATGCCAATTTTAGTATGCTCCCCAGATTTCTAACTTTACTTATCACAAGATATTGCATATTTATGGTAGAGATGTAAAAAAATAAAAACCTGTCAAATCTGCAATAAGGGTATATATAACTATAGGAAAAAATATGAACTTTCTTGTCTTACTCACATCTTATCAAATTAATGCTTGGCTTGTACCATAAAGAATGTCCTCCCCAACAATAACTGGAATATTATCAATATGGATATACTTTGTTTCTATATCCTCTGTGAGTTGTCACTTATTGATGTTACCAGCAGAACCAGTAGATTCTGAAAGTGGATTCTTTTTCATACAACCTTATCCCAGTAAATGCATCATTATCTACAGAGTTGCTTATGCCAAAAATGGTGGAGCCATTCTTGATAACTTTTCCTCTGTTATACTTGACATTCAATAAATCATTCAGTAAATCACCCAGTCATGTCAAATCTACCTCCCAAAATACATATTGCCTCTCTTCACTTTTCTGCATTCCCTTAGTCTCCATTCTATTCCAAGGTCTCTTTGCTACTCATGCCTGAGGTTCTGTTGACTACAATAAGAAATGTGAATGGTACTCTGCAGAGTAAATTGCTCAATAAATATTCATGGAAGGAAGGATGTTCAAAAAGTATTACTTGGTAATTTATCTCTCTCTGTGCTCCTTTTTATTTACAAATAAAAATTATTATTGCCAATAAACAAATTCTATGCATTGTTCAAGGTACAGGGTCTTCCTTCCAACCCTTTCTTACTTATTCCATTTTTCCCCCTCTCCATTTCTTAGTCTCTTGATCTCTCTTGAAGTATTTATATTTATTGGTTAATTATTTTTCACCAGTGCTTTGATGGACCATCCCAACATGTTTCATTTTCTCCTTTAATCCATACCACAATCCTTTGAGGTGCAGACTGTGATTAGCTCATATTGCAGAGGAGAAAACTTGGGCTCAGAGAGCTTACATAAGTCATTCACTCATATGGAAAAGCATTGATATAGGGGTGATCTGTGTGACACCAGAGATGTGGGGATCAATTTGTTATCTATGGCAAAATTCTGGGCAATGGTAAATTAAGAAGTGAATTAGGACAGTGGCACAAGGAATATAAATACAGGATGGATAGGGGATACAATGATAATAGGGTCTTTAATAGTGCTAACAGGAACTCTTTCGTAAAGTCTATAGGCTCTCACGAGTACGGAAAGCATATTTCATTCTTCAAGTAACTTCACAGGAGATTGAACAAGCTGTCAGAAACAGAACAGAAAAAAATGAGACTTGAGTCCAAAATATTTTCAATTAAGTTTCAAGATTCTTAGATTCCTGTGTATTTTAGCCAAGACATTCTTATTTGCTGCAAGGACCTTCTTTCAAATAGTGCCCTTCAATTCCCTTCTAAGGGAATGCTCTGTGATAAAACCACAGTTTAAAAAAAGATTCTACAGAACACTGCAGTAACTAAATGTGTTTGCAGAGGAGACTGTCTTCTCGTGCAGTTCTAGAGAGGGTAAGGCAGAATGTCAGTGTTACTGAAATACATGGAATTAAAAGTAGAATCTTATGAAATGTGACTTCTGAGAAGAATTTGAGGTACTGGGCCTTATCTGTTTTTTCCTAATTTCTTATGACTCCATGCATCGAAAATGAAGGGAAGATGAAAGAATGAGCTAATGAAGCCCATCAAAAAGATAATTCCTCATTACTTTTTGGACAGGGTTATCTTAGACAGGAAATAATATACCAGGAGATTCTTTTAAATCAATGAACCTAACTGCTCTTGACCATGCTTATTTGTAAACCAATTCATTTTTATGGTAATCAAAGAAGGAATAAAGGGATTTAGAGATGCTAAATTTGGGGGGTGTTTTTTCCCTAAATCTGAAAAAAAAAAATAGAAATTAATCCTTGATTCTAGATAGAATGCAGCAACAATGAAAAGAATTAATTTCTCCTTTCCATTTAATGAAAGAACCAGCTGTCAACTTATAGCTGCCAGAATTGATTTTCAAAAGTCAAAGGTTAAGTACTTTTAATAAAAATCATTACCAGGCTTTCCCATGAAGATGGAATCATGTTGCAAGAATGTTCCCTGAACAGTGACAGCTTTCGGTGACTTGGCAAGGGAATGGCACCGAAGACTGGGCCCTGAGCACTAGTGGAACAGCGCCATATGGAAAATAAATCACAGTATACCATAAAATAAGAAAAAAGTTGCTAAACGTTTTCATTTATCTTTCCAAAAAAATATAATTTGGGACATCCAGCCATATCATTTGTGGAAGAAGGACCAACACTGGAAGAAGTTGACCACCAGAATTTTTGATGTTGCTTTAAAATCAATGAGAAATCATAGAAGGGCTCATAAACTTAGTATCTAACCACATATGAGGGTGAATAAAAATGAAATATTACTTCCAAAATGAATAATAACCATTAAGGAGGTTCACCTCCTGGCATGTAGAAGTATATAACTGATTTTATTAATTAATTCTATTAATTAATTGGTACTATATTAAGGCATTGGTTAGGTGAGAATAATTGATGCAATCACTAGAAATCCTCAACTATGATAAAGAAAAATTATTACCTGTCAAAAACTAAATATTTCTCATGCAATCATTAGTATGATTAAGTTCCCCAGGCTTATCAAGTGACTTACAATCATTTGATAGATATACTAAGCACAATTATTCTTCCTTTTAAATGACATTTAGGTCATTCATAAAACTTACAAGTGATAGGTCACTCAGCAAAGTCGTAACAAAATATGAAAAATCATGAAGTTCTACTTATGGGTGTAAAATTTAATATCTATATGCATTTATATGTTCTATATTCAGCTTTGACATTAAAAACAAACTTGCAATCCTTAGAAAATGTCCCTTTTAGATTTGCCAGTGGCTAGTTATGGGAAAACCTGTTGAATATACTCAAAGCTATTTAAATATGTGTCTATTCTTTTCAAGAGTATTTGGTAGGAGAGTATAGGTGAGTGAACTTACCTAAAGACAAGTAGACAAGTAGAGGCTCTATAATTACTTATTTTAGTATGAAATCATAAAAAGGACATTATACTCAACAGTTGGATAATCTTCCATTGATAGTACAAGGTGACCTCTGGCCATTGTTTAACTCTGTGCCTCATATTTCCTACATGCTAAAATTGTGTGGAGGTGATGGTAACTTTGATGACTAACATGAAGCATTAAAAAATAGAATTGAGTACTGGAATATAAATATAAGGTATAGCTATTTGTTAAAAGTAGTTTTCTTTATAAATATCTAAAACACTGAAACACAACAAACACATCCATACCTGTACATGTATGTATGTGTATATGTAGAGAAGAATAAAGAGGTGGGTGAGTGTGTTTGTATTTTGACTATAAATTTTGGGAGAGACAGACAACATAGAGTTACTAACTCAGTCTTAGCCAAAGGCTTTAAGTGAGTACGTTGATCTAACCATATGTCTCTTTAGCATGGACTTAAGACTTTCAATTTTTAAAAAATTTTCTACCTTTCTATTACATTATCCTATATGTCTTATTTACTTTTCAATTAAGAGACTACTTAAGGATGCCTATATTTTCATGATCTTGAACTTGTTTTTGATAATTCCTCTGCCTTAAATACCTTTTACATCTCCCCTTTGAAGTCCTACTTACATTTGAAAGATAATCTTCTTGTAAAGTCTTTCTTGATCTCATGAGACATAGTTAATCTCTCCATCTAGAACCACTGTTTATTCTGAAACTATTTTAGCATTTGGCACCTTTTGTTTTTGTTATTAGTGTATGTCTATTTCCTCAGCCAGAATAGATATGTCATGGATTATTCAGTGTTTCCATCGTCCCAAAGAGAGTGCTTAAAAGAGCTGCAGATGTGTAATTCATATATGTTGAATGAATAATCACTAAAGGAAATCAACTCTCCACCTCTTGAACTTCCATAAGAGGCAATATTAAGTAGTAAAAAATGCCAACTTCACACTCATATTATCTCAGTTCAAATCCTGCCACTATCACTTGCCGAACGTCTAGTTTTAAGCAGTGTAACCATTCTTTATTCAAGTTTGCATGATGATTCAAAAGGCAAGACAACAGAACTTTACTTATAGGGTCATTGGGAAGATGAGAAGCGTTACTCAGTTTTGGAGGGTACTACTCTGCCTCTACTACATGGCCGCAGGATTAAAATGAGGTCAAAGTGACCGTGGCTCAGAAATCCATTCCTTGACTTTCTATCTGGCTTTGTTCCAACAGTCAGTCATTAATTTCTACTAAAAAATATTTCTCAAAAGAAAAATTTTGCATATTTTTAATTAATGTAAATTTCATAAAAATATTATTTACCTGTTATATTTAAAAGTTAAATTGTATCAACATGCTTATAATAAATACCAATAGACTTGGCATACTCTGGTGGCTTAGCAGTTAAGTCTGCTGCCTCTAGCTGGCATGATCCACACACATCCCAAGGACTTGGATTTGTGACCCTGGGCTGGGAGAGGGGAGGATAATCAAGATGGACAGCTAAATAAACTAAAGAAAATGTTTCTTCCTCCTCTCTTTTACCTGCCTACTTGTTTGCCTTCATCCCTACCTGTACCTCTCCTTTAAAAATTTAATAATCAATAGACTCTTCTCTATTCCTTCCCAAATTCTGTTTCCACTCACTGGTTTCCCATGTTCAACACTCTTAGATATTATTTCTTTTCCTACATTTTCTTTGTTTCTCAACAATGTGGTAATAAAGGTCTCCCATAATTCACTAGTTTTAATTCACCATTTTTATATAGCATCTATAAATTTGCTTTTAGGCCAGGATTTGCACTCTTATACACTTCTGTTCTCATTACCCTTCCTTTTCTCTTCCTCCTATTCTTCCTTGTGCTCAATTTCCTCCTCCTCCTCCTCCTTTTCTTTGTTGAAGTATAATTACAACAAAATAAAATTACACAGATCTTAAGTGGTCAGTTCCATGAGTATATTCATTTGACGTAACAGAATGGGTGCTGAAAAATTAGATATTTATTTGATCACAGTTCTGAAAGCTAGATCCAAGATGAGGATATCAACAGAGTTGTTCCTTCTGAAACCTCTTTCTCCTTGACTTATGGAAGGACATCTCCCATCTGTGTCTTCACATGGTCGTCCTCTGTATATATTTCCTAATCTCCTATTCTTGTATAAGGGAGAAAACTAATGACCCCACTAACCTTGTTTTCCTCTCTAAAAGGCTCTATCTTCAAATACAGTCATATTCTGAGATACTGAAAGTTAGGACTTCAATGTATGAGTGAGGGGTGTACACAATTCAGCCCATAACAATGCGTTTTGACAACAATATCTACCCATGTAATAAACGTGAAGTAAAGATGCAGCATATTTTCATTACAAGAAGTTCTGTTCTATCCATGTCCAATCAGTTCCCCAGTGCAACTGCCATAGGCAACCTCTATCTGATTTATATTATTATAAATTAATTAGTTTTTCCTATTATTGAACTTCATATAAATGGAATTAAACTATGTACTCTTTTGAATCTGGTGTCTGTCATATTGAATCTCACTGTCTTCCTGACAGCTCCATCTTTGCCCTTCTGTTTTGGATTGTGTTTTTTAATATCAGATCTCTCTTTCTCAGTTTGTACTCTTATTTTCCTTTAACATGCTCTCCGTTAGCCTCAGATGGAAAATTTTGAAACTGTGAATATTTGAAATATTTATACTTTGTTTAAGAAGCATATATTCTTATATTTGAACGCTAGGTTTAAAATCATATAATTTAGAATTTAAGTAGTGTTCCATTGTTTTCTAACTTTAAATGTTGATAAATCACATTATTCTCCTATTATTTTTTCAATGACTTGGTGTTTTCTCCTTTCTAGAAGTTTTTTAATCCTCCTCTCATAAGACTCTAAATTTCACATGTGTTTTGATGTGATTCCATCTCTTTTTTTAATGTTAGCCCATAAATTCCTTTAAGATTTTTGTTTTGTTTTGTTTGGGGGTGGATTACTTATGCTAAGTTCTGCCTTCTATTTATCCTGCCTTTTTTTGCTCTCTCACCTTATTAACTTGGTGTTAGGAATTACATACTTACCTTCTAATTTCTTATCTTTTCTCTCCTATTTCTTATGATTGTCTTTTTCACGTTGAGTCTTGGGAGAATCAGTTACCTTTCAACTTAAAATCTATTGAATATTCAGTTTGTGCAAGAAAATAACACATCTCATAACTTTAAAAATACTTTCATTTTTTTTTAAATCCTGTTCATGGATGTAACATTTCTCTTAGATCATCGGGCATTAATGAAAACTTCTTGGATCTTCTCTAAGCATTTACGTTGTTTGTCGGGCTCAACTCCTATGATCAGGGCTGGAGGAAGGGACTGCAAAGGATTGAGAAAATGAAGGACAGAACAAGACAGACCAAAATAGAAGAAAGCGGGGTCAGCGGGTAAAACTATCAGGAGAAGTTGCCCCAAATAGCTACCTGGAGTCACTGACTCATCGCGTATTTATTGTCTTTACAAATGGGAGTCATTTACAGAAAAAATGCAAGAAATAAATAGCCCTTCTAACAATGTTTATAGAGTGATTTTACATTTAAAAGGTTTAAGATAACTATCTAGCTTCTAGGCTTCTTCCTGAGCCTCAGCAGAGAACAAAAACCTCCTGCCAAGGTTTTCCTCGGGGCGGGTCATTGGTTTTCCAATGCTTAGGTAATTGTGTCTATCTGCTTTTGGCTTTACATATCTAAACTAAGTTTCCTCTTTATTGATCCCAACAGTTGTTTCCTTCATGTGCCATTATTCTCTTATGTGTTTCTCCTGTCTTTTATGATAAAGACTTTTTTTTCTTTTCCGATGTTTAGCAGTCTTAAATTTTCAGTTCACATGAAAATGAAGTACTCAAAAGCTGATTGTAAAATGCAAATTCTAGTGCCTGAATTGGAGTTATCAAGTTTGGCCTCACTGTTGGGGGATTAATCTGAGACCCAGTCCTTCTCTCAAGGACCAAGCTATGATTTTTCTTTAGAGAATGATCCATCTGTTATTCTGTCTGGGAGTTAGTTGCATTGTTCTAGATATCAGGTGAAGGAAGAATTCCGTGTCTTCCTATTTTTGACTTAATAACCTTTGCCCTTATCTCACTTCCATGACTGATATCTGCGTCATCAATATTCCTAGAGAATAAACCTCCCAATCATTTCAATTTAGGGAGGGTTGGTAGACAATTTTTACTGAATGTGGAGAGAACCTTTAATTCATTCACTTTTTCTGCATCAAACCTCAGTCTTCCTTCCAATACAGTAAGAAAGCAATCATTTCCAGTCTTCCCTGAATTTTATCACATAAATAACCTTGTTTTCCATTGATATCTCTGAAGGTTGTATCTGGAGTTCATCCTTCCCCCTTTGGTCCATCACCACACTTCCCTCCAATTTGCACTTCCTAATAATTTTGTTAACATCACTCATCCACTGGAACTATTCTTGATTTCCTTATGAGTTTAAACCTTTACAAATAATTTACTGTCAACTTGGTGGCATTTGCAAAGGAGAGGCATAAGCCAGGTAATCAAATGAATTGTGTATTTTTGTCAAAAACGAATTAACAAGACTGTCAGATTGTTAAGTGGATTCATTTGTTTCTGAGCAGTGAGTCCTAACACCTCAGGCCTCTCTCTGTTTTATTCACACTTAAGTTTGAGTCATTTCTTTGACTCTTTCCTGTTGTCCATCCTTTTCATTGTATTAACGTGTATCTATTTTGCAGAGTATCAAAGTCAGCTGGCTGCCTCCTCCATCAGGAACACAAAATGGATTTATTACCGGCTACAAAATTCGACACAGAAAGACAACCCGCAGGGGAGAGATGGAAACCCTGGAACCAAACAACCTGTGGTATCTGTTCACAGGTCAGTGTTCACTGGGGTCATCTTGCAAGTTTCCCATGAATGAAATGCTTAAGGAATAAGAGGTACTCTCACTTCAAGGGGACTTTCAATTTTGTCCTGGCAGGTGACATTTATTTGTGTGAACAGAAAATCCTTTTGATCTTGATATTCTCAGTGATTATTTTCACCCCATGTTTTGCTTCTGGCTCATCATCATCTTTGTATCCATCTTTGTATCATAGGACTTGTAACCATATTAGTTTCTTACATTGCTGATTCAGTGATAGCTCCTGTGGGTAAATAGCTTCTAACTTATTAAATAACTTCCAGAGGTAAGAATGGGGTTGAACAGTAAGTAGAGTGATGATTTGGAAAATAAAAGCAGAGCGTGTTCTACTTATTATAAATATAACAATAAATTCACTTTTGTAGCGATATTCATGGAACTCATAGATGATCAAACTTCTCTGAAAATCTGACCCAATTTCTAAGCAGTATTTGGAGAATATATTTTTTCAATTTAATTAAATGAATAACTGTATGGTTCTCTTAACTTTCAGTGTAATGTATTTGGGTGTGCAAGACCATGATAGCAAAAGTGAAGTTACAAGGAAAATAAGCCCAATATGAGAAATCAAATAATGGTGATTCATTGAGCTGAGCACAAGTTTAGAACAAAGAAGTTGTTGGGACCTTGGAGTATCTGTTGAGCAGCCACATGAGTGACTTTGACTATGTCTCACTGTGGATGACTGGATAGGAAGTGTGAGCTGTCTCTCTTGTCTATCTCTGACCCGAGTTTACCAAGTTGTCCACTGTTCTGAACCCACAGAAAGCTTTCTCATGAGTGGACAAACAAGGGATTCCTTCTTTAGAGTCAGCACTGTATATGATGGTTGGTTGGGTTTGGCCTTGGGTAGCAGCAAAATTTCTAGCCCTAAGAAAATCATGAACTCTTGCCAGGAGCTTGGGAAGGAAAGTGGGTCATCAGTCATGGGTGAAATTGTACAAATTGAGAATATTGCCCATAAACTGGGCCAGCACCATATGCAAACTGAAACTCATAACTTACAGCTAATTGGTAGACTCTTGCTGCACATGAAAAACAAATATGGTAACTCCTTGTTTATTCCTTCCTCTAGATCAAGTATTCAGTAAAATTCCATTTGAATTCATGACCCTCGTTTTAAGCTGCCTGCTCAACCTAAGTCTGAAATGTGATAGAAACCCATTTTCTTCCCTCAAGTTTTTTTTTTTTTTTTTTTTTGCCTTTTGATGCCTATAAAATTTAAGCATATTGGTGAAAGTACTTCCAGACTAGATTTCCCAAAATCACATTACATGTTTTACATTTGAACAGGCACTGCTAGTCAGGTATTATTGAATTTACCATACCATTTAAAAAACAGAAGAAAGCCAAGATCTTGCCTTTCTCCCTGATTAAATAATGGGGAAAATAATTGAAATTGAAGAGAGGCATATGTGCTTATTGGGAAATTAAGTACAAATTGTAATTTACTTTGAAAGACATAACAAACAGTGAAAATGTTGCTGAAAATTTTAATGTAAATACTAAGATTTAATACAGACTAAGTAAAAAGAGTCTAAGTATAATTTGATCCAAACTTTGTATTTTGAAATGCATAAGTATTTACACCCCTGGAACATTTTTTAATCATTCATTTTCCTTCTTAAAATAACAAGATTAAAAATATTAAGTAAGTGTCTTTTTATAAATAATGATTAAAGGATGAACACTCCAATAGAAAAAGAATGGATTGGATTCAATTTAACCAAACTATAAATGGCCAATAAACATGATTAAATGTTCTGTCTCATTAGTAGAGAAATGCATATTAAAACAAAAGTGAGTTAGAATTTTCCTTGGATTGAAGTAATAAAGATAAAAATGAATGATGATACCCTCTTCTGGAAAGTGTATGAGAGAAATACAAACTCTCATATACTGCTTGTGGGACAGAAACCTTCTTGAAGCTTTCTGGAAAGCAATATGGACATATGGTTTGTATACAGATGTATATATGTTTTGTGTATTTGTGTGTGAATATGTATATATATATATATATATATATATATATATACGAATACATATTCTTAAATCCACGATCCAGTTTTCCAACTTCTAGGAGTTTCTAATCATGTACCATATTTTTTGCAGATTTTAGCCATAAACATATTTATTGTACTACCACTTCAATAACAAGTAATAAAAATAGACCTTTAAGGATCCAACTATAGGTAGTTACTTAAAAAATTCAGACACAAGCATGGAATATTGTTCACTTATGAAAATGTCATAATACAAACATGCAAATTAGATGCTTAATATTTTTAAATATTAAATTACTAACCCAGTGTTTTTAGTTTTACTGCAAAAGTTCCTATTTATGAACAAAAAGTTATTAGCTTAAAAGGAGATATTTAGAATAATATAGCTACCAAAATATGAATAGTGATTGTTGCTTACTTTTACCATAAAATACATTTTAATTACATGGGTAAGTTAAAAACAAGCAAAATTTCAAGTCTCTAATATCATATTATGATTTTTAGTTACCAACATGGAAAATTTTCTACCAAATGCTAACTCTATATCTACTGAACAACTAAGAAGGGAATGGTTTGAAAAATAATTGAAGAATAGTAGCCATATGGCCAAAAGAACTTGCTGGTGTGAATTATTCAGTATTTATGTTTTGTTTTTTTTTCCTTAATTTGATTTGGTTATTTGTGGTGGTGTTGTTTTGGGTATTTTTTGTTTGTTTGTTTGTTTGTTTTTGCAAATGTAATTTAACACATTAGTCTAGTTTTCAAACCAAGTACAAACTTTTGGGATTGTCTTTCCACAGAAGGCAAGATTTTTTTTTTTTAATAATTATGTATAGCAGCAAGCAATTTCTCCTCTCACTGTCAAAGATCCTATGTTAATCCCAGGGTTTCCATAATACATCAACACAAACTTGGTGTCTTAAAGCAATGGAAATGTTTTCATTCAGTTCAGGAGAAATCAGAAGTCTGAAGTCAGGTGTCAGCATGGTTGCTTCCTTCTCGAGGCTCTAAGAGTGTTTACCTCGTCTGTCTCCTAACTTCTGGTGATTGTTGCTAATCCGTGCACTCTTGTACTATAGATGCATCCCAACATTCTTTGCCTCACTGCCTCTGTTTCTCCTTGTCCTTTTCTAAGACCAGTCATTGTAATAGACCTGCTTTAAATGCAGGAGAATTTCATCTCAGGATGATGTACTAATATGTCTGCATAGACCCTAGTTCTAAAGAAGGTCATGATCTGATATTTCCAGTATACCTGCATTGGAGAGGGAGGGCAGTGACTATCCAACTCACTATAGACACCTCTTATTGTTTTTCCTCTCAAAGACAATCATTTTGAATTGTATCATCTAATAATTCTTATTCAAATATAAATAATTCAAGGCTATATTTTTATTCATCTCAAATATGTGTGAGAATTAGAGCTTCCAATCAGCATGGGATAACCCCTCACCACTCTGGTTTAATATTATTCCATCCAAAAGCAAAGAAATGGGATGAATTAATTTGCTTGTTATTGAGATACCTCACATTTAAATGCTCATTTCCATCTTTACAGATTTGTAGGACTCAAAATTTGAAGCTTTCATTCACATGGTTCCGTCTTAATTCCAGTAGTTATAAGAGTTACAAAATGCATTTTGGAAGCAAAAATTATCTGAGCAGTTATATTTCTAACTCTAACTTATATGTATATTGCAAAAAGTCACGCAGAATCCAATTTAAATTTGAAGTGAAAAAGTTAATCCCGACAAAAAATAGCTTCATACTTCTAAAACATTAAAAACAAATTTTGCAAAACCCCCGCCTTCCTTTCCCTTGCTCTCTGTGCTGGCTTCAGTCATGCCTGTTGCATATCTAAATATTGTGGAAATATCCTCATTTACAAAGCATAGAGGAGTCATGAGTTAACTATACACTGGGAGGCTGGTTGCGGTTTTGACTCATCCTCAGGACATATTTAGTACTTTAGACACTTTGTGTAAGTCAAAGTAACTGATTTTCTATACAAATCTCCAGCACTTCCAAATATACAGAATTTGACCCCATGTTTTCAATACCTGTAAGATACATGACTATAATTTACTTTGCTGTTAGAAAATTGAAAATGGCAGAATACATTATCTGGATGATATAAATATTCAGGTGTATATACTCAAACATTTTTTTTAATCCTCTGTTAGACAGGTGTTTTTTGTTGGATGTTTTTCACTAGGATAATGAGACACCTGCAATAACAAAGTAATTTAGCGTTATAACAAGGATTTTAAATCACTGCTATCAGTTTTATTATAGGAACCCATGTTGACTAAATTTTAAAGTGCTGTTTATAATTTTTTGAATGCTCTTCAGAGAAGATTTTTGGAATTGAATTTAAGAGTTTCCTTTTGTTTCATGGCCAATATAGAATAAACATAATGCAAAACATGCACTGATATTTTATGGACTGAAAAATTGAAACAATGGCATAACAATTTTATAACAAAGTTAACATTATGGGAATAAAGGGAAATTATATTATTTGAATATGTACCGTTTCTTACAGTAAGTCAAAAAAAGTAGAAATAGAACAGAAGAATTACAAAGCTCGAAGACGTTTAGTATATTGGGTACAAAAACAAGAAGAGCAGTCTGCTTTCAAGAATAGATTTTTCACAGGTAAGAAAGGAATTGCTGCCTACACTATACTTCCTTTAGAATAAAGTTATACTCAGCAGTTAGGACACACACACACACACACACACACACACACACACAATTAACCTCCTGGGTTATAAGTCAGGTAAGTAAAAAATAGTGCTGTTTTATCTTTATTGTATTAATGCAGTAATAAATTTATAATCTCATAATACAATTTAGAAAATTGCTTCTAATTAAAAGGAAAATTTATGGATAGGTCTAATAAATGAGTTTTTATTTTTATAAGCACTTTGTCATTTGATTCAAAAGAGCAGCATAGGTTGGAAAAGCAGGTATTATTACCTAATTATTTATCTGGAAATTTAGAATGAAAGAGTTATCATTTAATCTCAAATTTGCCTAGCCAAGTACTGCTAGCAGCAGACAAGCAGGAACATCTGCAACCTAGAATTCTGAAGGTAATGTCCAGATTGCTCCTCTGAAAATACCATATTTCTGGTTCTGCTTATCACTGCACTCTATACCAATCTAAATATAGAAGGTCACAGGTTTAATTCTGTTGAGAAAGGTTTGGTACACAAGGCACTGAATTTAGAATCATGAGACTTGGGTAAAGATATTTTGAAAGGAGATTTCAGTCTATGTTTTAGGTAAAATAGGGCTCATCTGTAGATAATAGTATCTTAAAGCAGAGCTTGTAATTCAGTGTAATTTAAAGGACTTCGCTTTTTTTTTCCTGTTCTTTTTTAAATGAAATGTGCAGGCAGAAATGAAGTTGAGCAGAGGCAAGCAGGCAGGAAGAGAGAGGAGGAAGAAGCACTTCCTTTATTTTTATTTAGTTGTTCACATTGGTTGTTCCCCTTGGCCTGTAGGCCTTAAACCTGGGACCTTGGGAGGCATGTGGGACCAGTCCCAGGGTGTTAGACCACCAGGGTGCACCCATGAAGTACTTTTCTAACAGCAAAACTCTTGATGTGGGTTACCTTTTTTTAGTGCATTTGTTATTCCAAAGTATTCCTGTTTTATTTTCAGGATCACTTTCTTGAACTAAATGTCTAAATAACATTAGGTAGGCCATTCATTAAAATTAGACAGTAATGAAAACCTTTTAATATTGAGATTTTTGAATGCTTTCTGTACTTAATCTGGAATGGTTGAGGATAGTGAGATTCCACGGCTGTAGTCTAGAATAAAATGAAAAATTAAAAATGTGTAAGTTGAAATATAATGTCTGTAGAAAATTTGGCAGGATTTTCAGAGTGACCTGAGCTGTGAATCTATGTACTTGTCAAGTTCATCCCAGATGTCGTAGAGAAGGCGATTGAACATACTCAGTATGTAGGAAAGGCTATTCTCACTGGTAACCTGGGTTGACCACGTGAGACCACATTGAAGAAACACTTCATAGGTGATTTCTAAACTGCCTTCTCATTCTAACTTCAAATTATTAGCAGAATTTTGTTTTACTCAAAGTTGAATTAAAGGAACTGATATATCCTGAGCTCAAAATGTTTAAGTCAAAATTTGGCAAAGTTATGAAGAGAAATTTGCATGTCTACTTTATAGTCAGATATTTTAATTAACTTCTATTAAAACTGATAGTTTTAATAAAAAAATAATCTTGATTTATAGCCAAAGGAATGGAACAGGATATAGGGCATTTTAAAAGATTTCCATTTATTTGTCAAAACATTGCATATAAGATGGTGCATGTATCAAGATTCAGTTACTAAAGAGAATTTATTGCAAGGGATTGGCTTAATTGACTGTGATGGCAGGTTAGCCATTCCATATTCAGTAGGGCAGGCAAGCAGGAAAGGCAGACTGGCATGCTGAAGCTGAAGCTGCTGTCTATAGGTGAAACCTTTGCTCTGCTCTTAAGGCCCTTCACTGGATGTAGTCTGGTTCAGAACCCACATTGGTTTGGATAATACCTCTCCTTAAAATCAGGTGAATGTGGACTTCCGTCACATCTCCACACTATCTTCATAGCAATACCTAAATTAGTTCTTGACTGAACCACTGGAGAATGTACCCTACCAGTTTGACACATACACTAACCATTGCAGAGCATTTTTCATGTCAGTTGCTAGAAATATTATCAACATGATCATTCATTTCAAAGAAAAATGAAATTAAATATCTACATTCTGTGAAAGAGTATTCTTGATGGGCTAAAATTATTTCAGTTAAGACCAGTATAAGTCAAGCCATGAGCTACCATGATTAGGTAAATATCTCATCCCAGGTTTCTCTACCTATTTTTTTTTTAATTTCCCAGAAGAGCTCTATAATCTCACTCTGTAATCAAAAGGTCTCTGAAGGGGTAACTTTCATGCTAATGAAAGGACAAATCAAAGTGACTGTGGGCCTACATGAGGCATAACAATGATCTTTCAAATGTATCCTTACTGATGATGTTGGCAATTATTTTTAAAGCTAATTTTACTTGCCCATAGCACTGTAGTGGTTTTGGTGTTCCTTTGTGTCAGGCACTGTATTGGGCTCTATTATTTTATAATTAAAGTACTAATAATAAAAACAACAGCACCATCATCCTCTTCTCATTTTATAACTTCATGGGGCTTCCAGTCTATTTTATAAAATGAGGTAATTCTTAAAGAGACAGCATTTTTTCCCCCTGCAGTTAGATAGTTTTGTGTGGGTGAGTTTATTATCTTCTCTAAGAGTACCATTTATTGAAAGTCATTACCCTTTACATTAACAAATTCTTTCTAACCATCACTTAAAACACCATTTCCTTTTAAAAGTAAATCAGAATTCCTTTTAGTATTAACATTTACTCTTCCTGTGAAGAAATCTGCAAATATATAACTTTATACATAATATAAGCATAATTTATACAACAGTTTATTTTCTTAATGACTTTCCTTGACACCACATGTTTGTGCCAATTCAAATTAATGGGAAAAAAACAAAGATTTTCTTTTCATCTCTGTTAGGATCATTCAGCATCTTGAGGGTTAAAGGACTTGTCCATTTTAGCTGAGTCCTTGATGTCTAAAAAACATTGTATGGTCTTTTGTCAGGGACAGGGTCTTTTTTATAGTATTAATGAGCTACTTTCAGATTATGCTAAAAGGAAATCATTTTACATCAAAATTTGCACATATCTCATTAATGACCCATAGGTCCTCTCAAGCCTACCTGTAATCTTTGAACTTTCTAAGCCCTGTGGTCATAACTGTGTACAATAGTAAATGTCACAATATCATACTTTCTTCATATCCTAGTATTGAAGCAATGAAAAATGAAAGATGCCTTTTGATGGTTTCAAGAGACAAAAACTTTAGAATTTTCTGCTGAAGTGCAGTGACTTTGGGTTCTTCTTTCTTGGTCAAAAGAAAACATAATCATTGACCTTGAATGAATGATGGAGCCATAAATTTTTAGATTGACTATTCTTGATTTATAGGCAGGCCTCTTCTGTGCTGTGAGGAAAAATGATCCTTGCTATTTTTGATTATTTCTTCATCGTTCATATTTTATATTCTGCATCTGCCCTGAGGCTGTTTTCAGGGATACATTTTTATAAACTGAAAAGAAAAAAAAAGTCTATATGAAAAATAACTTGATTTCTTGCTGTAATATTCTTGCCCTTTTAGCCAAAATAGCAATAATTACCGCAATAATCAAACATCATAATGCAGGCCTACTAATGTTAAAATTTTACAAAAACTTTTGAAACCCAACTACTTGCTATTCAGTACATTTTTTTCACTATGGGAATTTCTTTTCCTAGGACTGGAGAAAGGAAGTCAGTACAGTTTTCAAGTGTCAGCCATGACAGTCAATGGTACTGGACCCCCTTCCAACTGGTACACAGCAGAGACCCCAGAGAATGATCTCGATGGTAAGACCTCTCCTCGGTCATTAGCACTCTGATTTCTGTCTTCTTTGTTACTTCAATTTCAAAGTGTCTATTAAAAATGTTTACGAACACCAATATTGGGATGTTTATTCCTTCTATATCTTTAGATGCTAATTAAAACAAAACAAAACAAAAACCTCTTAAGTAATAGTCTTCAACAGTGCCAGCAAAATAACTAATTATGCATTTCAGCCATGCTCAGAATGTTACATTTTTCCAAGATAACTGTAAATGAACCTTTTTCTATTTATTGCATTTTGAAGAATTGACTTTAAACATTTTCTTCATAGGAATTGCTGCAATTTCTGATAAAATCATGAAATATAATTAGCTTCTCTTTCCCTTTTCCGATTCTTATGCAAAACATCAATATACATTGTTGGATCACTTACAATGTAATGGCTTTCATTTGATCACTTTTTAAGTATATATTAAGCACATATTTATTTAAATAATAATTGCCTTTTGACATCTGTGGGTAAGATATTGAGATTTATATAGAACTCATAATGAATAAAGTAAATGAAAGCAAAATCTTCAAAATCAGCAAATGAGAATAGTTCTTGAAATATAAAATACCATGAATAATTTAAAAATATAATTCAGAAATAGGTAATAAAACTAACAGGAGGAAAGTTTAAAGTAATAACACAATTATGTCATATAGAATTAGAGTTACAATGAAAGACAGAAATTCATGAAAATAAGAGATACTTTAAAAAATGTTAAGGCATATAAACTCAAAACTAGGTGATCAAAACCAGGGCCAAGAAAAAGTAGATAAAAGAAAAAAGCACATGTGAATTGAAAATGAGATGGCACAGAGGTCTGTCTAAATAACTGACAAATCCCCTTATCCTTTAAGTGATAGACTTGAAAGTATTCAAATACTGAAGGTGCAAATTCTATATTCTTCCCTCTTCCCCTTCTTTTATTCTCTCCCTCCCTTTTCTCCTCATTTTTGTTCTTAACTCAGTTCTTCCATCACCCTCTCTTGTCTGTCCCTCCTCCTTCTTCCTTAAATTCTTCCACGTTTTCCTCCTCCTTGATCTTCCCTTACTCTCTTTCTAATTCATTATTCTTGGTTTTAACATAGTCAGAGTCAATTTTATGAAATAATCATGAAAACAGTGAAACAATAACAAGTGCTATTTTCACAGTACTAATAATCCTGCCACACGACAGCACATTGGTTCAAAGAATATTGATAGAAAACTCACTAGGCGTTAGGTATTTAACTCTTATGATATGATAATAAATAAGAAATATAAGATTCTTTCCTTGTGGAACTTAAAGTGAAGACAACAAAGATAGATATTCTAGAGGAAGTCCTAGGAAATCACCATTTTAATACTTCAAGTTGGTTGAATATTGACAGTATTTGATAGCTCAACATAGATGAGATGAATAGGTAATCAGACATACAGAAAACTTGAATTTAAACTGAGACTTGAAGAATGAACAGAAATCAACTATGTGAAAGCATACATTAGAGACTGAGTATGGAGGAGTGGAGGGCATGATAAATGTTGGTTTCAAGTCAACACAGACCATATTGAATCATATCAAACTGGTTTGAGGTGAGCATTGCCATAAATCAAATCTGTATAGAATACATTGGGTTCACCATCTGTTAAATTCTTCATTCAGTGTATACTGAGCCCTTTCACATGACATACATACCCTCTCCTCCTTCCCTTCTGGGAACCACTAATTTGAATCTATAGACTAAAGGTCTATTTTAGTTCGTTTTGGTTTATTTGTTTGGCTTCTCTATACACCACATGTGAATGAATTCGTATGTTTGTCTTAATCATTCTATCCTTAGTTTTCACTTAAGCTAAGAAAATTTAACTAAGTCGCTCAAGTCACTCAGCTAGTAACTGGATCAGACACTCATGACTGACAAGGTTTTGTGAGTTAATGTCTAGTACAGGTTATCAGAACAAAGCCTCTACTTATCCTCTAAAACTGACCTTGTCACTACAAAAGACTGTAAATCAAGGCAAGAGATTCTAAGAAATGAGGTCATATCATTTACCCAAATGTAAAGGATTATATCTCTTACTGGAAGAAGTGAAAATAAATGGAGCAGAGGTGCTGAAGGTCCTATAAAATATCCACAATGAATGGGCACCCCCTGACTTATGTGCTCTTTCTCCTCACTCTGGATGACTCACAGTCTAAGTGGACCCAAAATGCAAAACCAGAGCTCCTTGAATGGCACATAGCTTCTGTTTAACCACATACTTTTCATATCCTTGCAGTCAAAATATAATCTAATTCATACATTGATTTTAATAAAGAATCTTTTGTTTCAGGCTAATGAGTCAAGTCTTAGTGAATGATACTTAAGTGGATTTGTTTAAATTTTTCCATGCTGTGGACTTAATTTTGTTCTTCTTGTGTCTGTAGCTTGTCTCCTGACTATTTCCTTATTTGAGTGTTGACATAGTTATTCTGAAAAATCAGAACCGATAGTGTGCCAGGTCAGGGATGTACAATTATGAAACATAAATTGAGGCATAAACAGACAGTGGCTACAATGACTAAAGAGACATCATGAAAGGTATTTAAGCTGGAAATTTCAGGGTAAGGGACTTGACAACTAGAGTTCCAAGGAAGGATGTATGGAGCAAAGCAGATTTAAAAAACAACACCTTTAAGTAAATTTTTCTGCCACCATTAGGTCAAAATGCACCCTCACTCATCCAAATGATGCTCTTTTGCCAGTCACTTGTCTTCACATTTTTTTCAACACATTCCAAATACTGCTTCCTTTCTCATTTTTCTACTTTGTTTGGATGACAAATGTGGAGATAATTCTTGCCCTTGGTTATAATGCACACATTCACCATCTGAAAAAAAAAATTAATAGAAGAAGATTAGTAGAGTCGATACTTCTTGAACATAATGCTGTTTTAGATTATGATTTGAGACGGCTCACATTTAAACATAATGGAAACAACCATTTTTCATGGTATTTAAATATATGAGTATGGGGAAGGTATGTTTCATTTGCTTTATAAATCAATGTTTAACTTGCTATAAAAAATAATAGGAGCAAACATATTTGTTGCTAAGATCTTCTCAAATTATTGACCGAGGCTCTCTTTTTACTGACTTACTCACCTAAAGTGATTTCAATTCCGCTTATTCAGGTTTTCTTTTAGGGTTGATTTAAATATTGAAAGTATAATGATTATAAGAATATTTGGATGAATAACTGAGAAACTGAGAAGTAGACACTAATATTTCCAAAATATATCAAAAGAACTCAGCCTGATAGCTTATTCAGTTTTCCAAATATGTATATATTTGTTAAGTTTTCTGTTCCCTTCTCTTTCTTTTCACCTTCATATATATATATATATATGTATATACACACACATATATATGTATGTATGTATGTACACATATATGTGTTTGCTGAGATTTTGTTTAAATATTCATCTCATTTTAACTTCCTCATGTAAATATTTAAATTATAAAATAAATATACATTTAAATGACTTCTTTCAGAGCTTTCATGGTGAATGTTGGAAAGCTTTGAATCCTAAGTATTCCAAAGTTACAAATTTCCATATAGAATTGCTTTGATTTCCCTTAAATTATGAATAAGGAGGAAGCAATCATTTTGAAAGCCAAGTATAAGAGGAAGCATTCTTTGCTGTAGCCAAAGACATCTGCACTGGAAACAAACTGCAGTGTTAGCCCTCTCCAGGTGCATTGAATTGCATAATTTTTCTTTGCTTTGAAGTCTCCTAGTGAATTCCAGAGTATCTACTCAGTAAGCTGGTAGCTCTGAGCCCTACAAGTTAACTCAACAGAGGTAGTGTGGTTTGTGAAGAGGGTTGAAAGAAATTCCCTCTCCTGTGATTGCTTAGTTCCTCTTGTCTTCTCTGTTGGGCTTAAGCAGTATGAAAATCAACAGTAACTTGGAAAACTACCACAATTCCTTATGGATTGCCCTTTTAATTAGGATGTTTTGTTAAAGTCATTAAAGAGCACAGTTCTTGCTACCTCACTGTTTGTTCAGGATTCCCTGAAAGCTTGTTTGCTATTACTAACAGCTGGAAATTTTAAAATATTTATTTTGTGCCTCAAAATTTCAGCCTAAAAATAACAAGATCATTAGAATTCCCTAAAGTTCTTATGTAAATGTCTTGCATAAGTATATGAGTGAATTTGTAATGAAATTCAATAAGGTCTCCTTAAGAAACTAAACTTGGGAATTTGTTTGTGCTGCTTTTTATTTTTATAGTTTTTTTTTTAATTTAAAGTAAACAGAAATGGCTAAACATCATCAATAATGATGGTAACTTAATATAATACATCTAACAACTCAGCTTCCTAAAAATGTAATAACCAAAAATGGCAACCAGGAGCAGATTTTTAATTTCCTACCCCCAGGAAATAATTAAGTCCATTAGCATGATCAGGTAATGGTAAAATGGGATTACTGCAAATTCATTTCATTTGAGACATGAACCACGAAGAAATTCTTATGTTTTGGAGCCTGTACTATATATGATATTCATGGAGAACATGGCTTTGAAAAAGAACAAATTAAAGCTTATTTTCAGAACAAGGATAACATTTAAGATGATGAGACCTACCAAAAAGCAGGAACGCTGCAACATTCAAATTGTCATATTCCTTGAAAAATAGATTCTGAAAAGTACAAAATCTCTGGGCAGAGAATGAGAAGTGAGGATAAATTTTTGACTAACTGGAAGAAATTGAAGAACAGTAACAGAAAGGAAGAAGGAAAGAAGGAAGGATGAGATGAATAAAATAAGGGAATAAGTGTAAAATATATGTATAGGAGGCTGATTAATGGCCTCCTCAGTGGCTGTGTCCTAATCCCTAGAATCTATGATACTTTGCATTGCAAAATAATTTTTTTCAGATGTGATTATGGTGTTTGCCATAGGAGATTACCCCAAGCAATGCAGATCAACCTAATGTCTCATAGTAGTCTTTTTAAGAGGATAATAGGAAGACCAGTGTAACAGAAGTTATGATAACAGAAACAGAAGTTGATATAAGTGTGTGGAGCCATGAGCTAAAGAAGGTGGGCTGTCTTCGGAAACCAGAAAAGGCAAAAAAACTCATCATTCATAGAACCTCTAGGAAAGAGTGTTGCCAGATTGACACCTTGATTTTAACTCACTGTGAGTGGGACTTTGATCTTCAGAAATGTAGCATACTAAGTTTGTGTTTTAAGTTGCTCAGTTTGTGGTAATATACACCTCTAACTATAGCAACAACAGGAAACTAATACGGTTAATGGAAGAACTTTTGGGGATGTCATGTGCATTATTATTTTGTACCAAAATAAAAGATTGTGTAAAATAGAATAAACTAGTCAATTTGTGTTTGTTTTTGTGTTGGAATTTCTTTGACCAAAAACTATGAAAACAATGAGCACGTAAGTCTGAAGTACAAAAGTACGTCACAGAAATAAAGTGGTGGTGATGGGGGATACTATTATAGAAAAGAGGGACTCAAAAATCTGCAATTACAGAGATGGACATGCAGTGAGGGTTTAATTTGAGTGAGAATCACAGATAAGCAGTATGTTCTATGCTAGTAGACTGAATAGATATAAAGAAATGTTAAAGCTCAAATTTTCTATAATTTGATGGAGCATAAACACTATGTCAATTTTTTTCTGTGATTCGATGGAAGATAAATACCATGTCAAACATTTTCTGTCATTTGATGGAAGATAAACAACATGTCAAAATTGCATGGCAGCCCAAATATTACTTTTTAGAAAACATCTAAAATATGTATTTTTAAAATCAGTGTAGATAAAAATAAATAAAACTTTACATAGCAAAGCAGAGAAAATAAAGGAAAATAGATATATTTCTAGTTGAGAGGATGCCTAAAACTGGATATAACTGCTCTCTAGCTCACTTTCTAGAAGAGAAAGATTCGGATATTGTTAAGACAAAATAAAATCACTATATGTGAGATTGAAAGTATTAAACAAATGATAATAGGGTGAAGAATTATCAGGTTAATGAACTGACAAGATTCTAAGGGAGTGATGATAATATGTACATATATGATGGGATTGAGGAATAATTTTATATTTATAACTGATATTACAAATAAGGACACAAATTAGAAATGTCAAATCTCAAAAAGATTTTCTTAGCATATATAAACAAGATATTATCCCCAAAATGCAGATCAAGGCAAATTTTATAATCTCCTTAAATCTATAATAAAGTAAACATTTGAACATGAAAAAGTTACAGTCATTGAAATGAAAATATGCTGAATGTCATAATACGGTAAACATAGGTAAAGACAAAATAATGAACTGAAAGATAGCTCTAAAACAATTACAGAAAATGTAGCATATAGGACCATACTGATAAGAAAAAGTAAAATAATTTAATGAAACATGAAATGTGGAATAAGAAAATCTCACATGCATCAATGATACTTCCAAATGAAAATAGGGAATAAAGGCAAAAGGAATTTCACCTGGCCTGTAGTTTCTGCAGAAGAGTCTGGTGACTGCCTGACAGGAATTAGCTGTTTTGTTTTTTTAATCTGGCCACCTTTAATATCTTATCTTTGTCTTGGACTCCTGATGGTTTTACTATATGTCTTGGTGTAGGTGTCTTTGTATTTAGATAACCAGGTGTTCTGCCACCTTTATTGAGGTGTATAGTTAGTTCCTTCTCTAGGTTTGGGAAATTTTTATTTAATTTTTAATAAATTCTCTGTTTTCTTGTCTTTCTCTTCACTTTCTGAGATGCCCATTCTCCTTACGTTGCCTTTTCTAGTGGAAAGCTCTCGTAGCTTATCTTTATTTTTGTTGTATCTTATCTCCCTCTATTCTTCCACCTGTATCATTTCTAGATTTTATCTTCAAGATCACTGATTCCTTTTTTCATTTGATCAGTTGTTTTCAATGCTTTAAATAGTACTCAACTATACTTAATACTTCACATCCTTAATCTCTGTTATTTTCTTGTTTGGAACTTCAATTTCTGTCTTTTGCACATTCATGTTACTTTTGAGCTCATTGATTTATCTTCCTGATTTTCTTGTATCTCTGAGTTTGCTCATGATTGCCAGTTTAAATTCTCTATCCATTAAAAAGGCATTGTTATGTCTTTGAATTTGATTTCTGGAGAAGTGTGGTTGGCTCATTGTGATGTTATAATATCTTGATTGTGGATTGCCTTTTTTTTGATCATTTCATGTCTACCCTGAATCACAAACTTAGAAATAAGGTGCATGTCTTTTACTTTTTCCACAGGTTTTTTTTTTTTTTTTTTTTTTTTGGTCATTGCTGGCCTTCATAGATACTTAGACTAATAAATGCTAGCTTATGTATATGTGTTTGGGGAGGAGAGCATCTGCTGTCATGTACTTGCTGGGTTGACTTGTTTTGTGTGTTTGGCACCATGGTTAACCCGCCTCTATGAGATTCCATATCTGATTAGTCTCAGCAGTCTATCCACTTGGGTACACTTCACAGTGCCAAGTATAACTCCAAATCAGAGTGTTCAAATTGTTGTTCTCTGTTGTTCTTTTTGATGGGGTTCCAACCAGTGTGAAACACCCCAGCTCCTCTGATTTGAGCTACACCAAAGCCAAGGATATGTGTGACCGCATCATCCCTGTTCTCCCTCTCCGGAGCCCAGGCTGGCCTGGAATCCCTGCCCTCTTCCACCTGCCTAGGCTACTTTGCTGTCGTGTATTTCTCTCCACCTACCTTCCATATCCCTATGCATGGATCTCCCTGATATCCCTTCTAATGCAATCTGTATTGGTGTATAGGTGCCTTACCACCATTCTGTGGGATTGCCTCAGTGGTTAATTGTTAGTTGTTCCTATTGAGAGTAAAGCAGGGAATGTCTTCTGTTTTCATCTTTAATCAGGATCCAGGATATTAAAGTACTTGGATCATATTAGATACATTCATTAACCACAATGTCGTTAAATGAATAGTCAATAATAATATCGAATACAGTTGTAAATGTAAACAATATTTGCACATAACTATTGGTCCAAATGAAACAATATTACATCTAGAATAAATTTTTACTGCCTGATATCTGGATGATCTCGTTTACCTGAATAAATATTTGATTTAATATTTTAGGTAAGGTTTTAAAGTGGATTTCTTAAGCAAATACTGAAATTATTTTCATTTACTTTATCTAAGTAAAATTATTGGTGAAAGTCAATGACATGCTATTAAATTTTAAGTAAAAGGTACCAGTTTGAGGATAAAGAGTGGGGTTTATACCAGTGAGCTCCAAATGTTGTTCTCTGGCAATATAGCTTGATTTTAATATGGTATTTTATGCATAGAGTATAGTTGGAATGTCATGAAAAATGATTTATTTTATACAGGTTTTTGATAGGAGCCATATTCTGGGTGGCTAATTGACAAATATACTTTCAGAATGAGTTGAGTCTGTGGTATAACAACCAATTCATCATGAAATTGAAGAATTTATCCTCTTATTCTTATTCAAGTGGAATTCATCTCACATATAAGGAATGTTGCCAGCAAAGTCAAAACTAGTTTTTGAAATCAATTTAAAATTTGATTCAGTTCTTGGGCAACTTCTTGTTCAAATTTTCGGAGAACAAAATATTTAAAGTTGATAAACTTTCAAAGAAGTTTCAAATTGTTTTCTTGCCATAGAAAACTTTTCAATGTGCTCATGAAATACATGTTCCCCTTATGATTTGCTTGACTTTTTCCTAAATACTTTGTAATGAATAAGATTGTCAGCATCAAAGCTATAAGGCTATAACCTTGAATCCTGTTCCACTCACTGTTGATCTTGGACAAATAACTTTCTTAAGACCTGAATTTTCTCATCATTTGTAGGCTATAACAATATTCTCCTCAGCACATCTTTGAAATAATATGATGATAGCAATAAAGAGCTCAGCAATGTCTCTGGTATATGTTAAACACTCAACTTTTTTATTACTGATTTTGATAAAATAGATGTCATAATTTGATAGTAACATGAATACTAATAACATAGGACTTGTGAAGTTTGTTCATGATGAGAAAATAGTATAGTCTACATTAAAGAAGCGTATTCCCTTAAATGTATCCAATGTATTCCCAAAGCAGGGCATGCATTCTGTACATCTGATAAGCCCAACATAATTGAGGTGTAATGTAAAGATGGAATGTCATAGAATTATGTCAATAGATGCAATATGGAGTTTATAAAATAGGCATTTATTACTAATTTATGAAAAGCTAAAGTTGCTATGGAAATCTAAGTAAGCTGTAAATATATTATTGTTTTTGTAAGAAATTACAAGCAAACAATATGCTAAGTGCTAATATACTAAACACATTGTCTTTAAAATCCAAACAAGTCTGGAAAGTGCCCCACTATTTCTGGTATTCAACAGAGTATAATAGGAATTTAGCTATGGGGAAAAAAAACTTTAAAAGCCATAAAATTACATAGGGCAAGAAATGCTATTATTACAAATGTTTTGGATCCATATTTAGAAATTCCAAGAACTATCCTAGAGCCTATTAGAACTGAAAAGAAAATGTAGTAAGATTTTATGTGCATGTGTGTATATATACACATATAAATGTAGAGTAATATTTTTGTATAATAATAATAAACAATAAAAAGTAAAGACATGCATTCATACATAAACCTAAATTATAATATCTAGGACAAAAATTGATAATTGTAAACAAATATGAATAAGATAATAACATTTCGTTGAAACATCTGAAATAAGACAAGAGTTCGTAGAAAGATATGTTTTCCTTCCTGGATGCAAAACCTTACCATCAATGTTAGTTTTTTCAAATTAATGAATAATTGAATACATTTACATTCAAAATGAACTTTATAAGAGAAGAATAAATGTAAAACTATTCCAAGAAATTTTGAAAAAGTAGAATAAGTACTGCTATTTATTATAAAGACTGATTTAAATCAGTATAGTACTGTGTGGTGTAAAAATAGACAAGGAAATCAATGTAACAGAATACAGAGAAGAGAAACGTTTCTTGATATATTTGATAAATAAATTTAAAAAATGATATTGGCTTTTCAACTCATAGATTATTCAGTGAATGGCATTAAGACTATTGCCAGTATGTTTGATAGAACATAAAATTCTTTTTTTCTTACTTCTAACTAAAAGGTATATGTAGATAGTGGTTGATTCTCATGATTGAACTGAGGGCAAAAAGGTGGCTTAGTTATCACTTCTTAAATTAATTCAAAGATACAAAGAATCTTGTTTTTTCTTTTGGTGTTTTTAAGTATAACAAAGATGGAGGACTCATGCACCTTTAATAAAATTTGAAGTTGCTAGCTAATCTTTCAAGGTATCATTCTTATTAATGTCTACAATAAATATACAAATAAATAACATTCAAAGTTTATCAAGGTCAGTGACTTAAGGGAGATGATGCCCATTGGTGAAAATAGGGGATTACCAGCAGAAACAAACAGATTCATCTGTGTCAGATCTGTCTGGAAAGACATGGCCTAAGGTAATTTTCTGTAAAGAAATATAGGCTATTAAGGACTGGAATAAAACTCTTAATAAAATGACCCATAAAATACAACACACTCAACAGAGAACAAATATGTGAATATTTGTCAAAAGTACCAACTGCCTGACACCACTTGGCAGTGCCTTCTATCGCAGATGTACACAGCAGTGACCACTTCCATTGACAGGAGCCGGCCGAGACAAGTCTTATTGACCACTGGGAGAAAATGCCTTTAATAACTGTATTTTCATCTCCTTTCATTTCTACATTAATAGTTTTAACATATGGAAGGTATTATAAAAAATTGTGGCAGTTCTATATTTGGTGACAGTTATGCATAATAGCAATTATATTTAACCTTATAGAATACATAGACTTTCTTCCCAGATTTCTGAGAATGTTGTACCAGGAACCGCTCTAGGTCCTGGAGTTACAGAGAATTTATGGAAGGATATCAGGCAATGACTGAAGAATCACATTAAAGAGGCAGCAAAATAAGTGACAATGAATCCTATGGAGGAAAATGAGAGGTTATTATTAGGATAATAGAGATTAGGGAGCTATTGCATGTTTAAATACAGTAGCCAGGGAAGGCTGAAATTGGGCATTAAATAATAAAAATGTGAAGGAAGTAAAGAACGAAGACTTCTTAAGGGAGGCATTCCCAGGCAGAGGGTACAATTAATGCAAATTCCCAGAGGTCAGAGCATGGCTAGTATGTTTGAGGCTCAGCAGTGTCCTGTGAGGTGCAGATGACTGGGGTGAGGTAAGCAATTGGAAAGTGACAGGAGATGAGGACAGAGAGCTCAGAGCAGGCAGGGTTAGCTCATTCATGGCCTTTTAGATCGTCATGAAAATATTGACAAGACTATGTGATTTGGGAAGATGTAGATGTTTTTGAGCAATAACATAATCTCACTCCCAGTTTAATTTATACATGCATGCTCAAACTCTACATTCATTCACATTTGTGTGCAGTACCCTCTACATGCTGGTCACTTCCACATCTATATATACATCTACAACCTTTTATCAAAATCCTGGACTGATAAATACACCTACTTTTCTGATATTTTGACAGGTGTGACTATCGAATTTAACATGACCCTAGGATCTGTTTATTTTTCCACATCTCAGTACATCACCTGCCAGTTGCCCTCATCCAAGATCTATGAGTTATTATTAAGTTTCTTCTTTCCCACACTACTCACATCCAATCTACAGCTTAGCTGATGATACCTCCCAAGTTCCCAAATATGTATTCTCCATCTTCAGGTTGGCCACCCCAGTAAGTGCTAAAGCATTTTAGAGAATCCTAATATTAAAAAAATTGTTCTAAGATACATAAAATTTATTATTTTTAATTCTGCATTAGTTCAGCGCCTTGCATGGCTCTTACTCTGTTGTGTAACAATTTCTAACTCTGCTTCCCCCAATTTATTATTATCTTGCAAAGCTGAAGTCCTGTACCCATTACACAATAACACCCTAACTCTTCCTCCCACCTTTTCCTCGCAATCACCTTTCTGCTTTCTCTTCTCTCTACATGAGTTTATTACTCTGGGTCTCCATATAAATGGAATCATGCAGTTTTTGAATTCTTACTTCTTATTTCACTTAACACTATGCCCTCAAGGCTCATGCATGGTATAGCATGTATCAGGGTTTTTGGTCTTTATAAAGTTGAAAAATATTCTATTATATGTTATATCACAGTTTGTTCATTCATCTGCTAATGGGTTACTTCTACTTTTTGACTGTTTTTGACCAATGCTGTTATGAACACAGGTATATAAGTAATCTGTTTGAGTCCTTGCTTTCAATTATTTTGGGAATATATCCAGAAGCGGAAATTTTGGATCATATGATAATTCTATTTTCAATATTTTTAGAGTCCACCATACTATTTTTTGTGTTTGTATTGTTTTGTTTTTTCATAGCAGTTATGCCATTTTACATTCTTGCTGATGACTCCCTTTTTATTATCTTCCTCATTTTCCGTCTTATCCTCTGTGATACAGATACAATTACCTTCTTTGGTTTAAGTACCAAGCTCATTCTTAATATAGGACCTTTACAGCAGTTATCCCCTCTGCCTGTAATGCTTTCTACCCTGATTCTTGCTTGACTGGCAGACTTTCTGATCAATCCCCTTTCACTCTATCAGGAATGCCTTCTTTGATGAGTCAGTTACTATCCCATTAGTATAGCAGTTGCCAAGATCTCATGATTTTCTTGTTTATTTATTATTATTTTTTGCATTACCTCCTGAGTACCTAGAACTAGGACAGGCAAAAAGATGTACAGCCTTTGTTGAAATTCACAAAGATTAAGCTGATAAATTTCCTAGTGTGCTACATGTTAACATTATTCATTAGTGGAAATCTATAATCATTACTCAATGGATAACACATGTTCTTTAGAACTAAATTAAACCAAGACATAATCCATAATTTCAGAATATAATCAAGAATGGCAGTTGACCTAGTTATCTTGATAATTCAGACTCCAGCTGAAATTTTAAGCCTCATTAATTTGGATATTTCAGGCAAAATGTATTCTTTGGTTTCAAATTATCCCAGTAATTACATATACTTCTCTATGCTTTATACATGCAATCAGTATCCTGCAGGTATTTGTAAAATATTTCATGTACTTCTGAGTACATGAATTTCAGTTTTTTCCCTCCAAAGAGTGCTCATGTCACATACCATACAAAGCAGATTTTCTAAATTGGTATGTTAAAGTTCATTCCAGCATAACCACTTTTATTTTGCAAAAGTCTATTGGTTTTAAAGAAAGCTCAACAGGAAAGGATAATTGACATTTTTGTCTTTCTGTTAAGAAATGAACAATGGGTGCAGATGGAGTATTCCAGATTGTGATCACCCTCCTAACACACTTAGCTTTATGATGAAGCCATGTATTAAGAATGGCTTAGGTCTAATATTGTCTTGATGGGAAATCTTTCTTCTGATCCTGTTGCTAGAAGCTCGTTGTTGCTCAGATCAAAGGCAGCACTTACTATGTATGAACACCCTGATTTTTATAATGCTAGAAATTATTTTGAGGTTTGAATCTAGTATTGAAGCTACTTAAGCAATAAATAATAATGATATGTCTTGTGCTAATTATCCACTCCTCTTCATGAGCCAGCATCTGTCTGGTAAACATAGCACTTCACTATTGCTTTAATATTAATATTAATGCATATTATTAATAGTATGATATTATTATTAATTAATGTTAATCAATTAATATTAATATTCAATATTGCTGTGGGTGCAAGCTTAGCTGACCTGCAAGCAAGGTACTCTATGATTCTTAAAGATAGAGAAATAGTTACTGTTCTGAAAACATTTTAAATAGTGCTTTCTTTTATTCTGAAAATGATAAATATTGTCATTCAGATCATTGAGCTTTTCATTTCTTTTAAGTCATGATTAGAGAAAATCTGGTATTTAGTTCATTTTCTAAAGAGAAATCAGGAAGATTATCTTGTTGTTTCGATAATCATTACAAAAGTTTTGACATGTTAAAAAGAATTAATTGTAGAGTCTATTGCATGTCAAGGACACTAGTGAGCCTCCATGGCAACTGTATTGAATAGTATGAATCCATCTCTTTCATCTGTTTCATTGCTTTTACTTGGAGTTTATAGTGGAAAATACTTCACACATTGCATTTCTGCCGTTAAAGTTTGTATCCACCCTGCAAGATAATTTTATATACCTTTGCCTGTTATACAGACTTTTTCAGGGCAAACAGAGGATAGTGTATCCCTTTTTTATTCACAAGTGGGCATCTACAGAAAAAACAATCTTTAGTAACTGCTGTTGACGTAGCATCTTTAGAATGTAGCATCTTATGAGAATCTAAGTATGGTACCCACTTTAAAAACTTTAATAATAGACATGCTTCCACAGATCACTTACTCTAGAAGTGTGCATGTTGAGAACAGATACTAATTGGGGGTGGAGACTGCATCACATTTTGCCATTACATCCAGGAGAAAAGTGTATAATGTGATCTTCATTCATCAAATTCTCACACATAATTTGATGTGTTATCTTTAGTGATTTTCAGTAAGGAAAGAAATAATAAACACACATCGTTTGAGTAGGTTTCAAATAATTAATTTTTGAGTAGCAATTAATTGCCAAGAACTGTGCAAAGCACTAAACTGACTATGAGAGTTTAGATGGGCACACTCTTTTTAAAATTTCTTCCAAGAATATAATCCTGATTTTTCAAAGAATAGACTACATGTGATTACATTAAAATCACCAAAATATTTGCTATTATACATTGTAGCTGCCTTTTTATTTTCCCATCTTTTCCATTACACTATAAACTACAAGAGTACAGATTTATGTCTGTCATAGTCCTTACTGTGTATATGCTGATCATCTGGGGTACCTAGCCCCATACTCCAAATGTAGTAGATACTCCATAAGTATTTATTAATTGAATAATCATTAGTGTCCACAAACTGTATTATTTTTTTAGGGATGGGATCATTAGGAAAAAATGACAAAACATTTAGAATAGATTTTTATTAATTTTCATCATATAATCTTTAAAAAAGAATTTGTATCAAGGTAGAATGGGCATTCTCTCCCTAATAGCTAACATCAGTTGGGAATTTATGTGCTATGCATAATGAAAATATTTTTATGTATTGTCTCATTAAATCTCTTCAACATCCAATGAGATCATTACGATGCTTGCCTTCATTCTGTGCATGAGTAAACTGAGGCTTATGGGGTTGCAGTAGATCTTGAAATCTCACAAATAGCATACATTTGAACTCTTCTCTCTCTTACTTCTAGAGTTCCAACTCTGAGTCATTTAAGATATGGAATGCCAATTTAATCCAAAAGTAAATTCAGAGTAGATCATTTCATGAGGACACACAATTACCAAATGTCAGAGCCTGATAGTAGACCAGATTTTCACACTTCAAAGTCAGCGTGGCTTTCATCTAGACCACTGTCTCCTTTCCTTTAATAATAAATGCACTTTGCAGAGACCGGTATATCATGGGTCAAGTAATATCCTAATTATGCTGAGCAAATCATGGCTCTTACTCTTTCTCCTGGAGATTTCTTAACTATAACTGATGATATATTGTCTTTTAGTTGCTGTTGTTAAATCAGAGTAAATGATCCACGGGCATGACAGTTTTTGACATTTTATTTCCCTTTCTACTCTTCTTATACCTGCGTTGGTTTCACCCTTTATTTCTGATACCTAAGAAAAAATAAATGATAAAAAGAAACTATTAGAAGATGCACAGTGTTTCAGTGCCTATGGAAGGAATTCTGTAACCTCTTGTACTTAGGAAATTCTGTGAAATTCAAGTCAAATCTGAAAACCCATATTTGGACATGAAAGAATTTGGACAATATGATATTCAGCATTTGAAGATCTACAAAATATGATTTTAAGTCTTGTTTAAATGGGAAAATTTCCCTGCCATATGCTGTAGTCTAAGACAGGCTGATGATGGCTTTTTTTGACTTCTAGAGTCTCAAGTCCCAGATCAGCCAAGTTCTCTTCATGTGAGGCCCCAGACTAACTGCATCATCATGAGCTGGACGCCTCCCCTGAACCCAAACATCGTGGTGCGAGGTTACATCATTGGGTATGGTGTTGGAAGTCCTTATGCTGAGACAGTACGTGTGGACAGTAAGCAGCGATATTACTCCATCGAGAGGTTAGGTGAGTAACTGACTATTATTCTAGTAAAATAAACAAGTGATTTTTTTTTCATTCTTGGAAAATTACCCTTTGGTATTTGGTTTCTGTTTTTAGCCTATTCTTAAGACAGCTCTCTACTTTCCTAGAATCTATCAATTTATTTATATATACTATCACACATTTTTTTTTCTCTCTGGGTTTTGAATTTGGAAAATTTTTTCTCGAGATATTTGCCCTAGTGTGGATTCTGGCTTGTATGTATTAGGACACGAAAAAGGACATTGGGTCATTTTTGCTTGTCTGGTCAATGGAATCTCACAGTCTTAATAATTCCTACAAAAAGAAAGTCAATATATATATTTTTCCATCCCTGTTCTCCTTAGGAAGATATTCTATCATTTTTTTTTTAACCTTGAAGTACCTAGTCACATCATCTTCTTTTCCTTCAGCATCCACAGCTAATCTCTGTGTGTATGTCATTATGACTATAAACCAAGAAGAAACAAGAATTTTCAATCACGCCAGTAAGTTAGAATTACTGAACTCTTCTCAGCATGTATCCCTGTTTCCTTCACAGTCCACATTCTCTTGTAGTACTCAACCTCACTTTAAGGAATTTAATACTTTAATTGTAGTGTTTCTGAATTCATTGAAAATGTGTTCACTTAAAGAGGGCTAACATGTGTAAAAGCGCTCTTATTCATTTTATATCTGATTTTTCATAGTGCAATTTGAGATTTATCAGTCACAGAAGGAAACAGAAGAAACATAGTCATCTATAAGGTGTCAGTTCTTATATAAAGGTTAACAATGCTCATAAAGCAGAAGCAAGTTGTTGTACCTGTTGATTTAATCTATATTGTTTACAACTGTCTCACTGGAAATGTAACTTGATTGGGGTTGGCGGGGCAGGGAGTGTCTCTCACAAACAGAATATTTGTCATAAGAAGCCAGATTTGAATTTAAACAGCTAAAATGCAATAGCAAGAAAAGATTTTCTCAGGGCAGGAGGAAAATTGTGCAGAGCCATTCTTTGTATAATTACTTCAAACACTAAAGAGGGGAATCTACTGAAAATTTCCCCAATTTTACTTAACTTGGCATTTATAAATAATATTTTTTCAGTCCTTCAGTTTGAATGTGATGGCAATCACAGAACTCCTATTTTATGGCCATCTAATCTATCTCAGGGGACTCTCATTTATCCATTATTCAATATACACTCTCTCTGACAGTACATCTTGAGGGAGAGATTCCTGTGGCCAACACAGGCTCGCAGCAATGAGTGCAAACTCAAAATGAAGTCATGCAGGAAAACCACACTGTTTCAGCACGTCATTTTGATAATGATGTTCTTTATTACAAAGAAGCTCTCTGGAAATCTCCAAGCCTAGAAAAGTTAAGGTGGTTGGGAGATTGCACAAATTTCTCCAAAAATTTTTTTAAAAATTCCTTTCTAAAGGTAAGTTTTAAAGAGCTAGGAGAACTGTTAAAGGTAAATGGGGCAGGAACCTGTCTGTATAATAGATTTATACTTTAAAATTTAATCTGTGTAGAGAGATTATACGCACACATGCATATAAACCCACACGCTTCTATGTGCATATGTATTTAAGTTCTGTCAGCTGCTACTTTTTAATACTGTCCCATGTCTTATGTCCAGTATGCAATAAAAGTGTTTTGGCATTATTATTCAAGTATCCTCATAGTTATGCAAATGAAATGTTATTTCTTTAACACGTGTTTCCTCTATTAAGTCAAAGTGTATGTTATTCATCTTAAGTTCTAATTTTTTAAAGATAAAGGCTTCACTCAGGTTCACATTATTGTTTTATATATTCTATTGAGCATTAAAATAGGCATATCGGTTTTCATAGTATCCTTTTAAAATATATTGAAAATGTGATTTTTAAAACTTCAGTTGTCTAGACATTATACAATAGACAAAAGGAAATTGTGTTATAAGGGCTGCATGACAGATGATTAAAAATGAATTTAAGAAAATTATAATCCCTTTAAACATAGAATCAGCCATAACTTTAAATATCATGGTTGTATTGTAGACTATAAAAAAGCTATTTGGTTTGTAATTGGCCAATAAACTTCCACTTATTTTTTTGATGAGAGACCAGAACTTTCAAATAGCATTTTGTTTATCTAGCATAATCGTTCACTATTTAGACACCAGACGTGGTGGCCTACTTCAGAACTAGAACTAAAACACTGTGGGAACAAGCTGTAATATTGCCTGATATAAAACACAATTTAGTCAATCACAGAACTTCATTAACCAATGTGTGCACTATGATTTATAGTTAATTTTTTGATATATGACTTCTTCTGGTTCAAGAGTCCTAATGCCAGCTTTAAAGTACAGTATATACATGATCTAAATACATAAGACCTGAATTATAGTTAGGTTTACAAAATTTATTTGAAACTAAGTCATTCTTTTAAAAATGTATATATCTTCCAATCTGTTGCTCATTAAACATTATATAGGTTTAAGGTGTGCATTGTCATAAGTCTGCATTTTTTTGAAGTGTCTGTCTCTTGTAATCATCATATGAGTTTTCCCTCCTTACATTTTTTGTGCTTAATTTTTTTATTTTATCTTATTTTTATTGAAGGATAATGTGACATACCAGTGTATAGGTTTAAGTTATGCATCATCATAAATCAACATTGTTTATAATAGATTAAGTTTACAACCAAGAGGCCAATTTTACCCTTCACCGTATAATTAACCCCTTTTGCATGATTAGCCCACCCCTCCTCTCTTTTCTTCTGATAACCAAGAATTTGATAAACTAAATGTCTGTTTTTGTTTGATTTGGCTCATTTGGTTGGTTTTTCTATATGCCACATGAGTGATAGCCTACAATGTTTGTCTTTCTGCTTTGCAATGTTTAATTGTATTGTCTAATTTTTGAAGGATAAATAACCTCAAGTTTCTCTTACACATCTTATGTGATCATTATATATTACACTTTTTTATGTTGTTGGTTTTAATGATAATATTTATTAAGGCTTTTTTGTGCCTGTTTCATAAGGTATAATTGTCTACAATTATCATTTAGTGACATGACACATTTTAAAAAGTTATATTGACTTCATAGACATAGTTGCAGTTTGCTCTTCTATTCATGAAAATTTTTGTTTCCGTGTATTTTTTTCCTTAAGTATATTTGATAGAATTTACTATGAATCCATGGGGATTTGAGGTTTCTTTTTAGAAAGGTTTCACAATGAATTCAGTTACTTTAATACAAATAGGCCTTTATAGTGTGTATTAATTCTTGTTTAGATTTCAATAAGTTAGATTTTTCATGCATTTGTCACACTCATTGCCATAAATTATTTGTTCATATCGCTTTCTTTTTACCTATGGTGAATGCTGTTCTTTCGTTTCTGCTTTGATCATTTATGTTCTCTCTCTTTTGTGTGATCAATCCAAGTAGGACTTTGGCAATTTTGTTGTTCTTCTCAATAAAAGAAACTTTATTACTGATTTTCTCTATTATGTTTCTATTCTATTTCTTTCTATTTTAACTTTCCCCTTACTTATACTCATTTTATTTCTGTTTGGCTCTTCTAATTCTAATTTCTTAAAGTAGAACTTCATAATTTAGGCATCTAAAGATGTCCCTTTAGGCACCTTTCCTTACTTCCCATACCTGTTAATGTGTTATATAATTGTTTAAAATTCAACTCAAAATATTTTATAATTTTTTCTAGATTTCTTTTTTCCCCCTGGTTATTGAAGATGTTTCTTAATTTTCAAACTTGTTTTTCATAGATATTTTGTTATGATTGTTTTTAATTTCATTTTCATAATTTACAGATATACTTTTTATTTTAATACTTTAAAATTTTTTGAGACTTATAGACCAATATGCTGTTAATTTTATAGAGTTTTTGATGTGAATGTGTGTTCTTCACTTATTACATATAGAATTCTATAAATGACAATTAGATCAAGGTTATTGATAAAATTTTCAGATCATCTATGTTTTACTACATTTTTGACCAGTTGTTCCATGAATTTCTAAGAATAAATGACAGAATTATACTTTATAAACATGTATTCATCACTGTCTCATTTTAGTTCTGTTATGTTTTTTCTTGCTTTAAATCTTCTTGGAAATTCACAATTTTACTTTATAAATATCTGTCTTTGTTAATACTCTTGGTCTTCAGGATAATTTCATATGTTGTTAATATAACTATTCTAGTCTTCTTATACTTGGAATTTATCAGGTATGTCTTTTTCCTTTCATTACTTTCAATCTATGTCTTTACATTTTAAGTTTGTCTCTTGTAGGGAATAGGTAGTTGTATCTTGCTATTTTAAGTACTCTGAAAATTTCAGTCTTTTACTTAGAGTTTTTAAATCACGAAAATTTCTTGTAATTTTATAAATGTTTGAAGTTTTGGCCACTTTTATTTTTGTGTTCTGTTTGTCTCATCGCTCTCTTATAGTCTTTTTTCTCTTTTCTAATTTGTCCAAGTCTTTATTTAATTCCACCTATCTACTTTTCTATAACCCTCAAATATTATGTAGTTTGCATTTTTGTTTTTGTTTTACTTATTTTAGTTTTGTTTAGAGTCTAAGGTGACTCTCAGTGGGAAGGTTGACCTAAAGTGAGCTCATATTATCAGAACAGAACTGAAACTCACTACCTCTTTACAATATTTTTGGTCAGCTACTGTTTTGGACTTACTTGATGAAAAAAAAAACAACAACAACAAAAAACTTTGGTTCCTAGGTAGCTTATTTATCATCTAAATTACATGAGCAGTATGTGCTTATTCGTTTTAACAGAATAAAGAAGCAACAAATGACTGTGGAATATATAGTTTAAACTCATGGACTCCTCACAGAATTAGGATAGAGCTGCCATCGACTAGTTTAATTGAAAAAAACCCCAAAATTTGGAAAAGGCTTCTCCTCAAGTTTAGATTTCTGACAAAAATTTATTAAAAATAAATGTGATTTTACATGTGACTAAATATAATATTCAGTCCTTATACAATAAAAGGGTAAAAATAGCATATACTTTTATAAACAAATGAGGGGTAGAGATTGAAAGTTATTGTGTACAAATATCCCAACATAGGTGTTTCAACTGCGATTCAAAAGGTATAGCAAATATTTCAGTAAGGATGTATGGTCTTCTGAGAGCAATGGATATAAACCTAATCTTTCAAAATTGTCATACATCTTAAGATAAATGAATCAATCGCCATCACTAAATAAAGACTACTGATGTGGATTAGCAGAGACTTAAAGTGAAATACTGTTCTTAGAAACTGGTATTACCATATGAAAGGAAAAAAATCTGTCAAACCTTTTAAGGTTTAAATGATCATCTATTACTTCTTTTGAAGTGTTTTGACTCCAATACAAAAAGATATATTCAAGTTATTTCATGAGCACTCAATTATTATTTGCTTTCAGTGATGTTTATTAGAGTATAATGACTTTAATAGACTCACTGAAAAAAACATAATCTAAACATTCTAAAAAGTAAGTAAAGGTAGAATTGATAAGAGATTCAGAATCTAGGTTCTGATCCATATTTTTCTTCCTACCATAAAGTTAATCATGGGAAAGTGATTTGAACTCTGGCCTTATTATTCTGTCAGTGAAAATAGGGACTAAGATGATCTTAACTCATATTTTGTTATCAAAGAGTTAACAGATATTTAAACTAGTTAGTGGAGTTGAAGCTGGTCTTTGTAAGAAATATACCTATCAAATTTTGCACTGTGATTATTACAAAAATATTAAAATTTTGCCTTAATTGAAAATATTTATCTTTTGGGAATAAATGCATTACAACTTTTTAAATAGTATCAAAATTCCGTTTTACAAAAGGACTTTTACTTTGAACTGTTTAATTTTTACAAAGGTTGAACATGGGTACTCATCAGTGATTAAATTAGCTAAGAACCCAGTGGTATCACATGAGGGTTTGAGTTCTTTAGCAGCAGATTACTGCTCACATGTGACATAGTAGCTTCTTCATTTCCACTTATGGACCTCTGAACCTTGGTCTTCTCCTCTGTGAAGCAGGCTAGTATGCTGCCTGACAAACTGTTTATGAGATTCAGTTGCAATATAAGTTGAAGCCATTTGTAATTTTAAGTTAAAAACATGTACATGTAAATAAGGCATTGTTTTTATTTTCATTTTCTGCATCAGTAGTTTGAAGTGTGTCTCTTTGTAAACTGAAATTTATGGTGTTCTGTTTTCTCCTCTTTACCCAAGATTATCAATAATTTCTTAAAAGTAGTTGAAGATTCCAGGTTTTTATACTCAGATAATTCTAATGCATAAATTTATATGAAATATGTTCACTTACTGATATCAGTTGAATCCACAATTCAAACACAGTGACATTCAATTCAATGTGAAAAAGAAAAATGTAAACTCGTGGCTTCAACTATAGTAGAACACTGATCAGAAAATCCTGAGCGGGAGAGGGTTCTTTGAACACTGGAGGAGAGACGTAGCTTCAAGAAAAGGTCACGCCATGAGATCATTATTCAGAATACATATGGAAGAATGGATTTCATCTTTTATGATTTTTTGAGGTTTGTGTTTTCTAAGCCTATAGGCATTTTCAAGCAGTCTTTAAGGACAGCCTAGGGGTGATTCATTAATAAGACATACCATTCTATTTGTAACTCTTTTCTCACTTTCTGCTCCCTGAGGTCCAAAGCAGATGCATTGTCTTATACTTGTCAATTTTCTAAGGTAACTTGGAAGAATCTATTACAAAAAATGAATACTATTATTGACCTAAATGAAAAAAGTTGTTTTTCTTGGAGATATAGATTTGGTGATCTATAGGTAAGTAGGTAGGTAAGGTAAGTAGATGATAGATTAGATAGATAGATAGATAGATAGATAGATAGATAGATAGATAGATAGATAGATAGACAAAATTTCATTACAAATCTCCAAATATCTCCTCGACTTTTTTCTATAGCCTTTCTACATTCCATCTTATATTTTATAATCTGAGTTGTTATTTCTAAAATCTGATTGATTAAATAAAGAATTATGTGGGTTATTGATTCTACTAATATTTTCAAGCACATATTACAAAACGTTTTCACTATCATCTTTATTTTTCTAGAAAATGTTTTACTGGGGCAAAAACCATCCAGATCCCACCATAATTGTCCATGTCATTTAGTGCTTAATGACAGCTACTCAGTGCATTTCTCCCAAGTACTTTGCAAATACCAATCTATTCCTTCATGGTCTCTATTATATTAGTGTCAGGTATCTTTCCAATTTTACAAATGAGGGGAGACAGCTAGAGAATTAAACAAGAAAAGTCAAGACTAATATTTTCAATGAAAAAAAGTTAAATGCTACATTAACACACTCAGATAAATATTGTTGTAAACAGCAAAACCTGGCTCTTCAGTATAAGAAACGCAGCTAGAGTTCAAGACTGCAGGGAACATTCCTTTCCTACAGAGGAAAACCGTGTGTGCTGGAAAAAAAACATATCTCTTCAATGCAACAAGAGATGCAGTAAGTGAGAAAGGACAGTTTTAAAATTTCTGATCAAACCAGATCACAACTTCAGTTATGAATTCAAGAGTTGTCATATGAAGGTCTGAGAGTTAGTACCCTATGAGCAAGGTTCAGGGCTAACCTGGAGGGAAAAGACAGAAAAAAATATGTCTGGACAAAGCAATTATACTTGTGGATTAACATTTCTCCTTTTAGTTCCATCGTCTCTGCCCCCCTTGTAATGTGAGGTTCTGATATCAGGTGCATAATTACTTTATTGTGTTCTTATAATATTGTTATGTCCTCTGGATAAATTGCCATTTCACCACTGTGACCTATCCCCCTTTATAAGTGGTACCATTCTTTGCTATTGTGTCTGATATTGATGTAACCACTTCAGCCTATGCTTTGTTTGTGTGTTAACATGATCTTCGTTATTAATTTTTTACTTATGATTTGTCTTTATATTAAAGTCTTCATAGATAGACAGATATAGATAATAGTACTGCTTTTATATCCAGTGTGATAATCTCTTACTTTTAATCGAAGCATTTAGACCATTTCTATTTAATGTGAATAATTGATACATTTGGGTCTCTCTGTCTATACATATACAACATTCTGATATTTGTTTTATTTGTTGAATTTGTGGTAACAGCTGTTCTTTGTTCCTTTTTTTCCCTTCACTGTCATTTTTGATGATTAACTCTTTTAATCACTTATCTCCTTTGCTCATTGGCTATAACTGTGGTTGCTTTGTAATTAGCAGTATCTTTAACATCACTGTAGACCTACAGAAATATTATGCCAGTATACAGCACACTGTTATTTATGTTTCTTAAACAGTATCCTTTAAAAGTTAAAAAGTAAGAATATATATTTTATATGTAACTATACAGTTAACCATTTATAGTGTTCTTCATTTCTTTATATTAATACAAATTTTCAACTGATATCATTTTTCTTTCTCTCTGAAGAATTTCCATATTTCTCATAATGAAGTCATGTGGTGGTTAACTTTATTTATCTTTGCTATCAGAAGAAGTCTTCATTTTGCGTTTGTTTTTTAAATGCAGTACTTGAAGTTGGAAGTTTAGATCAACTTCCTTTTTTCTCTGAATATGTCTAGTGATATTCTTCTACTCACATTTCTTTGTTTCTATTAAGGCTCCTTATCTTTATGCTTCTGTAATGTAGTGAGCCTTTTTTCTCTGACTGCACTGAAGACTTCCTTTCTTTGTCACTGACTTTACATAATTTTATTATGATAGCTCTTTGTAATATTATTTATGTTTGGGGGTTTCTGAAATTCTTGGAATAGTGGGTTTATTGGTTTCATCATATTTGGGGAAAGGTGGCCATTAATTCTTCAAGGAGTTTTTCTTGTGCTTTCTTCTCAACTGGGGACTCCAGCTGCACTTATGTTCTAATGCTTTAGGTGGTACTTCAGATCACTGATTCTTTGTTCACTCTTTCCTTTTTTTTCAAATCTCTGTATATTTTAATTTGGATGACTTCTATTAAAGTCACTATTTTTTTTTCCTTCTTTAGCTAATCTGTTCTTAGTTTCACTCCCGGTGTGTTTTTTACATGACACATGATAGTTTTTATCTCTGAAATTTTGTTTTGGGTCTTTTCTATATATTTCATGTTCTGCTTAGTATGCTCAATCTTTACTTCCTTAAACATACAGAATGCAGTAATAGTAACTCTTCAGTGTTATTTTTTGAAAAATCTTTCGTCTGTGTTGTTTCTGAGTCTTTTTCTAAATTATTAATTTTTCCCCTCATTACACATTTCTTGCTATTTGCATGTGCGTAGTTTTTGTCTACTTCTTATATATTGTATTATTCTCTTACGGAGCACTGACAGATTTTTGTGCCTACCTTTGACCCAAATTCCCATGAGTTACTTGATTGTCCAACTGGTTCAGGGAAAACCACTTACAGGTTTTGCTGGGTGAGCACCAGATATTTTTCCTTGCTACTACAGAGGAATTCTTTTCCTAGTCTTGGGAAATTTCCTCACACACATGTATTGATAATCCATGAGCACTCAAGAGAGTTCCCTCTGTAGAGTTCTAGAACTCTCCTTTTGTGTATATTTCTCTGCTCTGGTAATTCCTACTCGTAAATTCAAGCTGCAGTGTTTATCTCATACTTGTAATTTCAGTATCCTCAATTCAGGCACTGAGCACTTTCTGAGTTATTGTTTTCTTTTCTGCTGAATGGAACTTTCTCCAGGCAATAAGATAAGGAAATCAGTGGACTTAGGTTGTTTCTCTTCTCTCAGAAATCACTGACCAAGATCTATCTGAGTTTCTGTTTCATATATTTTCTCATTTTTTAAAGTTGATCCATGAATCTATTTTGATCAGAAGTAAAAGACCTTTAATAAACAATTATACAATCATTGTTTCATTTCAGCCTGCCAAAACTTTAAGCTTTTTTAAGAGAACTAAGGATGCCAAACTGTATTATATCTAATTCCTGATTTCTGTCACAAATTTGATCAAAAATAAATCCTAGCTGTCATACAGTATTTTTGGAGAATAAATTTAACTTGAGTGCTCTTAGAAATTGGTCTTTTAGCCTGTGGAGAAATGAACCTTTATAACTCCCATAGTGCAATCTGAGTTCAGTGACTACAATGTAAATTATAATTTAACCTCAGCATTACCCTCCACCCCATCCAAAAAAAAAATCCTTTTATGCATGGAATATACAAGTTTTGAGTTTATGACATGCAAACATTTTAAATCAGAAAAATCAATGCACTTTAGCAGCCTCTAGAAGAGTTGATATGCATGAATAAAAAATGAACAAGCACCATGTAGAGGACATTTTATTATTTTGAAATGAGTATTATAGGGGTTGGTTAACAAAATTCTTGTTTGTATTTTTTGAAGCAGTGGGTAAGAAAAATTATGGAGAAATTCTTTGACTTGAAATTTGAAAATCCTGCTCACAAAATTCCTGGTGAAATAAGTCATTTATGGTAAAGAAAAAGGAAGATGGATTTACCAGCTTCCTTGTCCCCAACTATCTTATTCAGAACATTTATGTAATGTGGAGTAATGGAGAATCCAAAGCCAGATGTGTTTCAGACCAGAAGACCAGGGTAAATCATTAAAAATTCATATATTACATACCTTGAAAGACTTTCTAGAAGAAAGTCAACTTACTCTGTCATTATTATTATTGTGTAATTGTCTCATCTACACAGAAAATCCCTGCTAACTTTCATGTTAGTATTAGTAATTTTATAATATAATTTTATTCTGAAAGTTTTGATGAACGAATATTTAAGTAATGGAGTTTCTATAGGAATATCTGAAAGTCTATTTTTTTACCTGAGATTTGATTGCACAGACATTTTATCTTTGCTTTGAACTCTTTTTCATGTCAGTACTATTTGTCAATTTTTTTAATATTCTAAATGTTGTGATTCTAGTGAATTCAAAAAATAGTGTATGCTTGTTTGTTTAGTACTTCATAGTTTGAAATTTGTCTTGATAGGTATTAATACTTTTTTGGCAGCTATAGATCAATTAATACAATATAAAGCATTATTATCTGACTTATAGTTTCATTTTCAAACATACTTGACTATGAGTTGACATTGTTGAAAATACAGAATGGGTGAATTTTCCATAGTGCAGACAGTTGCTTGATTAGAAAAGAAAATCTCATCTAGTAGTGTTAAAAGACCATTATTTCTTACCAAAAGTTCTTTCATGTAATTATTTATTGTGTGTGACTGTTAAGCATGAGACACCATGTTGAGGATATTAGGGATACTAAGGATCATTTTCTGACATATTTTAAGCTCTCAAGGTCTTACATGAAGAATATAAGAATATGTCTCAAAAGTAACAAAGGAGGTGAAAGTTTTCTATAAGAACAATAACTGAATTGCTATTTTGGAAGATTACTTATGATATGAGGTTATTAGAAGAGTTTTGGTAGAAATACTGACTTTTGACTTTTGACTTTTGATAAAGGATGGTTAGGGTTCATTCTTGTAGGAGAAGACATTATGTAGTACGTACAAGAATTCAAAGTCAAAGAGAGAAATGCAGGTTTAAGGCCTATTTAATAAACCAATTTAATTAGGAATGCAGGTTCATAAAAGGCAGTTGTGGGAATAGTGAATAGAGATAACTTGTGTGTAAGTTAGGGCAGAATAAGGTGAAAACTCTTAATAGTCTTCGATTCACCTGCTCCTAAATCATTCTAAGGATTCATGCTATATAGTTAGGGGTCCATTTTGTTAAGGTACAAATTGAATTCCAAATACTGAGAACTTGTGACAAATCCTTTAGCTAGTCAGTATGTCTTATTGACCACATAGCCTTTCTTCTTATAGTTACACATGCATTATTATGAAAAAATTATGTTCTATATTTTTAAATGTCTTGGCAAATGGAATCTAGGCTTAACAGGAAAGCTAACCTTTTGGTGGTCTTTGAATTCCACACTTAATCTTCTGTACAATTTAGTGATGACCAACCATTGCTACTTCAATATTTATATAAAATAATTATTGATCAGTGTCCTTTCCCTCTTCACCATGTTTGTTCTAAAAACTGAGTCATGAAAAAAAAAATTTAACTCATCATTTCTTAATAAATCCTCACCAGCACTAGGCAGTGGTGCCCTATATCTTGGTTATTCTTTTCAAATGCTTTATTCAAGATCCAGAATTTCTCAAGGTGAAGCTCCTGATGATAATGCTTCAAATACTTTGAGTCTAACTCCTGATACTCTTGATTACTTTGGGGAGTCCTGATTAATACACATTCGAGCAACTGATGACTTCTCTTACCACCAAGACTTTGGCTATATAAATCTGGTGCTTCTATTTAGGAATGTGCCTGGGCATTTAATTGTTTTGAAGATGGTTATTGGGAGAAGTAGGATAGGGTAGTAATTAAAATTAAGATAATTAAGATGTATATAGGTAACAATTTAAAGAAGTTAACCTTTAAAAAGTGGCAAAGTGATCCTTTAGATGATGCCTCTTTTTTTCTGTTATTTTTCATGGATGGATGAATCAATATTTCATTTATGGAGAATATGACACGTACAAGCTGAGACTAGTACCAACAAATTATCAAATTAAGGACAGAAATTGAATAGAATCTATTATTTCTAGCAATGTCTGAAACATATTAATCAGTTAATCATGTAATCAGAATATCCACTATGTAAATTATTTGCATATTTTATTTAATTAACACAGCCATTGGGGAGGGGACATTGGTTCTACAGAGTCCAAATCTTAGGAAATATTGGGACTAATGTATGTTGTCTCGATTTGGAAGTAATACATGTTGCCAAAAATTCTGCTCGGTCAGTGGTAATGCATGTTCCCCAAACTAAGCATTTTCCAGTCTCATTAGAATAAGAAGAAAAAATGACTTGTGGTTCAGAAATAACAGTTGGAGTTATAAATGATTCAAAGAAAACAGTATTTCTACTGTTCCATTGTGTGTTAATTTATGTAAATAAGAAGTAAAAGCAGAACTAGAAGGAGGTTGATTTTCACCCCCTCAAACATCATGTGTAAGTCTTTTCTTTCATTAGTAGAGATTAAGTATTTGTGCTGATAGTTTGGAGTATTTCTGAGAAGCCATAATTTTAGAAGCCATGGGATCTTTTGTTTTTTAATCATCATTGAAGTGAATGTCAGCATAGCATATTTAACAGCTAACAGAGAAGTGACAATTCAGAAATTACTGATTTCTTAGATACACCTCTCTATAAGATCCAGTGGTTTAGGGAATCCCGGAAGATATGTTCCAGAGCCTATCCCCAGAACCTGTGGATGAAACCTTTTTAGGAAAAAGTGATGATTAAGTGAAGCCTCTCTAGACAAGATTTTCCCAAGTTTTTAGGTGGACCTGAAATTCAAGGGTCCTTATAAGAGGAAGACATCTCCCTCAGGCCGTCTGGGGGAGTGTGGCCCCACTGGTACCGTTATTTATCTTTATGGGATTTCTAGCCTTCAGAACTATGAGAGAATAGACAAACTTTATCACTAACTTTGTATCAATTGCTAGGGCAACCCTAGAGAAGCAATAAAAAGTAATCCTCAATCTTGTTTTTCTCAATTTCCTTCTAATTTTTTTGTAATTTTCAGAATGAGGAGTCATCTATTTTCTGCAATAGCCTGATCAATATTAAAAAATGAAAAGTAACAGAAAAGGCAATATCCTTGGTGACAGAAAGCATTAAAGTGACAGGGAAAGATCATGTGAGAGAAAATTCTTGGTAGTGAAATTAGAGGAATAAGATGATAACTCTGTTGTCAGAGGAAATGTTACTTTATTTAAAAGAACTGTGCTCATCTAGCTAGTGGCCCACAGCACTTGTGGTTATGTCTAGAAGCAAATTAGAATCTGAATACCAACCTTGTGCTCATTCCTGCCTACGTTTTCTTTAAGGTGGCAAGGCCTTTGTTTGATAGCAAGAGACAAAGAAAGAAACTTGAATGGAATACAATGACTACTGTACAGAGGAGTATTTTTTACTTTGTTTATTTCTCGGGCTAAAAGCAAAGCACATTTACAGCAAAGAAATTAAACTTTTTCTTAAAAAATATATGAAGCCAGGAAATATACCCACAAGAATAAAAGCAAGTGATTTATCTTTATGGTAATCTAATTTACAAAGCTTGCACACCAATTAGTCATTTTGAGCAGAAATCAGAGAACACTACAGAATTACTGGACAAAACTGTACTCATGCAGAGGCTGTAGGGTCCGAGCAGAAAGGTGATGACTTTTGTCCTTGACCCTGTTCCTATCCATGTCCTTTACGAATACACAGTCTCAGAACTCAGAGCAATAGTCAGGCCTCAACTATTACTTTCTAATTTCTCCAAGCCTTGGGTATCCTTGCCATAGCCTATTAATTGAACTTGTGGTAAAACTTTAAAAGCTGTTATTTGTCCATGGCATGGGAGGTAGGTTTGGTGATGTACGGAAACCAAAAGCGTGGAAACCTTTATTGTCACAGTGGGAAATACCGACAGTTTGTGAAGAGGAGGAGTAAGGGTTTCCATTCTTGGCAGTGGCATGGTGGCGTGCTCTTTCTGTCTTGGTTCTTTGCTTGTCTGCAAGGCAGAGGGTAGTGGTTTGAATTTCCAAAATGTCAGTGCACACATGACAGTAATTTTCCTGTGGTTGGTCAAGTTAGTAAGACTTTGTGTCCTGGTATCCTCAGTCGTCAAATGAGCATTACATGCACTCCTGGCCTTCTGGAAAACAAGTGTGGGAGGAGAAAACAGATCCTGTCAGCCTGGTGGAAATAAGCCTCATGTATCTTCAGGAAACAAAATCTGGTTTAGACAGCTTTCTCTTCTCTGAGTAGACTATTATTAAACGTTTGAAACATTTTCATGTGAAAATTCTACTTTTACTTTCTGTGACCTATATTTTATTATTAGACCTTGAGGAGAAAACAAGGGAAAAGCCCCACTGATACCAATAACATTCAATCAATCAGCTACTAGTTATGCTGCTTTATGACTAACACCAGGAAACTCACTTAATATGTCTATTACAGAGAGTTGAAGGTTTGCATAGTCCATAATATTGGTCACAGATAGTATTTGATAAGCACTTACGATGTGCTAAATTCTGTGTGTTTTATTTGCACTGTCTTACTTGATTTTCACAATTAACTGAAGGACGCTCTGATTGATGCCATGTTCCAAATGATCTAACACCTATTGAGTAAAATTGAACTGAGCCTAAATGGTTTGTAATCCCTTAGCAAGTAAGTGATAGAACCGGAACTCACACTGCCTGACTCAAAGTATTCCTTGACCTGTATTATGTCAGGTTAAATACCTTCTACCAGCCATGGTGCGAAAGTCAAGGACAGCTTTGAAAAATATCTGCAAATGGAGCCAGTCTATCTTATGGTCTAGAGTAATTTCCTGATTAAGATTAAGCCTAAGTCATTTCTCTATAGGTATTTGTCTCTAAAAAATTCTTCAGAGAATGTTATTTTTCATAAACTATTCAAGTTTCAGTGTCTACTTTGTTTTGCCAACATACTTTCTTTCTAATCTCTGTCTCTCACTGTCTGTCTCTCTCACAAACACTCATATATACTCTCACATACAAATATGTGCACACACACACACACACACACACACACACACAAAATCTCCTTAAACTTCTTGCCCACTGTCTCTGCTACGTGTTTCAATTCTCCTTAACCAAGATCCTCCATCTTGGCAATCCAGAGTTGCTCATAATATAGGGTGTATATTATTTGTATTTAATTTAAACATTGTATTGAATCAAATAATCATGAATTGTATACTAACTTGTAAGTAAAAACAGTTTTTCTCTAAAGTCAATTTGCTTTGATGCCACAGGATTTCAGGTTTTGTGCTCCCTGGGAGATGATTTGCCATGAGGCATCCCAGAACATGAGTTTCACACACCAAGGCAAGATTAAGCCAGAAGTGAACTTTTATTGTGGACTAAGCTCAAAACCAAAGTACAGTACATTCCCAGAAGGGTGTGGAGCAGGTTGTACCCCCAAGAAAGGAACCAACAACAATGCCTTCAGGGGTTCTACCTTTTATGGGAGTGTTGTTTGGTGTGCCTACCCCTGATTCCACCTGGGGGCCGGACTGGGGTGGAGCATACTTAGACGCTGAGCTTGGTTTCCCTTAACTAGTCGTGTTCCCAAGGCGCATGCTCAGTACCCAGAATTCTCCCTGTTTGCCCACAAGGGGAGGTGTCAAAACTGTATGCTAATGCTATTGTAATGAGTATAATGAGCTGAGTTCACCAAGAGGTGATGGAGCCCTCCCAGGCACCTGTGCTACAACTCCATGCCGAAGCATCGGCCTCCATTGCTGTTCTGGTTCCCTTACAGTCAGTGAGCACATTAGCTTTGGTTATTATTAGATGATTATTGTCAATGAGAGACATATTAGAGGAGCAAAAATCATAACAAATAATGATCCTTCAAGATCATTAAGATGATAATAATAGAAAAATGAAATTACTTGGATAAGTCTATTCAAATAATTAGAGTTATTGGAGTATTAGTGTGTTTGTAGTTTAATTCTGTAAATCAGCAATTCAATCAGCGTATGCCAAAAAGATGAAACAATATTGTCAGTTATGACTGAATAGAAAGAACACTAACCTTGAAATCTTCGTCTTGTTATCTGGGAGATCACTGACAAATTATAGAGTCTTTTCAAGCCTCAGTACCATGCTGCCATATTAGATATAAAAAATAGAAATTTGTTGAGGTTTTTAGGGAAATTAGGGAGAGAAAGTATATAAAATCACTTAATATATTTTATCATTTTTTTCTTTCATAATTAAGAGGAAACTATTCCTGTTTTCGCATGGAAATATAGTTTTACAAGGTTGACTGGGAAATGTAATCATTATTCCACTAAGACATTGGTCCAAGGAACATTCATGAATTTTCTCATTGAGGAAAAAGTAAAGAATGGAACAATATATTAGAGTTTCTCGGAGAAACAAAACCACTATATATACATATATATCTATATATGCATATGTATATCTGAATATACAGGTATATATACATACACACACAGGTATAGAATTCTGGAGGAGACTCTGAAAAGTCAATGGTATAATTAAGCCAAAGATCAAAGACATGAAACCCAGAGCAACAGATGACATAAATACCTGTTTGAGGGCAGTGGAAGATGAGATGAAATGTTCCAGATCAAGCAGTGAGGTAGAAAAGGAGTGAATTCCAATTTCCTCTCTTTTTTCCCCTTCTGTTTAAATCTCAATGGCTTGGATAGGGCTCACCCACAGTGGAGAGGGCAAACTGCTTTACTCAATCCACCCATTCACATGCTCGTCTCATGCAGAAACACTCCCATGGACACCCAGAAATTACGTTCAATCTGAGCACCCCCTGGCCAGTCCAATTATCACATTGACCATCACAAACACTAAGGCCTGTTCCCACTATCTCCATACAAAAATCTCAACCTTCATGATTAAAGTCAAAATCTCAACCACATAATTAACGTGAAAATAAATGGAGTTAGTGATTTGGGGAAAATTATTTGTAGATTTGTTCTAATAGTTTCCTATTCCTTTTTCATATATGTACAAATAATGTCACAGCAACCCCTTTTTCCCCAAACTAACCACACACATTAGTCCATAAACTTTTTTTTTAAAGGAAAGGTACAGGCAGGCATGATGGTGAGTAGGCAGGCAGGCAGGAAGAGAGCAGAGGAGAAGCACTTTATTGTATTTTTATTTAGTTGTTCACAGTGGTTGCTTCACCCTCTGCCTGGCATTCAAATTACGGGGTGTGTGACCTGCTCCTTTGGAAACAATTGACCTAATCGCTGCTCCACCAGGGCATACCTATTTCATAACTTTAAAATATGTGAATGTTAAATATGGTTTCTGTTGCCCTGTCCCCCACCCCCACACACACCTCACCATGATGGTTTTCTCACATCGATGGTAATTTTAACCTGTGTTAAATATTCAGAAAAGTCTCCCTGAATGCTACCTTCAAGGATAAAGTAAAAGCAGCAAACTTTTCATTTCCCAAGTGAGCATAATACCGAAACCCATGAATGGGAGCTCAGTTGGTCCATTACCAGATTTAATGGTTTTTGAAGGGATCAGTTCAGAAATCATTACAGCTGATGGGTAAAGGGTGAGACCAGGAATATGTGAGTGTTCTAGTAGTGAGCATTTGTTGTAACATCCATTAATCAGGTGTTAACCTTACTATTTATAATCATAAGCAAAAATGCAGCACATTGGAAATGAGCCTTCATATTAGAATTATTCATTTGAGAATCAGTCAACCACAGACGACTCTGACATCAAAAAAGGACGAGAAAACAGTGGGTGATTGCTCAGGAAATTTATGAGACCAACATGAATTGCTTTCACATTCCACAAAAGAAATACAACAAATCCTTTGCTGACAAAGCTGTCGTCATTACAGATTTTACATTCCAGTTTATGGAGGAAGTGCTTCTCTCAAGCAGATGGCTTGTTTTATCACATGAACTTTCTTGCAGGAGAATCACTCAGGAGAAAAACTTCAAGTAGTTCCGTGTTGATTTCTGACTCTCCCAGATATAAGGTGTGTGACCTTGGCAAAGATACTCAGTTTTTTCTAGTATCCATTTTTTACCTTTAAATTTCTATGTGTGCACTTTTTTTTTTAATTCAACATATAGTTTTTAAGTGTTTATTATATGCCAGAAACTATGATAAGCACTGTGGGATACAAAATAATGAAAATGGCTCTTCCTTCAGAATGAATAAGATGCTCATCTCTCATGGGTGATATGTGCATGTATAAACAATTATCACTGTTCTGAAACATCCTGGTAATTGTCTAATACTCTTTGGGATAGAACTATCCATGGATTGTCTCTTCTGATTTCTTTCAAAGGCAGTGACTTCAGTCATAACCCCACCGCCTAATTTTAACAAGACATATGGTCACCTAGCTAAAGCAAGTTGCATGCTTGGCCTTCTTTACAGTGGTTGATGATTGTATGACTCAGTTATGGCCATTGCAGTCAAGTAAATTTGACAGAGTCACCCTCAGGTCTCACTCCTTCATAAAAAGTATGAGTACATGTGAACATTTAGGCCCCCTTTCCCTACTTACTAGCTGAGAGATGTCAAGGAATTAAACCCAGATATAGAAGTCACAAAGCTATGTAACCAGCACTGGACCACTCATTTCCATATTGTCACTTTTATTTTATTCAGAATGTTATATTTTGATATTTATTTTAGTATCTCTTCTTCTACCCACATCAACACAATACATGGGACAAATACAGAGCAGACCATATCTGTTGCCTTAAATCCTGGAGAGGACATCACTTGTTAGCATTTGTCACTGAAAAATATTTTTGATTCATCTTTGAAACTATTACTTATTATTTCAGTTTATCTCACTATATTTCTCTCATTATTTTTACCTTCAGTCAATGATCTTAACAGTAATTACAGTGCTAGAACAGTAGCTTACACTTACATATGGGAAAAGTTCTTAGTTTCTGCTGATAGCTCTCCTATTTCAACTAATGCCCAATGAAATAAAATTTGTGAACATCCAAATAATTAGAGCAGTCTATTTGGAATCTGAAGTCTTTAGCTTTTATAAAGTTTCTAAATTTCTTTCGTTTTAAGAGCACCTAGATGGTTTTGATATTTGACAAAGTATAGAAATAACATTTAGATAAGTCTTACATACATCACTGAATTTTTCAGACTTGATATTTTCTTTTTATAGAACACAGAAAAACTTTTAAAAATAATGGACTTAAATAAATATGACTTTTAAAAATGAGAATTTTTTTCAGTAAAATCATTATGTGATGCTTAGTCAGCAGAAGAAAATATACAGAAACAAGTGAGTTCTGATCCAGGTCTTTTTCTTATGATATTAAATGCTTATTTTCTACTTTCATTGCTGTTTGTAGAATAATGTGGAAGTTTTCTTTGGAAAGGCTTTCTGAAAATACAGCATATCCTTTTGGATTTCTTCATTAACAGAAAAAAATTTGATGGATTTAATTTAATAAAACCACTAATAGTGATTCAAAGCCATCTCTTGCTCCTTTAAAGGCAATCGATTTAACCACTACTCCACCAAAGTGTGCCATGTTGATGATTCTTAAAGAACTTTAGGAGATAGAATAGGCATCAAAGGGAAAGTTAAGACCCTAAGAAAAGGAACAGGACTTTAAGTAAGTATATAATGAATAGTTATAAAAGATGGCATTCAATTTAGGTCACAATAATAAAACATATCACTTATTACATATTGACTCACCATTAAACATTTGAAGGCATAATACCAAATATGCATCTTAAAGAAGGTGGTACAATTCACATTGACTTTTTAAAGAAGACAAAACGTTGCTTAGAGAAGATGAAAAATTGCTCAAGATTATATATCTTTTGGGTAGTCAAATCCATGTCACTCGAGTGTGGAATTCCAGTGCCACGATATCGGCACTCTCTTTGAATTTTTCCTGAATTTTCACTTCCTTTGAGTGAAATCTGGTCTGGAAGAAAGAAGTATGTCCTTCTGAGCTGTGATGCTAAGAACTCAATGATTCCAACTAAAAACAGGGCGTGTGGATTCAGTGAGGTCAGATATGCCAGCTGTAGATTGTAACTCCTTTTGAATTTCCATCTCTAAATGTTCTTCCCTATTAACCTGGCCTCTTCCTGGAGCTCACTAAACAAGATACTAAAGAAAAGCCAACCTAACTACATGTTTATGTAGGGGTTGAAGGGAAATTTCCCCCACCCCTCGAGGTTCCTCTCTGATTGAACAATCAAATTAACATCAGGCAGATTAGTAGGAGAGAGAAATAAAGTTTAGTTACATATATATGAAGACGTTACATAGATGTGGATTTGAAAGAGGCAAAATTGGGGTATTTATACCAAGTTAAGGAATAGGATAGGACCCTGGTACTTTAGGAAGATGAGATGGACTCACACGATGAGGAGATTTACTCATGTAACAAAGACTAGATGCTCTGTAATCAGATGTTTTCCCTGCCATATAGATAGAATTATCTGACAGAAAGGTTTTGTCTGCTAAAATCTTTCATTCTTGTTCATGCCTCCAATACCTAATACCTCCAGTTTTCATTCTTCTGGGTAGTTTAGGGAGTAGTGAAGGTTTCTCATGAGCCTGCAGGACCTCAATGGATCTTAGTTCAAAATAATCCACGTGCCCAAGTGACATGTCTTAGGAAGGACTGTTCTGAACATCACGGTCCTTCATTTGTTTCCCCACCACTGGGTAGGGTACTATTTATCATTTCTCTTTGTTTTAGTCTTTCAAAAGAGTTTGCCTAAGATACAAGATTAGAACCTAGTTTAATTTAATGTAAACATGTAAAAATTTTTCTACTAACATACAAATAGCTCAAGCAATATAACTTACTGTATTTTGCCATGACAAAAGGACTATTTTGTTTTTTTGTTTAACTGATTTCCTGAAACTGACCTTTGTTTTATACTTTCCCCCATACATCTACTGCATTATCACTGTTAATGCTGATATTTTTTGATTATTGGCTCAGCTCACTTTAAGTCCATTGCATTTCCACACAACACATGATGATGACTGTCACGCAGGGAGGAAGAAAACCAAAACTTTGGTGGTGGGCGTGGAGTATAACACCCATAGACTGAGAAATGAGTTCAATATTGTAAAATGAATATGGTTTTATAAAAAATATTAATAATAATGAAATTATAATATTATTTAAAAAGAAATCCTGAAAATGAAGTCCATTGGTTCTATCTAACTTCTTTCTCTCCCATGTCTGTCCATTCACCCCAAAACAATCCAAATGAATGACTAAAGTACATTGATTTTCTTGAGGACTTAAGTCAGAAGCTATATTTCTTATGATCAAATGGCCTAATAGTATTCTCCTTTTGTCATTTATGATTTGTAGCTATTATTTTTGCTCACCTAATTACTCTGACTTTATCTCTTTGAGTTTTATTAATGCATAAGGTTAAAAATGAGTTTAATTTTATAGTAGCCATAGAATTATCATTAATTTAATGATCATTTCTATTATTAACAAAGTTATTTTCCATCTAATCATATTCTCCTGAGTTGAGTATATATTCAAATGAGCAACAAGTCAAATTTTAAAGCATAGAATTCAAAATCATGAGTCCTTGAAAGTTGCATCAGTTGAAACGATTTTATTGCCATAAGGATAGAAATTAAGATAGTCATGGAAAATAGAATCAAATGTCAAAAATGCTTTAATTTTGTTTTCTTCAAGTGTGATATGTATATGTAACATGTTAAGTTAAATTGCAGCCCAGGCTATGAAAGCATCATATGTGTAGGTAATGAACTATTTAACAATCGAAGAGAAATTGGCAGTAATAACCCTTACATTGAATCTTCTCTATCTGTCCTTGGCCTTGTCTGCAAGGATTTAGTAACTATGGAAACACTATGGGAAAGGTAGAGTTTCTACATAGGGGTGCTGTCCAATATGAACTCACTGCCCAGATGTAGCCAATGAAATTTTAATTAAAACTAAACAAAATGAAAACAGTGCCTTAGTCATACCATTCACCAGTCAAGTGTTCTAGTCAATAGCCAAATGTGGCTTTATTGGATAATCTAGAACATTTGTGTCATCACAGAAAGTTATTTAGAACAATGTTATTTTATAGTACTTGGTGGACTGCCTTAAATGGGATTTAGTCTAAAGATAATGAAGAAAGAACAAGTAACAGTACTAAGATGACAGCTATGATTATAAACAAATATACACACCTACGCCTGCAGGTTGTCTGCCTCTTTGAATATCAGCTGTTGGGTAATAAAAGGTCAGCATTCAAATGACAAAAGATATTCCCCAGATGAAGAAAGGAACCTGTGTGAACATAGATGTTGACAGACTGAGCAGACTGTTTTGATACACATATGTAAACACACACACGTGCAGAGCTCAGACACTTGTTGAGAGAGGATGTTGAAGAGAGGAAGGGATAGCAGACATTTGTAAAAGAAGAAGATTTGATTCTTCTTATAGTCCTAACCAAAACTTATTTTTATTTTGGCTTATTTTATTTTATTTTTCCTTTGTATTATTAAGTTCATTTGACTGACTTTTTAAACCAAAGTAATGATTTGTTTGCCTGAACTGACTGAATAGTATTTGTGTTTATTAATTGAATCTGTAGGTGGGAATACACTATTTCCACTTTGTCTTTGATCTAATTCAGTATTTTCCTTGAGCAATGTAAGTGAAAAGAGGGAACCCTATGTGTTTAGTTATTGTCTTAGGCAATTTTCTTATGTAAAGTTTTGCTGAGAAATCAGTTCCTCAAGTGCTCCATCTGTGACCGCTACAGCACTTCATAATCCAAGCATTTACTCACAGTCATTCCTCCGACTCTGGGGGGGTCTCTCACCAACTACAGCAGGTGAAGGATGCTTTTTCTGCTCCACTTGGTGACCAAAGGCTGCTCTGCAGAGCCGTCCAGAGGAAATGACAGCCCCTCAGTCCTGGCCTCTCAGGCAGCGAATCTGAGCTCATGATCAGGTACTCTGCTACTCCTGTGTCTTCTCTGGCTGAGGTGTCCCTAGAACACCTTGGATTCTCTTTCTCTGGAAACAGAATAAACATCCCTGACCTGTCTGCTTTGTAACATGGATGAGATAGTTAGGGAAAATTGTATTTTTTCAATCAAAGCACAGGGGACATGAAATATTTTTCCTATAAGGGAGAGAAGATGACACCTAAATGTGGTGGCATTCGCCAAGGAAGGGCCAGCAATTCTCAGCAGGTTATTTCCACTCTGAACCTAAGAACCTCAAGACAGCTCGCTCATGCAGTGTGAAAAGTGGAGTGATTATTTGGAAGAGTCTGGGATAGGTACTCAAGCCTTAAAGAAAGAGTCCACCATGGCTCAAGTTATTCATAAAAACAGTCCTTCCACCATCACCAGAATGCCAGTCAATTCTTTTCTTTCAATGATGTCCCCTGCTCTCCATGACAAACATGGCAGAAGCAGACATTGTTCACCCCCTTCTTGACATCCTAGTTCTGACAGTGAGTTTATGTCACTATCAGACTCCAAATCTGAGTCATGCTTGATTTTTTTCCCCTCTTCCCCATTGTTCCTCCATATATACATATATACACACACACACATATGTGTATACATTATATATATACACATATACATATATGTGTGTGTATATATATACATACACACAAATTATGTTACTCGCATTCATCTTTTGGTTTTTATTTCTTGACCACCTCATCCAAGCTCACCTTGTGACCTTTCCTAGGCAATTATAATAGCTTCTGAAGTAGACCTACTTTCAACGTCTTTTCTTTTAAGGAAGGTACAGACGGGAATGAAAGTGAATAGGCAGGCAGGCAGGAAGAGAGATGAAGAAGAATAATTTTGTTTATTTCTTCAATTATTCATCATTGGTTGTTTCCCTGGCCCTGGGGCTTGAACCTTCAGGGACTTAGGATATATGTGAACTGTGCCTGATTTCACCTGCTAGGTAATCAGAGCACACCTTAACATCTTTTCTGTCTTTCCTGGACTCATAGTTCTGAGGAATTAATTTAGCTTAATGCACAGTTTGAAACTTGTTTAAAATGTTCATCTATTCTTCAATAAAAGGCAAGTAGCACAGAGAATTACAGACTGAACTTTGGAATTAGAAATCCTCCCACTTACTACAAAAGGAGATAATCATTCTCGTATTCAACAAATATCTATTGAGTAACTTGCTATATACCAGACACTAGATTTAAAAAAAAAAAATCAACAACAACTAAAGGCTTTGAAAAAGTTAATTAAAGGCTAACTAGGCATCTGAAAATGTTACTACAAGGAGGAGAGGGAAGAGGAGGGAAGGGGAGGGGGAGGAGGAGGAATCTCTAACTTAAAGTTTTGATCTTAAATGTGCGTGATGCTGCAACCTCCTTGAGTTGTTCACTTACATTTGCTCATTTCACTTGTTCTCAATCTTTGTTCATCCAAAGATTTACCAAAACTGTCCTCTTCTCTAATGTCTACTTAATACCATAACACCTTACTCTGATTTTTTAAACTTCCAACAACATTGCTTTCTTCACTGAAAGTTTCAAGACAAATAATTTGATTTTTTTAATCCTAAGAATCCTAGAGAACTTATAATCATGTCTCAAGCACAGAAGATGCTTAATGATAGTTGGTAATTAATATAGCACACGAATGGATAAAAAGTAATTGAAGGTGAATATGCCAGTGGGAAGGTAATGTCGCATAGTCTCTTCGATTCATTTTTCATGAATGTGATGGTATTCAACTGTGCAATTTGGGATCAGGAAATATTTGGTGTTCAGATTGATAAGGGGCTTGCTATTTGACCTTCACTAAATAATTTAGTCTTTCTGTGTCTCAATATTTATTAAATGTTTGCTAAAAATCATGCATTCATTAATTCATTAATTTTTTTTTCAAATATCTTCTGTCAAGCACTGAAACTTTTCTTTAAATTTTCTTTTACCTAATAGACCTTTGTAGATAGAAGGAAGTTTGCCATAATTCTCTTTCTCTAGACTCAAATACTTCCTTGCACAGACTAGCTGAATATCTGGTACCTTAAGACTAGCTAATGAGCAAGTCATGTTATAATCTGACCATTCTTTGGGCAGTGTAGTGTCCTAGAAAAGGGAAAAGAATAAATCTTGACAAGGGTGCTAATTATATTAGCTATTAATTAAAGGTTTAAAGAATATATGTAAGGAAGGGGAATTGAATATTGAATGGATGACATAAATTACATCTTTCTTGAATATGAATTGCTCATCCTTTTAAAAGATCAATGCAATCAGTTGTATTTGCTCTCTACCCATTAAACTTAATTAAATGGTTCATGTCCAGTGGGGGTCAAAGGTGTCCAGTGACATTTACCATCTGACAGCAACCAGTGGCCTGTGGTCTGTGCATGTGGTCGCCCTGGTTCACTGCAGTGAGCAGGCGTCTGCATTAGGAAAACAGCAACTACTCTAATTTTCTCTAATTGACTTGTTGGCAGTGCTCACAGGGCAAAAGATGCAGGGACATGGAGACGGGGCCCCTGACAAGCACTTGGCATAGATAGGGCCACTGAGTGAGGTACATAATCTGTAATGATTAAAGGACTTTGGGCAGTCAATCTGGCACTTGCCACTGGCATTTTATTCATACAAAGTATTAATTAAAAATAATGATAATCTCCTCGCTGGATTATTTTTTTCCAAGTGCAGCATGTTGGTGGAGCCCCTAAGGAGCTATCTGCAGGTCTCTTGATTCATTCCCCCAAGCCCAGAAACTCACATTCATCTTGCTCCCTTCAGGCAAGCCTCAACATAAGCTCTTAGAATAATGGGTCTCTCACCTTTCAAGTCTCTGGGGAAGGTGAACCAAAAATGCTCCTTATTACCTATTCCTTGTCTTTACAAACTCTATGCACATTTATAACCTTTTTCTACTAAGAAGATATTGGCCAGGAGCCATCTATTTGGGATGCTTAAAAAATTAAGTATTTCTTCAACCTCCTTTATCCAAAGCTGATGTATGTTATAAGAATTGTTGGTCATAATGAAAATCTTATTAATAATTTGAAATCTGGAAAAACACTCATGGACAGCCACCAAAATCCATGTTATTTCAATATGATTCAGTCATAGTGAGTTAAAATAAGAAAATACTGTTGTACTTTATTTTCAGGGACAATTGATACATTTTCAAACATAAATATATATGTATATGTTTGAACATTTTAACAAATCCAAAAAGAATAAATTTGCCATCATAATTGTCATTGTGTTCCTGAATAATAATTAAAGATTAATTAATTTGGAATTCATTATGGTAATATTAAATGTGTTTAACTCATTTGCTGCTTCTATAGAGGGAGCAATTTTAGGCAATTCTTTTGCGATTTCCTGGTTTTAAAGTTTAGGAGCTCTGAGCATGTGCAGGAAAATAGCTGCACATTGCCCTCTAGTGGTGAGAGAGCAAACGATACTCTTGAAGGAGAAGGAAACCTTCCTTCTGTTCTCCCATTCACTCTGATAACGTCTTTCCCCCAAAATACACTCAGAGGAGGTGCTTCCGTTGCCATATAAGAGGAGATCAAAGCAACATAGTCACACTACTAACTAACAACAGGAAAATGCTTTACCAGCAGATCTCCAGTACTCCTAGCTCTATGGAATAGTTTTAGACCAATTACAAGTCCATCGCAAATCTGTTTAGTATTCCTGATGATAAGCCATGACCACTTTCTATCTAAATTTAAGTTGATTTTCTGTATGGTGTGCACACAACATAGGTGGGATTTGCAGAATTTAGCAATTAGTGTACTCCGCTAATGTAATAAGACATAATGACAGAACTCCAAATTCTTTATCAGCCAGCCCTGTGCCATAGCTACATGTCTTGTGGAAAAAGCTGCCACTACTGGTCTGACTAGAGAACGGAGAGTTATCAGTATTAGCAAGTCAGTACTAAACTGACAGTGGCCTAAAATTTACTGTGGGAGGGAGATTGAGAACTATTGAAAGCGCTCAGGAAAGCCAGGTAGCAATTCGATCAAATGCTTATGTTGTAATTTAGATTGACATAAAAATTCAAATCAGTGAAATGAGAATGAATCAGTTAAGGCGCTTCTCTTTTTTTCTTTTATTATTTTGGTAATGAGGACCAGTATGCCCTCCACGAGGCTGAAAACTGAGTTCAGTGAGGCTAAGGAGGCTTTAAAAAGAGCGTGTCTAAGGAAGTTGAAACTCGGCAGCTGGGAGGTGCACACAGGTGAAGGCATGAGTTCAGTGTCTCCTGGACCATGCTGATTCCCTGTAAGCTTCAGCTCTTAACCCTGAGCAGAAAATCCAGAGCTCCTAGTCAAGGAGGACATGCTTCACTCTGAATTCCAATTTTATCATTTTATGCTTCTAGCTTGTCTTGTGACTCTTGTGTCATTCTGCTTTGAAATGTCAATACCTTTAGCACTAATATTTGGAACACATAAAATTTTATGAATAAAAATACATCTAATCTGTTTTCAAAGAACACTGTCAGATAAATTTACTCCTTTTTAAAACTTTTTTTTTATAAAACAGGTACAGAAAGCCACATGCGACAAAAGTAGAGCTGAATGAATAAGCTGGAGTTGAACAGGTTTCTTTGCTCTATTTCTTGCAAACAGGCATTGAATTCAGAGTCTTGATCAAACTAAGTAGGTTCTATCTTTGGTAAAACTCTGGAGGGTAGTGTGTTCTTTCATTCAGAGATATCTAATGTCTACATGTCTCTGTTTTATCTTATAGTCACTCATGCTTAATGCCTAGATCCATTTGCTCATTGGGGCTGCAAAATAACATTATTTGAATTCTATCATTGGGTTTTTAAAAGTAGTTGGAATAATACTATGAAGAGTTGCTCTCCTCATAGAATTTGGTTACACTGTGGCAGAGTTTATTCAAGAAAGACAAGATAACTTTTATTCTTTATGTAGTCTTCATGGCAGTGATTTGATTCTTGTTAGTCTTTATAGTGACCAACTCTTATTATTCTTTAAAATATCTTTATAAACTCATGCATGCATTCATCTGTACTTGCTGGATTTCAATTCAATGCAACCTTTACCAGATTATTCTTATCTCTGGTCTGTGGAAGCCTCTTCAAGTTGATTCCTGAATCCATTTGATAAGTTTTATTAGTCCTTTGTTGTTTGCTTGTGTCAAGATGTTTCCTATTCAACTGATAAGTTTCTTCCCTTAGAGTAGCTGTCTGCTAGGTCTCCAAGAAGCCCTGTTTTCTTGCAGTACAAAATATTTTTTCCAAATCTCAGTCTGGGAGCACTGATGCTTGTTCTTAATAATTCAGTGTTTTCAGTGGACACAACTCAATCAGAAATAAAATACTTTTGGCATTTAAACTGATTTTTCCAGTTAAATTTTAGGAACACAGATTTTATATTTTACTTCTGAATTTCCTTTTATTCACACCAGTCACAGGGGATGAAAGAATTAGAACTAACTGCTCAAGATGATTCATTTGCTTTATCTCAGATTAGTCTCAGAGTAACAATACTAAATAATTGCTGTCAATAATAATTATTTAAGCATTTATTTTTGCATATGCTATCACCATGCTCCCTTAATTTTGTCTTATGAGTATAATATATCTACAATATCAGGACATATAGCTACTGTGAAACAAAAATGTTTCCCTTTCTACCCTCACTGAGCATAAACACATCCATTTACTCCTTAGTTTCTTTATTTACTATACCTTGATTCCTGCCTATGAATCTTCTTCTCCCTCTCTGTCTCTCCACTCTCTTCCCCTCCCCTTTTCCCCACCCTCGCACTGTGTCCCCATGTCCCTCTGTCCCTCTCCCTCCCTCTCTCCCTCCTCCATCTTATCTGGCAGGTTCATCTCCCCTAGAAATATCAGATGTTTAAAGTTCATTCCTAGTAGTACCTGGGATGGGGGAACAATATTCCCTGATTGCTTGCAAGTTGATAACAATTTTGGTGTGCCCTTTGTATTTAAAATGATCTTTTGTTGACTTTAAAATTCCTGAGTAACATTTTTTTTTTACCTTGAGTAGCTCCAATAAATGACTCCAATTTTTTGACATAAAATGTTGCTTTCAAAGCTCTGATAATAATCTAGTTTTCCCCACATAAGTTATATATTCTTTCTCTTCAGAGTCCCAAAAGAATTTTTTTTAAGTTGATAAAAATTTCTTAAATTACCCTCTTTTAGTCTTTGTTTTGTTCTCTTTCTTTGGTTTTCTTCCTCAACTATTACTTGTATGTTAGGTATTACTTCTATAATATTTCTTTTCCTCCTGAATTCTTTTTTGTTATTTCTCAAATTTGTTTTGTTTCATTTTTCTTTTCTTCTTGTGGTGTTTGTTCATTTTTCTAGCAATCTTTAGTTTCTAAAACTATTTTTTCACTTACATATAATTTTTTCTTGAGTTACACCCCCTCATTTCTGAGATTTTTTTGAATTCTTATTTATGTTGACTTTTATGGCTTTTCATTTTCTTAATATCGTTCCACACATTTTTGAAACAGTAAATTGCTGGTTTGATTTCTTTTGGGTGTATTTTTTTTCTTTTTCTTTTTTGGCTGTGCTTGTCTCTAGGAATGATATTTCCTTTATTTTGTAAGGAATTAAAACTTAATGGGATTTTGTTGTTTGCTTTCATGTGGTTTGTTTCCCTGAATTCCCAGTGTTTGAGTAAATCTTCAAATAGCTCCCTCTCCTAATGTTTTCATTAGACCTGAACACTGTAGACTGTGGATCAAATCTGTTCCAGGTCTGTTTTTATTTGAGTCCCATTGAACAGAAAATGTTGTCTACATTTCTAAAGAGCTATAAAGAGCAAAAAAACAAATACATTGGAATATGTGACAATGGCAGTGTGATCTGCTGTGCTAAATCATTTACTACCCCAGACCTTTCAAGGACATTGGTCAATCTGATTCACGCTAAGAATGCTGGTGACTTGCTTACTGAGTTTCCATGACTGTTCCTGTCTCCACTTTTATTTGGATCTTTTCCCTTTATTTCTGTTCCTACTACTCTGTCCCCAGTGTGAGACCTGTCAGGAAACTTTGCAGGTTAATTTGGAGTATTTCTGCTGACTGTCCTCAAACTGTCTCTGGCACTTTTAAGTATTTCTTCATGGTTAATGTAGAATTACCCCTTTCAGGTTTGATGCCTCCCTGTGAATTCTCTTACACAGATACTGATCACAGACAGACCATCAGCTCATTGATAGTTTACACGTGTACACTTATTTTTTAGGGGTTAAGAGTACGCCTCCCACCTTGTTTTGTTATAAATATCTGATTGCTTTCAGTTTTCTATATAGTTGTTCAGTCTCTACTTATGTGGCTAGTCATGAACATCGAAAAACTGCATTGCCACCATTCCAGCCTTCTTTCCAGCACCAAGGTCACTCATTTTTAAACAATTTTGTTAACAGATTATATTAAATTTGATTTCAGGAAAACGTTTGCCCCAAGGACTTCAGCACACTAAATAAATCAACGTGTTCATATTTATTTTCTTTTTTTCTTTAGAGTCGAGTTCTCATTATGTAATCTCCCTAAAGGCTTTTAACAATGCAGGAGAAGGAGTTCCTCTTTATGAAAGCGCTACCACCAGATCTATAACAGGTAAGCTAACGTACTTCGTCTTCTGTGACAAGGTAGTCAGTGTTTACAGTGGGTGGGAAAATAAAACTACAGCAAAATAAAACAAGACACAGTGGAACAAACACTATAATGTGGATGCCATATTCAGAGCCTTATGTCTGTGTGTGCATACACGTAAGCACAAAATGTATTTGTGTTTTGTTTTCAAAGTTAAATAAGAGGAATTCAGTCTACACGTTGGCACAGGGTCTTAGAGAATATAGATCTCTCATTTTTTTCTGTCCTCCCCGTGACTTCTTATTTTGGTTCCCTGAAACCACTCTTCATTCTCTTGATCATCTTGTAACATTTTATATATCAATACAATATAGGCGGTAGCATCTCTGCACAAAGGCTGCCAAACACCCTAATGGGAATTTGCTTCTCTACAGAAGGTCCTTTCAGCTAATATGACAAGGATGAACTGACTTCCTAGGGCTAGTTTGAACTGGGCTGAGTCACAGAGGTGGCTTCTTCCTGAGCTGGGCTTCTGGATCGTTCCAGCAGAGTCCAGAACCTTTGGATTTTAAGAGAATTGTCTACTTACAGTATTTTACACCACTAGGAATTCTTTGGTGAGTTAGATTGTAAAGATAGCGAAGAGGGACCCAAGGAAGTGAGAAAGGGAAGGGTAAGAAAGTCAGAGCTGAGTATTTACGGGAACTGAGCAAGGCTGAGCTTCGTCAGAAATAGTAAGTAAAACACTGTGGGTACTGTTCAAAGTAAATGGAAAGTAACATGACCCCCACCAATAGTCTTATGTCTAAAATCTAATAAATGTCAAACTCAAAAGTTCCATCTCTTTTGATCCCAACCCCTTTAAAAATGAACAGTGCTGGAACCTTGTTTAGCTTGACTATTTTCGCCTTAATGAGAATAAAGGATCCAAGAGTAGGATTTGACAGGAAGCACTGGAGAACATGGGAAGTTGCTGGGTACCTGTGTACGAAGTCCCCACAAGTAGGAATATATGAACATAGAATAAATAGTGACAGCCTGTGACTCTCCTGCCTTCTAAATGTATGTGAACTTTGTTGTCCAAACCCACAATCTGCATTTATAGTTTATCTTGAGCGTACACAGTTGTTAAGTGAATTCATAATTATGTGATGGCTTCCAGAGCATACACATCACTTTGCTGATTTTAACTAGATATTCTTGTAAGAAAAGCTTATTATCCTAGAGTCTCCTTGAATCTTTGGCTATTGGTTTCAAGGTTTAGAGTCTGCCTACAGTGGTAGACAAAACCTTGGGTACATGTCAGTATGTTCATTTGTCTGTGGAGACAGTGGATCTCTTTTAAAGGGTTCATGATTCCCAAGGTTAAATGTGACATATTGCCCTAGAGAATATTTAATATCAAGTGTGGAATCTCCAAATATAGAGAGATAAAGCAAATGGAGGTCTAGGATGATGCCGTGAGGTCATATAATTGGTGGGTGTCTAGTATTTCACTTCCCTTTATTCCTTCATTCTACCAGCAGCAAGATTCTTTAAGAGCTATCAGACTACACTGGCTTTACCAATGTTTCTCATAATTTTCATTTAGTAAGTAATCTCTTCTACGCTAACAGAAGACTCTGAGAAGCTGCCCCTTGATGTGGTGACTTTGAGCTTATGATCAGGCCACATAAAATGATATCAATGCTAGTCTTTTAAAACTCTTATTTTCTTATGAAAATGAAAGCCTATAAAAAAGGGTAAATTAGGTGACCAATAAAATCCATTTTGAGCAGAGAATGGCAGTAGTAGTACTAAAGATGAAATAGAGTTCAGATAAACACAAGGTATTTTGCTATTAGAAAGATCAATTTGAGACTCTGTCAGCTTCTTTTCCCTTAATATTTGTTGTCATTCTTTTATTCTCAGTATATATCATTTTCAGAGTTTTTTTCTAAAACACCAGTGATCTATAAAACACTTTATTTTACTCATAATGAATCTGAGAAAGGAAATAATACAAAAAGTTGCAATGTTTGTGTGAGGAGTTTTCTCATTGAAAGAAAGCTAGTAAGAGTTCAGAGAGGAATGAATGAAACCAGCATCTTTCCAACAGAAAAACGTGCTCTTTTCCTGGATGTGGCAGACTTCATTTTATTGTGTCTCCACAAGTCATGGTGAACAAAGGATAGATAAATGGAATCAAAGGTTAAGGTTCTGGGAGAAGCTCTATCAATAAATGTGTCCTGGTGCCATATTGAAGACATTCTCTCTCTCTCTGAGCTTCTATAAAGTATTCCCATGAGCAGTCTTGGAAGGGGCCAGAATGAAATACAGTCCTCCCTCGCTATATCACAGTTCACTTATTGTGGCTTCAATGCATTGCGGATTTTTTAAAAATATGTATCTAATTCTGTATTGCGGAGTTTTACTGTATCGTGGGATTTTGCGGTACACGTCTACTTCACTAGTGAGTACCACATAGAATTTTATATGTTGTTAAAATTAAGTAGGTTTAAGAGTGTGGACAGGGCTTATTAGGAGAGTAAGATGGGTTTATAAAGCCTTCAAATATATATAAATAATAAAATAAATTATAATGCCGCTACTTTGAGGATTTTCACCTACCAAAGGGTTCTTTGGAACGTAGCTCCCACGATAAGTGAGGGATTACTGTAAACTTAAAAAAAAGAGGGGCAATAGATTCACCAAGCTGAAATATGTATCAGGTTGTGTTGCTTCCTTCACACACGTGCTTAGAGCTGTGCTTTGGAGTCTGGTCTCTTCCTGAGAACCGCTGAGTATTAGAACCGCTGAACGGTTCTCCAGGTCAAATGGACATGTAAGAATTCCATTTTTGCTGTAAAGGCCTTTATTTCTTATTGTTGCCCAAACAAGGCATTTTGAACCTGGAGAAAAGAGAGAGTCAGGGAAATAATGAGATGTGTTTTAATTTGCTTACTGGACTCTTCTGGCTATAGAACACTTAAAATTGGCTAATGAAACATAAGATGTGAATTATAAATTTAATTTAATTAACTTAATTGTTCATGTAATTAGTGGTTATGGGTGAAGTTCTAATGGAGGTAGAATTGCAAGCCCGAGCCTGAAACACAAGAAATCTTGGCAAATGGTGGTAAATCTTTTGAATTGTAGAAGTCCTTAGAGAAAGACCAAAGAACAGCATTGCTTAGAATTTGAGGACACGTTCTGGAATGGAGAATCTAAGAAGCTCAACCCCAAGTCATGCGATATATTCTGTTCTAAAATCCAGGAATAGTCTTATCAAGTATTACCATTTCCCAAATTGGAATCACAACTTTTGAAAATCTGATTTGTGGACCTGGGAAAGGTAACATAGCTTTACCGACAAACTATATGAAGCAAACGAACAAGATGGTAACTCATGAATATAGGTTGGTCTAAAACAAAGGGGTGTGTCATTTAGAGCAGTCCTCCCATGTGAGAAAGTCAGCTGAGGAGAGAAACAAGAAAAAGTGAGCCAGCTCCTCACCTTAGTCTAGAAAAAAGTACCTTCCACTGATGTTTCCACCTGTGAGTAATTGGGACCCTCGTGAAGATGGCAGTCTCTTCAGCTCTGCCTTCATCATTTCATAAATCTGTTGGACTTAGAGGAGCTCTTAATAAAAAGACATATTGAAGGGAAAGCCTGGGCTCCGTCATTAAATTCTCTTCTTTTTCTTTCCTTTTGTTCTTTTTTTTGCTTGGGAGTTTTCTATTTTGCTCCAAAGACCACATAACTGATTGGGAAACAAAGTCATGAGTCAGGATAGGCATTTGAAATGTAGTGGACAAAGTGAAGTCATCATCTACAGCAGCCAGCAGCTTCAATGCTTGCGACTGGGCTGTTCATAAACATAAATTCCGTGTATCTTTTGCTTCAGTAAAACTCTACATTAAGTAGGTCTTATCTCCCCAAATATAATCTGAGTAACCTGGGGATTCATCTCATTTTTTGTTAGTGAGAATAACAAATTCATGATTTAAAGGTAAAAGAATGTAAATATCTTAAATTTAAAACAAAAGACTCTAAAGTGGACTATTAGTATGGCTACATGTTAGGTTCCTCTGATTCTGACATCCCAGCGCAAACACAAATACAGTACATGACTGGAGAATTTATCCTATACCTTCCAGTGGTGTTCGCGTTCAGAGTGTGTGTGTAACTCAGTGCGACTCTCCTCACCTGCAGGTAGCTCAGGCTGTCTCTTCACCTAGTAGTGCATCTTTTCACTAAACCTGAAAATGTAGAAGAATATAGAATATAGGAATGCTTCAAGAGACTAAATCTTAGCTAATTACTCCGTGAGAATGTGGTAAAATGGATACTTCTACTCTTTCTCTAAAGAATATCATTCTAAGAAAACCTGCCAAGTACTCTATGAAACAAAGTATCAAATATTTCATTGGACCACATGGAGTTGGTCAGTCTGGATTAGGGAATCACAGTCATCTCAGGACTTTTTGGTATTTATCATTTGTTTCTTTTGCCTGAATAATTTGTATGCTTAGAAGCAAACCAGTAATGAAAGCATTAGAGAAACAAAATCAAGGTAAGGAAAGAGAGCAAGATAATGTAATAATATAATAATAATAATAATAATAATAATAATATGTGCATACATACGTAACAGGTATTAGGTATTTATTTCCTTTGCAGGAAGAAATAAACCAGGTATCCCATTTTATCTTGTTATAGTTACAAAGCTTATCATTCTATCCTAGATCTTGTAAGATGCAAAGTGCAACATCTCAAGAAGAAACTATCCTTTTAAATATATAACTACAAATGATAGCCAAACAGACAGTAAAAACACTAAGCAAATGAGTAAATCATAGACATAGTTCTTTTTGTAATATAACAATACTGTTTCTAATGAGTTTTCTGATTGAATTAATCATATGTTTTTCTGTTCTTCTCATGTTCTCTTTCATCATTATTGCCATGCATTTAACTCATTGTGATGTGTTACCACTGATGTTTATTTTTTTAACTCTTTTATTTGCATATTTATTTGTATGTTTCATTTGGCGGGTTTTTGTTAACCCAGATCCCACTGACCCAGTTGATTATTATCCTTTGCTTGATGATTTCCCCACCTCGGTCCCAGATGTCTCCACCCCCATGCTCCCCCCAGTAGGTGTGCAGGCTGTGGCTCTAACCCACGATGCCGTGAGGGTCAGCTGGGCAGACAACTCTGTCCCTAAGAACCAAAAATCGTCGGAAGTGCGACTTTACACTGTCCGGTGGAAGACCAGCTTTTCTGCAAATGCGAAGTACAAGGTGAAGTTCTAATTGTTAGTATGAGATTAAAAATGAACTGTCATGTGTTTAATGCATTGTTTTAAATGCTTCTTCTTCGACTGTCATGAGTCATTTTGCTGCAGTGACACTAAGTGGAGAAACAAAGCATTTTAATAGCTCAGTGTCTAAAATTAGCATGGAAACAATTGTGTCTTAGGAAACAATTCTAAGGCAAGGTAGAAAAACATCAAGAGCTGCAAAATGTGGTTTGAACTCCAGCAGGTGCTGAATTTGTATAAATAATTTGATTCTGTACAAGGAAATACCATTTCCCCTTGAAAATAGCAGGGCTCCACATTAATTTTCTAGATAGATTTTTGGCTTCTTTCTTTTCATTTGGAATCTAGATGATGCCCAAGGCAAACCTATGAATTTTTCAGAGACCCATCTTACAGAGACTGTGACTGAGGATATATAACATGGGGATGTTTTTATAATATTCTTAGAAAACGTTCTAAACCTTTAGCATCTGCATCCTGGTATAGCTTTGAAAGACCCTCATGTGGTGAAGAAACCCACAGTGCACACACCCCTTTGACTATAAGAATCAGACCAACCTCCTTTTTCCTATCTGCTCACTGAGAAATCCCTGAGCCCCACTTGGAGCTCTGTAGAGACTTATCTGAGGTACTTTCACATCTTTATTACCAGTCAGCTTCATCAACTCTAGCAGGTGATTTGTTACCTCCTATGACTGCCATCAGTTTGTGTCCATAAACAGTATACAAATAAGGACAAAACTGAGAAGATTAATAAGATCAGGCCCCTGCTACCTACCTGGAACCACGCGATACCATGGAGGTCATTAAACATGGTTTAGTTGTTACTTAACATATTATAAGTAATTGTGGATGAATTGTAGCTCTGTAGACATACTTAAAAGAATTCAAAAGTTAACATACTTAAAAGAATTCAAAAGTTATTCAGGTGAGATCCTGTATGAAAACACAGTTAAAATATAAAGTTTCACAAGAGGATGACTTGGAATGAATATGGTAGCATTGATAATAGGACTGTAAATGTCATTCAACAACCAAGGAACCAAATGGTTCAAACCTGCACTCCTGCTGCTGCATGTCATCTGTAGCCCTTCTCTTTGTCATTCTCAGGGAGAATTTGGATCTGCTAATACTCCGTTCAGTGTTCTTTCCACTGAACTGCCATCTTTCTTAATTAAACCTCAAGCCAGTCATTATTTGGGGATAAAAATATCCTTTGAGAATTTCTGATTCTAAAGACCCTGGAAATAAAACAAGCTCCTATCAACAATATTGTCAGTAGACTCTCTTTGTAGCCTCAGTGCATCTGCTACTCTTCCCTTTCAACTTTTAAATGGAGTCAAATTCACATATCATCATAAAGCAGTTTTGAGTTGAAACCATTTAAAATACAGTTTACTTTGGTATAGCTGCCCTGCTAGTTCAGATATTTGGAAAAGCTCCTCAGGCAAGTTAGAATGTTTCATTGATATGAGTTATATCATAAATACCCTGTCCATCTCCTTACAGTAGTAGATTTAAAGCTCAGCAGAACTATAAATAAAGATGAAATTATCTGATAAGACAACCAGTGAATCATGTGAGAATATTTTTTAAAAATCTCTCTTTCTATTTATATTTTCCAGTTTTAAGTTTACTTTCAAAAGACTACTTTAAAACTTTTATGCTCATAACTGCTATACTTATAGATACATTCATTTCACAGAATGGCCATGAGTATTTTGCCAGTATGTGAAATGTTCTGAAGGACGAAGGTTGTTCTCTGCAGAATAGTTTGTGTTCCCTTTTTTGAGGTATTTCAGTTGAATAGTTAATACAGCAGAAACAGATTTATTGAGTCTCAAAACTTATCCTCTGGAATGAGTGGCTGGTTTCTATCACGGCTTGTGGTTTGGGAGTAGTGAAAAAAAATACTTAATTGTTTCTCTCTACATCATTTTCGTTGGCTTTCAGTTACTGACACTGCATCCTTCTCCTCCTCCTCTTCCTTCTCCTCCCCCTCATTCTTCCTCTCCCTCTCTTTCTCACAAACACACACACACACACACACACACACACACACACACACACACACACCAGCAGTCATACCCTGAAAAGAGGAAGGATTAGAGGAAATAGTTAGGTAAAATACATCGCAAGGATAAATGCTAAAAATATTGGTCCATCATAAAGAAATTCAGTAAATTCAGATTTTGCAAGTAATAGAATATTTGGCATTGTATTTTGAACTTTTCTATTATTTCATCTTACTTTCTGCTACATCTTTATAAGTAAGGCACACAGGACATACATGGTATAGAAGGGAAATAAACGTCCAAGGAGTCAAATGACCTGAGCTCAAGAGTTGGCTTTGCTATCTTCTGTCATGTCACTTAACTTGCTCAGACTCATTTTTCAGCTGTAAAATTGGGATACTCACATTTTATAAAAAGAATGAATACGATTTTTCATACTTAAGTATGTATGCAGTTATCCTTATTGAGACAAAGGTATGTTTTATAACTTAGCAAAAACTATTAAACTAAAGATGGAAATCAAATAACCTAATGGTTTTATCCAGGGTTCTGCCCACAGAAGTACCCTTCTACTTTATCTGGCTTTAAAAGAAGCCATAATCCAGATATTCAAATTTTGGTTTTACAAACTCTGTATTGACTTTCCCGATCAAATATTTGGGATAATATTTTCTTCTAAAGTGATTTAACACATGATGCCTTACATGAGTTTCTACTCAAAATGCATCGATTGGACTGTTGACCATACATACTGTGAGTATTGTAGAAGAATCAAAGTTTACAAGATTCTATCTCAGCCCCCCATAACAGGGACTTAAAATATACCTATAATTATATATCATATTAGATAATGCATGAAATATTGTACCTCACATTTATTTAATGCATACTCTGGGCCAGTTTTCTTGGGTTTATTTCACACTTCTACTAAAGCAATGAAGTCAATGCTATATTTAGTGCTGTTTTGTGAAGAAACTGAGATTGAACTTGGGTACTTTATGCTCACAAAAATAGCTCATCACAATTTTCTAAAGTACCTCTAAACTTCATGGTTTATCATAAACAGAATTCTTCCATGGGTTTCCTGAGAAAAGTCAGTGAATTCATGGTGTTTGTAGAAAGCAAGAGTCACTGTAAAACACATACAAGAGAAATATTGCTCAGTGGGCTTTCACTGCCACAGTGTCTGTGTTCAGAGAGACTAGTTTTATCAAAGTATGATCCTTTCTCCTGGTGGACATTTTTTTTGATGTCATATTTCTGCTCTTATTTCTAAGACATAGCGGTGTTCATGCTACTGAAGGAGGGCAAAATTGAAAGTTATATGTCAGTCTATCAGATACAAGCTGCCCATTGTGTGTTTTATTTGGTTTGATTCCGTTTTCCTGAGCATACAAAGTATTTTTACATTTATGTAGGGCTCACATTTTTACATCGATTTTTAAGACGATTTTCTGATAGATATTTATAAGGTCATCATTTTAATAGTACAGATGAGCACATCATCGGAATGTTATTAGTACCCTTAAGGTTTATAATTAAATATAAGATTTTCATAGCTATAACCTAAGAAGGATTCGTAATAGAATAAAAAAGGTCTAGCACAGGAGAACAGTAAGGGGGAAGACAGATAATGTCATAGACAGGAAAGTGATCATTCCTGAATTCTTAGACATAGATGTATAGCAAATGCAATAAATACGAAAGTAAAAGTAAATATTTAACTTTGGAAGAAGATCAAGATACAAATACCAAACCTAAACTGGCATTTATGAAAGGCAAAATCTTAAGTTCTTAAATTCCCCCGATCATATGGAAAATATACATTAAGACCTGGAAGATTAACCTGTTTCTTCCTCATTATCATTTTGATCTTTTGAATAAGCAAAAAAAAAAAAAAAAAAAAAAAAAAAAAAAAAATCAAACCCCAGATAATTTGCTTCTACTAAAATACATTTAATCTGTTGTTTAAAAGAAAAATAATGAATTCAGAAGGTAAACAACACCAATATAATCCTTTAATATTTATCCAATTTGTTTTTCCCTTCAATTGCTCCAATGACCGTACTTAAATGAGTTTAACATAAAATGTGCTCAATGAAAGAAAAACACAGGACCCAACATTCCTTTTCTCCAGTTTCTTTATTCTATCCAAATAGCTTCTGAAATCTCTAAAAGTTTGTAACTTCAAGGCTTTGTGTAAAACATGATAAACAGTAGAGCTATACAAGGTAACTTTCTTACCAGTAGAAAGTAATCATGGAGATCTGTGTAAAATAGATAACATTCAAATCCCTGAAAAAGGGTTTTGATTATTATAACTACACTGAAGTTCAAGTGTGTGTAGTTTACCTTAAAAATAGAATTGACAGAGGCTATAGAATCTGTCCTGTCGCTGTGGTTATGGCCTCACTTGGAAAATTTTATCAGTTAGCTGCCCCTTTGAACAACACAATTTCTGATTTTATCTATCGGGCTGTGGATATACAATCAGCCTGTGTCAATAGGTTGATAGAAAAGTAGTATCAGTGCTCATCTGCTGTTTGACTGTAATCTCCTTTTTGGCTGACTTATTTGATTGTCCTTTTGCATGTCTTGATTTACCAAGTTGATAGAGTTCATTTCTTTTTCTTTGCTTATTTCCTACTTGTGTAGTCAGAAGACACAACGTCTCTGAGTTACATGGCAACAGGCCTCAAACCCAACACCATGTATGAGTTCTCGGTCATGGTAACAAAAAACAGAAGGTCAAGCACATGGAGCATGACTGCACATGCCACCACCTATGAAGCAGGTATGTAAAGAAAGACTGATTTTAAAGAGCCTACCCTTTGGTGATGGTGATGGTGTTTCTCTGGCTCTTTGAAAGCCAGAACATATGTTCACTATGCTAGAAAAATGACACTATCCTCCATGATTGGTATTTTATCTGTTAGAGTTCAAAGCAAGTTTAACTGTAACATTATTCTCCCATTCTGCAAAACAAGAATGCGAGTCTCCAGTGGTTTAAATAATCAGCTTTTAACCTGCTTTAACTCAGGATATCTGAATGTAAGTATTCTTTTCAATACTTAAGTAAAAGCAGTAATTCATGTACTGAATTCTGTCCAAAGCATTTGTGTCTTTGATCAACAGTTACAGGAGACATTAATTTTCTGGAAAGAAATTAGATGCAAAATAAAACATTGTACTCTAGCTATAAAACATGGCCTAACAACTGGATGCTTACCCTGAGCAGCCTCAGCTGGATATGGGAAAAAGTGTTTGAGTGGTCATAGTCATTCTTTGAAAATAAGATAACACAATGAAAAATGTTCATGCAATCTGAAATAGTTCACATCTAGGGTAAATACAATTCCCTATCAATTTTACTAGTCACATTTACTGTGAATCATACATGTTCTTCCTTTTCATTTGAAAGGTGGTAAAAGAAGTTAAATATAAACCAGTAAGACATTTGGTCTTCCCTGAGAGAAAGAAGTAGTAATTCTCTCTCAAAGCAAGTACATTCATTCACTTTTCCCTTCCATAAATAAAAATGCACACCAACATCTGATTTGACAAGTGCACCCTCTTGATTTCTTGTCAGTTGCTTAGTAAGGACACCAATGATGAGACCCATTGCCAACAAAAATATTAACTTTTAGAAATGTGTCTAGTAAGAAGGGTGATTGTCAAAACAGATAATGATTTGGACCAAAGGTGTAAATAGCATGTGGCTGAGATCCCTAGGTGATGATGAGAAGTAAGAAGTAATTCACAAGTGTCTGCTGATTTCATAACTGTGAGAAGAAAATGAAGTGAATGAAATAATGCTAGGGCTTGCTTCTAATTCTGCAATAACATAAAGACTGAACCAGCTGCATTGTTTTACAAGTGTGTTGCAGTTGCTCATGATAGAAAGCAGGATGGCTGGCAAATTCTTGAAATAAAATAGAACATGTCATCCTATCCAGGTGATGAATCTTTCATTTTGCTCTAGTTAAGTCAAATAAAAATATCTGGCAGGACACCTAAAATGATCAGGTCTGGGAAAAGGACAGGAGCCAGCAGCATGCCTGGGCTTTTAGGGTGCTGACATGACATTAGTTTGACTCTAAGTGTTTTCCTTCCTTATATCAGCATTCAGTTTCCCAGAAGAGATAATTGTACATGTAAACAGAAGAGGGTATGAAAGCTCTGAAATTCCCAGTTGATGTTCCTCCCAAGTTCATGTGATACAGAGAAGAGCTTATCCCCCAAAGGAAAAACTGAGTGCTTCTCTGAGTGGAGGAGGAAGGCATGGGATTTGGACAATGCATAACAAATGCCCAATAGGATTCCCATTTACTGGACTCCTTCTAAATCTTGACAATTACCTTCTATTCATGCATTTAACAAAGAAGGTCAAGTGTGGGAAAAATCAAGCCAATCAAACCAGGGTACAGAACTTGTCCAGTCAACTGAGATATTAATTATGCGTTTGCAAGAATGTTCTTTTGTGATTGTCAGATCCTGAAATAGGGACTTCAAATAAAAGGTCAATAGAAGACAGTCTATGTATTTGACAGAATTAGAATCTAATTCAGAAGAAACATATTAAAAAGAAAAACCACTGGAGCAGCAGCATGGTAAATACAATCACAGAATTTAGGGAAAGTTGAAATGAGAGCAACTAGATCAACATGTAAATTCTGTTTAGAAAAGTAAGGGAAAGGGATTTCATCTTTTCTTTGTGAAAGGGTGATTGAGTTAATGCCTGGGTGAATCTTCAGGTACCCCTTCCTGAGTCTTCCAAGAGGGAGCAGTAGGTATGAAAGTATGCATGCAACTACTAGAAAGATGTCTTTGAGAAACACTGAGGAGTGGTTCAGAGTGGCTGGAACATAGCATTCACAGGTCAACAAGGGGAAGTATGACTCTAAAAGAAAGCAGATCTGAATCCTGGAGGGGTTAGTATTTATTATATATTGTTATTTATTTGCATTTAATTTGAAGATGATGGGTAGCCAATAAAGAATTTCTATAGAAATGCTCCAGACATATCCCATGAGATTGGAGAAGAGCAGACCAAAGACATTCTGCTCGACTTAGGGAGGATCGTTGACATTCTTTTCCAAATATTAGGGATTAGTATGCAGTCCTTCTGATAGTCCTAAATGTTTGAACTATTGATCCCATGCCAGAATCTCTAGTCATCAACACTCACGTGACTTGTGAAAAAAGAAAAGCTAGCACAGCAGTTGAAATTGCTTCATTGTTAGATTTTTTTTAATAACCAACTCTTTGACATACTATTGTGCTAAAGAGTCATTTTGTAGTTTTTGAATAACAAAACAGATTCAGTGAAGCAATCTAATCATCACCATTTGACTGTTTTCTAAATAAACATCAATTTGAATTTTAGCACAGTTAAGAATAAGCAGACTATTCTGACTAGTTAAAAGGATAGATCTTTTAATTACTTCCATAACTGGAAAATTCCTTATTATGCTTGGTATAATACTCTGTCTGTGACTTTATGCTACCTTTCTATTTGTGGCTTAGAAAATATCTTAAATATGTTCTTTGTTAGAATAGCATTCATTTAAGTTATCATTGCCATTTTGGTATTTTGCTATAACAAATATTTTCTTGAAATAATGTCCTTGATCTTATTTCATTAAATGAGGAGAGAGAGAGAGAGAGAGAGAGAGAGAGAGAGAGAGAGATAGTCATGACCATAGATAAACATGCAATCTCTTTATTCAGGGATTAGCTATCCTGTACCTATGTTTTCTCTTCTTCTTTCCTCTCTTCCTCCTCTCCTTTCTTTTCCTCCTCATCCTCCTTTTTATACTCATCATTTCCTTGTTTAAAACTTTGTTTTAATATATTGAATAGCTTGTCAGGTACAACTTTCATCAACTTAAAATACTAGTTACTTTGAGAATTAGGGCATTGAAAATAAAATGATATGATAGATGGGAATGTTTGGTGTCTCCACTTTGTGGAACTATATTCAAGAAGAGAAACCGGAAATAGAGTGTTTCCAGAGCTCAGATTATGGACTATGCTATCAACAGAAGAGCCAAAGAATGGTAAAACAGAGGAATTCAAAATGAGGACTGAGTTGCATGTCCACCACACACATTCCTAAATACTGGTCATGAAGTCCCCCCCAGAATTCCTAGAGCCCATTGTGTTCCAAAACTGTCTGTTGTCAGAGTAAGGAAAACACAAGATACAATGGAATATAGACTGAAACACTGCGAACAACCTAGAAGGAAAACTAACTTAACTTTAAACCATAGAGAGTGAGAAAGCAGGTCAAAGGAAGCTGAAATATACTGGATTGGCTTCATCAGTTCCCTGCCACCATTAAAATACATTTAAAATTTTGTTGAGCACAACGTGTAGGAAAAGTAACTCTAAGAAAGGCAGCATATCATGACATCCTATTTTATGCCAGGTTGATACTAAGAACTTCAGTAGATGATTTACCTCCTTTATTTTCAAATGTTCTTCTGCATCTTATTTAGAAAATATCTATTATGTTGCCAAAGCAATATACTTTTAACTGAGATTACTTTATTTTCTGGACTTTAAGGAAATAAAGTGTGATATAGCATTTTCACTTTTTAATTCCTACATCTTGCCAAAGCAACATACTTTGAACTGAGATTACTTTGTTTTATTTTCTGAACTTTAAGGAAATAAAGAGTGATGTAGCATTTTCACTTTTTAATTCCTACATTTGTAGTAGATTTCTGTCTCTTGGAGACAGATAGCCATCCAGCATACTACATATATATCCCGCAAAGGAAAAATTCTCCCATTCCTCCGAGTTTCTTCACAGGCTGGACAATTAAGCAAATTAACATTAGAAATAATCAGTAAGAGAAAAGAAAAACAATAGCAAAATAAAATTTAATAATGCATGTGTGGAGAATTTATATGTCTCCAAACTGAAGTAACTGGGGCAGACCAAAGATGTATATCCTGGGCGGAAGCACAGAGATGGAGCCTAGGGCGTCAAGGAAAAGGGAAGGGGGGTCTTTGTGTGTCAAGAAGGGATGACTCATCTTTACTCTGAAAGTAAAGATGGATTTCTTAGAAAGAGAGGATGTGTTTACAGAAACATATGTGGATTGACCTTCCCAAGCTGCATTCTTCAGGGGATAAGAGAACAAGATCACTTTATGATGATAGGAGACTAGAGGCTTAGGTGATGACTTTGATCAGGAAAGGAAAAAAGGGTTTGGTGAAAATCAGGAGCCTCTCCTTCCAGGTTTCTTCTCTATTGTCACCAGAGTGGGAGAGAAAACTAACTCTGAGAGACTTGGGGGGATCGGTCTTCGCCCCTTCATTTATATTAATAGGGAAGAAAAACTAATTGTTCTAAGTTCTTGACTTACACCCCCTGAATTAAAATTTTTTAAAAAGTAGATTAACAGAGGAAAAAATCAAAGAGACGTTTAATAATATTTTTAGCACCTATATACATGGGAGATACCCAAGATAAGGTGACTAAATCCCTGAATAGGTCCAAGCTATCAATTTAAATATCATCTTTGGGTAAAGACAAAATAAGGTTTTGAGGGAGGGAAACCAATTATGGGAGTTTATCAAAGTGCAGTAAATGAGGGTATGTAGTTATGCAGATTTAAGTCCCTGCTTTTTCGTTGATCAGAGTTTAGAGATTCAGTTATCTGCCACTTCGTGGACAAATGAAGATTTCCTGTATAAATATAAATGTGTTTTATAATGGGGTAACTTCTACTTGGTTTTCTAAGCTTTTCTTGTGTCTACTTGTTTCTTAAAAATAACCAACTCAAAATAATTCTTTTGCCAACAAGGCATATACTGTGGTGATATATCTGCTCCCCTTCATAGACATTCATTTGTGCTTATTACAGCTATTACATTTTCATTGTAGCACCCACTTGAAAATACTAACTGTTCTTTTCTGCACACACATATATTTTGTCCTTTCTATATTCACACTTCTGAAAGTCATTTAATTTCCTTGGAAAAACATTAACTTCTGTATTTTCATTTGATTATTTAGTTCAGGTACTTGAAATAAATTATAAATGGTAAGATAAGCATAACATACTGTCTGATAAATTCTGAGTGTCAACATCATGATTGCAAGCGCCATAAGTGTCGGTTTTCTTTCCTATGCAATGACAAGTTCTTGTCCTGTTTCATCCCACAGCCCCAACCTCTGCTCCCAAGGATTTGACAGTCATTACTCGAGAAGGGAAACCTCGGGCTGTCATTGTGAGCTGGCAGCCTCCCCTAGAAGCCAATGGGAAAATTACTGGTAAGCAGCTCAGCTTTATGTCTGGTTTTGCTCTGTTTGGCCAGTGTTTGCTCACCTCCCCAGCAGCTCCTGCTTTTGGTGGATTAGTTTTCTGTTCCAGAATCTCAACTGACTTCCCTGACCCTTTCAGATTGTCTCTTGTCCTCCACTGGTCATGGAATTCTTCTCAAGGTGTTTACAAAGGCATATGCAATCACTGGCTTGATCCATGAAATAGGTGTATTTCCATTAGTATAGACCCTTTTGTTTTCCTGTCTGTGAAGCATTAGAACACACTGTTAATAGAATACCTCTGAGCATAAGTAACAAGAAACCAGTTGTTTAGCAATCATAAAATACAAAAGAAACCTAATGACAATGCACTTTTGTGTGGTTTGTATGAAGGAGATTTGTCTAACGGTTTTTAGTTTCTCTCTTTGCTTTTAGCTTCTTACTTGAATCATAAGGTTCAGGAAACACTTAATATTGACTGACAGAAATTGAACTTAATGAATATTTCACAGTGACAGATTTTATTTTGCCAAATATTGCTGATAACATCAATGCCTAATTAAAGCATCCATTAGAAGCCTGTAATGTTAATTTAGTATGAAAAATATAATGGAATTCCATCAGGGATTTTGCATTTAAATTATCACTTTAGGCTTTTAATAGATGTCTCCATAGCATATAATTATTATGAAAAATATTGTATAACTCCAAATGTGCACATTATAGTCTAATTAACTTGAACCATTGGGTTAGGCACATGTAAGAATCACTCCTTTTGTCTCTTTCTTGCATTTAAGAGGTGGATAGCAGTAGTATAAATTAAGAAAGTCATTTGGTCACTCTCTGATTCAGAGAGAAGCATGGAAATTACAATTCAGATGCACACTGACTTTATATGGCTGACATTCTGAAGTGTGCAGAATAAAAAGATCATGTGAAAATTCCAAATGTGATTTAAATGTAAGTTGAAGACTTGTTTCCTCAGGAACTTGCTCTTGGTGCAACAGCAAACAGAATTTTCATTTGCGCTGACTAATGGGAAAAGAAGAAGAATGTAAAAGCCACAAATCTTATATGTTTGGTTGTCACTGTGTCACACTGGTTAAAAGTGAGGTTGGTTTATTCTGATTTTCATTTCCTCCTCTGGATTAACATCTATTTTCAGTACCTTTGTAGATTTCAGTTTGTTTACATAATGGCTGTTGTGTTATGTTTGAAACAGTTATTTATAAGCTTATAGTAGACCAACTAGATAATAATTTTAAGGAGGAAAAAGACAGAATAGAATTTGTCTAAATAAAGACATGAAAAATATTATGTTTTTTGATAAAGGACATGTCATAGACTATGTATTTCTCTACTTTTATTGACATAAATCTCATCAGTCAATGTAAACAAAAGAACGTGTTTCCAACTCTGAAAGAAGCTTAATTTTACTTTTCAAAGGAACAATTACTGTCCCATATTAAGAACTTCAAATTAATGTGGGCAGTAAAATTCTGTGTACCACAGTCACAAAGCCTGCATAAGAATCCTTATCCATATATTTTATTTGATGATACATTTTCAATAGTTCTCACTTTTTTTTTTTAATCCAACGGAAAAAATTTAAAGTTCTTTTTAGTCTTTATTCAGTGATTTCTGTGATGGGCACCATTCCATCAATGGACAGGAAAGAGCTCTGAGGAGCTGTACAACATGAAAATTTTCATAGTCACAAGGGAAGGAGATAAGGTAGATGTACTTATATAAAGGGGATTGGTGGTAATGTGGTCCAAGGTCACCTTCTTTTAGCAGGTAGTTTACCCACTAGAGCTGATCAGATAATTCCAGATGACTGATTTTAGATTCTAGTCCATTTCTGGGAGAGGCAGAAACTTTAATTAATCTAAGAAATAAGTGTTGGTTTGGGGACTTAGTGCCTAGTGTCAGGGAATCCATTTTGGGCCTGTTGTCTCTTTTAACATTACAAGAATCCATTCTCTCACAATGTTAAAATGGGAGTATGGGAGGACACACTTTTTTATGTGTTTAACAGCCTAGTTTGTTTATTAAAACTAAGTTGTGAGAGTCCAGTTGATATATTTTTCCTTAATTCAAGGGCAGCAAACACTAAGAACCCTTAAGATAACTCCTGTCCCATGCATAGTTTGATTCCCTCCCTTAAATTATTTTCAGGAATTAGAATGATAAAATACTCAAAATACCAGACAGTAAGGCAGAGTGCCCAGATTTGCTGCACGTGCTTGCTCATGAAAGTGCAAAGGAAAATGTGAGCTCTTTTCTGCTACAGCAGGGCGCATGCGTGTATAGAAGGATGTATTCTCCTCCTAGCTGGCGTTGCTTTATTTTGCTACCAGTGTGGATAAATGAAACATTTTCTTAGCAAATGAAAGAATTCGCAAACACCAGACAAGAGAAGACAAGGAAGAATTTAATAGACAACAGGAAAGTACACTGGGAAGAGGTTCGAATGGGCAGCTTCCATTGCTCCAAAAGGTGGAAGAGTAGCCGCCATGTTCTGTGGCAGGTTTACCTTCCCTCTTCTCATCCCAGGGGTCTATCTGATGACTGATTCTAGACCACGTTGCTCAGATATTTCGCAAAATGTCAATGATCTCACAGTCCCCCTTTCTTTGTAGTTTCTTTCTACCTCTTGCCCACCTAGTTTTTTTCTATCATTGTGGCTATTGCCATTTTGTGAGCTACTCATACGTGTCTTTTGCCTGCCTCAGCTCATGCTTACCTAACTGCCTGTCCGAACCGTTTTCCTAAACTCCTGCACATGCACACTGGTAGAGCAGAATGGTTAAGGAATCCGCTTCTGAAAAAGACACCTCAACAAGTCACTTAACTTCCCAGAGTCTGACATTCACATCTGTACAAAGATAATCATAGAACTTCCTTCATTAATTGTTAATAATAAAGTGCTGAGAAAAGTCCCAGATGCCCAGTAAGCACTGAAATAAAAAGTGATTATTATTCCAACTTGAAATCCATTCTAGGATGAGGCTGTACTAATATGCTTTTCATAGAACCCAGATAATAGATTTGTAAATATAAGTACTTTAAAAAGATTAAACTAAAAAAGAGGGTGAAGGGAGAGATCCAGATAATTCTAGTACCTAATTTCCTTGATTATAAACTGTCACCTTAGGAATTTGAACAGACATTTTCAGAAGGAGATGGTCCAAAATGAATTAAGCATGTATTATATGCTTGGCATTCTGCTAAGCACTTTAATATTATAAACAATCACATATTCCTATTACTTCATTTTGAAATAAAGAATTGAGGGCCTTCTCAGGTAAATAACTTTCCCAAAGTCAAATAACCAAGAAGTAGCAGAGGTGGGATTTAAAACTCTGGCTCATTCTCTTAACTATTACATTATGTTTTGCTCCAACTAATTGGTGTTCTACTGATCCATACAGTGATTCTCAGCCGATTTATGATTTAATTTCTCTAAGGAAGGATTGAGCATGGTATTTTTTAAAAGCTCTCTCAAGCAATCTTCATGTACAAGTCCTAGTTGTGAAGCATCGATCTAAATAAATGCAGTATCCAACATTATTTTAAGATCAGAGGCATATACAGGTAGAGTGAAGACCTAGGTCTTCAGATTGTTTCCTTATAAATTCTATTTAAGGCTAATTACACGAGCTTTCTCTGTGACACTTGATACTCTGGTCCAAAACATCTTCCTTGAAATCCTCTTCTCTCTTGACATTTATAAAATCACCCAACCACTTTTCTTTCTGCTTCCTGGCTATAATTTTCAGACTCTTTAGCAGGCAGTTCTTCTACCTGTTCCTCAAGTACTAATATCTCAGAATGCTGGCCCTTTTTAGTCCCTTTGTTACTTTCCCTGAAAAAGTATCTATACTATCGCCAAGTTTCAGTGAATATACATTTTTGTTTCTGAAATCTGTACCTTCATCTAAGGAGTCCAAAAATATACACATCTTACCTCATATTATATATTTCCTCTTGCCTAAGGTACCTCCGCCTCCTTTTTTTTTTTTTTTTTTTTTCATTACTGCCCACCACAACTGTCGAAATAAGGCGCTGTGTTGTATTTTATAATTGGTTATAAGACCATCTGGGATTATGAATCCACTTGGGAACTAACACTGGATTCTGTTTGTCTAAATATTCTTTCATTTTTTCAAAAGCCTCCTCAGTACATCCTGCTGCAAAAGTTAGAAACACAGTCATTTTCTACTTCTCCATTCATTTTCGGTATAATCACGGGAGGAAATATAAATGCATATGGCACAAGACTGAAAGTTTTAGAACAGGTTTCAGATTTTTTTCAGTGTTTTCTGCCCAGGAACAATATTCTTGGCATGTAGTAGTTAATTAATATTTATTAAATAGAATAATCATTGAATTGCTATTAAATCTATTGTTAGACTTGAAACCAAAGTTCCAGCTCTCCCAAATAAAACATTTCATTGTCAAATTATTTGTTATAATTTCTTTCCTTATAATTCTTTTTCCTATTGGCTCAAAACAAAACCACAGTTGAGAGCAATAAAAAAAGCTTTACTCATTGGCCAATGAAGGAGAAGTGATCTAGAGCCTTAAAGGCCTTCTCAAGGGAAAAGAGATGGGACAGGGGTTTTGATACTGTTCATGCTTCAGCAAGGCCAAGGGTAGCACTAGGACAGAGAGCTGATCTCTAATGTCAGAATTCCAAGAAATGGGCAAAGAAATCAGGGGAGTGGGTTGACAACCATTTTTACTCCTTGCACTGAATCTTTCATAGCTCAAAGGGGTGTTATTTTTACTATGTTAATGAGAAGAATTTCCTTAGGGACTTGGACTTGGGAGGGTAGGGAACTGCTCATGTTTAGCGCAGGGAACATCCCTGGTAGCTTCTCTGTCTCTCAAGTTGGATTATCTATCCACTTCTGCTCCACTGAATATTCAACTGGGTGGAACAATGTGATTATTGTATCTGCAAGGGAACCTAACTGAAAAAACAAGTGTTATTTGGGGAGGGTGCTGGTATACCTGGGTGACCTTAAACTTTATTGCAATAGGTAAATAAGTAATAGTTGTAGTGTTTGCTAAGTAGCTATCATGTACATGACAGTATAATAGAAATACTTACATATGTTAATTCTTAAAATGCATTATTTCACTGCAACTTATTTTCAGATAAATGAGATATACTTAGGTTAAGCAAATTGCCCAAACTGGAGAGCTAGTAAGTAGTGGAGCTGTGACTTGAAGTCAAGAAGGAGAGAATGGGGCATCATTCTTACTGACCTACCTATATACACAGGCATCAGAATGAGTTATTTAAAGATGAAAAGCCTCCTTGCTCGGAAGGCTATGGCATGTATTTTGGTCTTCCCAGAACTTAGCCATCTGCTTGGTCAAAGGAAAGTAGTCAATAATGAGTTGGGGAGAGTATGGAAAAGGACAGAAGAGAGGAGACAGGTAGAGTTGAACACTTTCTGGCATTTTGCTTCTGAAATTACAACTACCTATTTTTAGAGTCAAAATGAGAGGTTACAGTGTTACATTATATGTATATAGATAAAATCGATTCTAATGTGGAAGTGTCCAGAGGGATTTTAATCAGTTGTGGTGAGTGAAGCAAAAATGAAGTACAAAAGTCAGCGAAAAGACTATCAAGATATTTCAACAGAGAGAAGTGAATATAAAGGTACAGAAAATTCATGATAAAGCAATAGCTTTATTCCAACCTATGTGGTTATACTGAAATCTATAAGATGCAGCTTCAAAGGTGGATTTAATATCTTCCTAACATGCTGAACTTACATATACAATTGATATATATACATTTTTCTAAGACGAATTTTTAGGGTTGTGAATGATGTATCTCAGCTCTTGAATTTACAATATATAGGTATATGTATATAAATTTCCCAAAAAGCATCACGATATTGCTCACATATAATTTGGAATTGTCAGAACCTGATGCTTGCTTCTTCAGCTTTACTTACTTGATGCCAGAACTGTCATTTTGAAATGATTAATTAGGTATCTCTGCATAGTAAAAAAGTAAGAGCAAATATTTTTTCTTTTTCTTTTTTGTAAATGAAGAAAGTCAGTAATAAATGTAGCTGATCTGAGATAGGAAAAAAACTCAAACTTTGGGGTTCATCGTGGACTTACAGCAGTCTGTGCAAACTTGAACAATTTTATTAAATGTCATGAATGTAAAACTTTCATATACTTACTCACTAGGGGATTTCATTCACTAAATAAGCTTCAATACCTGTTATGTGAAGACTATTGTATTAGTTTCTTTTTGAAGAATCAAAAGTATATAAGATACGGCTTCTGAACTGAAGGAATGTTTTCTATTCTTTTGGAGATAAGACATGCACATAATAAAAGTTAAAGAAAGCATTACCAGTACCAAGGTCTTCTGTTCAATAGATGTGGTTCTTTGGGAACAAGAGTGGAGCCTTCTCTGGCTCAGAGACTATTAGATTTTATTGATGTTGATCATAAGAGCTGTTATATAAATGAATGAACATGCATGAGTCAGAAATAAATCCTTTATTTAATGATATTTCACAATTTCTTTTGAATTGTAGTCTCCAATGATAATATTAACCAGAGGAAGGAGTCCTATTGCCTTTATAAAATTAGAAGAATTCTTTATCTTATTCATTTATCAACATCTCAACAAATGTCAAAAAATATACGGAATGAATCTACATATCGACCAATCAACCAAAGCAGTGTTTTGTGACCTTGCTTGGACCTAAAAATCATCCAGGGTACAGATTACTGGGGTTCACATTTACCTGTTGTATTATGTATCACTGTGTAACAATACTACCACAAATTTAGCTTCTTTTTACAGTACACACTACTGTGTATGTTAATTCAGTCTAAGTACAGCTTGACCTTGCACTCTGCCTCAAGATCTCTTACAAGACAGCAAACAGCGTGTTAACCTAGACTGATGTTTCATTTGAGGCTTGACTAGGGAAATACTTGCTTCAGTTTATATGGTTTACAGCAGGATTCAGTTCCTTACTAGCTGTTGATCAGAAGCCTCATGGTCCTCTTTATATAGCAGTTTCTTTTATCAGAAGACAGAAACTGTTATCTTATATAACATAATCATGGAAGTGATACCCCATCAATTTGCTGCATTCTTTTGGTTAAAAGCAAGATTTAGGCTCTGTTTACCTCAGACAAAAAGGTTTACAAAGAGGTGTGACTTACCAGGATTATGGAGATAATTTGGAGTCCTGAAAGACTTTGTCCCACCTTTTTAAAGTAAAATGGCCCTTCTTAGAGTCTGTGCTTTGTAATTTGTATCCAACCTTCAAGCAATTCTTATGTTAAGCGGATTTGGAAGGAAAAAGGTGAATGCCAAATTAAAATGGATGTAAGATTTCGGCATTGGTATGAATTTAAGAGAAATAGACTTCTGGTTATTGACATCTGTAGCATTGCTTAATCACAGAGACTCACAAGAACTATTCAGTTCAATGTCTAAAATACGCCCCCAAGCCCAAGCATAATTCTGTACATCACTATAAGGTTAAGTGGTGAGAGCTGTAAAACCACATACATGGTCTTATATTTTATTGATGTGTATTAGAGAGTTTATAGAAAGAAGAGCTCCTAATTAATTTATGTATTAGTTGTAATTAGATAGAATTTATTTATTAGAGGTAGCTTAACATGGACCTAGATGGATAGGCAGATATTTGGTGTTCTTGAACCCAATTCCACTGTGCGTTGTGTGGCTGTTTCCCCACAACAGCAAGCAATTCTCAGACACCACTGGGGTATCCAAGAATTCAGTTCAATTCTGACATGATCGGCCCGTTGATCGCCTCGGGCTGCACAGGCTCAGTCCGCCAAAGCTACCCTCCACTTCAGTCACCAGCTACAAACCCAGGTGGTGTCTGTGTTTCTGACTGGCTACAGATCAGACATTACCAGGACTCCCTCCAGAGGTCTGATTAACTTCTAGAGGAGCACACCCAAATTAATCCTGTTTTTCATAAGATCGCTGATTTGTTCATTCAGGAAGAACCAGGTGGGAGAGATGGGGCAATGTCCTGGGAAAGCTGGATCTCCTGGTTCCTGCACCCTCTTCAGCTGTGCCTTCTCTCAGATCTCAAAGTGTTCACCAACTGCATTCTATTAAACTGGGAGTCTCTCTAAAATGCCCTTTTGGACTTTTATGGCGTTTTATGACATAGCTATGATTTATTAAATTATTGGTCACTGGCATTTGTACTTAACCTCTATTTCTTCACCCCTCCTGGGAGGTCTGGAGTGAGACTAGACATTCTTACCCTCTAATCAATAGGTTGTTTTCTCGGCAGCCAGTTCTTATTCTTAATTGCTTCCCCAAAATCACCTATTAGCATAGCAAGAAATGCCATTGACATTTAGAAAATGCCTAGGCTTTTGGGCCCTGTGTGCAGAGAACTGTAGGTAAAGACCAAATATATTTAAGGAACATCTATTCTGGTTATCTGAGTGACCAAAATATGTATTTCTTATAAATTACAGTACCAGAGTAGGATGTAGATTAAGAAAGTGAGCAATGGTGAAGTAGTATGAAAAATAAGAGGGAGGAAGAACTAAGACTAAGCGTAGTACAGAGGCCAGTCTTTCTGGAGTAAGGGGGAGTGCTGAGATTTAGGAATCCCCATAGTTGTTTTGGAAGGGAAGTAAATCTGAGTCAGAGAACACAGTAACATAGCCACTGCAAAGATCTATGTCTGAGAGTCCCCAGTCCAGATGGAGTATGTGGGACTCAAAAGGAATAGATGAGTGAAAGACAATTATTTTTAAGAATATGATTTATAAAGAATGTAGTCTCTGCACTAGAATAGACCCAGGGACATCATGGCCTCTCAGATGTAGATGTCATTGCAGAAATGGAGTCTGTGCCACATTTGTGTAGCAAAGACAACTGTGATAAGCTCTGAATAGTTCCACCTGATAGTATAAAATGAAAATTATGAAATAATGTTTTTAAGCTGTCTCACATGTTGGCTAAATATAATGTTAGAATAGGACTATTTTACAGGGACCCTTAGATTTGTTTGGGTGTGTATTAGCCTATGAGTCACATGAGCATTCAAGTCACATATCCCCTAATACAGAGGATAGAGGATACTATCAAGTGATAGATTATCAGTAAACAAGGTATTAACTGGATGACCTGTAATTATCCAGAATTATCTTTCTTTCTTTTTTTCTGCTTAAGTGGGATAGGCTAGGAGTGGTAATGTTGTATCTTACATGGCGGTAGAGGACATTCTACTAGCTCTTTTACCACCTAGTTTGGGTCGTCCTCAGCTTCATCATCTGTGAAAAGAAAGCAACAGTGCCACTGCCGCCCTCACAAAGTTATCACAGTAACCAGATATGATCATGTATTTTAACTTTACACAAATTTCAACACTTTAAAAATGTATAACATTTTATACTTTTCAATGTCTTTTTATTTTCTAAACACAAGCCCAAATAAACATTACTCATTTTCATTATGGAGACACAGTCAAAATTAGACAGACTTGCTATCTGTAGGTTGCATTTTCATGGAGTAAACCAATACTCAAGATTCATCGTGGCAGAATCCTCATAGTTTTATATATGGCAGATATTTTTATTTTAATGGACTATTCTGTTTTCAGACACTGTACATTGAAGCAAATATTTATCTAATCCTTGCAACCGGGAAAAAAAAATTACTTGCCAAACTGAATATGGTGGTTCGTGTATTGGGGACATTCAATTATTATTGCAAATCATGTTTGAGAAACATGGGTATTTGGAAGCAGAAATGCAGCTTGCTGGCAACACACTAACCACAAGTCGCTGTTATTCATTTATGCAGCTTACATCTTGTTTTATACCTTGGACAAGAACATACCAATTGATGACTGGATTATGGAAACAATCAGTGGGGATCGGCTTACTCATCAAATCATGGATCTCAACCTTGACACTATGTATTACTTTCGCATTCAAGCACGAAATTCCAAAGGAGTGGGGCCCCTTTCTGACCCCATCCTCTTCCGGACTCTGAAAGGTTTGAATCATTTCCTGTTACTTCCTTTCTTTCCTTATGAGATCTTATAAAATGACTTTGGAGTCTGCGTTAAGAATTACCCTATCCCACAGGGTCCTATGACTACAATGGACATTCAAAATAAATTAAATGTACCTTTTATGCTGAAAGCCAGTATGTCAAGGAAAGATTTATTTTGTTATGAAATCTACCATCAGCCCAAGGTAGACATATTTAACTTGATTTTTTTTTAATTTACAATCCTTTTGGAATTTTGTATTGATTTCTTGCATAGTGGTTCCATTCAAAATATAATGAAACCCTTTAGCCATCTTATGTAAGGAAATAAAATTTAAAAGCACTGAGCTATGTAAATGACACACTGTTGTCAACTGAAAGTGTTTTCTTTTAGGAATTATTGTCCTTATATTTTAAAAGAAAATTTGATGTCAAGGCAAAAATCTCAATAAAATGAAAGTTTTATTTTAAGGACCTAGGGGACCGAGTTTTTATTTTAAGGACCACATACTTGCAAGAATAAAAATAGCTATTGAATTAAGCAAAGTTATATGTTCCTATATGGTCTCAGAATAGTGACTATATCAGAATAATCTTCATATGCCTCCTTACTATTTTAGAGCACAGTATTTTTCTAGAGGATAAATGTTTTCAAGAGCTTCTATTATTTAGAAATTGAAAATAAATGGAATGTTCCCTAGCTAGTATTTAGCAATGTATATTTAAAGGATGTGTCGTTCCCCCAAAAATTCTTGGTTTGTAAATCTGTGACCACATTATGTCTGTATAGTTTACTGAAAATGTGATAATATGCAGGGCAAACAACTGAAAAATTAGCAATGTGTGGATGATTGACATTTTCACCCAGTTGCTTACTATGCTAAAAGAGTCTTACAATAGCTATCGTCTGTTTTTCAACTCTCTAAGGAAAGATACACTAATAAATAGTGGACTTTGAATTCTGGAAGAGTGAACTACTAAAAGACTGGACTTGGTAACATCTAATCTGAAAGTTTTCCAAGAACACACAAATAAGCATTCAGCCTTAGCCTGCCTGACAGTTCTTAAAAGACAGAGTAGAATTGGGAAGGAGACAGGAGGAAATGAGCTAATCTTTGTCTATCCAGGTTTTTAGGACTTCTTTTCTAAATCAGGTTTCACTTTGAAATGAGAAATCAAAAGCAAACTGGTTATTCATTTTGTGGGAGCATGAAATCTAACTAGATAATGTTCACAAATGCCTCATCTTTTATCTATAGACAAGTGCCAAATTGCTTTCATGCTCATGTGTGCCAACTAGAGATATCAGGGAGAGTTTACGATGACTTAAGGCATCCAAATGTTTTAAGCAACAGAGTGATGAGTTATCACAGAATTTACAGACCCACACTGATAACCATCCTGTAGATTATTTAATGAACTTGAGATCTCATTTATTACTGTTTATCCTAAGTGACCTAAATTCATCCGCAAGTAATGTTCAGAACCAAGAACAAATTCAGGACTGTGTTAATAAGTCATAATAGCCCCACGAGAGTTATTTCTGATACGCCAATATGAATGTTGAATATTTCTGTGCTAAATATTCATTGTCATTAGATTTTTAAACAGATTTTGCTTGTTTGGTAAACTCAGTTTCAGGGGTCTTGAGTGCATTCTAAGTTATTCGAAAGTACTGACCTTGGCTGTCTTTATCAGTAATTGACATTGCCCACGCTTGCATCATATATGATAAAAAGACAGTGTTCTAAGGCAAATAAATTGTTCATGTATTTATGCAGCTTACATCTTGTTTCATTTCTTGGACAAGCACATACTACATCTATATTAAAGACATAGAATTAATGCTATTGCTGTCTGATTTAAGATTTTCCGTTTCTAATGCTGTTTTGAAACTGAAGGCCTTTTCATCAGACCGTAACTTTGTTTGATAGAGAGAAAGCTTACATGTTGTCCCGAGGCTGAGGAAATGCTTAGTAATCTGCTGGGTCACAGGCAAGAAGAGTTTTATGGCAAACGATGCCCCAGGCAGGCATCCCCACCATCATTCTTTCCTAGTCAGTCTTTGCAAGGAGAGTAGCATTTTCCAGAGTTTTGTCTTTGTGGTTTTAGCTACTAGCCAAAGAGGTACAGGAAATCTAATCAGTAATCACTAGTTAATTAAAAGAATATTTATAATTAAAAAGAGATTAAATTGCTATACCCTTATGTATATGATTATATATGGTATATCTGATTATTTCTTTGGAACGTTACTGAAAAGATCTTGAACTTGATTGTCTGACCACAGAGGACTTTGAAAATACCCACCTCCCTTGTCCATACCCTTCCCGTTAGCGTACTGACTAACAAACTAGCAAACCCTTGGAAGGTACTAAAAAGCATGTCTGTCTCTACCTATCATGTAGATGTCCCCTCCCTCCCTAAATTCTCTGTGATGACCTATCAAGAGAGGAAGGAAGCTATGAATGGAGTAGAACACAGATTTCTTTGGAGGGATGGAATCCCCTCCTGCACACATAAGGCATAATCTTGAGAAAAGAAAGAGCAGTAGATCGCTATCTATTCTCTAAATATTCCTAATCACCACTCTGAGATGCACATCACTCCCACCCAGAGGTATAGAATTGAGAAATTTGTACCAGGATACAAAAGAGTTTAGTCTTCAAATGATTGTGTGACTAAATGCATGATTTTCTTGCTGAATAGAAGTGACTAAAAGTAAAAGCACATGTTACAATGCTTTTAAGTCATGGTTTGTTTTGAATAAAAAGTAAATATTAGACATTATTTAATCCCTGTTGAGAAATACTCATTAGTAGATAACCTCTCTTGAGACAGTCACAATTTCTTAAGTTTTATCCAGTTCAGATTTGCTAATAGTAAAAAAAAAAAAAAAAAAAAAATCCAGCAGATAGAGAATGAGGATGAGATTGTTGGCCATCACATGTATGTGTTTTTCACTTGCTAAGTATTTGCTTTGTCAGCAGAAAATGCAGTATATTATTAAGAACAAAGGAATAAATGAAAATGGGAATGAGATGATATTGGTCTCCCATCCCTCTCATTCCAAACAGTTCTCCCCTAATTATAAGGTGCTGGATACCATAGTTTCTTGAGTATATCCTTTTCTAGTACTGAGATTTTCACTCTTTCCAGATTATGTGTGTTTTGTCAGATGTGAGCTTGACATATCCTTTCTCATGCTTTTTGGGAACCTGATACTGCTCTTCCTACAGCATCATGTCCTTCCTCAAAAGTTATCTTTGAGTCTCAGTTAAAAACCCTCTCCCTATGTATAAACTAAATATAAAGCATCTGCCTGCCAATAATAGTTTTCAACAAACCCTCCCTCTTTCTATAACAGAAGAAATGTTTGAGAAGTCATTTGTCTCCAGTGGGAAACGGGAGATAAAATCAAGTAATTATAATGATTAAAGATTAGAAAAGACTTCTTTGGTTAAGTTAAAAAAAAATATTTGTACATCTTGAAGAGCTACAGAAACATTCATTAAATATATTCAAGCATGTATATTATTAATATAAGCATTCTTGTATAGGTACCATTTGATTTAGAATTCAATGTCTACTACTTATTAGTATACCTTTCCTAGTTTATCTTTTCATAGATGTCCAATTATTATTTTTAAATTTTAAAAATTATAAGGCATCTCTGGTTTATAAATCTGTTCTATTATGATGTAACAATCATAAACCTTGATAACTCGAAAGAAACTTTTGTTAATAGCATTATTATTTAAGGAACACCACTGGTAAGATATTGCTTTAAGAATTTTTTGAAGCAATGATAATGAATTTGCTACAAGAGTGCCACACATAATGAGAGAACTGACTAGGTTATGAGTTGCTGCTCATGGGAATGGTGTTATATTTTTCTCTGTGTGAATTTTGCTGAGAGATAGACAAAATAAATCACCTAGTAATCTTTATGTCAACTTTGAGTGCGACTGAACGAGTGAAATATACCCAGATAACTCAAAACTCAAAGAATATTAAGTAATAGTTCTAAGTAATTCTAAATCAAATAATTCAATTAATTGATGAAGATCTACAATGGCCAAATATCATATAACAACTTCAAGAAAAACAATGGTACTAGCAACTTGCCTCCTATATAGTTACATTTGGATAACAGAACAGAAACTGGTATCTTTTTAAAACAGAGATATTTATTTAAATTAGAAAGTCATTTTCAAGAGCGTTATTCATGAAGTTGTGAACAAATCTAGAACATGGCTTAAAAGTTTATCAAAGCATTTAAATTAAAGAATAGCTACTATATTTCATTAGTTTACCCTGTCCAAGTGATAACTGTTTTTTGTTGTTGAAAAAATTGAATGCAAGAAAATAGCTTCCTTAATTTATTTTAAATATGTGGGTAATAAGTTTTAGTCATCACAACCGTGTTTTTACTGTTAAATGCATTTAGTGTATGCTTAGGAGAACAGGAAAAATACCGTTTTACAAAACACATTTATGCAGCAAAAACTTTTTTTTCACTTTTTCCTTCTATTTCATAGAAATAGTCACATTAACCTTGATTTCTTACATTTTTATTTCAATAGGGCATTGACCTTGATAAGAGAACTTGCTTGCAAAACTGTTTATATGATGATATGTGAGCTTTCTTGCCAGTAACTATGAAAGGCTAATAGTATTATTTCTTTTTTCCCCCACAGTGGAACACCCTGACAAAATGGCTAATGACCAAGGTATGGTGGTGCAATCTGTCAGTTTTTGGCCCCTTGAATCAATCCTGTCTGTTAGGAATGTCAGTCATTATTTCGTATTCTGCTTTTCACCTGGGCCATACACCTGATGAAGCAGACACTGGCGTGATAATTAATCTTGTTAATGAAGTTCTGCTTGGGCTGTGGCTCTGATAGGGAAGATGTAAATTTTCTTGAGAGGAAATGTTTTGTCTCTATTCTGAAGGACCAATTAAAATGTCAAGCTTCTTTGTATGAAATAAATTTTTAGTCTCTCTGCACTTCTGAATAATTCACATTAAGTATAATTAAGCCCAGCATAATTTTCAAGCTGCTCTTGCACCCTTTCATGAGCTATGGATTAAAGTTCTGTCGCTCTACAGAGGAAAAGCATAAATCATGTGTGCTTTTCCTCTACACTGAGCTTCTTTTAATAAATAAAAACAAAGTTGAGTCAACTTTTTTAGGACATCACTATCGCTTGTTTTGAAGTCAGAATGCTTCCATTGCCTCAGTCAAATGCTGGTTTGCCTTGAAGTATGTTATCCTCTTATTTTGTGAAATGCTGATTTGTGTAGAGAAGCAGGAATCGTTTCACACAAAGGAAAATGGAATTAGATAAGAGTTATCCATCAATTCACAGGTAGGTAGGAATTGGCTCTATAGACTGGTAAATTAGGATTCCATGCTTTTTACACTAAGAATAACTTATGCAATGCCAATGGATAAAAAGAATATAGTTTATGAGTGGGTTGTTTTTGTTTTGTTTTTCTTTCTGGATGTTATATTCTTAAAAGAAGGGGGAGTTTGGAAACATACAAACTAATCATTGTCAGCGTCGTGTGCGTTGTTGAGAGTTACCTGTTGGCTCAGTCAGCTGCTCGCCTGGGTTGTCTCTTGCTTTAGACAATGTGCTGGCAGCAGATCTCACATGCAAGCACCCTGTTTCAGACAGCACCATGTTGCAAGAGAGGGGGAAAAGAGAATGCTTTTTAACTTTGGACAGACATTTACTGTTTTTCAGCCTTGCTAACAACAGAAGGAAGGGTAGTGTTTTATTCTAGGATCCTGTGTTCAAGCTTACCTCTGGGTCTTTTCATCATACCTATGCTTAAGAGACCACAGCTGGGACATCCCTCAGGGAAAAATAGAGATGACACATTGCACAGAAATGTCTATCCAGTGTCAGCATTTCCACGAGCATCTTGATTGTGTCCACTTCCTACCACTTAGGATTTTTTTTTATAAGATCAGTTGTCTACTAAAGAGTAATATTTGTAAAACTATTAATGGTGAATAGTGATCAACTAGCATATATTTACATTGGTAAATTAAATATCAGTGCTGGCCAAATCCAAAGCTGATATAATTAATGACATAATTAGTTTCATTATTTTATTTATAAAGCAACATCTCATAGCCTTCTTATCTTAAAAATGTGTTTTAAACTTCTTTCAGCACATAGATCCTCCTTTCTGAACTTATGCTTAGAAAAAAATATAAAGAGAGAAAACATAGACATTTTTAAAGTACCTGTTAATTATTACTCACTTGGATGATGACATACCCAAACTTCTTAATAAATATGCTATTACTGGATTCCCTTTCATCATTTTATTTCTTACGTTTTTTGTTGAATATTATTTTAAGCTACCAAAATTGTATTTTGTAACCTGGTTCATTTTTTAGAAAAGGAAATAACAGTAATAATAATAATAATAAATTATTTCCTATCTTCTCTGATCACACTCCCAAGGATTTTACTCAGATTTTCACATTGATATTAAAATCAGATCAATTATCATGAACAAAAGAAAACCCCTAGAATTATTGGCAGTGGTCGAGCCTGTTAATATATGTAGGGAACCGTTCTTTTTCTCTATCTACTATTACTTGGAAAGATTCTGTCACATACTAAACTGCTTAGAGCCTTATTCAATCAAAGCTGGTATACTGTTGGTCAAATTGATAGGTTCTAAATTTTATATGAAACTCAAATCTCTTGTAAAATTGAGAAGGATTGACAACATATAATTTAGTGGTTATAAATAAGATCTTTAAGTCGTTGCAAAGAAAGCCTATAAAATTTATTGGCTGTCAAAAACTCTGGGCAAACAAAATCAGTTTTCTGAGTTGATGACCAAAAATAAGAAAAATAACCCAGATTAAAGATCCCTCTAAGATTAATGAACATAATAAACAAAAAAGATTTCAAATGTTAGCGCACTAAGCACGTGACAAAACAGTTGAATATTTTTTCTGTGCCTACTGTTAGAGCAATTTGCCCCTTCCCATGGTGAAATGATCCCACTGTTACATTTATGAGAGGAGCTGAATGTCTACATAGAGAAAATTCCCTCTGAAATGAAATTTGGCACCTTGAGTCAGCGTTAACCTTGCAAAAATGAATCTTAAATAGAAAAGCAGGAGGTTGAGTTTGACTTTTGCAAGAGAAAGTGAGAAAACTGTTGATGGTTTAAAAAAAAAAAAATCACTGTAGACTTGCCACATTCTAATTTTTCTTAGACGCTAGCATCTACCCTGAAGAAAATAAATGTGAAAACCAAAAGTCTTCTATCTTTGAATCATTTATGATTTAGGGAAATATTTTCTTCTGAGAAATAGTTGTGCTAATACGTCAATGATAGTTTATAAAGAACTCTTTTTTCCCTTTATGTAATTGTAAATTGACATCTAGCATTTTTTTAATCCTCTAATTTCAACTTACTTCATAATTTCCCCTTTTCATAGCTCTTTGTTTCTTGTTCAATACCTAATTAATTCTCTAGTTTCTTCCAGGCACACGTGGTTGGTGCATTTGAAAGTAATCATCAGATTTTAAAGATTAACCACAGAGTTTAATATTTTTGGAGAATCAGGTAGAGTAGGGAAATTGCATGTGAAAGGGGTCCAGAGAGTATAGAAATTCCCTGCTTTCATTTTTTTTTTCCTTTCTGATTTTCCATATTTTAGTAAAAACCCTGTCAGATCATCTATGTCTGTGTGGGCATATATAATGGTAAAATGAACCCTTGTGAAACTCTTGCTGTTTAAGAGCTAAATATGTATTAACTCACCTGATCCTCTGCACAATTCTGTGAGATATCATTCTGTCTCTGTGTTGGTGATGAAGCCTGTAGACACACAGGAGCCAGGCCATGATGCAAACCCAACAACCATGTTCCGAAGCCCGTTTCTAACCACCAACTGTATACATTGCAGATATAGTACACATATATATACACAAACGCACCTATATTTGACATGCATCTATAAAGTTGCTTTATCTAAAGTTTACATATAGCTATTTCCCCAGTAGAGGCTTTCTCTTTCTCATCTCTGTCCATAGTCTATGGAACAAGGCAAATGGCTTTCATCTAGGGGCCATCTTATTAGTGGGAAATCACAGCACTGAGCACATGATTCTGGCAGTTCGGTATCTCATACAGTCATGATGTTAATTTTCTGTCTTAGCTTGGGCTAGTAATATAAAATAACACATTTTAGGTGAATTAAATAACAGAAATATATTTTCTCATTGTTCTGGAGGCTAGGCATCTCAAGTTAAGGTCTATCAGAGTTGGTTTCTGCCAAGAACTCTTGCCCTGGCATGCAGATAACAGTCTTTTTGCTGTGTCCTCACAAGGTGGAGAGAGAGTGAGCTCGCTGGTGTCTCTTCTTATAAGGACACTAATTCTAACATATCAGGGCCCTGCCCTATGACTTCTTTTAAACTAATTACTTCCATAAATGTCCCTATCTGCAAAGATAGTCAGGTTGGGTGTTAGGACTTCAATATCTGAATGTTGGGGGAAGACACAGTCCAGTTCATGGCATCCACATTTAAATAAGAAACCTTTTTCTTTTCTTTTCACTGGTTATCTTCCCAATTTTTTTCAGATGAGGAAGCAGCTTATATTTTGCCCAAGATCATACAAGTATAGTTGTGGAAAGATCTGAAGCTCAAACCTGTTTTTCTGACTCCAAGAATATAGACTGATTCTCTATTTATGAAAACTGTGGTTCCCCCCCCACGCCACCACCACCAAAGTCAGTTTAAACCTTATAGAGCTTCTCACAGAAGCATTTATTAAAGTTAGGACATTGCCACAGAAGGTTGCTATAAATGTAAAATATGACCAAGTCTCAAAAGTGACGATTATATCAAAATTTTCATCTTAAAGTATTGTTTTGCATCCTTATATTCCACTTAACCCCAAATATTAACTCTGTTCTGAGGTGTCAATGTGTATAAACTAGCAATTTTTATCATGAATAAGAATGCTTCCATTTGCTGTATGTTTATATATTTGCCTGTTATGGCAATAGAGTAGGTGTGATGGGCTGGACAATACCTTATAGGGGTAGGGATCTTCACTGCTGAGGTGAATCGTGGAGAAAATGCTTGCTTTGAGCACCCTCGAGCATCTTTAATTCTCCATCACCGGCAGAAGACTGATCTAACACAGGAGGTCAAGAAAAGAGACATAATTTCAGAGGCTACTGTCTAGCTCCAAATGAAGAGCTCTGCTGAGAGCTGCCCTGCCAGTAGGGAGGGAGAATCGCTATCTTCTGAGTGAGGTGATGGCCGGTAGTGCTCTGGTTTACCCATCCATGGTAACTCAATGTTTGTTCTGAAAGTATGAGTAGAACAGGATACCTGACATTCTAGTTCCATCCCTGGCAGTGACCTCCTATGTGACTTTGGGCATGGGGCCAAACTTCTTTCAACATCTCCCTTGTAAAACGATGAATTTAGCCCCAATTATCTTCTGGGATCTATCAAGCTTTAAAGTGATCAAGCTTTAGGATTAGAAAAAATAGAACAACAAAATTTAAAAAATAACATCTCACATAGTATATAGCACTTCGCATTTATAGCATGCCAACTGTGTCACTCTTCTGTGCTTTATACATGATTTATAATATTTAATTCACATAACATCTTTACAGATAAGAAATTGACACCGGGAAGTTAAAACTTGTCCAGGTGCTTTCAGTAAATAAGTGGTGAGGTGTATGTAGATACATACCCAGGCTAACTAACTTGAAACTATCTGGTCGTAACCACTGTGTGACTTATGGAAATGCAATGAGTTAATTGGCTTCTACGTTTGTTTTTTTTTTTAAATCAAGAAAGTTAAGCTTAAAGACCAGTATCAGAAGTTCACCTAGTTTAAAGGTCTTTGTCTTTTCTCAACAGGATTTTCAGGCATAGCACTTAACAATACACCTGCCATTTTACACCTCAGCAGTTTTAATCTCTTGAATAAACAGAATGTTAATTGTTTCCAATTTCAGGGAAATAGGGTTTTTCAAGGAAGTGTAGTCAAGCTTGGAATTTAGGTAATGTAATCCAGACTTTGTGGGGTTTGGATTACAACAGCCAGGCATCTGTTGGAAAAATGGAAAACTTTAGCACCTTTTGATGGAAGCCGTTTAATTGAAAATTAAAACCTCTTTTTACTATTGTGTATAATTTCAACTCTATTATTCAACCAATTGCCATACCCCCTGGAAAAAAGCTATTTTCAGTCTGGGCTTTTCTCAAGTTCAAAATGTTACAATTCTAGAAATGATGACTGGTTAAAGAATAGAGGCCAAAAATGAGTAATAGGCTTTTAATAAAGTGCTAAGATGTTCCAACAGTCAAGTAGCTACCTAAGTCAACCACTTAGGAGTTTTCATGTTTCAGCAGGTAACTGAAAGGAAAAAACATACTCAATTCTCATATAAGAATTGATGTGGATCATGGTATGATTTAACTTTCTCAGACCTGAAAGGTAGACACTTGTTAACAAGTCCTCAGAAAGATTTCTTCAACTAGTTCTTGTAAGATGCACCGTGTTGCTAAATGTTTTTTTTATGTTTTGGCTTTTTTGTTGTTTGCTATAGACATTAGCCAAATACTAGTAGGTTCCTGGCTTTATTTTCTGCCCTCTCCTATCAGTCCTGGGCTCTGCCTCCTCAATTTTCTTTCCAAAACTCAGGTGACTTACTATTGCTTACAGAATGAAGTTGGTTCTTTGACATTGAGACAAGGATGTCTGACCCCCAATCTCTCTTCTACCCTCAAGACCATTATATCCCTCTACATGTGCCATAGTCCATTAGCAAATTTACAAATCACTCTTAAAAAAGGTGTATTTTCACAACCCATGCTCCATGGTATTGTTCTCTTAGACTTAGTACAACTTTTTCCCTTTCTCTAAAAAGTCAGCTTCTCATTTTTTAAAGCCATCTCCCAGTCTTTGTTTTCCCAAAAATCCTTTATTATCTTTCCAGTCTTTGTTCTTATGTATGCCCATAACACCCAACTTGTTCCTCACTCTGTTGTCCATTTCTCATCGTTTCCAGCCTCTCTTCCAAGTTGTAAACTTCTTGATGGTTGAGACCTGCTCTGATTCACTTTATCATTCCTGCCTCCCTGAACCCTCAGTCTCTAACTAAGAATATATCATATCGATAGTTGCCCAATACATGTTTATTTATTGCCTATTTCACTATTGTTTTACCTACCTGTAACTTTTTAACTTTTAAAAATTACAACATGATTATAATTATTGGCATTTTTTCCCATCACTCATTTATGAGTCATTTTATGAACTTTATACTTAGAATAGTTGATCCACTCAACACATTTGTTGACTAGATGATTGGAACATGAATAAACACACGAATGAAGAAATTTTACGTCCAGCAGTGTCATTACTTATACATACTGGCAGTACAGTCTTCAGGTGCTTATGTTCTAGTGTTTTTATACTATAGTTCTACTTCTAGGCATACAGTCACTTGGAGAAGATAGAGCCTCTTGCTCTTCTATTGCTCCTTTCTATGCTGCTTAGTACCTTCACTCAGACACAAATATGTCTCACATGGCATATGGTACAAGCTGGTGACCTAGTCAGAAGGTCGATGCTCCTCTGGGTCATGCAGGGGCTTTGGAGAACCATTATCTCTTTATCATCCACACTCTCCATGTTGCCATTTGATTAATGAGCTAACTCTGGGGAAGATGTAATCATCCAGAAAAATGCCCTTGTTTAGGGAAATGTAATATTTTTAGATTTTAATAAAGACAAGACTGTATTTAAAAGTGATTTCTTAGAACCATTTGCTGCCCATTATTCCAGATACACTAAGGACACAACGCATACAAAGAGATTTTGGTGGGAGAAGAGAAGTCAGAGACCACCCTCACTCACTGTGTCGCTAATATTATTGTTGTTTTTATTTTTTATTCCATTAACAATTTCATTATTAGCCAAAGTTTCATTCTTAGCTTACATGAATAATGATTATAGTTACTAATAAACTTAGTGGTTTTTGATTTGCAGAAGGTAATGGTATATGTGAACAGGAGTAACTGACAAATTTTCATCAGCAAAGAGGTAAAGGGACACAGACTAATTATAGAGTCATACAGAGAAGACTTTGGAGACTCTCCTTAGCTAAAATCTTTAAGGAGACTAAAAGAGCCTGTGATCAAGAGAGCTTGTTGATCTATTGTGGTCCTCTGTCCTTTTTACTTTTGAATTTAAGATTTTGTCCACTGTCCCATGCAAGATGTCAAGAATGAGCAGGGTGTAAATTCACAGAAGTAACAAATGTATGTATATATGTATGTACTTTGTATTTCCCTTCACATGGGCATACATCTGTCATCATTCCTAGGAATCTAGATACTAGTTGGTCTGCTACATCATTGCTTTTACTCTGGTGCTTGCAAAAGAAGAATGCAATGCTTTAAATGCTTTTTCCTACTTGAGTACAATTGCTCAGGCAGCTTTTCTTCACCGAGATGCCAAACTTTGCAAGAGAGACACATTGGTCTCAGGAAGTCAGGACTTGAGACATCACCCCCAAGTCAGTAACCGCTGTATTTGTTTGAGTGGCTCAGGTCTCGGGAAATCATAGCTTCTCTTTTGCCCAGCAATGTCCTGATTCATACCTGAGTCCAGGAAAAATTGGTAAAAGCACCTTCTTTCCTTCTTCAAGTGTCCTGATTTTCATAATAACTATAGGGTCACTATTCATTACAATTCTATGTGAAATTAGAATCTTAGATTGTTTTCTATGGAGTCTTAAAAAATGAATTTGCTTCTCATCAAGAGTCTACTCTGTCCATATTTTATATGATAAATATAGACATTAGAACTCAACACCAAACTATCCCTGGTGAAGGGAAAGATAGACAATGCCATATTTAGTTCTCTTGCATTGTATCTAAGTAGGTCACCAAATATATTTTCATTTCCACAAAATATAGCTTTTATACTTGCCACAGTGTCAATAACAGGATATGTTCTGGAGAAATGAAGGCAAGAGGAATTGTTGAGCACCAGGCTCAATCTATGGAAAGCATGTTAGCTGACCTAACATACAAAATACTCACATTGTACCTTCTCTCAGTCAATGAAGCTCCATGTTTACTGGAACAATGTGTTGACTCATAGAAAAGGGTGTGAAGACGTCATTAGATTTTTTTGTTGTTGTCGTTTTTAATGTATGCTTGAATGTTCCAGGAATGGTTAGTGATTTTACTTCCTGGCTTTTAGGTACCCTGAGTCCACTGTCCAAAGGCAGCAGCGTTATTTTCTGCCTGATGAATTGATCTCTTAGATACATTTTCCAGCCTCTGACAAATCAAGTGTACATAACCGCAATATGACCTGCATATTGAATAGTAAGGCTGTATTCAGGTGGCATTAATGTATATTCTTTGTATCCATTGGTATAAAAGACATAAAATCAATACATTTCCATCGTTATTCTCAGAATTATTTTGAGAGGAAAAAATTGTAAGATGAAAAGGATATCTTAGTGTTCTGCATCCTTGGTAGGATGTATATTGAACATTTGTTAGTTGACCAGTTTATCCATTTGATTTAGATTGTGGGTCATGTGTTTTTTCTGTTGAGATTGATTGTGTCTGTGCCATTCTGGAAGACCTGTTATCCTCATTCAGGGAAGATGGATTGAAGAATAGATTAGAATTACGACATCCAGTTTGCACCATGTCCTCTGCAGATTAACTTTTCATTCATTCTTCCCTGAACTTATAAACATTCACTCAGAAAAACAGACTCTAGAACTAAAATTCCAATTGTATTAATCTTTGATAGGTTCTGATATTTTTTTTTACCATGGGAAATATTTATCATCTACCCATGCATGCTAAAAGTGGAGATCGAATGTAAATATTGATATTGTTTTATTTTACACACATACCATACTAAAATATAGAAACAGTGTTGTGATGTGTAAGAAAGAAGAACTTGTCTAGCAAAAATAACTCAAAATTTATTTGCATTATTAATATATTATGAAGCATTCTAACCCACATTAGTCATGCAGCAAGCTTAGAGACACACAGGATATATGCAACTTTGGTAAGCATAGAGGACTGTAACACTGAGCACGTTTCCTAAAATTAGTCATGTGCTCTCTGCCCACGTTTGCCTCATTCCAGAGAGTGTCAGGGAAATCATGAAGACTAACTTTTCACTTAGAAAGCTTATATGTCTCCTACTAAAAAAGATGAAAAGAAGGCTCCTTGTGAAATATATCCTTTAAATAAAACATGAAAGCTAAATGACTTTTTTAGTTTATAATACGCAAAAATGCATGTCATGGGAGAAACATTAAATTTCTGATTTAGATCTACCCCAGATGTATTGAAATAAATTTGAAAATATACAATTTAGAATAACTCTAAAGTGACCACAATAGTTCTCTTTTTAAAGTTAATCATAGGCTTCTTTTGTTTCATTTTTGTTCTGAAGCCACTATATGCTCACTTTATAACATAAGAAAAAGTCCAAAACATTTGTTTTAGCTATAAAACTTTCTGGAAGAATAAATTTCGGATGAAATTACCTAGATAAAATGTATTGGTTGGTTCAGTGAAACACAAATCATTACTCTCTGCCATCCTAATACTTTTCTTCTCCCTCAATTTATGTTGTTAAGAAAATACGGATACATGGTAACACAATAATACTTCTGTATATATTTATATTAGTTATTATATATTCATGTAGTGTATTTGGATTGCTGTATTCATGTAAGATTGTTAAGATTAACAGTCTTCCATTTCCAAGTTTTAGCCATGTTGAACTTTAATTGAATTTTAAAAACCTGTATATATGTGATTTATTACACTGTTTCCACAAATGTTTAATTTAAATTTTCATTCATTTATTTACTTATTTGGAAATTTAAATTTTAATAATATTTTGCATATTTATGTATTTTAATAATATTAGAGATTTAGTATGGTATTCAGTAATCAGGGGTTTTAAGATAAATGCAATCATGAAACATGCTTATAGCTCTTTAATAATACTTGGTAAATGAAAAAGCATTTTAGTTAAACTTTATAATGATTGTATAATAATAGGTAGATTAGCATATTCTTAAATCTTTAAAATCAGAGTAAATTAAAAACCTACAATTAGCTAACCATGAATAGGTTGAATAGGATCTGGACATCACTCAACTAATACAATTATCATGACAGGACTCAGATCTAACACACTTTTATACTACCCCTTCACTAAGAATCTAGGACAGTCCCTTGCATATAGTTGGCACTTAATCGTTTGGAATGAATTAGTACAAGTTTTATGCTCCATTAATAAAATTAGGACCTCTGGGATAGGACAGTAGTTTATATCTTTGCGTTCACTGGCTTTTATTCCAAACATCTTCCAGAGTCTAATTAGTCATCTCTATCCCTCAATCAGTGTTTATTAAATTAACCAAGTTAATTAACTACATTCTGGAAGAATGAATTTTGGATTAAGAATTTGATCCACAGCAAAAAAAAAAAAAAAGTCAAGCAAAGGAAAAACCTTAAAAATGTTTAGACATGCCAAGCAATGACAGGGTCCCCTTTAGTCTCCAGTTGTCTCACTTGACAACTTTGTGGTTCTTGCCTTAAAGCAGAGGAAGAATCTTTCTTCCTCTCAATTTGTAATCCCATAAAGAAAGCATTCCTGGAATTTAAAAGGCATATTTTAGAGGACAGAAACATAATAATAGCACACAAAATTCAAATTTGATTCCTCTATCTTTAGATGAAGAGATTCACAGACTCATCAATAACCTGGAAATGAGTTTTGTGTTTTCTTAACGGAAGTGGTGCAAGAACTCTAAATTACCATAAATCCAATCTTGTTTGTTGATGCTATCAAGTTTCTTTAAAGTACTTTCTCCTGGGTTTGTTAAGAGTTACTTAATTTTCTTTTTCAATCTAATTATAACTAAGAAGAGTTAACTGATGTCAGTACACTAGATTGAATGTGTGGATAGAATCCTCAAGACTTAAACTACTCTTTTTTATTTAGAAAGCATTTCCAGAATTTGTTTATATTACCCAGACCTCTAACCATATGACATCTGATATTCCTCTTTTGAAATTCACAATGTAATCAATAACCTCCCTAAATGTAAGAGTTGTTATACCAGTAAAGCTTTATGTCTGAGTAATAGATGGATGTGCTTGTGGGCTTATTTTTGCATCCTCCCACAAACTAGCTGGGAGAGTGAAAAACTTCATTAAAAAGTCATTTTTCAGGAGGCTAGAGGAAAAGGAAAATTCTCCACAGGCTCTCTACCTAATTTCCAGCCAATACAGGATTACTCCCAACAGGAATCATTTATTGCTTTACTGGCCTAAGTGATGGGGCTGTTAGCATCTCTTTTGGCTGACTGCTTTGCAATCTAGTTATGTTCAGAGGTTAGAAAGTAATGTTAATATTCATGCAGAATTTCTGTCCCACTTCATTTCTTCCAACATTGATCTTACAGTATCCCCTGGGCAAAGTTTATCCTCTGCTCAGTGAAATCCCAACTATGTCAGAGTCACACAAGCAGGTATTTAGAAAAGGGGTTAGGCTTGTCCACAATTTAGTCAGCCCAACACAATTTTTACAACTTCTTCTTATTTCAGTTACTCCTCTCAACACTCACCCCACAATACGCCCCCACAAACACATATAGATAACTCCATCCCAATTCTCACTTCCTTATATCCCTACAGTCAAGGCCAGAATGTGCCAGTTTATGCTGAAAATAGAGTATGATATGATCAGTTTATTTATTACTTGTTAGAAGCCTGACATCTTACGTCAGCTCTAATGTTATCAAAGTAATTTTTAAAAACCGTGAATATATAGTCTATTAACAAGATTTGATGTGTACCTCCACATTTTACTTTGCAAATGAAATGATGGAGATTTTGAGAAAGCTTTAGTAAGAAGAGTGTTTGGTATGCAAAAAAAAAAAAAAAAAGAGAAAGAATGAAAAGAAAAAAAGAAAAGGAATTCACAAGAGTACCATGTAAAGTCCTAAAGAAGAAGAAAGCTAAAACTTATGCACACAAGAAAGCAAGCTGCTATTATAGCTAATGCTGCCAATTGAGTTTCCCTACATCATCTACTAAATACTTTCAGAAAAAAAAATCTTATGCAAATAAAATGGAGAATTAGCTGTATTCTCATGTGTTTTCATATAAATCCAGCTACCAAAATTTTTTTTTATAAATGATCTACCAAAGAGATCTTCTATAACTCAAAATCTTATCAAACAGCTTAAGGCCTACGAACAGTAAAAGGGATTTCCTGTGCTGATACACCGTTAATTAAATCTGGATAACAGTATAATTATTTCCAATTAATTTCTGGCTCACTTCTCTTAAATACTACCTTTACAACTGTTGAACGCCTCATGGAAGGCAGGAATCCCAACAGTGTGACAAAGAAACCTGCTTCCTTCCCTGGAATGTTTGTAAGAAATATTCAGAACGTGAGAGTTGTGACATAAATTCAACTCTTTATAGCTAATAACTCATTCTAATCAATCATTATCTGACATAGCACAAAAACTACTCAAAGCCTAGCATAAAAAAATATATGTTGCCCCTTTTAGAATAATAATGATAATTTGCCACAAAGCCATGTCAGAGGGACACCATTGTAGGCAGGACCTCTTACCACATGAAAGAAGTGGGCTCTGCCTCTTTAGGGCCTTGACCAGTACTCTTTCTGGTCTAAATGTTCAGGAGAACAACATTTAGATTAGTACCAGTGCCATACCTTTTGGTGACATTGTAACAAGAATATTGGAAGAAAGAAAAAAAAAAAAAAAACCCAAAAAACAAAGAGGAGGTGGGGGAAGATTCTTTGAGTGGAGTTAGATTTAACTTGAGTCTACTTCCACCCCAGGTTTTTTTTGTTTTGTTTTGTTTTGTTTTTCACACATAGAAACGAACATTTTTTTTCACAAGCTATAATTGTATTAATGTTCTCAGGCTTTCTTTGTGGTGGCCCTAATAATCTCGTCCAATTGTTTGTATATATTCAACTGTTTATAATTTTTGCCTCTTTGGTTTCACTTGAATGGGCATGTTGTATATCCACTAACATTCTGATATGTTTTCCCAATAAATAGGTCGCCATGGAGATGGAGGCTATTGGCCTGTTGATACTAATTTGATTGACAGAAGCACTCTTAATGGTAAGTTAGGTTCTATTGGATTAGTTATATTAATTAAATCGTTAATTCTAGAACAACTGAGGCAGTTGTTCTATTAACCACAAGTACCAGGATCCCCAAATTTAGGGTCTTTGTGGAGATAATAGGAACAAAGATATTAACAAACTTGCTGAATATTTCACCACGAGAGGATCTTGATGAAAGTTAAGAAGTACATAAAACTGAGTCAGTTAGAAAGGTCCAATAATAGGGGATTTTATAAATTGTATAAGGCTGCCAAATATCTATACTTTAAGTATTATATGTATTAAAACTGTTTCCAGAAATGTAGCCGTATTAGAGAAAGGTGGTATCTAAGGTAGATTGAACTGAAGTCTCCTCGGATATGTTTACTCTTCAAAATCCTCTGGCTTCGTATTGCTGATTTTTCTTCACCTTGTAAAGATGAGGCATTTGTCCTGTCCATCCTAATTTAACATGCATCTGTTGGTTTTGAGGATGATCAAATGGAAATACTGTCTAAGACTGTGTGGAAGAGAAAGGCTGGTGTCAAGGCTGAATCCAAGATCCTGTCCTCAGTTCTCCTCAAACACAAACTTTGTGAAGATGGATTAATACTAGACAAACTCCCTAGGGAATAATGTCAAAATTATTTTTATAGATTATAAATATATATTTTATTTGTGGTATTTTTATTGCTGTTACTGTTGTTTGGTTCAGTTTACTGAAAGCATATTTCATATATTCAAAATGCAAATATGAGTGTACCCATCCCCATGATTAAGATATAAAGTATTTAGGATACAGTTGAAATCTCTTGAATACCCCTGCAGTATTGCATGCTTCTCCACCTTTACCTACATCACTCACAATGATATAACCACTCTCAAATATAGTCTTCATGATATATGTGTATGTATCCATAAATATATATATAAATAACTATAGAAATAGCATCATATAATATGTAGCTGGTTTCCCCCTGCATTCACCTGTAACTTTATAATTTATCCATGTTTACAAATAGCTTTTCTTCATTTCTCTTTGCTGCTGTATAGTATTTTATTTTATAAAAACAATAAATGTATTTGTTTCACCAAATTATCAAGTTTAATGGGAAATTTGATTGCTGACTAGGTAAGTATCCATTTAGATGGTCTTCTGTTAAAAAATCCAGGTGAGAAGTCAAAATTACAGTCTAAAAGTTGCATGCTGAGTATGAAATCAGAATAAGGGGTGATGTAAGTATTTCCTATCATAGGCTATGATAAGGTAATATATGCAATTCCCCGCCAAAGGCTATGGGGTACCCTCTGTGAGGTAGAGTATATGCTTTAGTTAAAGCCTCATTGTCCCCACTCCTCTAGTTTTAACTCTTGATTGTTCTTTTCTAGTTGCTGGTCATTCCCTGTTGTTAATGTAGTTTCACTTAACCAGATACATACACGGTCTTGCATTAAGTATCCTAAATACACTGCAGTTGAACCTGTCTAAGGCTGTGTCCAGTTTGCTACCACCCTTCCCACTACCTATTGTGTCTTACACAGACCCTCCTCCCTCATTAAGTACTATTATTGTCTTTTATATATATTTTCATTTTGACACTTTTCATAGCTAGTACCTGGATCTACAAGTTTCTAGGCTTTGATATACGTAAAAGACACCTTAGGTAGCTCACAGCAGGTGAGAGAAGGGACATTTTGGTAATGAAAACAGACCAAAGGGCATGCTTGATAAAGTGGATTTAGATGATAGTTTCCTCATCCAAACTTTGCAATTTTTGTTAACTTGTTCTTCTGCTTCAATTTCTACCTTTGGTCTCAACCATATGTCAGAGTTTTTTCATTCAAGAGTTAAGAAATGCTACTAAACCCTCATTGCATGCAGGGCATTTGCTATGAGCTATGGGCACAGGTTGAACTTCAGACCACTGTGGGAGCAGCAAAATGAAGGAATTATCTTGGTGGACAGAGCAGGAAAATAGACTCCAGGAAGATTAAAAAGAGTGATAGAAATCCCAGGATTTGAGGGAGGGTTGAAGAAAGACATTGTAGGCATGCTCTGGTGAAGCTGTGGTTAGATTGATTGAAGGAGCAAACCACAAACTCCTGGGTTTGAGTTCTGAGCCTGCTGGGGAACCAAACAGTATAAACAACTAAATAAAAATAAAAATGCTTCTTCCTTTCACTTCCTGCCTACCTGCCTACTTGCCTTCATTCCTGCCTGCACCTTTCCTTTTAAAAAGAGATCATTAAAAAAATAGTTGGAGTATTTTGTACCCTGAGAGAGAGAAAGAGGTTCCAGATATGAAATCCATGCTAGGAAATAACATTGTCCCCTCTAGTATTATCTTGAAGAGCTTATTTCAAGATGCTATTTCTATAGGGAATTTCAAATTGGAGTTCATCCCCAGCTAAGGACATGGCTGTCTGCACTGAAACAGAATAGTACTTCTGGAAAACCCTGTCCTAGCAAATTAAAGACAGAATGGCTATGGATAATTGAGAAAGAACAATTATTCAGTTGCAATTTCACCCACTAGTTATCAGTATGTTTGTATCTGTTAAAGGTAGAGCAAATGTAAGTCACAAACAAACTTTCTCTCTGTTTTTAACTGGAGGTCCTGGAGAATTCTAATCTTGGATAGAATGAATAGCAACTAAAATACGGGAGGTCTCATCAAAATTGAATAATTTCTAATTGCTTCGGAAGATAAAGATATTGCAAGGGATTTCTATTTTGGTGTACTTATTTCTTAATGTACATATGCATTGGATAACTAGAAATAACTCAGATTTAACAGGTCTCTTACATTTGTGATGACTAAATCAAGCAATCCTAATTTTGGATCAAGTCTAACAACTGGTATTTGAACTTGCTCTTCAAAATAAAATGAGTTCTCTGAGTAAAAAGAAACCCCCACCTAAATTTGATATTAATTGACAAAGCAACAAGAACTTTAGTCTTCACAGGAGTCAGACCTCAGATGAAGAAAATGACAGTGATTAAGAGAAATGCTTGTCATTTTATTCTCTTTTTTATCATTTAAGGTTCTTGTTGAGAAATACAGTTGTAATTAAATTTAATCTGCTATGTATCATCTCACAGGAAAATAAGGAAAATTAAATAGAGAAATAGCCCCCACTGGTTTCATATCAGCTTGGATGGATTATTGACATTACCTCCTCCTCAATTTTCTGCATCATTTAATGATATTTTAGGTATTATATAGTAAATGAATGGGGTGAACAAAGCACCTGAAGCATTTCTAGAATCCCTACTGGAATAAAAAATTATTAGAGGTTACTGGACTAATTAAGGTGAATTGATGCACTCAGAGAGATAGGGTTTGTAGAGGGCAAACTTAATCTGCTTCCTATTCTATTTTGCTAGCAGATAAATGATGGTAACTGTGTAATTTGACTTCAGCTTGGACTATTACAAGCAAATCAGCAAAGGCATCTGAAAACTTTAGCTTCTTAATTACAATTTTACTAATGTCTTATGTCTTAGAAAGAGGGTGTATTTTCCAATTAGATGTATAAATGAACCTCTGATAAAACTTCAACCCCAGCCCACCTTTACAAAATAGGCGGCATCAATAGGAATATTTTAAAATCTGAGTTTTTGAACCTTAGATACAATGAAAATTGCATGCATCTCCATTAAGGTGACAGAATTATAGAGCTTTCCTATCTCTTCCTCCACTTGCTGGATTCATCCTTCAAAGAATTCTAATAGAATAATGGCTTATTGTCAGAATACTCAAGTCAGCTGCAAATAAATTCAGACCTCACTAATCATTTACTTTCTCTTACAGCATGTCATTTAAAAAAATACACACTTAGAATTCAAGTAAAGAAAAACAAAGCTATAGTTCATGTTTACGCTTGTAGTTGGAAGCCCTTAATTAAATTGAGGAAACTGAAGAGGCTTCCTAAATTGTTTTCTGGTGGCAGGTAGAATCAAAGCTAATATGTGGGGAGATGGTAGTATTTTACTTTTATGATGCATTCAATTTTGGATTATTGTCCATATTCTTAAAGCAGGAAAATCTTCACCTTCTGGAAATGTGATCGTGTAGCTTAGATTTGTGTGAGTGGCCACAATAGTGAAGTGATTTTAATTTGATCCTACTCTTTTCACTGAGGGAGATAAATGATCAGTCTCTTTGTATGGATAGCTCTTTGCATAATTTGCAAAATTAGTAATATTCATGAGGTCTACAAACCCTCCAGAGATCCTGTTTTATTGACCTCAAACTCTGTAATCTCTTCTTTGGCAAAGCATATTTAACAAATAAATATTAATTATATGTTTTAATATTCAAAATCATATTAGGTATTCTGTAAAAGATAACTTGCTATTTTGTTTAGGAGATTTGCCCTCTCGTTTTGAAAAAAAGTTATTAAATTGTTTTCCGAACTCAGTAACATTTGAACTAAGTAAAGTATACGTAAGAGCTTTGTTCATATTTGCATGAAGCGATCAGTCTAAGAGTGGTAGGCTATTACAAAATGTCCAGCACACTTTAACGTCAACTGATTGGACTGGAAATAAATTCTTGCAGTTATTTTCCAGTAAAAAGATAATTGGGTCGCTCAGGGGTCCCAAGATCTAGTCTACAAGAGGTTCTTCTCACTTACCCTGCAAAACAGAATCTATCTGAAAAGAATTTTAATGATCCAGACTAATCCCAAACTCAGTTGTAGAACTGACATTACTATTCTCCAAAGACTGTTTGGGGTACCTGGGTCCCAAAAGAGGCTCTGGGGGGAAAAATTCCATTGTCAAGTAAGCATTGGGAAACTCATTTGACCACACACTTCTCTTTCACCAATTTTTCTTTCTACCTGAACACTAAAGGTTTTGGACTCCAGAGAGTTTTTCCTGCTCATTGATTTTGTCCACAACCCAGGCTTCAAATTCAGCCTATACACCAACTCCCAGATTTGTATCGCTCAGGCAGACCGAGCTGCCACTTTATAATTTATCATAAGATCTCAATCATGAGATCATGAGTCTGACATAGTCCAGGCTGAACTTTTGTTGTTCCCTCTGTGAACCTGCCCATTCAGCCTCTCCTTCATCTCAGACATAAGGGTTATTGTTTAAGCCTCAACTGACTCTCCTTTTTTTCCCTCTCCTGTATGCAATCCACTTTATCCACTTAATCTCAAGATGTACCTGTCCATTCTGCTTGATTACAATTGCCACCATCTCTCTTCAAGTTATCATCATCTCTCACCTGAAAAATCCTTTCAATATCCTTTCAAATGGTGGCTCTACTTCTACCACCAAGTCCTCTCCACCCAGCAGGAAGAGCTGTCTTCTTAAAATAAATTCCATCATTTGCTTCCTTGCTTAAATGCTTACTTAAATCGTCTGTGATTGTTCATAGGATAACCGAATGTGACCTACAAGGCTTTGTATGGAACAGGTCCTTTTTCCTTCTCCATCCTCATTCCATGACCTGTTGCTCCCAATGCTTCAGACACATGGCCTGCTCTCATTTCCCCTGTAAAGAAAGAGAAACTATCTCCTAGCAATAATCTATAATTTAACCTAAATGTTACTTGTATAATAAGGCTTTTCAATGACCTCTGTCCTCCAGTGTCACCCTCTTATGTCTTTCTGCATGAGTTCTACTTTTAAGCATCAATTATAACTGTAATTTTCTATTTATTTGCCACATGATTTGTTTAATCTAAGTCTTTTTCAGTAAGTTGCAGGCTTCATGAGGTCAATAATAATACCTCCTTTTTATTAGTGGGGGGAACAATGACAATTTGGAAATTGTTCTCTGACCACACACAATACAAGAAGACAGGGATGTGAAAGTTATTATGAAATAATGTAAGTGTGGCCCTATAAATATTTTCTAATGGTTGAACAGCCTGGCTGCTGTTCACTTTCTGCTCTTTCAGAAAAAATAGCTTTCACAGGTCCCTGCTAAGAGGTGTGCATTGATCCCGGGTGAGAAGTAAACCTGATTTTCTATTCATATTACAGTGACCCAGAGGAGTATGTTTCAGGAATGAAAAAGATAGAGAAGTTAACAGAGAGCAATCATTTTTCCCTCTCTGATCCAACTCCTTGTCTTATGTAGGTTTCTCAGCTTCTCTTTTGCCTGCTTGAATTTTTCATGGCTTTTCTTCCCCCTCACCCACAACTTAATTGCAATCTAACAGACACATGGTACAGTGTAAACTTAAGTTGTCCAAGGTGTTGATTTGATACACTTACAGTTTGCAAAATGATTACCACCATAGTTACCTCCACGAACTGTATACAGGCACATTTGTTTTTTGTGATGACAACATTTAAAATCTACTTTTTAGAAATTTTTTAAAAAGCATTGAAGCATTTTATTTTTATTGAGTTGTTCACACTGGTTGTTTCCCCCCAGTACCTGGGACTCAAACCTGGGGCTGTGTTTTGGGCTCCCATGGAGGTGGGTGACCTGACCGCTGCTTCACCAGGTCACACCTCAGCTACTTTTAAGGACTGTGAAATACAACATAGTAACTGTGATCGGCATGTTGCACACTGTGTCCCCAGAATGTATTCATTTTGTAACTGGAAGTTATAATACCCTGTGATCAGCACCACCCCATTCCCCCTGATACCTATGCCGGGAACCACCATCATAGTCTTGTTTCCATGAATTTGACTTTTAAGGACTCCACACTTAAGTGATATCATAAAATATTTGTCTTTCTCTGACTGATTTATTTCACTTAGCATAATTCCCTTAAGGTTAATTCATCCTTTGATTCCATCATCATATCCCCAGCTCCTGAGATCTCAATATATATTTATAAAACAAACATTCTCTTTCACTCTTACCCTACCTCTCCTGACAAATCATCTCTCACATTAACATGTTCAAATTTCTGAGATTTGAGGAAAGAAATAAGTTTCCCAACTTAATTGACCATGGAACTTTTTCTTGTCCTTAATGCTAATATTTTATTATAGGAAACATTATGCTAGATTGTCTGTGAGATATCTTCTAACTGATTGACTATATAATATCTTATTTCCAGTGGAATTGTTTTGAAATACTCAATGTCATTTGACACTCTGTTCAAATTCAAAGACGTGAAAAATTGTTAAGACATATGTTGAGTTCAAACCATTCTAATAACAAAACCGTCATCAGGGAAGATTGATATCATAGGTGAGAAGTTCAGTCCCCAACTAGAAACTTTCACTGGATCTGTTCCTCTCCCCTGAAATGAGCCTGTCAGTCTTAGGTTCACAATGCCTACCTGCTGTGCAGGTGCTAGGGTCCAGTCATTGTAGCAATGGGACCAGATCTCCAGAACTGAAGCCAGGACTCCTAGATTCAAAGCCTAGCTTTTTTTTCATGTGAAATTAAGCACTCAGAGACAGCACTATCAATGAACTTACTGCAGCATTTTTGAGGGTAAATGTGATAAGAGGCATAGCATATTTTGAAAGCCTCCAATTATTATAACATGTGCAGACATTATAGTTCATGAAATGAATTTTCTACTCGTGATTAAGATGTTAAACTCATCAGAGTATGAGAAAAATATTTGATTTTACTAAATTTGGTAGAAAATGGATTAAATGTTTTATGTTCAAACATCATGAAAATAAATAAAATGCCTGGAAAGCTCATTATATTTAAAAGAAAAGTATTTCCTTCTCATTGATTTTAATGAAATATATCTAAGTCTTGATTACTCAAACATGAGGTACCTGTGCTGTTATGCTAACATCAGGAACAGATGCATTAGAATACTGTATTTTTCTTTAATTTGGAAAAGTCCCATAGAATGAAATATATTGAGCAATATCACAGTGTCTTTTCAGTGCTAGTTTTGTGCCAGGACCTGTGGTCATTGTGTTGCCTCTGTTCTCTCATGAAATAATTATAATGTCCTGAGGGACATTTACTTGTCTTTGAATAACACCACGCAGCTTGCAGGTGGTAAATGTAATCTTGCCCCTTCTGGAGTCACTCTTAACCCACATTAATCTAAATTTAGGAGTTATTAAATGTTTCCTAATTTTAGCAGTCTTTTGAAGCATGTGTGTATAATGTTATATATGTTATATACAAAATATGAATATATTCTATATGTATTCAGTTGATCATCGTTATTCACAGATTTTGTATTTGCAACTATACTTATTCATTAAATTGTTCTGAAATATCAGAAATATCAAAGGATTCATTTAAATAAATTCTGACTCACTTAGTTAGGCTGACCATAAGTACCATTTTAAGCAGAACAGTCCTATTTGTTTTCATATTTCTGGACCATACTGTTGTTTTAATATAAATGCCAATTTTTTTCCATTTTAATAAACCATAGCTATCTTTTTTTTTTTTTAAGAAAAGGTGAAGACAGGAATGAAGGCAAGTAGGCAGGCAGGTAGGAAGCAAAAGGAGGAGGAAGCATCTTTATTTTACTTTTATTTAGTTGTTCACACTGGTTGCTTCCCCTCTGACCCAGGATTTGAACCCAGGGGTATATGGCTTTCTTTTTTGGAGGCCGTTAGTCCAACTTCTCTTGCACTAGTGTGTACCACAAGGGCTGCCTTTAACATAGGCAAAAGTTACAGTTGAATTATCCCAGGCCCAGTCCATTGAGAGGGCCCAAAAGCAGGTGTCTCTTTCTGCCCCACATTAAAGATGGCTCTTGCTAGGGCTGACTGCGGTGGGCTGTGGCCACTACTGATGTTCCCGCCCAACCCCTCACCCCCGTGAGGAAATAGGAGCTGTGAGGGAAGAGGATTGCCACCCGTCCACACACATACATACCCCAAAGCTCTGTTTCTTCAAAGGGAACAGAACACCACTGCTTGGTAGAGCTGCAGGTAAGTACTGTGGGGGATATCTCTGTCACTGTGAGGGTTATTTCTGGCACTGGGTTTTTTAAAGTGGCATGTGTTTTAAACAGGAAATTAAAGAAGGGCTTATAGGGATGCCAACTTTGGTTTTCAACTAAGTGCCAAAATTCCTTGCACCAGCCCTGGCCATTTGTATGAAATCCTGCTGGTCCACACATCATTACTATGCAGTCAGCATGCATAGTACTTACTTGATGCTGGCCTGGATGCTCTGCTCCTGCTAGGATTGCTCCATTTCCTCCCCTCATCTTAGTTGTCAGCACATAACCTTGTCCTATTTTTGCCATCCCAATGTCCTATTTTTCTCTCTAGGAAATACGGTCAGCCTACCTATAGTATATATGAATGTATTAATCATTCTTAAATTTGTTCAAAATCCTTGAACATATTTAGTTAAATTTTGTAGTAATTAGTGCTAATTGAGTTCTCGTGTTGTTTACTTACTTTATTTCACTTAAATTTGAAAGAATGTCCCCTGATCTAGATACTTCCAAATTGGAAGAGATCATTCTCTATGGCCCCAGCAGCCAAAAAATTGAATTGTCCAACATTCATCCACTTTGAAGCTGAGATAGATGACCCTCTGGGTTACTGTTTCAACTCTTATACTGCAAACAAGTGTCCTTTCTACAATACAGTTAGTGCCCATTTTTTGTATTTTTTTTGTGTTTATTATTGATAGTTTTACTGTTTAAAGTAGCCCCTAGTTGTAGTGCCGAAATGCTATTCACTGTTCCTAAGGGAATATATGTTAATTAAGCTTCACTCAGGAATAAATTTCTGTACTGTACAGTCTGAGTTCAATATTTCAGTCAACCTCAGATATTAAATAAGGTGTCATTAAAAAGAAACATACATTGATTGATAAAAATGTGACCAGAGCCTCATAGGAATGTAACTCTATTTTTTTCTCTAGAAGTTATACTTAGCATTACATGATTCAGTGTTTACAACAATATTACAGAACACAACTGCTGCAGATAAAGTGAATTGACTACATCTAGAGACACCATTGTCCTTGATTTGACTTACTTAATGACACTGTATCAGATATCTTGATTATGCAACCTGAGAATTGAGATTAGAAAATTAATGAAAGATCTGGAATACTAAGTTTTAAACTGATGGGAACTTTTATGAGGCAGTAATAAAGGCTTGGAATCAAAGATTTACAATGGGCATCCTCATTAACTCTAACTCTCAAAGGCAAATGGCATCGGTATAACCTCACTAATGCTCAGCAGGAAACAGGATCATTATTTTCTGACTTGAAACATGATGTCTTCCTGAGTGGGAAGAAAGAAGGAAGAGTAGATATTTGAAAATTTCTGGTTTACAAGATTCGTTAAAATGTTCACAGGGTAAATTACTCTGCATGACTCCAGCTAAGGTTGTTAGAAATAGTGAACAATTAAATTGAAGTCATACTAATAAAAATCCATGAGATTCTCAACTGTCTCCACTGTAAGCTCTCACTAAAAGGTTAATTTATTCCAATCAATTAATTTATTAAGCACAGAAAGGGCATAATGTGATACTATTCTAAAAATGAATTCTTAAATTGTAAGTAAAACTTTGATACAGAAACTTCTGACCTTTTATTAACTGACTCCTTCTTTTGCAGTAAATGTAAAAATTACTTCAAGGATACAGTTTTTTCGTTTATAATCAGAATCATTTAACATTAAGAAAGCTCTATTTAAAGATGTTGATGAGTTCCTTCCCCTGAGATTCAAGTTTATATCAAAAGTGCTTATTATTTTTCCAGTAATAATGAATCAACAATTTATTTAAGTTTAAGTGACTGTAGTTTAAAAAAAAATGATTCATAAATAACTTGTCCAAAGAGTGTTTTGAATGGGCTGTAAAATTAATTTCTGAGTTGTAACTCATCTTTCACATGGAGCGCTATTTCTAAAACTTCTGCAATTTGGATGTTCACACCAGAAATATCCCAACTGATATGATAGAGTATTAATGTAGATATCATTTCATTTAGTGTTTTAGTAGAATAGTGTTATTGTAAGTATTTATTCTGTGTTGGGCACAAAAGTGTTTGTTTTGTATGTATTTTCTCTAATTATGACACTAGCCATATACAATTGTTATTATTTCCTGTTTGTAGATTCAGAAAATGGGACACAGAAGGCTTAAATATTTTGCACAGGAGCATAGAAACTGGATAGGGACTATTAAAGAAACACATTAAAAGTTAGGTCTAAGAAAAATCCAAATTTATGCTTTCTGCTATATTCTAAATTACTTCATAAATACGATTTAAGCTAATTATTTACTTTTGAGAAAATGTGTAGCTTATAATGACAAACATGGTGTAGAGCAGAGCATTTCTAATTGATTGATTGCTAAAGGATTAAAGCAATTTAAAGGATCATTAGCCATTCTTGTTTACATAAGCAAATTATCCAAAATGTCTTATTCTGTGGTAGTCACCTAAATATTGTCTGGCATCAGGTGCTGTTGCAATACAGGAAACATTATATATGGACTTTATGAAACTCTTTTAAAACCAATGACTGTCTTTAAATGGGATGCATACACTCGAGAATTTGAAAATTAAATGTGCTTTATACATAACCTCTTAAAAGGTGTTGTAGTAAACTGTGAGTGATTGATGTCAAGTAGTTTTTCTTTCAGAGCATCAAATAAACGGTGTTTCCTCATATCCCTAGTCTTCTCTGGTTCTGGTTTCATTGAAAGTCTTACTGTAAACTTCATTTTTCCTCTCTTCCTCACATTCCACTCAATACTAAATTTTCCAATTGAGATACAATTCACTTGTCATAAACTTGCCCTTCTACAATGCTCTATTCAGTTGATTTAAGTAGATTCACCATGTTATACCAAATCACCACTATCTAATTCCAGAATATTTTCATTACGCCAGAGGGAAACCCTGTACCATTAAAAATCCTACTCCATTCACTCCTCCCAGTCACTGGCAAACACTAATGTACTTTCTGTTTCTATACATTTGCCTTTTCTGGATGTTTCATATAAGCGGAGTCATGTAGCTTTTTATGTCTGGCTTTTCTCACTTACATGATGTTTTAAGGTACATACACCTTGTAGCATATCAGTATTTCATTTTTTTCTTTATTTTTTAGAAGAATGGAAAGGAGAAAGAAGCAGTTTTAAGGAAGGAAGGAACAAGAGATTAAAGCACTTTTATTTATTTTTGTCTGTTCTCCCATCCCTGTTTCATAAACCCAGGTCCGTGGTGTTTGCCTGGTCCATACCCCAGCTGCTAGCTTAGCACCTGAGCCATAGGGCATGCCACTTCATTCCTTTTTATGACTGGTGGAACTCCATTACATGGATCTGTTTGTTTACTCATTCATCAGTAAATAGACTTTTGGGTTGTTTCCACTTTTTGCTATTCTTAATAATGTTATGAATATTCCTGTACAGGTTTTTGTATGGACATGTGTCTCACTGATGTTGGATGGACCGTTTAGATCACTCCTCTCACTTTTCACTGCTTTTTTTTCTCCAGCATTAGGAAGGCCCAGAGCAATAGCAACTCTTTACTTCCTTGACAGAATTTGGTAAGCATTGGGCTGCCCCAGCTCCCTACACCTGATTGCCCTTTGGTTGTCTTTTCCCAGAGCCACCCATTGGCCAGATGCACCCCCCGCACGGCAGCGTCACCCCTCAGAAGTACAGCAACCTGCTGGTGATCATCGTGGTCACCATTGGCATCCTCACAGTGCTGGTGGTGGTGATCGTGGCTGTGATTTGTACTCGGCGTTCTTCAGCCCAGCAGAGAAAGTAGGTAACAGCCGGCTTCCAGGGGAGAGAAGTCACTGCTTCAGCTAACTCTCATCTTTCTGAGTTACATTTTTGAGGGCTCTCTTCCCAGGCTCTTCTATAATTTACTTGTTCCTTATCTTCTGACCTGGGCAAAATCTTTACCTTTTGTCCATTCTAAGCCTAACATGTAAGCGAGTGATGGTTGAACTGGCAGACTTGACAGTAGGGTCCACCTGGAGACCCTGTTTTTATTTCTATGGGATTTTGCCTCTCTTTGGAGATATGTATTCCTTGAAAAATATTTATTGTTTTGGCATGGAGGCCTGCAGCTTTTAATCAATGCCTGCTGCATAAATAACAAATTAGAGAATACCAAACTCAACGCAGTTATCATACTATGGAGTGTTTAGTTAGGGGCAGTATTTAGGATAGAAGAGTGATTCCAGAAATTCAGAACAGGACAGATGTCCTGACTGAAGTATGTCAGAAATTAAAGACTCTGAGGGGATTAAAACTAGTTTTCATATTCCGGAACTCTAGATTCTAGCACATGTAGAGAATGATGCATCAGATACAAAGTTTAAAATGGAAAGATGGTTTAATTCAGCATATCTCCTTCCAGCAGTTGTCCATAACTTATATGAAACCTGTGTCAGTCGCTTGTGGGAATCACCAGTGGTCTCCTGGCTGCTCTGTGCCTTTTGCCTCTTTAGCACTTTTCAAATTCAGCCTGATATATCTTTTTCAACTGTACTTTCTTACTGGATTGCTGTAATAGGCTCTTCCCTTGATTTTTCCTTTTCTTTTTTTCCCCTGTTGCTTTAGGCCTGGTGCTGGCTCTAAAAGCCTGAGGCAATGGACCCACAGGTGATGGGCTTGACAACTATATCCTATACACATTGCTAGAGTAAGATTCTCAAACAAGTAATTTCCCTCCATTTTCTTGATAAATAATTCAGGCTTTCTCTTTCTATAAAAACTCTGTGACTCTATTTGTTGATTTTCCAGCATTTAGAATTAAGGTATTTAGAAACAGGGTCCAGGAAGATGCACCTTCTGAAGAAACTGACAAAGGGGTGTGCATATAGTCCTTGTATATTTAATGTACATAGATGGCAGCACAGTCTTATATCTGGCTGCTTTTACGAGACTGGTCTGTCCTGAAGCTGCTGTTAGCTGATGTCCTGGTCCATTGTGCTCCAAGAAGAAAACAGACAGAATGAGACCTAGCTCATGTATGAGTATTCTGGAAAATGGTACTCACCCACAGAGCTTCCAGAGTGCTGGGAACAAAGTGGCTGCTATTGGCAAGGCTTTGAACAAGCTCTTGGTCCAGCATTCCCTGGAAAGGAAACCTAGAATGATGGAGCATCAAAGCAGCAGGTCTCTGAAGCAGAGCTGGGAGTTTCACATTACAAGTGGGGAGCACTGCAACACCAAACTTGCTTTATTTTGTGATTGCTTTAGAAACATTAAGCATTCACTAAACTAAATTCAGTGAACGGAATCATCTGTCTTGGGAATATTGGTTTTGTTTTTGACATTTCATCCTTGTGAAAAGGATATTTGAGGTCAGGATAACTCAATGAACTGGATTTCTATATGTCTGTTGCATTTTTTAATGGAGAAATGACCAGTCTTCTCCATGGGCAAAAGTGGGATTTGATGCTTTTTGAGAAACACTTACTCTTAAATCTCACCCTAAGCACTTTGGTAAGAGACATGAAGGTTTTATTTAGAAAGAGTGGAGGCTGAATCCTAGGTATGACTTGGTTTGAAGATGAGGGAGTGAGTGAAGGACCAAAATGACCAAAGGACCAAAATTTTCCCATGAAACACTAAATAAATCATTCCATAAATGATAGAAGACCTCAAGAAAGTGAATTTATGGCCAATATGTTGCTGTCACTGTGTTGCTTTCCTCACCCACCCCCAAAGCCTCTCAATATTTACTTGACATTTCCACAGTTTGGCTTCATATCTTTTCAGTAACAGATCCATTGGCATTCAGCTTGGTCTCAGGGATATGATAACAGAGAAAAAAGAAAAAGAAAATTTTCTCCTCCAAGATTTTTCTGAGTTTTAATTTAGCTTTTCTTGATTTCATGGAGGACTCTCCCCACTACTGTTTTGACTTTTTGCACAAATTAAATAATGCAGATGAAAGCAAAGTCAATTCCAATCAGAAACAGAAATAGTGGCCTTTACAGAACCCTCAGAAAAATAAGAATTTAAGATAATTGATATGGTGAAATGGAGAACACATTCGTGGGTTTCTTCAATTTCTCTTTAACCAGGGGTGCTGGAGAGTGTCAATTTTCTGGATGCTTTATTGGGGGACTTGAGTGGCATCCAAATGGACTTGAAACATATTTTTGTGTACTCAGTAATATTTTACAAGTTGAGTGTCTTACGTATTTTAGGCTATGATTAATTTTTTATTTATGTATACTAGGCATATATATGATATGTATATATTTACTTAATGATGGCAGATATCTGACCCACTTCTAGTTGGCACAATTTCATTTTTAGGATATAACTAACAGAATATAGAATCCAAGTTCTAGTTCTGATTAAACACTCCTTTAATTAAATTAATTGTGTTTAATTAAACCTAAGGGAAGATCTAATTATTGAATGTCAGTTTCCTCAAATAAGATAGAGGACTTAATATTTTCTGTCACCCACTCTAACTTTAAAGGACCAAAATTCTCCCATGAAACACTAATATATTTTAGAATCACATGGTAGTATTTTTTCCCAAAATAATATGAAGTTAAAACATCTTTGTAGTTATTTTAGATATGTATTAACTTTATTTTTCACTACTTTGAAGAGACTTCTCTTGCACATTTTGAATTAGTGAGATTATAGGATATCATAATAAAGAAAAATTGTGTTTTATGGGAGCTCAAATTTATGGGAGGTTTTTTCCTGTACATTTTTCTGGCCGAAATGTAAAAAATATGTTGTGATAAGTTATAATGTATCTGTAGATACTAAAGACAAAATATTTGATGTTGAGAATATTCTGGAAATCTAAGACACATGCGTCTTTCATTTCTAAGTCAGTTACTTGGATGGATGAGCAACAATTTGTCTGAAGACATTAAATTTAAGTATGTAAATAAAATTCAAGGTTCATTTGATAGAATTACTGGTTGACTAAGTCTCCTATTTGACTTGACATGCATATAGCAAGTTTTAAATACTAGCACACATTCAAATCTTGAGAAAAGTAATTCTCTTCAGTATTGAAGATCACATTTCAACTCTGAAATGAAATTTACTGTACTATAATGATTACAGATCAGTTTCACTGATTTTTCATTTTTAAGTTTTAAATTATATTTCAGTATTTACCACACAATAATTTTAACTGACAAGCAGACTTTACCATATCTTAATTCAATCTCAAAAGAATATATTTACTTGAGTTTCTAGAACGTATTTTCCTGACCATCCAAGGAAACAGATCATTAAGAAGAATGAGGAGGCTAAAATCATTTGGGAAAAATTTGGATGTTGGAGCCAGGGAAAATATTTATACCTCCCATCATATTTTTTTTCCCGGTTGACTCATAACTGTTCTTCATACTCAGTTCAGGCCTCCTCCCTCCTGACACCTCCCCTCGTTCCCTGATGAGGCAGAGTTTCCCTGCCTCAGACTGACATCACCTGGGTCACAGTCCTTGTGACTGTGAGTATTAATACAGAGATGTTTTTCTACCTCCTTAGAACAACATAAGCAAAAAACACCTAAACATGGAGGGGACTTAATAATTTATTAAAATGTGGTAAAAGAATCTATGAGATCTTATTTTAGAACATCAAAGAGTACAAATTGAATAAAATACTCCACAGGGGTTGGTTTTTACTCATGCATATGCCCCATATAATGATTAAAAGTAAGTGGTAGATGTACCCTGATGACTTAGCAGTTAAGTACACCTGCATTGTCCACATACATCCCCAGGAGCTGAGTTTGTGACTTGTGGTCAGAGGTAAGAACCAAGGTGAACAACTAAATAAATGCTTCCTCCTCTCTTCCTGCCTGCCTGCCTGTCTATTGGCCATTCCTGCCTACATTTTTCTTTAAAAAGAAAAGAAAAGGAAAGAAACTCCTCTTAGAGTAATCACTGTGCAAAATCATAAACAGATAGACCAGTAAAGAATCAGAGAATCTTTTAGGAATTATTTCCAAGTCAATAATGAAAAAGCCTTACTATTCAATTCACATATTTGCTATGTGCTTATGACATGGTCTGTATCAGACAAAGAAGCAAAGCTGATTAATGTTAACTCTTGAGTTAAAAATCTTTCTACAATTCCCCACTGCCTTTCTGATCTTCTAAAAATTGTTTCTTTGGCAAGGCCTCCTTTGATTTGATCCCCTCTACTTTTTCAGCTATACTGCCTGTCATGTCCCAGTACATTCTCCTTATTCCAGGAGTACAGAAATTCCCAACACTCAAGCCAGTTTTCATTAGTTTATTAAACTCTCAGTGTCTCAATTATCTTTACCATTTGTAATGATTAGCATATTTCCTGATACATAGAGTCAATATTTCATAAATGTTCACTGAATAAATAAATGGAAAATGTTCACAACAAAGGATGGTGCTGGAGAAGTAGAAACAGATTTGCTCCAGTATCACTGGAGGAACCCAGGAAACATACAGGAGCCTCTGGCCAGTTCAACAAGATAGACGATCAGTGCAAACAGAGGTTGTGAGACAGATGAGGAAAATGATTCATATAGTCCTGGTTACAGAGACCTGAAGTGGTCAGGAAGGCTTACCAAAGGAGAAATATTTGAATGGAATCTTAAATAATAAATTGAAGAAAGCAGAATTGTGAAGGCATCTAGGCAGATATAGTAGATGACAGAGATAGATGATAGATAGATAGATAGGCAGATAGATATAGACTATTGATAGATGATAGATTTAGATGATGGATAGATATAGATGATAGATACAGATTATGGATAGGTATAGATGATAAAGACAATGGATAGCTTTAGATTATTAATAGATGATTGAAGGATAGATATAGATGATGGACAGATAAGGTAGAATAAAACTCAAAACACTATGCTTGATTATTCTGTGAAAATTTTGCCGCAGTATGAAAAAGCACAGAGTCTTGGAAGATTCCTTGTTCTTTCTTAATCTGAGAACCCATGATGTGGAAGATACCTTCTTCTTCTTTAGTTATATTTGGAAGCCAAACAATTATTGATGCATGTGAGGAAAAGTTTGTATCCAGAGGGATAAACATACAAAATACTCTCTATCTAATAGAAGAAAACTAGCTTTGGAATAAAGACAGTTAGCTCACTGAGACAGTGCTTCTCAACTTCAGGTGTATCAGACGCCCTGAGGGCACTGTTAGAACCCAGAGTTCTTGGCCTCCTCACCGGCCCCCCAGTTCTGATCCCTAGGGTCCAGGCTGGAGAATGCGTTTCTCGCAGTTTTTCCGGGGATGCTGACATCATTGGTCTAAGGACTGCTCTTCAGAAACCACACACACAAACTTTGAAAATTCCAAAGTGAGACAGAAGGACTGGGGGCTCCCGAGGGCAGCTGTCATTATTTCAAAGAGCCAGCAGATGGACAGAAGTCCAGGGTGACAGCTGTTCCTACAGGTTTCGAGACAAATTTCAGACAATTTAGTTATGAACACATGACAATTTTATTACAAATCACCTGCGTGGACATTAGGCAGAGGAAGGAGGCCTCTCCTAGGTTTTTCTTGATAAACGATATTATCAGAAACAAAGTGATTAGATGGGATTTGATAGAATACATAGCAAAAGGAAATAAATCTCTTTGAGCATCCTTTGATTCTGACGGCATGGTATTAGTAGCTTCTCAGATGAGGTTTTGATCTGATTAAAATCCATGAGAAAACTGCTTATGCGTTTTATCAGGAATGATAATTTCAGGATGAAGGTTATAAATCTTAATATACAAAAAATGTTCTGCCTCAGTCAGGTTTGAAACTTTTTAATTTTGATAGACTACATCTCGAAATGCTTGGTACAAAGGCCAGGGGACTAGTGGATGAATAAATGAATGAGGCCTGAAGGCAAAGAAAAACTAGAATTTGTCATTTGTTTCTAGTTCCAAAAATAATTTGGCAGATTCCTTTACTGCAGTCTTTTGAAGTATTGAGTTATAAAAGTCTACCTTATCTTGGATTTAGGTTCTGGTTCTTCTCTGTACAGTCATATAAGAACTGGGGTTAAAGTTATTTAACATTTGATTTGTATGAAAAAAAAGAGATAGAAGGGTGAAATCAAGTTTAAAATCACATCAAATTCTTCTAGGAAGTTATGAGGACCTGATAAGATACAGCAATAAGTGTGAGTTGTGCTAGTTTTCTGTGGGCAGGTTACATGTAAGGAAATTAACTTAGGGAATGGAGGATAGCAGAGATTATTATATTAAGTACAAGAGGATGATAAGCCATTGTCTAGAGTCTGTGTGGAATTGCTTCTGGGAAATCGGCAAAATACAAGTAGTTGTTGGAAAAATATTAGGACCAAAAATATCACATTGTTTCTCTACTAAAGTACTAGCCAGCTATTCTGTGAGGGGTCCTTTGTTGCTCTGAAAGATGAAATATAATGGCATTAAGAAAACTCAAAAGCATTTATTAATTGCCTAATATGTGCAATTATGTTCCAGAAATTGGGAAAACAAAGCCAGTCTCGGCGGCCCAGTACAGGCTACAAAGAGTTTTCCCTGTGAGCAGTTTGAGCTATTTAACAACCATGAAATGTTATCTTCATAAGCCATTCATTGCATATGAGGAAAGCACGAAAGAGCTATTTCTCTGGGCTTCTACGAAAGGTTAGATTTTAGCTGTCTAAATTCTACTTTAGAAGAGCCATTATTATTTTTTAAAAATATAGGAGTTGCAAGTAGAGATTTTTAAAATTGTGAAACTGCAGCACAGAGATTGAACACTATTTCTGAAAAGGGTTAGGCAGTAAATATTTTAGGCCTTGCGAGCTCTGTGATCTTTGTTACGACTACGTAACACATACCCATGTGGAAATGAATGAGTTCGGCAGGAATCCCATAAAACTTTATTTAAAAAACAGGCCATGGGTGGATTTGGGCTTCAGGCCAACATATCCGGACGCCTGCTGCAGGAGCATCAAGCTTCTTCATTTAGCATGCAGGGAAGGTTGGACTCTCACTAGCCCCAAGAAGAGTCAAACACAGAAAAATTAATTCATGGTTGCTAAATTCTTGTCAAAGAAAATCAGAAACATTTGAAGCACACTTCCAAAGGGTGTCCTTCACTTTTCAAAGGACGGCACGTTTTGTGGTCAAAACCAGACACTAAGTGAAGCCAAGGCAAAAAGCTCTTTGTTCTCCTTAGAATGTCCTCAGTCAGCCTTTTGTCTTCAAATAGCAAGCTTCCCAGTGAGTGGCACATTAAATTACACAGCTGAGGTATAGACTTTCTGCTAAGCCCCAGTCTTGGCTGTTGGCACAAATTCTGGCCTTTTTATTTTCATTTGCCCTTTAGAAGCAACTCCTTCATTTATCTCCTAAGCAGATGTTGCAGTCAGGTACCTTATGCCCACCTCCCAAGATGGGCATATGGCTCCATCTAATCTGTTGTCACCTTGTGTGTGAATTTGCAGAGGCAGGAGCTCTCTGGCAGGCTCTGAGGCCCTTGGGATTCAGCACTGCGTCACCTATAATGTGGTGAAGCTCCCAGGGAGAGGGGAAAAGGCAGCCAAGACAAGTCTGCCAATTCCTGGATTTCACAGGTTGCCTCCTGGGAGTGCTTTTGTTTCCTTCCCTGCTTCTAACTGGAATTGATTGAGAAAACAGGAAGCCGGGCCATTGAACAGAGTTGCTCACACTTGCCTTCCAATTTTCTTCCATAGGAAACGGGCCACCCACAGTGTGGGCAAAAGAAAGGGTAGCCAGAAGGACCTCCGGCCGCCTGATCTTTGGATTCATCATGAAGAAATGGAGATGAAAAATATTGAGAAGCCAGCAGGCACTGACCCTACAGGGAGGGACTCCCCCATCCAAAGTTGCCAAGACCTCACACCTGTCAGTCATAGCCAGTCAGAAACCCAACTGGGAAGCAAAAGCACGTCTCATTCAGGTAACTCTTCTCTGGGGCACCCCTTTCCCACTTTGGTGGCGGTATCTATCCTTCCCACTCATTTGCAGATCATTCACCAAGAGTCAAAATAGTCTGAGATAAATTTGATTGATTAACTAGCTATGCATTCTTCAACATCCTATTACTTGTCATGAAATATGACAATGTTTCTTGAAGCTTCTGTGAGGTAAGAGGAGATACAGTGGGGATATAGGGAAATGTGGAGTATAAATGCATTTAATGCTTTTTGTTTAATCTTGAACAATAGTTTTTGTCTAGGTTATAAAATTTGAAGCTCTTTGTCCATTAACTTAGTTCCCCAAGTCAATGGATAATTGAAAGTTGATTTTTAATTTACTGCCAATTCCTGGCTTTGAAAAATCACATCAGGGACATTTGAAGTATGAAAACATCAGTTCTTCTGTTACTTTGGTCTTGATGACTATAGAGATCAACTCTCATCCCTGTGCAGCCACATTATATGTGCTCTAGCTTAGTGTGATGGAATCTGTTTGAAAGTTCTGTTGGTATATAAGGTGATCTGAAGAAAATAAAAGGCCACCTCTTTAATGAATTGATAAAGACCAATTTAGGCAAAATTAAGAAGTCTAAAAATAATTGTAAAGTATTTTGCTTTCAGTGAGTCCTCAGATTTTTGAAATGCTGGTGTGTAGTAGAAAAATCAATCAAGACTCTCATGAAAAAAATCACGTGGTCTACTTAGGATGTGTTTACCAAAAGAGTAGATGTTTTCTAAAAATTAAAATATTTTAGTTGTTTGAATGTATAACAGGTTAATAGACTGTCTCAGCTTAGAGTTATATAAAAAGCATTTCATTACTGATGTGAGTTGTGAATATTCCTTCTCTAGACCTTACATAGAGTCTCTCTTTCTCTCTCTTTTTTTTTTGTCACTTTTAGTTACTAAACTATAGGGCAAGTCTATTAAAAACTACAAATGGAATTTTAAATGAAAGAATCTTCTTTCCTATAGCCAGCTAGACTTTGGCTCTGAGTACTGGGGTTTCAATCTTTTTTTTTTTTTTTTTTTAATTCTTCCATCACCTTGGAGTGAAAAGTGTTCAGTGTGAGACAGAAGAAGAGCCATAGCCTGTTTTAGACAAGCACCTTTACCGCTCCTCCCACCTGACTTCTTTTCCTGGCTGGATGGGAGGATAGATGAGAAAGAGAGACAAAGAGAATGGAGGAGAGAGATGAGGTGGGAGTAAAGGATAATTTGATGTTCTTACTGCTTTTGTAGTACAATGGAATTCCTCATGGGGCATACGAATTCTGGTTCTCTTGTGAAACACAATTCTTTTTTTAATAATTTTTTTATTGAGGTAACTTGAATTTATAAAACAAAATCAGTTTAGATGTAAAGGTTCACTGTCCATCACATCTATGCTAAAACACCATGCCCACCACCAAATTTCTAATAATCACTCTCTGTTAGACATTCTGGACCACTTGCTCCCACCTGCCACCCTTTGCCTCCTTGATAATTTAAGTTCTCTTATTCAAGGGTTGGTTTTGTGATCTCTTTGTTTTCATTTTTTCTTTGTATTCCACATGCAAGTGAGATCATTGGTTAGCTGTGTTTCTCCTTCTGACTAATTACACTAAGCAAAATCCCCTGCAGATGTATCCATGCTGTTACCAATGTCAGGATGTCATAGTATTAGGACTATATAATAATCTTGGTATATCTATCCCACATTTTCTTTATTGATTCATCTGTCAATAGGCACTTAGTTTTCAATTCTTTTCAATTTATAAACTGTAATAAACATGGGGGCACACAGAGCTCTGTGAATTAGTGTTTTTGTGTTTTTTGGGTAAATACCAAGAAGTAGGATGAAGGGGATCATATGGAATTTACATTCTCAATTTGTTGAGGAATTCCCATACTGAATCTCATCATTGTTGAACCATTGCTGAAGCACTCCCACCAACAGTATGAAAGAATTTCCTTTTCTCCACATTAACATTAGCTGGTGAAACAATTCTTTGAAACAATTCTTTATGAAACCCTGTGGGATTCCTTCACTAGGCAATTTCATGATATGGGATACCAATTCAGAATTTAACACCTCCTATCAGGAGAGATCTACCTGTCAACTTCTCTGATTCTCCGATGGATTAAGTATACGTGGGTGAACTACAACAGGAGGATTCAGTCTGACCAACTTTCCAAATGCCACTTGATCCAGAAGAATCTCCTATATCTTTGCAGGAAGAAATAATGAAAGAACTTGAACTCCACTACTCGTCCTCTCTCAGCCTTGTTCTTCAATGATCTCTTCCTCTATTTAAATACACACAGGGTAGACCAGTAAGCCTGCTGCCAGAACAGGCTTCTGCCTGGAGAATGAGCAAAAGGTAGATCTGTTTTTACAGGAAACTCCACTCTAGGTAGGTGTTTATTCCTATAGCTTGATTCCTTGCTGGACATCAGGAGGGGAGAGAATATCTGCCTCCCACTGAAAGTGATAGAATTGTCTCTCAGGCCCCAGAAGTTTTTGACTATGATTTCTAGGACTCCTATGTCTTGACTTTTCACTTTATCTTTGCTACTAAAATGACAGTTTGGGCAATCAGACCAGTTTTGGTGTTTCATTTAACCAGCTTTGGGAGGAATTTAACTCTAAATGAGGACTGTTTTCTTTAGACTGAGAGGATGATGGTTCCTATTTGTCTTTAATTTAAGGATCTACCTGACAATTCTATAATGATAGAGAAAGTAGCACTCAAAATCCTACGAGTAGCTGCACCCTGGTCGAGTAGTGGTTTGGCTCACCTCCTCTGGTTGAGTGCGGTCCACAAAGATCTCAGGACTCATGTTAACATCCTGGGTCACGGTAAACAACCAAGATGTCCAACTAAAATAAAAACTAAATAAAATGCTTCAGAAATATTCTGTGAGTAATATTTTACATCACATTGAGTGGTGTATGTGGTCTGGTTAAAAGAATACAACTCCATGTCAATGAATAGTACTCTTTTTTAAGTGCTCTTGTTTGCTAGGAAACAGTTAAAATATGCTCATAGTTGGAGTGGACTTTCTCCTTTTGTGCATGATTTTAGGAGTTTTATTCTCCTCTCTTTTGTGCAGCTTCTCAGATATCCAGCTTTCCACAAAGACTTTGCAGCAGCAACTTGAGTAATAGCTTTACTAGAAATTATTATTGCTTTTCATTCTTGAAAGAAATTTGAAATGTATTGTATTTTCTGGCTTTTCATTGTGCTGAAAGAACATATGTGCATAGTTTTATTGTCTTATTTGGTTCTATATAGTTTCTGAAGGAGGTGTGGACAAATTCAAATTTAGGCAGCTACCATTATATAGGTCTGGGAAATTTTCAATCATGACTTTAAATATTAAACTTTTTAACTGCCTTTTTCATCAAAAAATACATACATATGACTTTTTGAACTGAGAAAATAATATAGAAAGTAAAAAATAAGGCCTCCCAAATAAAGAGTTTGTCTTTTCCTTATCCCAAAATTCTTTATACCTTTCACAAAAGGAAAACAATGTTGAAAATTCTTTGTGTAACCTCTCTGTACTAACATATATATATATATATATATATATATATATATACTTGGATACATATATACTTATGTATATACACACAAATGCATATATATATACAATATGCATGTTTGTGTATATTGAATAAATGGATACACATGTTACAGTTATTCCAAACTTCATTTTTGTTTCAGCACTTTTTATTAACTTTTCACTCTGCATATATCATCCTTTCTTATTTTTATCACTTTTTAGTATGATATTTTTTGGAATCATAATAAATAGATTCCTATAAATAAACCTAGCATTATATTTGAACAGTATATTTTATTTACTGTGTTTTTACCTGTGATTTAATGCCTTTGGATCCTGCGTACTAGTTGCACAAATTACAAATTCACACAATTGAGGATTTTGAACTGTTAAATTACATGCCAGAATATATTGACAGAGAAGTTCACATTGACATCTTAAGGTTATAAAATGACATATATGACATAATGCTGCTTTTGAAGATAAGTATGTTAAATATTCATTCTCAAGTTCTCATATGTTTGCAGGTGTACAAATTCTACAAATAATTTTATATAATGTTTATTTCTGGGTAATGAGGTTATGGTAAATTTTATTACTGTTTCTACAATGAGAGTATACTGATGAATAAGAAAGCAAAATTATTTAAGACATCCATTCAATGAAGAATGAATGGGAGTGCCTGACTAGAAGTATATGACATATTGCATCATTGAAGATGTGGTTCTCAGGAATATTAATTTTTAGGTCAAGACACTGAAGAAGCAGGGAGCTCTATGTCCACTCTGGAGAGGTCTCTGGCAGCACGCCGGGCCACCCGCACCAAGCTTATGATTCCTATGGATTCTCAGTCCACCAATCCTGGTAAGTCAAGAAATTATATTTTGTGTATCTGTATCTTTTATCTATCAAATTATCAAAACTTCCCATTTTCTCTACAGTTTCTGGACAAAAGGACATAATGAATGACTAAAAATTTCATCACTTATAATGAAAAGTCACAATTTTTACTCTGTTATTATATTTGTGCATATAATCAAGTGGTTCTGTCTTTTGAAAACAGTTGGCTGCATATTGAAGAAACTGTTTGTAAAAAATATGAACTGATGTAAAAAGACCCAATATTCTGTCATTCTTATTGATTTTACTCTAATGATACCTTCTAGCTTTATAAACTTTACTAATGAATCAAAATTGCCAACTTAAATAGTCTAGCACCATGAAGCAAGTGTTGACAGATGTCCACTTACTACCCACGTCTTGTGGGGTCTTCTGTCATACTCCCACATTCACTGAAGATATTAGCATCTAGGGGTCACTTCCTGTCTAATTACCTCTATCATCAATCGTAGTCATTATAATGTGCTTGCAGATAATCCATCACATGTCCTTAGATGTTAGTCTCTTTATGTTACCTGCAATGGTATTGGCTCCTTCCCACCTCAGTTCATTAATTCCTTGACAAACATTAAACTAATCATTGCTCCTCCTACAAATGCCACTTTCTATCATTCATTTTTCTATCACCATGTTACTTGCCTACATTCCAATTTTATTGTCCTCTTGCCAGTAATTCTTTAATTTTGTTAGGAAGTCCAATCCATTAACTGCCAACTTACCACTGGCCTTCATCCACCTCATGGCCTCTTTTCCCTCCAAAACTATTCAGAATCCATAATCCTGTATTATCTCTTACAAACACCCTTATCTCTCTTGGTCTTCCATCTACTTTTTTCTTTTACTTTATCAACACATGTGACAATCTTACTTGCATTTTTGTGTTTGTGTATGCACTGTTTCCCATATTTTAATATCATCTCTATGAGGGCCAGGATTTTTCCTGTTTTGATCATTTCATAACCTCAGCAGCTAACACAGAATCTGGCACGTGGTAGACGCTAGGTTAAAACAGCTCAAAGAAGCAGATTCATGGTTTGTTTATTTTCACATACTATAGATTATGTCTCCTCAATGCTTCAACATATCTACTCTCAAATTATTATAATAACTGCAGAAATATGTGGAATTTATAATGAATGCCAACTGTTCAACTCAAAGAGTAGATGCTATTGCATGGCTATTTAATTGATTAAATAAAACAAGTTTTGGTGAATTTAAGCCCCTACATTGGAGTCACACAACTAGTATGTGGTAGAGCCAAAACTGGACTCAGAAAACCTGGCTTCAGAGTTCTGTACCCTAAATCACTATGGTCCCAGAGGTGTTGCTCTGTGAATCTATTGTCCTTTTTCTTTTAATTCCCTTTGCTACAGAGGGGGACACTGTATACTTAGCTGATTCTTTTTATTTTCCTGTGGCCACTTTTCTCTTGTAATTCTCTTCTACCTGTGCCAATCTTCTGTAACTTTATTCTTAACACTCACTGGGCTTCAGAATCTCTGTAGACTTTTCTGCCCCAAGTGTAACTCCCTCTTCCAGTAACTTCACATATCCCATCGATTTTCCTCCACAATGTCTTTTGAATTCCTGGCCACCTGCCCATTACCTAGAGTCACATTTTTACACTGTCTTTGTGACCTCACACCTAAATTGCAAAACAGCTTCCTAACTAGTCTTCCCTCATTAGCATCCTCTCAATTCTTAGGCACACTGCTTGCCAGATTTCCTCATAAAATAAGTTGAAAATAACACTCCAGTCCCTAAATGTCTTCAAAGACTTTCTATTGTCTTTGAAGAAAAACAATTACAAACTCCTCTGCATATCACATCTGAGTCTACATTTCTAGTCTCATTAACTGTCTTTGTCTAGGCACCAGGGACTCTTGTCAAGCTAGACTAGTTGCTCATTGACGAATACACATTGTCCTTTGTACTTTCCTTCAAACACCTCTTTCCTTTTGGAATAACTAAGATGTCTTTACCCAGCAAAAATCTATGTGGTTTTCAAAGACCAGAGCCAATAATGTTGCTCTTATAAACTCCTTTGTGATGACTGTGACCAGAAGAAGTGGTTTCCTTTCTCTATTTGAATAACAATTTTACACAACTTTGTGGTATTAATTATGCATAGCACTGCCTCAAATGCTTAGGTATTCAAGTCCAAACCTTTCCTTCTCCAACAAATTGTAAATTACCTCATGATAGGGAGGGAATGTATCTAATTCATCTTCGTATTCACTCACTCAATAACTCAATACGTAGTACAGAATTGGTGCTTGCTAAATGTATGTCAAATGAATAAGTAAAATGCATTGTAAGAATGCCTCATGTTTGTAACACATCTGTGTTTTGAGGATATTTTTCTATCAATTATATGTAGAATATATTTGAATAAAACATGCTGATATTTTAAGGAGAATTAAAACAATTTCCATTAAACAAGAAAGAAAATGAGCTTGGAAACAGGAAATGATATCTAAAATGATCGAGAAGTTCTGAATATTATTCATTTGCTAAATAACTTGCTAATTATTATTTCCTCTAATCCTTATAATATTATCATGTAGTGAAATTTTCTGATTTTATAAATGCGAAACAGAGACACAGACAGCTTTGAAAACTTACTATAGGACCTACCTGGGTAACCTATGATCTTCTATGTTATACTGTGTTTCCAAGGATTTGGATGCCTTGCATGCCTTATATTATTTATATCCTCTTAAAAATATTTTCAATGGTAGCTTCTCAATTTACAAATACAGAAACTTATGCTCTAAGAGTCTGAACATGAAAGCTGTGTTCATTCAATCCCCCCTACTATGCTTCCTCAGGTTGTCACCTGAGTCTGACAGCAAACCTCCTCTTATTCCTAATACTCCACTCTATGTGAATGGAGCCCCAAGAATACAAATAAATGTATTTTTTGTTATTTAAAATGTATCATATAATGCATGTGCATGGTTTTGATCAGTTAAATCACTTTTATAAAATTGATAAGGAATTGTGACCCAATAATCCTCTTCTTCAATATATTCCACTTGGGTACCTAATCAGAAGAAATACATAGTGTGCTCACCAAAGACACAAACAGGCACATGTTGGGAGGAGTATTATTTATCCACTTATATGTTGATTGTATGGTAATATATTCATATAATGGAATACCATATAACAATGGAAACAAAACTAAAAATGCATGAACAAGATGTAGACTCTCACAGATTAATGCAGATCTAATGTCGTAAAACAGAAACTTAATGCATATGTGTGGCTTCATTTGCGTGTAGTTCAAAATCAGGCAAAAAAAATTGATGGGGTTAGAATTCAAAAGGTTTGCTCTTGATGGGCGGTGATTAGTGTCCAAAAATAACCAAAGAGTAGCTCCTGATAATGTTCAATTTCATGCCCAGGATGGTGGTTGTTACATGGTATTCTACTTTAGAAAATCAGTTAACACTATATAGGATCTCCCAGTTTTCAGTATATTTGCTTTCTTAAATAAAATTTCAGAAAGAAATGAAATGATGCTAGAATGTTTATTTTTAAGTAGCTTTGTCACATTGTATTCCTTGATATGTCTGAGACAATCCCTATATTAGTAAAGCTATAGCTAAGAAAAGGAAATGACATGAACATATCATAAAAGTTTATTTCATTATTTTAATATATGTATATATTTTTGAAATAATGTTGTTTCACAACACTATCTAAATTCTAGGTGTGCCAGTTCACGCATGAGCAAATACATGATATTGGACCACACCTACCATCACAGTTCTAGTGGTCCACCCTTTGCTCCCACCCTCCACCTCTTCCCCGTCTGAAAAACTAAGGACTTTATTCAGTGTCCAAGGGTTAGTTTTGTTTTGCTTTATTCTTTTTATTTGCTTTATTTCTTTATATTTCACATATGAGTAAAATCATGTGGTATTTGTCTTTCTCTCTCTGACATATTTCACTTAGAACAATCCCTTTGTATTCCATCCATGTTGTTGTAAATGGCAATATTTCTTCATTTTTATAGCTGAGTAACATTTTATTGTGTATTTATGCCAACATCTACATCTACAGTCATATCCATATCTATGTCTCCATCTGTGTCTGCCCAATCATCTGTCGATGGGCACTTGGGTTGTTTCCATTTCTTGGCCATTATAAATGGTGCTGCATATATATATATATATATTTTTTTAATTTGCACTTTTATATTCTTCAGATAGATACCTAGAAGTAGAATTCCTGGTTCATTCAGTAGTTCTGTTTCTAACTTTAAATAAATTATTGAAGTAGCATTGCATTATAACATTATATGAATTCAAGGTGTCCATCATTGTAAATCAATATCTGTCCATACTGCATCAAATTGATTTAAAGGGAATCTAATTGTTCTGTTCATTTGTTTTGAATTTTACAACTGACATGATTGATAAGGACTTAGGCAACTATCCTTAAAATGTTGTATATCTGTATCTTGATAGAGTTGTGATTTCGTTCAGAATAGCAGATACATTTACTGCTGGCCCCATGGGCCGCCTCTAGATTTACTAGGGCATCAAGTCTTGCATAACCCAAGTCATAGTATTGTTCAGATTTCTGTTCAAACATATAATGATGTTTGCTATTCCACTTAATCATTATTTTGAAAACTATTTCACCCACTTCCTTGACACTTGTCACCATGTTATAAAAATTTAATTAGATAAAATATAGACTGTCTTAAAGCCCATGGTAAAATGTATTTTATTTCATTGAAGTGTAAAATCTGTAAGATTATACTTGGTAGAAGACAATATGTGGTCTATGATTTTCCTCTTCCCCAAACATCTAAACTAATGCTCATAAGAAAAAATACCTGCAGAAAACATAAGCAGGAGAAGAATCTAGGTTTTCTGATTCTACAGTCCAGTGCCCTTTCTTGTTAAATTGTGACAAATGACTATTTTCCCAATGGCAAATGATTATTTTAAATGTTATTTATTATAATAAAATTAACTACAAGAAATCGGAAACATCAGACATAACTTTGTAAAATTTAAAAGGCTATGTAAGGGTCATATCTGCGTTTCTAAGAATGAGATTCTGAGACAGTTAGAAATACAGGAGTTTTATTAACAAGTGCTTTTTGGAATAAGACCTGTGAGGGTGAGGGCTGTAGGATTGGAGGGAGAATGATATCAAATTGGTGATACTGATTAACAGAGGCCTGAGATAACCCTATAGTTTGCTCTATAGCTGAGATTACCCTGGAGTTGCCTCAAATGATCCATATTTGGTGGACTTGTGTATCTTGTCTCCAGTAATCTCTGAGCAGACCACCCTGGAAGTGGGGTATAGTCCTGAGGGAGCAACATATTTGACAGACAACAATTCTTACAGAGATTTAGATTTACTTATGCTTCTAGCATTTTATTACTCAATGGGATGTAACTATTTGTTTAGCCTTGATAAACACCCTTTTTCCATGTTCAACTTTTCTTCTATAAAACTCTGGAGAAATGGGGAATATGAAGTAGAAAGGGTATAAATTGAAAGAGATAACCTGTTAGATCATGTCAGTTGTGAAATCCCAGTAATTTAACATTTGAGAGTTTGTTGGGCATGATTTTCTAGAATTTCTTTTTTTTTTCTTTTTTCTCTTTCCCTGAAATATTTGAGAAAAAATAATGTAAAATTACCCTTTAAAGGAAAAAAGACATCTCAAAGAACAATCTAATTAAGAGATAGTGGCAACAAAAGGCATAGCATTTGGCTTCTGTGATTGCTTGGGGGCTAGTATGGGAGCTTTTAGAACAAAGTCACTTAACTGGAGAAGTCAAACAGTGATTTGGATCAGCTATTGAGAATAAAGATACAATAAAAGAGTGACTCTAGGAAAATTCAGATTTAAAACCTGGAGCCTTGTTGATTCTAGGTATTGTAATATAGAAGTGCTTCTTGTACACAAATGGACACCGGGAAGGAGTGGCCTAAGAGGAGATAACCCCAGCCTCTAACACTTTTGACTCCAAGTCAGAATCTCTGTGTGACTCTTGTATACATACTGTGAGAAACTGGCATTCTAAAACCGGTTCCAGTACAGCAGACTCTGGGAGAGGCCCTCATTCCATCACCTTGAGGCCTTCTTGATGCCCATATCTGAAAAAGAGTGTTTTCTGAGGAGTAACAACTGCAAACAACTATGGTAGTACCATGTGTATCAACGTCTGTGACTTTTCAGCTATTTAGAACTGTGGAAGCTGCTGCAAGGAGCAGAGAAAGTTCAAAACTTATTAAATTTATATTAGAAATGATATTGCCCAAAAACAATTCCAAATTATAATTTGACGGTATTAAGATCAGATTTACTTTTTGATTCTTGAGTGGCATACTTCATTCTTCCTACTATGATGACTATCATGGGATATACATTATTTTTATGTACCTCTCTAGCTAAGTGGTTTTGCATAAGACAGCTTAAAAGAGCTTAAAATGTTGTTAATGACCGAGAGTTGAAAGCACAATCATTGTTTCCTGAGAATTCTGTAAGCAAATGACTTTTTAAATAAAATGAGTTGATTATTATTCTACTGGATTATCAAAATCAGCAGATGAATAAGATTATGTTCGAAAAAGCTACCTAAAAGGAGAAGCATGTTTTTGAGACAATTCTACAAAGCAAAAAAAAAAAAGTCTTTGTCAGATATATAGTCAGATATATAGAAATAATCAAGGGATCTGACAGAGTTGGTGAAAGTAAAGAATTTTGGAGGATAAGTACAAAGACAATACAAACATAGCTGTTACAAAGGTTTCCTAGAGTAATATGAAAAATAAAGTTACCTTTTTAAGAGTTATGTTACTTTATTGTTTCTTAATTCCTAATGTCTTAGAGTTTTTTCAGCAAAATGCCTTCTCTTTCATTTTGGGATCACTGCTCTCATTTGAGTTCAAGGTCTTCAGGGCGATCTGGCCATAACTTCTAAAACATTAAGGCAGACGTACTCATAGTGTCTGGGGAAAGTCACTTGTCTTCAGAGCAGGAAGTAGTGTGGGGCCTCAAGCTTATCTCCAAGGAGTCCTCTGGACCCAGATCAAAGTCTGCTTTTTCCTGTGGTCTCTTCTTCTGTCTGACATCATGGTTTCAAAATATGCACCCAGATAAACACAGAGCATTCAAATTTCTGGACTCCATTGCCATCTCTCATTTGAAAAGATCTCAGTTGTGAAGAACTCTGTTTCCCCTGCTCACAGTGCAGTCCATTTGACCATAGTACATGTCCCTGCCATCCATGGCAAGCTCTGTCCAGTCACACTACATCAGCTCTCATCTTGTAAAGTATGTACAGGCTACATGACAAAATACACCAGCGATAAAACTAGAATTTGGACCCATTTTTTTTTTTTTTTTTTATAATTATGATTTCAGTTCTTTTTATCTTCCAGGGGAAGAACTTTCCTTATTTCAAAAATCTTAGTGTCATAACTCCTTCAGGGTAAAATTTGAATTAAATTAAATTTAGCTGCTTATATCTTAACACATTGAAATACTTTCCCTTTGATTAAGAGGAAATTTTTGGTTTTTAATAGAATTCAAAAAAGTTTAACAATTTTCAGTTCTTGGTAAAATTTTTGATATATCTTTATAGTGGTCATATTTTTATTTTCATTTATTTTTAGCAGTTTTTTTTTTGAGATACCTACAGCTGATATACAGATATAACTGAACATATTTATTGTATAAGATTTAATAAGTTTGGGTAAATGGATGCACTAGTAAAGCATCACAATTATGGTAATAGACATATCAGAAGGTGTTTTGTTTTTTAAGGGAAAGATGCAGGCAGGAATGAAGATGAGCCAGCAGATAGGCAGGAAGAGAAGAGAAAGAAGCATTTTATTTCATTTATCTGTTCATTTTTAGTTGTTTCCCTCAGCCCTGGGTCTTGAACCAGTGACTTAGGAATGTATGCAGACTTCACCGCAGTGGACTAACCCAGTAGGCCACCAGAGCACACCAAGAAGGTTCTTTTAAGCAATATTTCTTATTAAGTGGCATTCAGCTTCATCTTGGGGGTAATATGTTGGATCCCTAAAGATGAATAACAATAACCAACAAGTATTTACAACAGCCAAGAACTGGAAACCACCTGAGTGCCCATGGACATACAGCATATAGAGACACTGTATATATACCCAGTGGAATACTACTCATCTGTCAACGAAGACGGACTCATGCCGTTTACAGCAACATGGAGTGACCAAGAGAATTATGCTTAATGAAATAACTCAGAAGGAGAAAGAAATTGTATGATTTTACTCATACGTGTTATATAGAGAAACCTAGCAAACAAATGAAATCAATCAAACAAAAGTAGACTTTGTCGATAAATTCAAACTAGTGGTTACAAGAAGGAAATGGGAAGCGGGTGGACGAGTTGTGTAAAAAGGGTCAACTATATGATGCAGGATAAGCTGGATAGGTTGTGGTAAACTAAATATATTATGTACAGATGTTGATTTATAAAATGCACACCTTAAACCTAAAACAAAAACATTAACCGACATTTAGGTCAGGTTGATTCTCGACCTCCAGCTCTTCTGCTTCTCTGTGGATCATCTCTTTAGTCCTTATAACCACACCATAAATTTGGTACTATCATCATCTTCACTCTGCAGATAAGGCAAATGAGAAATTTTATATGTACAGTTATCTATTACTACATAACAAATTAGGAACATAAAACATTTATTATCTCAACAGCTTCTGAGGTCAGTAATACCGGGGCAATTTAGTTAGGGTGCTCTGGCTCAGGATTGCAAGATATCGCTCAAGTTTCTTCCATGGAGCGGTCTCTGTTCCTACCACAAGTGCCTTTCCCAGGTCCAGCATATCTTAAAAACATGCTCCTGGCTTCTTCTCCAAGAGTTAGCTGTGTGGTGTGTGTGTGTGTGTGTGTGTGTGTGTGTGAGAGAGAGAGAGAGAGAGAGAGAGAGAGAGAGAGAGAGAGAGAGAGAGATCTTCCTAAAACTCATTTTGTAAATATGTACAAATGCATTCTATTGGTCACCAAAACAATCCTGGTGAAATAAAACAGGGAACTCCACAAGGACGTTTGCCACCACCAATTCAGTTCTGCCGTCACCTTTACTGACCCTTTATCCAACTTGCCCACTTCCTCCTCATTTCCTCCTTGAAACCATTAATTTGATTTTATAGACTAAAAGTCTATTTTCATTTTAGTTCATTTGTTTGCTTGATTTATCTGTGTAATACATATGAGTAAAATCATACAATGGCTTCTCCTTCTGACTTACTTCATTAATCATGATTCCCTCTAGGTCCACCCATGTTGCTACAAATAACAGAATTCCATTTTTGTTGACAGATGAGTAGTGTATATGCACCACATCTTCTCTATACCCTCATCTGTCTGTCCACAGGCACTCAGGTGGTTTCCAGCTCTTGGCTGCTGGAAATACCTGCCGGTTACTGTTATTCATCCTTAGGGATTCAGCATATTACCCCAAGATGGAGCTGAAAATCACTTAGTAGGACATTATTTAAAACACTCTTCATATATGTCTATTGCCATAGTTGTGATGTTTTCACCAGTGTAGGCTTATATTCAAACATACTGAATTTTGTACAGCAAATATGTGTAGTTTTGTATAAATCAGTTGTATCTCAATACCATGAGGTAGGAATCACTGGGATGCACCTTAGATGTCTCTCATACACTACTGCGTGACAGAGCAAGATAAGGCACCCAGTCCATTTGGCCTTCGTGCATGGGCTCTGTACCTCTATGTTAGAATAACTACAGAGTACATACTGGTGAATATCCCCACCTTTCCTAAGGAGGATTTTGCTGGAGTTTAAGCATACTTACAGATGCCATTTAGTGACAATTGTTAAACAACATCTGCATATATGAATATAATATTTATCAATAGTCTAGGTTATATACAGGTCATTGCAGAAAGGAGATGATAAGGAAAGGCAGAATGAGAAATCGTTTCTCTTCAGCTCTTTTCCCTTCAAAATATTATTATCTTTACTATTATATTTGTCCACCGAGCCTTCTCAACAAATCTCTTAGTTATGTCAAGTATCATTTGGGAAATATCTACAGAAAAATTTTATTTCTTAAACTTGTGTCTTCCAAAAAAAGGTCTCCACTGGAGATTTCCTATAGGTCACATTTAATGCTAACATTTTCAAGAATGTTGTAAAAGTTTCCAAATACTGATGTGCCTTGTTCAGGAAGATAAGTAATTTGGTGAGGGAATTTCTCTGTGAAAAATCTTCTCTATCAGTGTGAAATATAAATTCATTTGTCAACAAGCTGTGTCAAAACAGATTTCTTCTTAGTTGGCCACAGAGCAGAGATTTATTGAAAGTGCTTGATGATATCGCTCACTGAGCTGGTTTACATAAGCATCATGGTGCACCGAAGGCTTTGAATTACCGTGTGAGTGTGCAAGCTTCTGGCTCTCAAAACCGACATCCAGGGGGAAAATACCACAAGGCACTTCAATACATAGTGGTGCATCCAGCTTACTTTATGATTATTTCTGCAGGAACTGTCCTACAAGTATGTGTAGATTTCTGTACCCTTTCAGAAATGAATCATGGATCCAAATACTTTACAACCAAAGCTTTGGAAACTGATTGATCTAATTCATGTCAGGAAATAATGAGAATGTGAGATGTAGAAGAAAAAGAACTTCTGTTTATTTATTTAGTTTTGCAAACCTTTTGTACACAGGCCAGAAGCCAAAATACAAGAACTCTTAGTAAAGTTTTTTTCTTCAGTAATTAAAAACTTAGAAATGGAATATAAATTTAGTCTCTAGGGTTCTCTCAGTTCTCTATGTTATAGATTCTGTACCTTGCCAACTTTTTTGATGTTTCTCCATTCAAATGTATTCACCTTCAACCAGGAGATATTTATGAAATACTTTTCTAATTATATTATAAAATATTGATTATGTTCAAATAATATTGATAAGGAAGTGTGCAGAATGTGTGGACTAGGTGCCTTGTATGTCTAAAGGAAACTCATTGACACATTTATTTGTATAAAAGTAATCAACCTAGGAAAGCTTTTGAAATCTGACAATCAAATTTAGTGACTATCCAGTGACCCCACCTGATTAGTAAGATGGACGAAATCATTAATTTGACTGTGCAGAGACTGAGTTGCTTGTTTACATACTATCTTCATAGTAATTTATGGTTTTTATTTACAAATATTTTCAAGTGTATTATTATTATTATTATTATTATAACTATGGTAACTATATATCCCAGGAGATTAAAAATAATGCATTAGATGACTTGAAAAGCCTTCAGTTAGTTAATATGACAGATTTCTAAACATTACTTCTAGAAAATCCTTCTCATTAAGTCACTTAAAATACAAGAAGTATCTCTAGCAATGTACTGTATGAAATGCAAATACTATAAAATTATAACCTCTTTCTTTAAGTGATATATAATCATGTTTGCTGGTATCTGACTTAAAATGCTGATTCTTTTAAAAAAAATTTCCCTGCCTCATTTTTCTTTTCATTTTTCTGTAATAAGTTATTGTGTTTGTATGGTCACAATTTGCTATTAAAAATTTTTATTGATTATAAATCATCTTTATTTATAGTGTCATATACCATTCATGGTCAAGTTTTCATTCAAGTCTTCCCAAAAATAATTTAGAAAAACTTTTTTTTATCACGGTACACACTTTTAATTTAACATTTAAAATATCCTGCTATAAATATCTGTGAAAGATGTAGTTTTTCTGCTATACACTCTTTTAAATAAACCCAAAAGCATAAAATTACTTTAGTGATTTAATATTCGCTGTCATCCATTTAAAAAATACATGAGGAAGCACCTCTTTAGCAGAGAAATATTTTCATCACTCATTTTTCTTCTTGAACTGGTTCCTACAATTCAGTCCTCACAGGATAATATACAAGTTTCGCTGATTTTTATTATGGTCTTTTATTGATCATCTATTGCATTTCTTTTCAGTATGTTTTTTGTAAATTGAAAGCTGAAGTTTATAGTATTGAATTATGTGACCTAAAGTCTTTAAATAAAAACTTTTTGGGGACTTTTTCATTAACATTACTATTTGTGTTTCTGCACAATTGTATAGTCAGATTTTATTAGAACTCTATCACTTAATGACTTAAATGAGGCTTTTATTCAAACATGAATGTTGCTTATTCCATAAATGCTGCTCCAATGTTCTCTTTGATTGACCTAAACACTATAAACTTTGTTTGCATATATGTGTGGATGTGTACAATAACAATGAGATTTTTTATAGCAATCACTCAATAATTTGACCTCCTTCCAAATTGTTTTGCCAAAATCATACTGTAAAACCTCATCCAGAGTTATTTTAATAACATTCCAGTTAGCAACCAGATACTGTCCTCCTTAATTTATACTGAAAGTAAATGTTTCAGAAAAGAACTGATTTCAAAAATATTTGTTCCTCATTCAAGATGTGTAGTTTCTCATTCTGTAAAAATTACACATACAATGTTTGCCTAGATGAATAAATACTACTAACAAAGGACTTATATGTCTGCAAGTTTTTTTTTTTTATCATTTGGAGGTACTTTCTGCAATACACTGTGTTAAGACAGGATGTGAAACATGACATCTAACGTAGTCTTACTAATATAATTTTAAATTTTTTATACTATTAAATAATTTACACAGTTTTCATTCAACTCATGAGAAAAACACCCATCATTTATAAGAATTCATTTTTATTATCAGATCAATCAAAATTGTTTATCTGGAAAGAAAGCTGACCTCATTTTTCATTTCACATAAACATGTTAATATGCTTTTCAAGGATTACTGTAAATACACAGAAAAATGAATTCTGGAATTCAATTTTGAAAGTTAATGTACTAGAAACAGCCCTTTTAGAGTATTGTGTATTTAATTAATCTGAATGTTTAGATTATAAATAGGTTGTTTCAAACTCATTTAAAATCATGTGATGTAATCTTCATTTTTAATTATGAAGTTGCTTATGTAAGAAGAATATGATTTAAAAAAAAAGAGAGAATTTTCTTTGGTAGATGCGTATGGCTGGGTATGTTGAACTTGAATAATTGACATTAGAGTGTAATTAAATTAAAAATATGTACATAAACCATTTAATTAATCTAATTGGCAGAAATATACTGAGAGAGTTGATCATTTCTGTTGTTAGCTTAAATTTTATATTTTGTTAATATAGGTAAGGATACTAAACATTTTATAAGAAAATTGGGGCTGCTCCTGCAGCTCAGGTGGCTGAGACCCACCCAGGCCCTGAAAGCCATGGACCAAGCCAGTTTTGAGAACTGTGGCCAGGGGAGAAAAAAAAATTTTTTAGATGAAAATTTACTACAATCAGAGTAAATGTTTCATAATGATATAATTGGATGGATTTGAATAATGGAATTTAATAATGCTCAATACACCTAGAAAATACCGTGTAAGATCCGTGGGTCTAAGCCAGTATAATTTCTTTTTTAAATATCATATTGCTAGAAAACATTCAGTTGCATTTAAATGACTATATCATGAAGCTGCACTGTTTTGGCTGTTTGAAGATAATTTCTTTCTATGTGAATATGCATTTTAAGTTTCTGTATTGAGAATTTACCAGATTTCTCTCTCCAGGCGATGTCTCAAAGGCATTAGTTTCTTTCATAGAATTATGGAAATTTCCCATTTCCTCAACCCAGTCTCCACAATTAGATCTGATTTCTGAATAACCCAACATTTCTAACACCAAAGAAAGACAAAAACTAAACAAAACAAAAACCTGGACACCTTAAGGTGGTTTATTAATAGAGTGATTAATCATTTCTCTGAAACCAGGGGAAGTTTTATTATTAGGACAATACTCTATAGCAAGATGCAAGAGCACTGTACAATCTTTTCTAAAGTAAGGAAGGGACTTTGGCAGGCTCTGATGGAGCAGTATTTAGGTCATTTGTCTCCAAAGGAAATCTCAGGTCCAGGGGAAACAACCAGTGAGAACAGCTAAATAAAAATAAACTGCTTCTTCCTCCTTCTCTTCCTGCATGCCTGCCTACTGTCCTTAATTCAAAACAAACAAACAAAAGACACAAAGAAAGGGACTGTGGAATAAGAGATAAACAAAGGACCCTATGTTATACTATTAAGAATGTTTCTGGACTTGAAGATCTGAAAATGCAGCCATTTACTTACTCTTTGTCAGGTAGATACATTGGATGAAAATAATAACTCCATCTTTGTTTTATAGCTGTCGTGAGTGCCATTCCTGTGCCCACCCTTGAAAGTGCCCAGTACCCAGGCATCCTTCCATCTCCCACATGTGGATACCCGCACCCGCAGTTCACCCTCAGACCTGTGCCCTTCCCAACGCTGTCAGTGGACCGAGGCTTCGCAGCAGGGAAACGTCAGTATCTTGCATTTTTTCTTTCCGTTTGCTAAGAACATACTAGTAATACCAAGGGTGCCTTGTCAAATGTGTAACATTTTGACATTCTTATCCCTTGGAAAAACGAATTGACCTATAATCCAAATGCTAGAATTATCTTTTCCAGCATAGTCAGTCCTTTGGATCCAACTCACAAGCTCCCAAGCATTTGGACTGATGTGTTATTAGTCTTTCCTGAGTACATTCCAGAACATTACAGGAAGTTGTTGAGAAACAGATATTAAATGGTTCAATTAAACTGTAATGTGATGGGCACTTGAAATTATGTGAATGAACTAATGACTGTCCGTCAACATATTCTTCTTTAAATGTCTGTTGGTTTTATTTAAAAATATCTCCTTGATTTCTGATAAACCAATACTTGAGTGAACATGTTCGTTTTCCTTCATTCAGTCAGTTAAGTACACCTCTTCATCTTTAATAAATAAAGGTATATAATGTGTTAACTAGATACTTGCAAAATGATTGCCACAACCAGAGATCTAGCTAACACCTCCATCATGTCACACAATTACCATTTCCTTTCTGTGGTGACAGAATTCAAGATGAACTCTCAGAAACTTTTAAGTATAAAATACAGTAATATTAACTGTAACCACTATACTATACAATAGATTCCAGAATTTTTATCTTGTAACTGGAAGTTTGAGTTATTTGACCAGTATCTCCTTTTTCCCTCCAATTCCTAGCCCCTGGCAACCACCATTCTAGTCTCCTTTCTTATGAAGTTTATTTGTTTTTATTATATATATGCACATATGTGCAGATAGATATGGATATGGATATGTGATTGTGTATGGTGTTAAGTCTAGGTTTCTCTTGACTTATTTCACTCAACGTGATGCTCTCAAACTTCTTTTGTTGTTACAAATGGCAGAATACCCTTCTTCCTCAGGGCTGTACTGTTTCATTTTATACATACCCTGCTACATGTCCTTTATCTATTCATCCATTAAAGAACACTTAGGTTGTTTCCATATCTTGACTGTTCTGAATAATCCTTCAATCAACATGAGAATGCAGATATCTCTGAGATTCTGTTTTCTTTTCCCTTTGAGACATATGTATCCAAAAGTGGAATTGGTGTCTCATATGGTGTTCTATTTCTAACTTATTAATGACTTTTGCTACTGTTATCTATCGTGAATGCACTAATTAACATACCTACGAAGTGCAGAAGGGTTCCTTTTTCTCTCCATCTTTACCAATACTTGTTATATCTTGTCTTTTTATAATAGCCATCCTACCAGGTATGAGGTGATATTTCATTGTGATTTTGATTTGCATTTACCTCATAGTTAGTGGTGTCAGTTACCTAGTCACATGAGTATTGACCATTGTTTACTTTGGGGAAATGTCTTTTTAATTATTTTGTCCATTTTTAAATCAGATTGTTTTCATTTTGCTATTATGTAAGTTCATTAAATATTTTGGATATTAACTCCTCAGCATATATGTAACTTGCAGAGATTTTTCTCACATTTTATATACTAACTTTTCCTTTTGTTGATGGTTTCCTTGATTGTGCAAGAACTTTTAATTTGATCTAGTGCATATTCTTATTTTTGCTTCTGTTGCTTTGCAAACACAAAATAAATAAATAAATAAATAAATAAATAAATAAAAAACAAGCATTGAAAATACCTATATCAAAGAGTTTATCCTTATTTTCTTCTGGAAGTTTTATGTTTTTTTGTCTTATGTTCAAGTCTTTCATTCATTCTGAGTTGCTTTTTGTGTATGATTTAAGATGTATATCATTATTTTGCATGGAAAAATCATTTTTTCCAGTACCATTTATTAAAGACACTATCCTTTCCCCCTTTGTATAATTAATGGCGTTTTTGTCATAAATTAATTGACCATACATATAGGTTTATTTACAAGTTCTCTTTTCTATTCATCTGTGTGTCTGCTTTATGTAAATACTGTACAGTTTTGATTACTGTATCTTTGTAACATAGTTTGAAATCAGAAAATGTGATACTTTCAGGTTTTTGGGTTTTTTCCTCAAAATTATTTTGGCTATTTGAAGTCTTTTGGTTGGCATAGCATTTTGTACTATTTGTTCTACTAGTTCTAGTAAAAAAAAAAAAAAATGCCTAATCAGAGTTGCAGTGAATCTGTAGCTCATTTGCAATAATGAGGACATTTTAACAATATTAATTCTTCCAGGCTATGAGCAAAGAATATCTTTTCCTTTGTTTTTATTTTCTTCAATGTTTTTCATGAATGTCTTAGAGTTTTTATTATACAGATCTTTTCATCTTTGGTAAAATTTATTCTAAAACATGCTATTCTTTTTGATACTATTGTAAATGATATTGTTTTCTTCATTTTTCTGGTAACTTGTTTGTTAGTGCATAGACATGCAACTGATTTTTGCATATTGATTTTATATCCTTAGTGTAGTATTTCATTTGTTTTAAGGAAGATAGGGATGGAGAGAGATTCCCAAACTATTATATACACCCAGGTGATTTTTCCTATGCCATTTGACTTTTTTTCCTTCAAGCACAGCATTTTTAAATCGATTTTATGGCTTTCTTCTCTTAGTTAAGAACAGGTGACTCAGCAACTCATGTGAGATAGGATGTTTTGTAATAGATAAGATGGTAACAGCAATAAAACATATTTGTGAGGTAAGCTGTATTTTTCCCTGCCCAACAGGGACAGCTCTAAGAAATCATAAATCGTCTAGATGTAGCAAGGTTAGAATTAAAAGGCATCAAAAAGCTGCCAAAAGAGAATTAAATTTAGTTTCTTTTTTCTCATTGCACATCAACCTACAGAATAGAATAGTATGCAAAAATTTGAAGAAAATTAGTCCTCCAAACCACGGTTAGTGGAATTAAGTAAGCAAGATGTGAAAATCCAGCAACTAAAATGTTCCAAATCTAAGACAACTGGGAAGGTTATTTAAGTCAAAGAACTTAGAACCCATAGCCCCTTATTCAGCTTCTGAAATTAGCTCCTCCCGGCAGAAAAGAAAGGTTTATAGTTTTAATTTCTTCCCCATTGGATCATTTTCTCCTACATTTTTATTTCATCTACATATGCCAACTTAAAAAAGAAGTAAAAAAAGAGTGTGTGAATGACCTTTTTCGAGTCATTTCAGGAAAATAACAGTAATGATACAATCAAAGTTCACTACTTTTTTTTTAAGGAAAGGTGCAGGCAGGAATGAAGGTGAGCAGGCAGGCAGGCAGGCAGGCAGGAAGAAACGCTTATTTATTTTATTTAGTTGTTCATCTTAGCTGCCCATCCTGCCTCAGATCTCAAACCTGGGTCCTTGGGATGTATATGGACTACGTTTGGTGGCTTTATCTGCTAGACCACCAGGGTGCAATCACTGTTTTCTAAAAGTTAGACATTAAATTAACTGTATTTATTTATATTGTATTCCTGTCATTTATTTTCCTTTTGCAAAGACATAATCTCCTGAAAATCTGAAATCCCATTATCCTTTCCTTTTTCTCTTAATTTGGGGAAACTGATCCCCCAAATTAAAGTTCAATGAAAAAGGAACAATAAATAAGATAGGATCATTTTTCTAAATGTCCGGTTAAGAACCAGAGGTTTGTTTTTATCTGTGATTAGAATCACATGTAAAAAAGAATCTTGATAGTGAAGAAGCTGTGCATGTGTGAAGGCAGAGGGCAGATGGGAGATCTCTTTACTTTCCAGTTTATTGTGCTGTGAATTTAAACCCACACTGAAAATAAGGTATTTTAGAAATACATGCATAAATATATACATTAAAAATGGAGGGAAATATAATCTCTAGTAGTTTTTTTATCAATTTATTTTAGATAATTATTAAATAAGGGTAATTATATAACTATCTAGACAGTAATATAAAATATAAAGCTATCATAGAAAACTATATAAGGGATTTGAAACAAAGTGTTTAGCTTTGTAATTTTTGAGTCTCATCTAAAATCAATAATAATGAACATTCTACTCCATGCCAAGATTTCATCTATTTTTTAAATATTTATTTAGTCATTCCTCAAGAATTTTTTGAGCAAAGCTGAGTGCAATGCAAAAAGTATGGGAACAATATGTGTTTACAAGTGATTGCTTAGAAAAAAAAAAATAGGAGCCTTCTTTTCTAGGAAACTAAATTTTCTCTAAATCACTGTCAGAAACAGTTAACTTCTAGCGATTCAGTATCGGTTTCTAAATGCCTTGGAGAACACTAAACATCCCTGTTCTCTCTCAAGCAGAAAACATTTCATGACTCTGCTTGGAGATGTCTTATTAGTCACCTTGAAAAACAACAAAAGGCACACAGAGGAAAAGAAAAATGTTTAACAATTGTGGAGTCTTTCCTTCCTCCAAAGTTATCTGAAAGACCTTTACATTTTACAAGAGATGAATCATTAAAGCCCTACTGCCAAAGATCTACTTTCTGAAGTCACGAATAGGGTGGAATGTCTTTGTTACCATAAGGAATAGCAAGATATAGAATATAGCAAATTTACATCATACACATTGGGTGATCGATTGATAAAGGTATATATCATTGAGATTGAGATGGACAACTATTTCCTCTTCCTACTAATAAAATTCAGTTCTGCTTTTAGCCTCAATAGATAACTGATCTGGCCCTGGGGAACCATAAGCAGTGTTTTATTTTGAAAACATTAATCAATATATGATTCCAAAGCCTCATTTCTACAAATCACTGTAAAATTGGTACCCTCCATTTCCCCATCTCTGAAGCAGGTAAGTACTAGAGAAGATTAGTTTATTTCCACTATTCTTTTCAGTTCTGACATTGTCTTAATAGAAAGCTGGTCAGCTTTTATACTTGTTATTTTTCAACCCCAATTCGCACTCAAATTAGAAATCAACCAACAAATGGGACTTGGCTCAGAGAAAACCAGGAGCAGAATGGAGTGTGGATTTTTCTCTAGAATCTTTCTTTGAAATTCAGGCTGAGAGCTGCTAATTTTGCTAAGGAATGCTCATGATACTGTTCTTCTGAGATGAATGAGCTAGTTAGGTTCCTAGATGTCTTCATGTCTTCAAGTTTTGTTTTTCATTATTGGAGGGCTCTACTGCTTTCCATTATTGCAATTTTGCATAGATGAAAGGTCTTTATTTCCATTTTTGTAACATTTTGCCTGTTGTTTTAAAGCAATTATTTATGTGTTGACACTAATTTGTATAAAGCATTTTGAGATTGACTCTGCTGTGTAATTGTCTGTTATTTGAACAACGAATTCCTACTCCTTCATCATTTGAAAATGAATGCCTTGCCAGAATAAATTTGATTCTTACTTTCCTCTGACTTGCAGGGAGGCTGCACTATGTGGACGAAAGGAGATTTTCTTCCTTTCAGAGCTCTTAGCTCTGCTAAATGTCATGCTACTGAGCCAATTTGTTTCACAGAGATGTCTTGAAATGGGAGCCTGAACCGGCCAAAGGGATTTGTCTGAAATGAGGGCTCTACTCTAGTGGAGCAATTGCTATTGTGTTTGTTTAAGGGTTTTCACTACCTTAAATGTCACGCAGTTCTGAAAAGCATTTATTTTGCTCCACTTAAAATATAAGAATTATGAATAACTTATGGAAAACCTACCTTTGTCCATTGGATTATGCACTAGGCAAAAGTGCCATTTTGAGAAAGCTGAAAAGTCCCTTGTATAGTCATCATATATTTTGTATCAAGGATGGGCCCTCCCATTCCTACCAAGGGATCAGATTTGGCTTTTTCTTTTTCACTGTATGGAGCACTAAAGATTGATTTAGCTTAGAAGCTGGTCCATTTGTGTCCAGCCACCATTAAGCCTCCACGTCAAGAGCATCATAGTGGAAATAAAGATACCGGCTTACAACCTGGGATAGAGCATGGACATGCAGCACCCTTTAGTTTTTAAGATGCTGCTGAGTACTGCTACTACAGAGAATAGAAATGGGAGTGGCCCAAACAACTTCAATGACATCATCCAAATTCATATCCAGCAAGGTGTTTTTGTCAAAATAAGAAACTGCGTTGTCAGGGGACTCAAAAGGTTCATGTATATTTTACTCAACCTGTGACTGCAGTATTTTAACCTAGATCTCTTTCATTTCAGTAATGCAGAAGAGGAAAGAACTATATAAAAGGAGGAAGGAATAAAGAAAAGAAAGACATCACAAAACCATATTATGTTTTTAATAGCTAAAGTGCTTTTATTAAAGCATGTGGATTAATTATGAAGCATCTTCAATTGACAGAAATACTGAGTTCTTAGTTCTGAGTTCTGAACATGTAATTTATCTCCCTGGATGGGTAATTTTAATACAATGACATGGATCTTTTAAGGAAAACTAGCCCACTGGTAATGAAGAGGGACTAGGTAGAGATTCCTATAGCCTGCTTTGCACTGATCTGGAGTTGAGAATATTAGAGATTGGTACAGATAATTCACTTGCCTTTGCTCCTTTCAACTAAATATGAGTAGAGTAAAATCTACATAGTTTTGTCTCTAAAATTTTGTTCCTAACCATCTTATTCCCCAGTCTTGATTAAAGACAAGCCCAAATGTGTTCCCCTCCCCCTTTACATTTTTGCAATCAATTTAGCACCTTTTAACACCTACCTGATACTTCCTTTCCCTTTTACCTTATCTGAGAACCAGTATCACCTATTTGTCTTACTGTTTTCTTAGTTGTCCCCGCCACCTCCCCACCTCCCTTCCATCTCTGATAGGACATCTAGATCAAGAGGGAAAGCACCTCTGCTCAAACTTGCCCTAAGAGTTCTATCCAGTTTGCTGTTGTATTACATTTTACATGTTAGAAGAAATCTTGTATCATCTCTGCCAGTTTTCTGACTCTGGTTGTTATATGGCTTCATGGTTCTCCCCAGTGACGGGTATCTCCCCACTTCCATCTTTGAGTGGCTTGTGCCTGAAGCCTGCTCACTAACCCAGAGGACCTCTCACCTTCAGAGTACAGGAAGATGAGTTTTAATATCAAGCACGCTCAGAGTTTTAACTCTGCAGGCACTTTTCACTTTTGCATATCTTTAATATCATGCCTTGATCTTTTGTTCCTTTAATCTTTTCTCCCATCGGCATGATCAGATTTTCTTTCCATCTCCTCTGCCCTTTGTTGACTTCATTGCATCTCCCAGAGTTGTCTCAAAATTATCTTACAAACTAATTACCTTGAAGCATTTCTTGGTTAAAAATTCTCTTCTCAAAGTGAGATATTATCTTCTATCACTGCATTTCCCCCCGTTTATCCAATAGAACTTTCTTTAAAAAATCATCAGTTCTCCCATCAACATTTACACTTACTGTGCAATTTTTTTCATTTACAATTTAAACTAGACTTGTTTACTTTGAACATGAATGAAGGAAGTCAAGTCGCAGTGTCCTTAGCATGAAAAAGTGCCTTGCCAATATTTTAATGTTTTCTCTGTATTCTCCTGAGGAAAAGTATGTTTCCATAAACAAAACTCTTCAGATACCCAAAGGCTATCACAAATGACTGTGTAAAACCTCATCAACTATAGTAACTGACCAAAAATTGCAAGGCTTACAACCAAAGAGGAAAAAATTAGAATTCTGCATTCAGGCAACTTGCTCTAACTGAGTCATTTCTCATATAACTTTGTAGTTGGACATGCTTCTATTTTGTTATGGAAGATAATGATAGTGGTTATTATTTGTATCGTTTTATTAGCAATGCCTTGGGCAGTGAGTGACTGATTTCTTTGACAGTTGACGTGGCATGTTTAAATCACAGAAAAGTTGGCATATTGGCTGGTAGGTAATAATGCAGCTGTAGCTGGGTTTGGTACATTGCATTTCACTGACATGGCTACTTATGAAAGGAAAAATAACTCTTTTTTTTTTTTTCTACTTCATCACTTCTGATTACAGGGCCTCGACAGCTTAGGCGATATGGTCATCACTGTATGTGTTTTACTGTCCTTCCTGAAAGGTAGATCCCTATCCTGTTGAATCTATCCCTACTGTTGAAAGGAGCAGTACCATGATATCCCATAGATGTAAGAGGAAAGAGGAATGAGGACGTTTGTAACTTGAAGATGAATTTGATCAGATCCTAGGATATGGGTCTGAATTGATGCAGGGCCCTTCCAGTGATTTAGAAGAAGCAAGCTCTGTCCTGGAATAATGAATGGCTTTTCTTGCTCCATCACAGCGGTGAGTGAAGGACCAGCCACCCAACAGCCATCCACATTGCCCCCGACTCAGCCTGAGCACCCCAGCAGTGAGGAGGCACCAAGCAGAACCATCCCCACGGCCTGTGTTCGACCAACTCATCCACTCCGCAGCTTTGCTAGCCCTTTGCTACCTCCACCAATGAGTGCAATAGAACCGAAAGTCCCTTACACACCGCTTTTGTCTCAGCCAGGTAAAGTGTCCATTGGTCCACACTTAAAATCATTGTCATGGTTAATACAATTACGTAAATGCACAGATTCCTTCAGGCGTGGGTGCAATATAACTTCTCAACATGGATTATTTACTCAGTGTGTCCATATCTGTTGTTGATGCCTTAGTGCAGCTCTTAAGTATCTGCCTTACAAGCAACTGATTAAATGTATTCATACGGGAAGTTGTTTATTAATCCAGAAAATCAGTTTAGTACTTTTAATATTGCTCACTCAAGAATGCTGGGAAACTTCTTGATTCATCAGTCTGCCACATTGACCCTAGGATTTAAAGACTCTACACCACAATTATAGTTAATGGTACAAAAGTCTACAAGACCACCATTTTTTTTTTAAGAATTGCATTAAATCTAATAATTCTGCTTCGTGTCTTTCAATAGTCACCTTCCAGGGGTTCTTATTTCAGAGTCAGGACCAGAAAGCAGTGTCAAAACCACAGTAGAATTTAACTTCCTATATTAGAAATAAAGACCTCAAAATTTAGATAGATAAAAGTCATATCTTTATGATGACTTTCTAGGAATATCAAATGGCGGAGATGAGAACCAGAGTCCCCACTTCCCAGTGCAGTGTTTATTGTACTGCCTTAGGTGGTGTTCATTCAGGTTGAACCAGAGTTCTTCTTCTATTTAGCAATGGGTAGGGGAGAAGAGGGAGGTGGAAAGAGAGAAAGAAAAAAGAGGAGTTAGAATGGGTGATGGGTCAAAAGATAAGTAGACAAAGAAAATTATCAGTGCTTAACATTATTTGGAATATTAGAATACTTTTTAATAGCCTCAGTGTCTCAAGCAAAAGATACTAAGACTCAGGTGTTCCAAGTAGTCAGAAGTGATTCTCTTAATAGATACAGGCAACTGGACTGACCAGTCTGCCACTGGGCAAATACATTTGAGTAAGTTCTGTTATTCAGATCCATACCTACAATAATCTTAGTCACTGCATTACTACATAAGTCTCATGATGATTGCAAAAACTAGGAATAGCAAGGTTTCAATTAGTAATATTTTCTTTATGCTGATATTGAGACAATTTTCTTGCATCATACAAATGGATTCATATGCATCCCTAGTGATATTCTCACCAGTCATGGGGTGTTCAGCAATCATCTCCTGGGACATCGGGTAGAACACAGGAGGGATGTGGGATTCTGTCACTTAGGATGCATACTGGCACATTGGGTCTAATCAGGGTAGGACCTTCTCTGACCCCCATAAGCTCAGTACAGATCATGACTTAACATCACGAGATAGCTCTTCTAACCTGAAATACTCCTGACCTAGGATTTAAAGCAGGTCTGTATCACCAAGCCCCTTTCCCCACACTCTACATGTTCACAGTGCACACACACATTCATTATGGGGAAGGTCTGCTGCTTTATAGTATCCATTTCGAGTCCTTCCTGAGATAGGGACAGCTTGAAGCAAGATCATTCCTTTCATAAAACCATGTGTCAAGAGCATGCTGCCTGGTAATTTCAGGATGCCATTTGTTTCCAACCGTAATACCGACCCAGGAAAAGAATGTTCGAGGACACTGGTGTTTGCAACAGATGGCAAACTAATTGCACCTAGTAGCAATAACTGACTTTTGTGAACGTGTGCTGTATGACTAGCATGCTTCTGACGGCTTGTAACTTGCATTGAATCCTGGAAACTTTTTTATGAGGTAACTGCACTCAACCCCATTTTGTAGATAAAGAAATAAAAATGCAGAGAATTTAAGTCGTGTATTTATGTGGACACAGCCAGTAACTGGCATGTCTTTTTCATATTATTTTTGACTGTAGAAAGCATGAGTTTTAAACTTTTATGAGTTAATTTATACCTCTTAGTTTATTTCTAACTTATTTAATGACAAAATCAAAGACAGAACTTATTAAATAATTCTGAAACTAATAAAAATGTTAAGAAAAGGAAAACATCTGAAATCACTGAATTGAGGAATATAAGTTCCTCATGGATCTTCATCACTTACATTTTAATGAGAATAGGTATGAAGTTTAGTCTGTCTTTTAAAAAAAACCCACTAATTTTGTAACGAAAAAACTAAAGTGCTAAAGTGTTTCATACTGATAATGTTTTCTTTCACTGAGAGTAAGGGATTTTTGGAGTATGTCATATAGAGGGACAAGGGCTGAAAATGATATCCTGAAGTCCATTTTAAATGAAAAGCTTAATGTGACAGTAATGTTCGATTTGAAATGCCAAATTCAGAAATAAACTCATGCTCCTGACATCTAAAACAACATCACCCCCAAAAACTCTTACTTTGCTTTGTTTATTTTTCAAGGACAGGTGCAGAAAGGAGTGAAGGTAAACAGAGAGAGGCAGGTAGGAAGAGACAGGAGGAAGAAGAAGCATTTATTTATTTTATTTAGTTGTTCATCTTGGTTGTTCCTGTAAGACATGAACCCCAACCCTTGGAATATATGTGACCATGTGCTGGTGGCAGCGGACTTGACCACCAAACCATCAAGGCATGCCAAGAAACTCTAATTTTAAACAGAACATCTAACCCTAGAGCAAAACACCGGTGCTGTTATTTACTAGTTATTCTTTTCTTCTAGTTAGAATCAGACTAAAGCTGCCTTAAATGCTAACACAATGTAGCATGAATCAGTGTATTATGTCTTTAAAAGATGAGAAAAGGAGTTGTTCTGTCATTTACCTGTTCTCTCACATAATAAGCATACTCTCTGATCTAATGTCATGTGGGCAAGTGCTCATTTTCTTTTATTCCAATAGTACATTTAGGAGCCTTCTTTTGTTTTACTGTTGTTCCTATTTGTATTTGAACTACTGCATACAAAGAATCTCTTCTTTCATATTTCCTGATTGCTCTGGCTACAGTTTGGGGTTTGATTTTGTATTTATCCTCTTTCCCCTTTAAAGGCTATCCTCCCCCACTCACCTTAAGGCACACCCTGCCAACATTTTGGAATTATTAAATGCCTTTCTTTCCCTTTCACATTTCTCCTTCATTGTCTCCCTGTGATTCCTGTTCATTTTATAACGTCTTACCTCATGATTTTCAAATAAGTTCTCCCTGCATTGCTCCTGACACATGGTAAATAGTATGCTTTTAAGAAAGGGCTGATGTTTACTTATTCTAATAGAAAAAGAAAATTAGCAGACTGACAAATGTATTAGCTGTGACATTAACTACATGCTTCTTAGCCTAATAGATGAAATACTTAGAGCTTTCAACAAATTTTAATTCTAAGAAAATCGTTACTTTAGTCAAACTGATTGATGAAGTAAAGTCATTCTCTTGTTGGCTTAAAAAAATACCTCAAATAATTTTACTCTGAATTTCACAATAAAGGACTGTGTAATTACTAATGATTTTATCTTTACTTAATGCAAGTAATTACTTTAGAATATGGTAATGTGCAGTCATTGCTATAATTTTTAAAGATGTTGCCAAATGAGAAGATCCTTCTGCTTTTTGGAAATTAAGATCAGTGCAGCTCTTCCCTCACGCAAAGCCCAGTGTGTGTTTTCTCCACGAGCTACACCACTGATCTGCACCTCCATTGGCCTTCCAGTGAGGCCGCGGAGTCCTGTCTGCTGCACTTGAGCTCAGGGGACAGGGCAATGCAAACAGTGCAGAGCCCTAAGGAATTGCAGAGATTTTGCAGCATTTCTATAATAAGTCATAATTAGAAAGTCAGCCTGTTGTCATAACAACTGAAATTCTGCCTACCTGAAAACACAGACTTATTCTTTCATTCCTTTTTTCCTCCTTCCACCTGCTGTGTTGGAAATTTAACTTACCTGACTCAAGGGTATTTTAGGGTGCTTCTTACAATTTCATTATTACTTTGTGAGAAGTGGTTTTCCTTCTTAATGCTTCCTCTATGGACGTGAGTAACTGTGCAGTCTTTACCCTTTTCAGGGAGGCTGAAATCACTGCACTTTGCAAATCACAGAGGTGGACATCTAAGTGATTCGGTTGAGCCCCCTCTCAGGTTAAATAGAAAATGTTTGATGGAGTGTTGAGCTTATGGCATTAGAGATCTGACATCAATTCTACAAAGGGCCAAGGTAGGGTGGGTTTTTTTTTTCCCTTCACTAGTGAAAATTCCTTTTAGCTGCGAAATGATCAGTGCACTTTAAATGAACCTAGATTAGGAGACCATTTGTCTTCTGGGGCTCTTAATTCCACAAGGAAAAGAAGATATGACCTCTTAAGTAGTGACTTTTTTATTGGATCATTGTTTTGCAACATTAGCCCCCCCGGGAATGCCTGCATCTTTGTTGAACTACATCTGTGTAATAGTGTCCTGCATTTACACACTGCATTTCTACACATTTTTATTTATAAAAGCCAAACCCCAGAGCATTCTGATCTTTTCAGTCTTCTACGGATCAATATGTCAGTGGACATGACAAGACCCAAACTCACTTCATTGTACTGCGAAATTGAGTTTGATTTTCCCTCTGCACATGGTGGCGTGTGCTTCCATTTGTCTGGGGACAGAGAACAAGGAGTGGGTGGCACTGGCTGACAGTGGATAGAAAAAGCATTTGATTTATATCTTCTGGCTGGTTGGGAAATCATGTGTTCCTGCTCTAACCTGATCTTTTTGGCAGTCCTCATTTCAGTAAATAGGCTATTACCCAAAACTGCCAATAAATTACTATAATACATTAATACAATTGCTTTTCCTGAGTCACATGTAGGGCACCCTTGGGAGTTTCATCACAGATACCTGATATGTGTTCCATTCTGCTTAAATCAGTCACAGGGAGAGGTCATGGGAGATCAGACATCCTTTAGCAGGTGAAACAAGCGGGTCACTTTTCAGGCCGGTCACATCAAATAAATCATTGGCATAGTTAAGTACAAGAGATGGGTTAATTTGATGTTATGAGAGTCAATACTACCAATCAGTTCTAGGGAGAAAATATTATACTACCTCCTATTCAATTTAATCTCAAGTATAAGCTCTTCTTTGTTTTCTTTTATTTTTGTGTCTCCTCAAAATTGTCCTAGCCACAATTGCTGAACAGATATTTCTTAATAGACGATATTTGACTTACGTGTAACCGTCCTGCATTATCCCTTGGTGGAATGTAATTAAGTCCATTTTTCTCGTAGATCACCAATATTTGTGACTCTGAAACCTACTTAGTGCTTTAATACATTCCTATTTTCTCTAATATGCTGTTCCAATTTATAATATAAAATTTAACATTTGTGCTATTTGTCTCAAAGAGGGAAATTATTTCAGAGGAGACTTTCAGTCAGCCATGTGATTGATGTCTCATTTAGAGATGACAAAGCTAAGGTCTAAAAAGGCTAAGTAGCTTGCCCCAGGTCAACAATTGAGCTAACAGCAGAGTATAAAGAGTTCAAAGAAATATTATGTGGAAGAGAAACAAAGGATTTTACTTAGTTTTTTTTTTTTTTGTGATGTAAATAATTCTCTTAAATCTATTTATTTTTCCTACAAGGTTTCTAGGATAATCCTCGTTATTAAATATCCCTCAGAATTGTTTTGTAGCAGGTGGGTTGAATGATTTAGTTAGTATTTGGGTGCATGTTTGTTTTTTTCCTTTACACCGGGAAATGAAGGAAACTAATCAGGAACCCTGGAGTAGCTCTGGTCTCTGTTAAACTCCCCTGTCCAACTCACTCCATGGGAAGGCAGGGACCTAGGAAACTGACATATGTTACTTTTAGCACCACCCACCATAGATGACCAGAGCTTTGAAGTCCAATAATAAAAATAAAGAGGAGCAGGGGAAGTATAAAAGGAAGAGGAAAGTGAAACATTTGGAGCTATCACTCAGATTATGGGCTAGAGAATGTGAGGTCAATGAGAATGAAAAATGTGCAGCTGGCATGTTTTATTGCAAAAATTTGTTAGGATGGAGCAAATGTCCACAACTGAGTAAAAATCTGAGTCATTGTGAGCAAACTTTTGCCCAATTAAAAAATAAGAGAAAATATTGCACCAAGAATTGATAAATTATATATAAAATTAAAATTATAATTATATAGCACAATTAAATTCTAGGGCTGACATACTAAGCTGTCATCTAAACAATAATAAGAGAAAATAAAAAATATATTTATTTTCAGAACTTTATTACCTAATAGATTATAGAACTTGAAGCATGTAATTGAAGAAGGAAGAGGGAATGGGTGAAACAGCAGATTGTTTTCAAAGCAGTACATAGTCCTTTCATACTTCCTAAGAACCTGAAAGGTGATCTGGTGATATACTCCTGTATAGATTTTATTTATAAAAATACCTTGAGACCAAAGTGTCTTTAAAAAAAAATCAACATGAAGTTAAAAGGTTAATACTTTTACATTATATCACCTTTCATAATTGTTACTATAATATATCAAGTATAGATACTAAGTATATTATTTTTAAAGAACATTTCCAGGTGAACCCTTAGCTACTGAAGAAGTTACTGTAATTATAATTATCAATGTAGAAATAGACATTCAACAAGGTTGAATGACTTGTAACTGTTCCAGGAATGAGTATCATTATTCTTGGGATCTTTATACAAACCAATACACATAATGAACATAACAAATATTTGTTTATTTAATTAGAGTTGAGTAACAAACTTAAGAGCCAGAAATTGAACTCAGGTCTCCAATGTTAAGATTAGTGATGAAACAAAGCAACTTTTGGGTGACAAAAGGATGAGATATTGAAGATCAAGACAAGTAGGATGAAATAATTTCCAACTTCATGATAATTTTATCACAAAAAGCTTAGTGTTCTGAACTATCAATAGCATCTTGTGCTATGGTTGAATTATATTGCACAAACTGGAAAAAAACAATATGAAGCCACCACCCTTGGACATTTTCTTCGATAATGTAATTTCATGAAAATAGACATGCAGTGACAGGCACGGTACAATAGAGGATAACATTCACTTTATAAAAAAAAAAAAGTGGCATTTAGTCAAAACAAAAAATCCTAAGAACTGTTATATCCGTATGCCAACTATGGAATAGATTTTGTTCCCCTCAATTCTGCTATTCTTATCTGAGAAATTAATCTTTCCTCTTTTAAGAATAAGATGCACAGTTCTGGCAATCTTAATTGCTGCAGAAATAAGGGTGGATATTCTCTTTGTCTTTTTTCTTTGCTTTATGAAAGAATATTTGTAAGAGAAATTATTTCATTTGAATACAGATTCTGAGCTGCTTGGTGTACATCTTATGTATTCTAAGCAGTTGGCAAAATTCTTTATAGCTCATCAGTTAGTGTCAGGTTGCAGCTACTGTCATAGGGAGCAGGGAGAATTTTTGAAGCAAACATAAAAATGTTCACATAAACCTCTCTCTGTAGTAATGGACTCTTAAAAATGGGTTGTGAAAAATCAAGCACTGAAACCAAAAAGTCTCTGTGGCATTAAAATAAAGTGATAGTTAACCATCAGCAAACTATTTCTAAAGATACAGCCTATACTATCTAAATTATCATACAAAAATGTTTAAAGCTCCTACTTTATCTGAATAGTTAGAATTTTTAATTTACTGACAGGAACTTAACTACTAATTCAAGTGCTGTGTACACACTTGTGTATTTCAGTTGACTTTCATGGTAGGCTTGCAAGAGGGTGGATCTTCTTGTCGGAATCTCCTTATTTATAGGAATGTCAAGGCTTTCACAGAGGAAAATGCCTTTATCTTTTGTGGTAAAGAGGAATCTAATAAGCTTTTTCTTTTTTTTTTGGTTGGGGGGTGGTAAGGTAAAATAATGATAAGTAAACCCAATAGATTTCAAAATGAGAGGCATGTTATGTAATCATTGCACATGGAGGTTTGTAGGAATAATGGTACTTAAAACAATGGCTCTTTCCACATTTGCATCTGAGTCATGATTTTTAATAGAATGTGCACATTTCAAATTATAATAATTTGTCAACTTAGTAGCCCTTTAAAGTCAGAGTTTGTTAGTTTAAAATTTATTTCAGTCAGTGTTGCATTTAAAAGTCAAATTATTTGTCTTCTTTTGGGCTACTCTGGGAGGTAGTCGCTTAGTTCCTAGAAATAGTCTCCTTCATGTATAGTCTGAGCTGATGCCCACTGCAGTGCAGGACTGAGGTCAGGACGAGTGAAGATGAGTGGTACCTTTTGGGTCTCTTTGTCAGCAGCAAAGTGTGACCGAAATAGCACTTACTGGAGGAAAATGATCAAACCCCACTAGGACCCAGCAACTCTTCTGCTCATTGGCTGGCTTAGCCTGGAATAAGTCATTTAATCTCCTTGGGCTTCCATTGTCCACAACTACAAATGGGGGACATAAATTCTAATTTGGAAAGGGGTTGCTTCATTTTTTTTAAAACATATGCACATTAATTATGCTAGTGGAACACAGCACTGAATTCAGAAGCATCTGATTTGATATAACCTAGACTACATTGCCATATAAATTAGACCCAGGGAAGTGTCTAATGTCTTTTATAAAGAAGCAGAGGGATCTTGTGGAAGGGGTTTTAAAAGTCCATTTTAATGGTTCAATGGTTGGTGAAACAAGATCTCACTGAATGTTGTACTGACCCACAACTTTATGCGACAAAGAAAAGGCAGCCAATAAAATGGGCCTGTGCATGGGAGACAAAATGGTGTGCCGAAAAGAGCAGAGCAGCTGCTCAGGGCTGTCTGAGTATTGTTTTTAGATCCTAGAGAGAAACATGGCTTCTGCCAAGTGAACAGGTCTTGCTCTCAAATCATAAACCTGACACCCAGCAAGCTATCGCCTACCAGCCAGTTTTAATTGACCAAACTGCAGTAATTAGCATTTCCTCTCCAGTTTCTTAATCTATGTCTCCACCAATGGTTATTAATGTCTGTTCCTCCAGCCCAGTAAGGATTTGTCTCCAGTAGGAATGTAGATTATTTGGTGAGGAAGTGCCAACTTCCTCCTTCTCACAAATTGCGTTTCCTGAATTGCTTCTCATGATTAACCAATTTAACCTGACCAAAGTTTTTGGAATTTCCTAGATCCTGGGTCTAACTCCTGATTTTTCTAACCTGCACTAACCTTCTGCCAAGAGACTAGCAAAACAAAGACAAGTCAGAAGTGAGGAGCAGGGAATGAGCTGCTGAAAGTGGGGAAGAGAGGTTATTTCTCATTGAACTTCAATAAAACATTATTGACATCTTTGTCTTCTCATGTATACATAATACTTTTTGTTTTCACTAAGAATATTATAATCTAATTCTTTTCCAAATGTGTGTTGAGATGTAAATTTTTAATTCTAAGTTCTCCATAAACATCGCTGTGTAAACCTGTGCTTCTCAAGTGTTAGAAGCCAATGAATCAATTGCACATCTTATTACAATGCAGTTTCTGATGCAGTGGGTCTGGGGGAAAGCCTGTGATACTGGTTTCTAAGAAGACTGCAAGCAATGATGCTGTTTCTCCCCTTTATAGATCACAGTTGAGTAGTGAGATTCTAGAATAAATCAGGTGTCCTTCATGTGGAGTTTATAGAAATTGTGCGTTCGGTAACTATTGGAAATTAATTCACATTTCTGTGTCTGTGTGTGTGTGTGTGTGTGTGTGTGTGTGTGTGTGTGTGTTTCTAGTGAGTAGATTCATAGCTTTGCTTAAAATCTCAAATTATTCATTATCTATAACAAGTTAAGGACTACTTAACCTGCCATTTGGTCATCACCTCATATGTATGCTCAGCTGTGGAAGAGAGACACCAAAACCTGTTTCTATTTTGCTCTGTTTCTGTTTTCCATGACTAATTCCAAAAACTTTTTACCAAGATAACCTGCCAGAATCGAAGGCCAGAAATGGCACATTTTTGTCCTGCTCAAATGAAATTCTGCAAAATTAAGTCATTTATTTTCTTGTAGAAACACCTGGGGTCTTAGTCTATTTTTTCAATGCTTGATGGAGGAACTAGATAGATAAGTATTTATAAATGCCTTAAAAAGTGATTCCACTCCTGAAACTACCTCTGAGTTTTGCTGTCTAAATGAGGATTGATGGATAATATTCCTGAGTCTCTGTGGTAAATTTCTTCTGGAAGGTGAGCTTCTTGGGAGATGTGTGGTCATCTGAAGGGGGTTATCACAACCTCTCCTTAACACCCCTTGTTCCAGTGTTAGAGGACACCTCCAGTAGAGACTGAATGATTAACACAGATTCCCTACACACAATGACTCATCGTTGAAAATTTCAGATACTGCAAAAGTCACACCAGGATAAATAGCATAGGAAATCTATAAAACATTATATGAATTCGTTTCTGGTGGTAGTGAGGGAAAGTGAACCTATAAGCAGCCATAATATAAATTACACAGTAGAAGATAATTAGGGGAAATGTTTATTTGAGCAGTGAAGAAGTTGTATTCTATATTACCCTAAGAGATAACATCATGAATCATTTATTGGGCATAAAACAATTCCAAAGAGTAAACTGGTGTGTGAGGTGGCATGGTGGTGGGCAAGAGGAGGCGGGAGAGAGGGAAATGTAAAGAAACAAAACCTGTTGCTCCAGTAAATGTTTGAGCAAGTCAAGTCTTCCTCCCTCCTTTAGTACTTGTATGTCAATCTATCTTTTTCTTTTATATTACAAGTTGTTTCTTTTCTAAATTAGGGCTTCTGAATTAAAATGGAAACATGCATTAGATAAATACCTACCAGTACACAAGTATTTGACTTTGAGAAGTTCCAGATCAGAGAAAGGAACAATGATAGACAACTGAAAAATACCCCTCACAAAAATGTTGAAAGATAAGTTTTCCTTGGTCTCTTGATGTCTGTGTTTGAAAATTTTCTACAAGCAGCATCATACCCACCAATTTCTCCTGAAATCCTGGGCTAGACAGATGGTGCAGGACACAGTTCCTGAAAGCTGACCTGGAGCATCTTCTTCCAGGTGGTGCTCTTCCCCATCTCTCAGGCACCATCTCTCTTTCCCACTCCAGCTCCATTGCACTGTTGTCTCCCAGATGCCACAGTTAGTACATTGTCTAATTCTTTCCTCAGTTGAAGCTCAGATTTGATCTTTTTATTGATTCTGTATGGAGTGTGATTCTAATTAAATATTTCACACTACATGACTTACGTTCCCAAAACAATGTATAATATGATAGCCATTGATTTTCAATATTCTTTAATAGAACAATAAAGTCAAAATGTATTGGACCCAATAGATATGCAAGGAAAACTGAATTGATTCTAGCCATGTACTGATGTCTGAAAATTTTATTACTGCTAATTACCATTAAGAAGCACTTAACTGTAACTGTACTATCTCATTTGTTCAAGAGCATGAATTCAGGACTTACATTCCAGTTTAGAGAGGTATGAAGCTACAACCCATCACAAATAGGTAGAGCTAAGAAAAAGGATGTATTTATATTTGAGGCAACTAGATTTTGGTAATATCTCAGGGAAGAAATTGAATTATTTATTGGACTATGATATAGTTATTCAAGTAAAGTGAATACCTTGCAGCTTGGAGAACAAAAGAAGGTAGGAAAATATCAACATCATATTTGAGGGTTGTGGCAAGAAGCAGAAGCATCTCCCACACCTGTGTGCAGTGGTGACAAAGACTCATTAGAAAGGCAGCCCTTATATCTGCCTTTATATTATTTCTCTTTAACTATGTGAACAGACTCAAGATGGAAAATAAGAAGCTACTTAAACTTTGTCAGGAAATCATTGGATTGTTTTCTATTATGGAAGAGGGTATGACTCCTGATGTCTCATATGAGACACATGTAGAAAGAAGGATGTGAAGGGACATTATGTGGGGAAGAAATATCCCAAAAGGAATAATAATTTTTGAAAAACATTTCACTCTTTTCATTATTCAAAAACAAACTCTAAAATTATGAACCCCTTTTATTATTCTCCCCCAGACATTAGAAATATTGACTTCAGTAATGGGATGACATTGATATTTATGTTTCATCACTTACATAGAAACCATTCTAAGTGGGCTCACAATATTAAAGGGAGCAGGGGTAGGTCGATTCCATCTTCTACATCTCTTTCATCCCACACCATACTCTTGTTTTCTCTTTCTCCCACGTTTGCTCTCTCTCCTCTCCCAGCATCACAGATATCTTGTATCACTCTTTTTTATCAAGGCCTACTTTATAGAATTTAATTTACATTAGCTTTTGTCTAGGGAAGAACATGTACTTTAACTGTATTAGTAACCAAACCCCGCTTACCAGGCTTTGAGCAAGAAACTTACCTTCTTTGAACTTTGACTTTGCCATCTCCAAAACCTAAGCAATTATAATATCTCTTAAAAGGTCAGTTTTAAAGAAAATACAAGACAATAGAGGCAAGGGTGTTTTATTATAGTTTATGTTTATGTGAGAGAGGATAGGGTACCTAAGTTTTACCTCTGCTCTCTCTGGATTCACTTTATGAAAATAATAGAAAAAAATAACCAAATGAGAATCAGGCACCCTTGTGAATCATGACCCTCTGGAGTAACTGGGTGGAGTAGCTGGAAGACCTCGTCCCTCCTCCCTGACTACGAGATTACTGGGCCTACCATCTGTGAGCTAGATAGAAACACTTTCCACGCTAGAGTTAGATCTTGTTTGCTTAACAAACGCAGCGTTCAGAAAGTTCATGACCAGAGAGTTTGTGCTTTTCTATGTCATAGCACATGCAAGTTTAAGAACATGAGTAGTGACCATTAGAATATTATTCTGACCCTCCCAACTTTCAGAGCAAGACAACTCATTGAAAGCTCTCAGAATGGTTCATTTTACACTGGGAGGAACAGAAATGGGTAGAGTGATGGGCAGAAACACCTCATCAGCATGTCCTAAATATTTCCCTTATCTTTGAGGACAAATAGGGATGATAGAAAGGGGTAGAGTGATGGGCAGAAACACCTCATCAGCATGTCCTAAATATTTCCCTTATCTTTGAGGACAAATAGGGATGATAGGAGAAGGCAAAGTAACATTTTTATTCTTAAAAATGTAATACACATTGTAAACTACCTTAAAATTGATGCCAAAACTTATATGATTGAAATTATATCATTTATGAGGCATGTCTGTGACTCTTGCATCCCAGTAGATATAGCAGCTGTTCAATATTTTGTAAACATGAAAAAGTAGAGACTATTACACAAAGTTTGGGATGTATACATTTCTTATTTCTTCGATAGCCTCCAAAGTTCCTTTGATAAGAAAAGTATCTTCAACTATATGACACTTCCATATTCCCACAGACAACGTGAGCAGAGCAGTTCATTAAAAATATGTGTTCGAATAATATTTTATTTCACATGGAAATTTGTTCAAGAGAGTCTCTTTCATTTGTTAGGCATCACAGAATTGAGCCAAAAACAAAGTTCAGGTAAGAACCCAGAACTCTTCAAAGCTGCTCCTTTTAACATTATTCTTAAGAGTGGGAAATGAGATAGGAAGTAGGAAAGAGTCAGCAGAGATCTGGAAATGAATATTGAAATCAAAATCATGCTACACCCTGGCCTGTGGTTTGATCCAGGCAAGTCAGCTCACTCCATTCCTCTTGCAGCTTAATCTGTTATTTCTTGCTCAAAATCATTTTACTTGGGAGAACCCTCTGTAGGAGATGCTAGCAGGAGTCTGCACCTGGCAGTCATATATTATGTACCTAATGGGCAAATGAAATGTTTAATAACTGCACTGTGAAAATGAAGCTTAAAACAGTAAATTCCTGCTGAGACAGCTCATGCACACCTGATGTATACTGTTGGCCCATCTCAGAACCTCAACAACATCATTGCAACCACCCCCTCCCCAGTGTGTCCCGCTGAGGAAAGCAACATTAAAACCAAAGCAATGCTCACTTAATTAGTTGAATATTGTTGCAAATCCATTTATTTAGCATATCAACATCATATGTTCCACCAAAAGGTCGTCTGAAATACTTCTTCAACATGCCCCCTAATAGGGGAAAATCTTTAGTGGTTTCAGATTGTTTATAAATTAAAAGTTTTTAATTAATCATATATTATTTTAACTCATAGTAATTGAATACTGATTATTTTTAAACTGGTGTTAGTTGAAATTAAAAAACAACCATGATTGTTGCTATGGTTTTTCATTAATAATTTAAAGAGAAAATTATAGAACATTTTTTTAATAAGCAGCAGTTTAAAATCCAATTAGTGTAATTTACAGGTAAAGGATTCATTTTCTAGAGATTTCTTTGGATTCATTTTTACTAATGAATTAACCAATGCTTCCTAAATCTTATAGAGCGCAAAGAAACTCAAAGGTAACTTTAAGTATAGGTAACATAGCTATATCCCCCTTACTTATATAATTTTTATAGCTAACAGCTTAAATATTAAATTACACAACAGTTAAAGATTTAAAGAATTAACTTCCAAGTATTTATGCCATTGGGTCCAAATTCCCCAAACTAAATAAGACTGGGTCTCCAACATCCCAGGCTAGGGCTCTTCCTCAGTATTGCATGTTTATCTGACAACTCAAGTGCTTGGATTTCATTTTGTAGATCACACATATTTTACTATCATGGAGGGGTGGGAAAAGTAAATAACACAGTGAATCAAAAACTTTCATCAAGATGATCAATAGGGTCTTCAGTATTAGAAACCCCTCATCTCTCAAGGCCTCTGTACAAAGAGAAATAGACTTTACAATTTCTCAGGGCCCTAGTGGTGGCCTTCTTTTCACTTCTGGCCACCCTCTGCTTTGCTCATCTCCCTCATTAAAAGAGAAATGGATCTTCTTGATCATATTTTAAAAGTTATTCTTCATGATTAGGAGAGATCACAGAGGATACTGACTGCTAGGTTAAGATTATATTAAATTAGTAGCTGAGGTCCATGGGAAGAAATTTTTAAGTTTTATCTTTTCTGTTACTTTGATATAGTACTGTAGTTATGCTTATAGAAGTTAGAAGTTACATGAAATTATTTATGTTCAGACCAATTATTGATATAAGTGCAGTTCACCAAAGCAAATAAATATAGTGTCTTTTCTGTAGACTACTCCTGAGATCTGCAAAAATAGGAAAAGCTTCAAAAATTCTATCATTTCTTGAAATTAAAGAATAGGAGTTTAATACCCTATTTTTCTCTAATTGCTGCTGTTTCCTTTAGTTCTTTAGAAGGCGAGAGTTGTGGGTCTCTTCCAGTCTATGATAACACGACTGGGCAGGGCGAAGTCTACCACTCCTTAAGGCTACTCATAATGGGGAGGGAGCACATGAGAAATGGGGGCTTCAAGAACGAAGTTGTGAAGGTAATTTAGAAAAGTCTAGACAGGCATTCAGAAAGTATGGCAAGCTTCATGTGCAAGTTAAATCTGGGAAGGTTCAATATAGAGGATATTACTCAGGATAAATGATCTCCCAGTAGTAGCAATTCATCATCAGGTGAGAGGCAGCAAGATGGTTCCCAGTATCCTCTTCAGATTAAATCAAGCTCCAAGCATCACTAATCCAAAGGTCAGATTATTATACTGTTGTCTCCCTAGAATATACCCATGCCATGAGACTGATTATTTTACACAATAGTGATAAGCTTAGTGTGAATGCTGTAGAAAGTGGATTCAGAATTTAGTTTTTTGGGAGGGCTGATGGTAAGGTCTCTGGCATGAGGTACAGAAAAGGCATGTTTCTTGTACCTATTCAAGAACAGAAATGCAAACTATAATATGAGAAGAAAAGCCGGTATCACATAGTGAACTATGAGTAGATAAATGAAATTGAAAAACACAGCTTAGTGAACTTGTAAGGGTCCAGACGTTACCAATACCCGAGCATAAAACATCTGAGGTTCAGAGTAGAGAGCACTGCATCTATCCAAATACACAGGCAGCATAAGGATGGAGTTCACGCATGCTCAAGAGTATGAACGTCAGCTTTCAACAGGGGATGTCTTCCTCGAAATCTCTGTTTTAAAACATCTATTCCCTTTACAACAGCGCAGTTTTGAGACCAAAGTGACATATTGGCCATTGATGACTTTCTCCTGGGAAATTTCCCTCAAAATCCTTTCTTGAAGTCTCCCTTTAGGAAAAGGAAAGAAAAATATATAAGGCCATAGAGAACATCAAACCCTGCTAATAATGAACTCTAGGAGACAGTTCCAATCCTTCACCTGTACTGGGATTTTATTGAAATTAATTCTACCTTGCTCTCTAGGGACTTCACAGTTCTCTTTATCAATGTAAAGTGAAGGTCACTGGATGGACTTAAAGATCCCTGAGGTTTCAGCACTTTAAAATTTCTTTGAATCTGTAAATAGTGTTTAAGAAAAGGCAGTCCCTTGAGGTTTATGCACTCTGTGTGGTCTTTGAGCTGATCAGACAATGTCTTTAATTAATTTTGTAAAATACACAGCATCTTGTATATTGTTCAAGACTCAGTATATACTGAATGTCTAACTGTTGCCTACATCAGAACAAAATCAATTATTATAATGACCTTATTTCCAGTGGATTTGAATTATGGTATTCTTTAGGCATACTTGCATCTTACTGTAATAACACAAGTGTTTCAGACACAGTATAATACACTGTGGATCTACCCAAGTAGAAAATACACCATCAGAATATACTTTTGTAGTGAGAACTGTAATTTCTCGATGTGCAAAATTGCACACAAAAATAAGTAGTCAAAGAAGTTTTAGGGAGCCATATAGAAGAGCCTGATAAATTCTAAAAGAATATTTTTATGGGCCAGCAGAAGGCAGGAAGGAGAGAGAGGAAAAAGAAGCATTTTATTTATCTAAGTGTTCATTTTAGTTGTTCCCCCTGGAGCCGGGTCATGAACTGAAGTCCTTGGACTGAATGTGGACTGTGTTCCAGAGCTTAACACCTGAGCCATCAGAGTATTCCAGAATCTTCATTCTTATACGTTTCCTAGTATTAAACAGGCACAGGCCTGTTTGAATTTCCTACGTCATAAGCTATGGCCCTGCCATTTACTTTTTCTTATGTCATTTCTTTGTAGATATCTATGTTAAAGTGAATTGATTTGCAATCTGTACTCTGCACTGTGGACATGTATGTGTCTGATTAAAAGCTGAATTATGAATTTTTCAGAAATAATTTGGTTTATTAAAAATTTTATTAAAAAAAGAAAATAAATTTAATCATCAAGGAAAGCTAAGTCAAATTTACAGCAAAAAGGTAGGAGATGTACAGAAGTGGCCCATTTAAACAGAGGAAAGGAAGGGGCAGGTCATGGAATGACCTAAGAGGAACTGCTTTGTATGGCAAGAAGCTAAATTTAGGTTTTACTAGAACATTGTGAATATTCTATAAGGAAATAAAGACATAATTCAAAAAATATATTTCGAAGGAGGAGGTCACTGGATGCATTCACAAAGTTCACAAGTACTCTGAAAATTCTTTCAACTTTGTGCTTTCGCTGAAGTAATGATCTACGAATTGCAGACATTGGAGCATCTGGACATCATTTATAGTATTTCTCTGCCAGGGTTTTTAGTCTTTGCCTTTGTATTTGAGTTTATAATAAAATTGACTACATGAATATTGTGCTTGAACTAGAAGCTAAAGAGAAAATGATGATGGTAGATTTAATATACAAATGATATGTTCCTACCCAGTGAGGACCAGACAACATTACATTCTGTGAAAGAATAAAAGTTTGTCTCTTATTCAAACAGAGAAAATCGGTAGTGGAAATGGAATATATTTCACCCCAAATGACGTATGACATAATAGTCACTTCCAAATTTCTATGGTTATTTTATTTTAGCCCAAGGACCTCATTCATCACAGTAAATTAATGACGTTAATTCAAATTTTACTCCTTCAGGAAAGAGTAAAAATGTTATAAATATTAGGGAATTGCATGCTCGGCCATAGTATGAGAAAAGGTGCTTTTGTGAAGATTTATCATTTATTTTAATTAGCTTGTATCAAATTGATGACATTAAATTTTTGCTTTGTTTTCATAATATATAAATGTTCCTTGCTTCACTGGTGATAGAATAACTTCTGAATTTTATTCATAGAATTATGTTTTCCAAAGTATGGTCAAAACAACTGTTTTTTCCTCTCCAAATACATAGTAGCCATTAATATCACTGAAAGTCAGATGTCATTGTTGGTAGATAAGAACAGACAAATTTCTGTCCATAGCTTTACTGCAGTACTTTCTACGCTCAGATCTTGGTTCCTATGCTAAGAATTACAGATGCCTTTGTACAAGTGAGGTATACCGATTCTATAAGTCTTCATGAAATTTTTATTTAGTCTATAGGGGCAAGGTTATATTCTTCTTGTAAGCTACATTGCAGATTTCTGACTCTAGAAGAAAATTTAGGCATTGTTTATAGGAGCCAGATACTTCATTTAGTAGAAACTCAGGAAATGATTTTGAATGTCTTTTATTGAAAAAAGCTATATTGATCAGGACAGAATCATGTATTTTTTTTTCCAAAAGAGAATTAGTAATGAGATTCTTTCAGGTTAGCCAGGAGGGACTTTTTCTGTTACTGTAACATCAAACACTCATTTGTAGACCAAAGCAACCTACTCTTTTATCTGTAAAAATATTCCTTGATATTGTTAAATAATGTAGGGCTTTTTTCGTGAGTTTAGCACAATGCTGTTCTGGCCCAAAGCTGAGACTGGCATCAAATGAGCTTTCTAACACTTTGCAGGATATAATGAACGGTCCAGAGCTCCCAGGAAACCTTGCACATCATGATCCGGACCCCATTAGAAATTACGTAGGAGTGGAGGGACTATGGGAAGGCCTAATCAGAATCTGTCTTCCATTCAGCAGAAATAAAATGAGCCCATTCATTGTGTCAGAATTCATCTCTGTACTAAGGAATGAACAATAACCTAAAATCAATGTCAACCCACTGGAGTTGGCTTATAGTATGCTTGAGAGATTGCTCCCTAGAATATATTATACATTACTTTCATCACTCTGTGTTTTCTATTTCAGGGCCTACTCTTCCCAAGACTCATGTTAAAACAGCCTCTCTGGGGTTAGCTGGAAAGGCAAGGTCTCCTTTGCTGCCTGTATCTGTGCCAACAGCCCCTGAAGTGTCTGAGGAGAATCACAAGCCAACAGAGGATCCAGCTAATGTAAGGGCACTCTTTATATTTGATTTGTGTCTGGTGAAGTGGTGACTACATGCTTAAAGGCTGTCTTAGTGCAATCAGATGACTATAGAATGTGTGACTTTACACATATACATATATGTGACACACAGAGATAGAGTATATATCCTTTATTGCATAGTTTATCTGGATATATATAGATATATATAGATATATATCTATATATATCATGTCTGTATCTCTACACAGAGGTTTTGATATTTCTTTCCATTCAGATGAAATGTCTTAGCACACTTAGAAATAAGATATATAATTATTATTCTTTAAAATAAGACATAGTAATAAAAAGCTATACTCAGAGGGATTCTCTAAAGTTATCATATATCTCACTTCTAAAATCATAAAGTAGGCTTGATGTATAGAAGAAAATATAAAATAAAGAAATGAAATAAGTCCAAGAAGAAATGAGAGAAGGAAATGACATATGTAGAAAATAAGAATGGAATTTTTAATTTTTAATTTTAATTATTAAAGGGGAAGAAATTTATTCCCTAAGAGAAGAGGCTAAAAAAAATGAAAAGTATTAGAAAATTCAGAAAGAAATTTAATGAAGACAAAACTCTCGAGTATTTCTGAGTATAATTCAAGAGAAAGCATTCAATAGAGGGTTAAGGAAGTAACATATTAGATACTATGAAAAAATCAGAGGACTGGAATGGGGAAAAGATGAAAAACGAATTAGAATAATTTCATTTGAATGAACAATAAAATTGTTCTTAACTTTATTGTTTTTAGTACTTTACAGTACTAAGTACTAATAAAATATTTTAACTATATAGAAATCAAGATATTGGGTGTGTGTCTATATGTGAATGCTTGGCTAGAAGTACATTATAGAACAAACATACTTTTATTTTCACATTTCTAAAGATTCAAATCTAAAAGATTCAAATTTATGAGAATCCAATGTATTACTTTGTCAGAATGTATCTTCTGTTGCAATATTGTTTAGTCTCAGAGCTGCCGTCCATGCCTCAATTCACATGTCACATATATTAGTTTTATACACTATATTTTATTTCATAAGGAATCATATCGGGTGATCTATTTTTGGTTTTATGGTTGGCCCTAAAGATTATCAACCAGGGTGGGCCCTGGTGGCCCAGAGGTCTGGTACACCTTGGAGCAGTCCCATGTACATCCCAAGGTCCAGGGTTCAAGACCCGGGGCCGGGGTCTTGAACAACACATGTGAACAACTAAATAAAAATAGATAAATAAAAGCTTTTAAAAAAAGAGTAACAACCAAAGTTATATTATTATGAGGAGTAGGATATATAATTAAAGGAAATACAGAAATGAGGAAAATAATCTACATCAACACTGTCATTGTCCTATAGAACTATAATGTGAACAAAATGTACAATATTCAATTTTCTAGGAGCCACTTGAAAATGAAAATAAAAACATATGTATTTTAATTTTAAGATCTTTCATCTAATAAAATATTTCCAAAATGTCATCACTTCAACATGCATTCAATATAAAAATTCTCAATAAGGTATTTTACTTTTTTGTAAAAAATCAGCATCTGCTGGGTGTTTTCCATGACAACACATCTCAATTCAGATGAGTCACAGTTCAAAAGTCCATTAGCTACACGTGGCTAGTGATGACTCTATTGCACAGTGAAATCTATATAATTCAAGAAAAAATAGCACAGACAGCTAAGACAACATTTTGGGACATGAGTTGCCAACTAACCACCTCACTTCAATCTCCCTCTTCATATATTGATCAATCTTTTGAGCCATGGTGGCTGCTTTTTAATCCCTTAAGCCTGAAGATTCTATAGTACATGGCCCAAGCATTCACTGGTGTGCTGAGATTCCTAATGAAGGTTCCCTTTCCAGTATATTCCATGCTATGAATTTTGAGCTGTTTCTTTAATGACTTGAGTGACATTTTTGCCTCTGCAACCCTCTTCCCCCAATAATGTCCACCAATGTTCTCATGGAATCAGGGTCTTTGGCGGGATAAGATACACATTCTAACTACAGAATGCGTAACTGCTTCCTGTCCTACGCAGAGTGAGAAACCATGACTCAAGTCTCATTGGTTCAGTAAAGTAATCAGATACATGGACTAGCCAATAACAATCAAACTGGGCAGATCTGTATTAGTCGGAACGAAGGGTATGTTGAGATAGGTCAAGAAGGACTAATATCCATGGATCAGTTACTATTCATCAGCAATAATATCTTGAATCCTCCTGACAGCCCACTGAATCAAGCTTGCTATTCCTACTGGAAAAACAAGGAGACATACTTAAAAGAGCAAGTATGCAAAAGAACTGGCATTCAAATCAATACTCACCCTTGGTGATCTTCCTTTTGTCTCATCTACTAGCTAACTATCAAAGTTGCTTGAAAAACTTTGTGGAAATATAATATGTCTGGCCTTTTCTATACTACTGAATCAAAGTCTGTGAGACTAGCGACCTGGGCATCCTTGGTAACTAGTGATCCATTATTCTAATGTCCTGACTCTCATGGCTCACAGTGAGTGAGAGTTATAGAAAATATGTTCACTAAGATTTCTGTAGTTCAACCTCTTAATTTTATCTACACATCAAACTGTGCCATTAAGGTTACCTTCACAGTTCATCATAGAGCCAGCTGTCGTTTGGTGAGGATTTTGTTTCAATGCACAAACTAAAGTCATGATCCTCAAACTTTTCATAGGGCAAGGTGTAAAGCCCTTTAAGCTCCCACACACACAAAAAAGTGCCTATATTGTGTTATAATGAAAAGAAATCTGGCGATGCAAATTCTGTTCATATTCTAATGAGTGACCTGTGGGAAGGAAAGAGAGTGATGTTGTGATTATGTGTTCGACACTGTGATAGACACTCACCTAGGAGATAGATGCCATCATTATCAGCACCATTTTACAGCTGTGGAAAATGATATTATACCTCCAAGAGGTCCACTACCTTGTCCAAGACCACACAGCCAGTGGTTGGTAGAACTCGATTCGAAACAAGATCTAGTTCGCCCTTAAGCCTTTCCTCATTGCAGGAGTGAAGCTGGCAAAATAATAGGCAATCGTTTATCGCCACCTCTTTATTACTAGCATCTTCGCTTCAGGATTATATTCTGAGCGTAACCCCTGGCTGTGGATCACTGCGTCATGCTTGAGAATTGAGGGGGAACCCTCTAGACCTGGCCCCATCTTCATAAAAGGAAAATAATTGATACTCACCTACTAACTGTTTGCTCTCGTTCTCTCTGTAGGTGTATGAACAGGATGATTTGAGTGAACAAATGGCAAGTTTGGAAGGGCTAATGAAGCAACTGAATGCCATCACAGGCTCGGCTTTTTAACACACATTGTCCAATTAATGAGGTGAATTTCCGGGACCTTTGCCGCATACCAATTACCCATAAACAGCACACCTGTGTCCAAGAACTCTGACCAGTGTACAGGTCAGCCATCAGGACCACTCAGTTACGGAAGATCCTGAAGCAGTTCACGAAGAATAAGCATCCCTTCTTTCATAGGCATCAGGAATTTTTAAATGGTGACTATGGGGTCCCTGAACAAAAACAAAGTCACACCTTCACTGCAATGTCAAAGCAGACGCTGCTAGAATAGTCCTGGGTCTTTGCCACTGCAGTGATCACACTGTCATCACTAATGCTTATGTTTTCCTTCATCTAGACCTGCCATTTCTTTATATGTAGAGCTTGTCTTATAAAAGGCAAGTGCATTATTTAAGCCTGTACCATGTCATGGCAAACCAGTGCAAGCTCACTATTTTTTTTTTTTCAACTTTAAAGTACAGAGCACCCCTGGGGAATCCTATCACTACATGGCACCAAAGGATTGGATGTTTTCCTGACAGCACAAAAAGTAAATAAGTAAACAAACAAAAGGCAGCAAATGCTTCTGTTTTGTCACCCAGTCATTTATCTTGCACAGGTAGTAGATATTAGCAAGATGTAAAATTCCACCCATGTGAGCAAGTATTTGCTAATCCACCTTTGGTTAGTTTTGTGTCTGGAGAATAAGAACATAAAAATCTGCAACTAGTGGCATCTTGCCAGCAACAGTCCATTTCCTGAAAGACAATGCAATATGCAATATTTTTCAGACACATGGTAATTATGTGCTTATGCTTGTGTTGGAAGTTTTTCAATTTGGGTGGCTTTTGTGCCATACCACACTGTGATGACATTTCAGAGCTTCACCAAGGCCACCTTCTTCAGGAGTCTGGCTGAGAAAGTCCCCCCTCTGCCTTGTCCCTCTCTGACTGCTCCTTGACAAAGAGCATTGAATGAGGTAGCCAGGTCCCCACATCACACGGCTTCCTGACCCATGTTCCTATATCCCTCTGAGGAAACGGCAGACTCCCTGAGGTCAAACCCTGAGGAAGAGAAGGAAAGTGGAAGGTTGTTTTAAACAGTATCTCTTTTGAGTGATGTTACTTCCACCAACAGAGTCCTCACTGACAAAGGGTGGGTATTCTTGGTAAGTGACACCAACTGGCACCATTGTCAAGGAACCTTCTGCCCAGAGTCAGAGGGAAGAGGGCCAGGCACCATTTGATCCATACGACACATTATACATGAAGTGATGTTCTTCAAAGCTGCATCTTCATTGTGAGCTAGAATTTTAAACTCCTTTGCCATGCTTATCTGCCACTTGGAACTAGGTGAAATTAAGAATATTTTGCGTGCACACTTTTAGTTTCTGAATTTTCAACTGCATTTGGAGTTAATCCCTGTTTATGCAGCAGAAGCACCAAAAGGGAGCTAGTTTGCATATTTATCAGTTAGGTGACTTGAAAACCCAATAAGAGAGTTTCAGCTGAATTATTCCTTTCAGCTCTGCCTTTGATTTCAAGCTTCAGTAGGTCATAATTTTAAAAGAGCATGGAAGGGATAGGATCTTTACAACCTAATAGTTCATTTTATTAGGTGGGTAATTATATATAAATCCCTGAATGAAATATTTTGAGCAAAATGGCACTGTAACAGAAGTAATAATTCAGATTATTTTTTTACAGTTTTATGTCAGGAAGGAAATCTGATGTCAAAAAGAGGGCTTGTTCAAATGGTTCATTAGAAAGTCTGGTCCAGTTGTGAAATTACTCCTTCAACAAGAGTGCTTGTTTAATTTACTATAATTTTCTTGAAGTCTTTCTGTAGAGCTATGTGACATTATCCTATGGAACGGACTATGTTTTGTCCAACATCTGGGCACTTAAGTAAAATATCCTTCAATGACCTGGAACTAGGCATTTTCTAGAAAAATGTTGAATTTTGCAGAAATAATCCTTAACTTCAGAAAATCAAGTGTTTATTAGGGTAGCCTGAGCTTCTCAACATCCTAGAGTCCTAGAAAGGCCTCCCCATTCATACTCACCGATCTCTGAAGGCATTTAACATCCAATGACTGTCGCCTTGAGTGCTCAGTTTGGAATGGGCTCCCTATTCCAGATATTTTGGGGATTGAGTCCAATCTTCAATCTGTAGATTACATCTAGAAAATTAAAAGAGCTAGCAGTTTTTCAAGATTAAGACTACACAAAGCCAATGGCTTTAGGAAATAATTTTTTTTTAATACATGAAGGTATGCATTATTTGTTTTCAGTGAGAGATATACTTCTGCAGCACGCTCTTGAAACTTTGTTCATTAAGCAAATGCAGTGGTTTAGTTCAGTAATTGGCAGTGCTAATAAGTCTTAGCTCCATGCCTTAAATATATAACAGAATCCACCTAATTTCTCAGAAGAGACTCTGATTTACTCAGTGGTTTTAATGCAATGCCTTTATCACAACTTTTATACAACCTGCCCCCCAACCCCATTGTGTAAAATTGCCCATCTATATTTTAGGTAGCTTTTTAACTCCAAAGTCTCCTGATTTCCTGACAAGAAGAAACCTGTTAACACTGCAAAATAACCTCTATTTTTCTCCTACTCTGAGTCTAGTTCATAACATAGAAGACTCTTAAAGCTCATAAATCTCTCTGGATCCCATAGGACAATGTTGACAGCCAACTAGTAGCTCTGCCACCAGGGCTCATTTCTCCCTGAAAAAAGGAAGAAAATAAAACTTGGCAAGGTGTTCTGAGGCCTCCCCTGTAACATACTGTACTGTCACGCAAGAGCTTATTCTTGAAAAAGTCTGGTATCTTTCTTTTGTATGTCATCCTGATAAGAAAAATGTTTGTTTGTTTTTCTTTCCTCTAGAAATTTTCGTATTTGATAAAATCACAAAAAAGACAGATAGCTCAAATAGCTCTAGTCAAAAGTTGAATATTTCTTAGTGATTCACATTCAGTAAAGACACCAGTCATGGCTACCTCTTTGTAGGAAAGAGGTATAAACTTCTAGAGCATTTAAGTGATGGAATGGTACATTGGGGTATTATAAAATTCACATTCAATTCAACAATTTAGAAATAAAAAGAAACATATCAAATCTGGTATATAAGTGGTAAATGTATTAAGGGTTCCTATAAGAGATTAGACAGAACATTATTCTCTTCAAAATAAGGATCGTTCAAAATGTGGTGCACATCAGTCCTCTGCTGATATATGAGCTACAAGAGGAGACCCAACCCAATGTCATTCCATACAATAAACTCCTAGTTTGGTGCTCATTAACCTTTCCGATAAGGAATCTCTAAGTACATGGAAGTCTCCTGGAAAACATGAGTCGGTGCTCAAGGATGGCTGCTCAGTCTCTCTCACCCTTTTGCTACATCTGTCAGTTGATTTTGTTGACATACACATCCTAAGGTTTTCTCCAAATGTAATAGTGTCTCAGACATAACGACTGTAATTCCAACAAAATGGTCACATCTGATCACCTTACCACTTTAGATAAAATTACATCTCAGATTTAACCCTTGTGGTTGTGGAATGCCCATTTCCACTTCACAAGACAGAGAAAAAAATAGAAATATCCCTAGGTTTAGGAATGTTTAAAGGAAACATCTGAATTTTAAAACACATGTGGAACAAGGTTGCTTTCCCTCCCTCAACCAGTGTGTTTCATGACTATGGACTGTCCTAAAGGTTGGAGTTAATGTCCTACCCTGTTCATAGCCATTTACACAATACAGAGACCACAACATTCTAGGACAGCGGAAGCAACCCTCATTCAACCCAACAATCTCTCTTTTCAAAATCACTCTCAAAGCAACATTTTACTCATAATTTGTCCTTTCCCCAGTGACTTTCAGAAATCACTTTAACCTTCTTCAGGATAGCTTTTTGCATGATTCCAATGTTTTAAATTGGATACTTTGGAAAATCACATCTGTTTTGTATGATATTCCAATTTATTGAAAAACATGTGGTCCCATGCCTTAGTCTAGCTTGCCATCCAGATACCTACTTCCAAAAGATACTGATCCTGTAAAGAAATGCCTTGATATTTCCTGGTCAGTGAGATTACACAAAAGACCAAATACTGTGCCCATTCCAGCAAATAGATGAGACCTCTGGGTTTTTCATTACTACTATTGGATAATGCCCACTTGACAGACTTCTACCTGCACTCTGAAGGATTTTTTCTCTTGCTCTCAGTAGAAAGCCCATGCATACTGTTACCCTGTGTTTTTTTTTGGTTGGTTGGAGAGCAATAGCAAAACACCACCAAATGTCAAAGATACAGAGGCATGGACCAAGGGATCTCGCTGTGTGCTGAAAGTGTATTTTCAGATGCAAGAAAGGAATGTGGAGGAGGAGGAGAAATGCTGTTTTTTATTATTGTAGGGTAAAACTGACAATTCTGGACTTTGTGAATTGTCGGCTTGTTTGGGGGATGGGTGGGTGGGTACAGGGTGTACTTTTTATAAGTAATATTTAATTTATTATTTAGAGTGACTTCTTTTGGATAATTTATGATAAAAGGGAGATCTGGTTGGGAATTTAGATATGGCTGTTAAAGCTGCAGTGTTCCCTATCTCAGAGGGACCATGTTAGAAGGGAATTGTCCATTGCTGAGGACGAGGAGACGCCCAGCAAAGCCTCCATGAAACTCCACCATCACCACCTTCTCCCTTTCCAGGGTCCAAGAGGATGACACCAAACCTAGAATATTCTGATAGCATTTTCAGATCAATACTACTCATTCTCTCAAAGGGCTTTGCAGTTCAAACAAATGATTGTGTGCTAGTGGTAGGTTTATTTGGTAGAAATGGGTATACTACAGCTTTAACTAGCCTTAGTGGAAAAAAAAGAAATTTTTTGTTGCTACAAAACACCTTAAAAAGAAAAAAAGGTATTTTGAGCCTACAAAGAGTTTCTTTAAATTGTCAGACTCTAGCATTGTTAACCAAATTAGATTAGTGATTGCAATATTTAAGTGTAAATCTTGTTCTATGAGAAAGGAAACTTGCTTACAGTTTAAAACAATGACTGTTTCTACACTCGATCTTGTATACTATTACATGAGGAAAAGGGGGTTTTGTAATCACTGTAGAACAGTCTCATATTCATTTTTTATAGAAATGTTATTCCAATGGTGCATTTTTTGTTTAATAAAGTTTTGATACAAAGTCCTTTCTTCATGTCATTCATATTTACAAGTCTGACATTAAATGAACCCCATACCAACCTCTGCCTGTCTACTCTTATCCTCAGATACAGATTGCCATTTTTGACATCTGTGGCAGAGGCTGTCAGTGCCCAGCCACCTCCCCCTTGGACCCCTGGACCATTGCCATGCACACACCCCGTATGCTTTCCATGCCTACAGCCAATGCCCTTGTATATTTGTTGGAGGACTGTTTCAGGCTACCAGAACTTGCTTTGCACAGGAGAATCAAAAAATGTCTAATCAGAGCTAACCAATTACTGATAAATGTTTGTGGGAAGGGTTCTTGAGATCTTCAAGAACAAAATGAAGATCTGAAGGGAAAGGGAAAGGATATTGGGGGTGGGGGAAAATATGACGCCTAAGAGCTCTCCTTGTGAGAAACCCACATGTTGATCAGAGCATCTGGATTATGTGCTATTTAAGGTTCTGGGAGGTGGAAATAAGGTGGTGACAAGGTAGAGTTACGCTAATATTTTCCAGGAATAGGCAGAAAATTCTGGGGGAAAAAATTGCCACCTCTTTTCACACTATGCATGGTCAGCGTTGAGTCTGTCATGGCACAGAGGGGTCTGAAAGTGACATTTTAATGAAGAAGGGTCACTCTAAGGTCAGGTTGGAGTCTCTTCAGAGGTGCTACAAATTGGTTCAAGTCAGATAGGTCTCAGGATTTTTTGAGGAAGTTCTTAACCAACACATCAGCATCACTGATTGGCTGTTCAGGCTCAGCCCACGATGAAGCTATTCTAAGGCTCAAAATAGACTTTTTAACTCCTGGGCACATTCTGCTCCACCATAATGACCAAAGATAATGTCGGACTTTATTGCAGGACTGTCATAGGTATTACTTCTCAACCATGTCTAGCCAGCAGGTTATGTAAAACACCCTGGCTCAGCTGCTAGAGTGGTTCCAGCAGCTCAGAAGAATGACACCAGTCAATCTTCCAGAATAATCTATGAACCCCACCTCAAGACCCCCAAAAGAGTCACTTCCCCATCCCGAGCATAAAAGACCCACATTCACCTTGCTGGGTTCCATCTTCACTTTGAAAATGACCTGATGCATATGCTTTAAAAATCTTTAATTCTTTTTTAAACTTTGTCTCCTTCTTCGAGTCGGCTGGGGATGCACCTAACAGCCGTTTTGGAAAACAGCTGAGGAAAATGACTGCTGTGTTTGCTTAGCCACACCCTGCCCGAGCTTCAGGGTAGACTGTGGGCATAGCTCTAGCCTTTAGTAATAAAATACTTCAACTTCTTCACCCCAATTGAGACAACCCTGAGGCGTGACTCAATTTATCCCTGGAGTTCTCCTTCAGGACTGAGCTATAATGACTGTGGAGAGAGATTATTCCAAAATACTGCACGCTAGTTATTGCACTCTTGTTTCATTCCCCTCCTTTCTCTCCCCCTCTTCTAACATTCACCTAATTATTTCTCCTGAAAGCAATTCATAATAAATCATTTTTATATAAATCTATGTGTCAGAGACTCGTTTTGGAGAATTAACCCAAGACAAGGCCTTTCTATCTTTGCTCCCATTTCAACACATCAACACCAAAAAATGAATGCAACAGCTTCCCCATCCTCCAGATATTTCATTCTTAGTGTCTATAGCAGAACATGAGAACATACATACTTTGAACAATGTAATTCTTTAAGAGAAAGTCATGTATTAATAAAAGCTTTGTTAACTATATTGAGCAAGTAGAGGAATATTCACTAAGTTATTTCTTGACGGTAATTCATCAGATTTTGGTGGGGGACTTTGAAAAACAACTAGCTTTCCCTAGTTTCTTCAATGAATAATCATTCTTTCTAGAGAAAAGGAAATATGTTTAAGTTTGCTAAAGATTGGAGAAATTGGAATCCTTGTGCATTGCTTGTAGGAATGTAAATTAGAACAATCACTATGGAAAACAGTATGGTGAGTCCTCAAAAATGTATGCATAAATTACCATATGATACAACAATTCCACTTCTGGGCATGTACCCAAAAGAACTGAAAGTAGCGTCTTGAACAGGCATTTGGGTACCCATGATGACAGTAGCATTATTAACAATAGCCAAATAGCAAAAGCAACCCAAGTATCATTTGTCAATGGATGAATGAATAAACAAAATGTGATCATACATACAATGGAATATTATTCAACCTTAAAAAGGAAGGAAATTATGACACATTACAAAATGGAATGAACTCTGAAGACTTTATACTAAATGAAATAAGTCCATCACAAAAGGGTAAATAGTATATAATTCCACTTGTATGATGTACCTACCTAGACTACTTAAATTAATAGAAACAAAGTTGAATGTGTCTGAGAAGATGGAAGTATGGGGAATAATTACTTATAGGTACAGAGATTCAGTTTTGAAAGAAAACACATTCTAGAGATAGAAGGCGGTGATAACAGCAAACCATTAATATGCTTAATGCTACTGAATTGTTAAAATTGTAAATTTTGTTATGTATGTTTTACCACAATTTTTAAATCTCCAAATAAGGAAACTCCAAGATCAACTTCTAAAGATACTGATATTTATTCTGTATCTCATGAAATATAAATAAGTTAGCAGCAAACATATTAAAGGAGATTGATATACAAGCAGCAATATATTTATCAGTCTATTATATATCGCACTTATGTGCAAAGTAGGTAATTACTTCTTACAAAAGAGTGATGTACTGTCATAGAAGGCTGACAGAAGTGATATTTGCCATGGAAAAGAAAGAAATCCATTTGAAGAAAAATAATATGGATTACTGGTATCTGGCATAGAGAGGAGATTGCTAAGGAATAAACTACTCTCCTCCATTGCAAATATTTTTATGGCAAAGATTTGGGAATTTCTGGAGTGAAACACCATCTTCTGTAACTTATGATGTTATCATGAAGACAGATAGTGGCTTGTACTAATATGTATGCAGGTCAGAAAGAATGTATAAAGAAGAGGTTAAAAACAGAACTGGACTCCAGAAAGGGTGACAATGCCTCTCTTTCACTGAAATTTTCTCCACGAATTACCCATTGGTTCCATTTATTTTTAAATTTTAAATTCTTAAGCATACTTCCCTGTCTCCATTCTATCATTTCAACTCTACATTTTTTTCATACATTTCTCTCAACATTGTTTTCATTGTCTCTGTTACTGCTTTTTGTAAAGTTCAATCTGTCTTTTACTTCCTCTCATAATGGTTTCATTTTGTAATTGTGTTTTTCCATTTCCTTCTAACTCTTCTTTTCCTTACCCATTTCCCTCTTCAGTTCATCATGTCTTGTTATCCTAGTATTCTTTCTGCATTATATTCCTATTTTCTTTCAGAGTTAATATTTCTTTATACATTTGAAAATGACGATTTTCTATAAAAGAACTTCCTTCTGTTTTGTCCTTGAAGCCTGTTAGATGCCAATATTTTAGCCTATTTTAGCTTTCAATATTTTAAATTTATATACTCTCACATGAAGGAAGATCTATTCAGATGAATGTGTGTTGATTGTGTATCAAAAGTTTTCACAATCCCATTTTATGACATCTTAGGTTCTGCAGTCTTTTTCCTAAAAGAGATTATCCTGCATGATCGCAGCAGCATTCCTACTGTCTCACCAGCTTTCATATACTGTAATCTCACCAAATTGACAGCATCTTCTCACTCTCTAGCTGCCAAGTAGATGACATGAAAAGCATCAAAACTCAACAAGAAACATGTCTGATCTTTTCTCTAACTTCAACTTAGAATGCTATAAAGATGAGAAATGCACCAAATTCATCAGTTCTCTCTTACCCTTTCTTCCCAATTCTATTCCAATTGTTGGTAGAAAATGAATGCAATGGGGAGAGAGATTAGACTGAGGAATAAATGACCACTGTGTGACTGATTTTATTTTCATTTTTGAGGCAACCAGGGTTACATGCCTGAATTTTTAATTGGTGCTAACTTTGCACTTGTGAACTGATGGTAATTTATACGATCACTGGCAATATAACAAAGATGACTCAATCATTTTGCTCTCAAAGTTTTATTGATCTTTTAGATAATGGGGGGAAGAACCAAATTTCAGGATTCTGTAGATCTTCCGCTTTTCAGTAATGGTTTTTCCTCTCCTCTCCTCTTCCTCTCAATTTATTTTTTTCTAAATCTCCAAATATCATTATGGGAAGTTTGGGTGAGCTGTGGGACAACTCTACAGATGTCATTGTAATTGTTGAATCCTAGATATTCTTTTAAAGCTCCTAAGTTTGATTTCAATTTCTGGTTACCTAAATCTAACATTTATCCTACTTTTTATTTACCTAAGTCTAAGCTTAACTTATTTTGTATTTAGCAACCGCCAATTTCCATATAGCTGAATTCTTTTTCCTCTTACTTGCAACTAATCTCTCCCTGTCTCTAACTTTAGAAACTCATCATATTATACAATAAATACTGAGGCAATTATTCCTGAAGTAATCCAAATGTTCTCATTAGCAGCTCAAAAGATTTCTTGAAATAAATAACAGTAGCAATTTTTCCCAGATTCCTTTCAGATTTTAATTAACATACTTCTTTATAAATTAATGACAGTCCTTTAATTTCCCTGTCTTTGCTAATATCTATTCTGACTCTTTATGTAACTTTGACAAAATACCCCTTAGCAGAACAATTTTTCACCTTCTTAATATTTCTTAAGGACTTCTTTGACTCTGTGGTGGATTCCCTCAGCGACTTTTCTTTTTTCAAACTAAACTCTTCTTTGGTGAGAAACTCTCAATAATAGAAGCATTTTAATGTGTAGATGTGACTCCATATTTGTCATGAATTGTTACTGTTTCCTCACTAAATTAAAAAAATTCAAAAAATTAATTATAACACTTCCAGGGATATTTTGGGCTTAAAATTAAATTAATGTGTATAAAGCCTTAAGTTCAATGTCTAGTACTTGGTTGAAGCCTAATGAATGCTGACTCAGTTCTTTCTGTCTCTACACTTAAACTTTCCTCTTGACATTTGTGAAACTACTCACACGTTAAAAATAATATAGATAAGACTTTAGCAAATTCATGGTTTGGATGTGGTTTTAACTTTATAATATGTAGCATACACACTTATGTAGAAGGTTTTCAAAAGGATGGTATTATTATAAAAATACTTGTCCTTTTCTTAACATACCCATCAAGTATTCATATAGTATCTTCATTTATGTCAGGCATAGTGCTAAGGATACCAATGAGCCAAAGACAAATCTATACATCTATACTAACAGAGAAGGAAAAAACAGTATGTCTTTACATGTATGTATATATGTGACTATTCCAATAGCCTCAGACAGGAAAAGACAAAGTTCCATACAAGACATCACAAATTGGTTCTCACAAGGAAGGTGACCTAGTAGAATAGTATTATGCAATAAATAACTAAAATCTTTAGAGATGGGAAAGAGTTCTTAATTTAAAAAGTGTTAAATGAGCAAAATGATACAAAGTAAGAATTTACATACCATAAAATAAATATTTCAGGTGTTTTGAAGAATGCAGTTTGTAGGGAAAAGTGCAGGAAGTACATTTGCAAAATTAATGGAAGTTATCTAATGATCTAAGATATTTAATGAATTTTGGTACTAATTAGGAAACATTGAGTACTAAGGTTTTATTCTTTTATTCACAGATGTCTGTTGAAAATCTACTATATATCAATGACTGAGGTGGTATTAAAAAAGTGATCAATAATACATGATCCCTACCCTCATGGAATTTATAATTTACTTGTGGAAACAAAAACACTAGTGCATTAATTCTAATCATAATGAGAACTATAAACTAAGATGATAATATAGGAATGTTCTGTCTTTAGAGATTGTTAATAATTTTGATGAGCAAGAGAGACACCTATTTCAGATACAGAAGACTTCACCATGGGGTGAAGTCTTAAACTGAAATCAGAAAACAAAGGAGTCACCTACGTGAATATTGGGAACATAGAATATTCTAGAAGGAGATGAAAGCTGAACAAAGGCCCAGGTTAGGAAAGACCTTGGATTAACCAAGTAACCAGGATGGTTAATGGAGTTAGTTGCACTTCACTTAACAAGATGGAAAAATGGAATAAAGAGGTTAGGAAACTAGAATTGGTCCAGTTCATGGTGCATCTTTTAATGCATGCTATGGGGTTTAGATCCAAAGGAAATGAGAGACATTTCTGAGCACAAAGAAGAGTGTTAACATATAATTTATGGGTACCAAGATTGAAAAAATATATAGATGGATATGCAAAATCATGTAGCACTGTTTATAACCTGTAAGCGCTCATATTTTGCTCAAGATTCTTAATTCTTGTTGAATAGAGAAATAAATTTTAATCTGGCCAATGAAAAGGGTCTATTGTTTGTTTTTGTTTTTGTTTTTTAATTTAAAACAGTCTCTGTTTAGCTAAGTCTTTTTGGATAGAGTCACAAAATTCTTAAGTTAAAAAATGCTGCCATTATTATTAGTACTTGTACCCAGAAAACTGTGACCTACTCACCCTTTGAAATCCTAAAATGTACGACAGAGGAGGTTCTGTAAAATATTTTACCAAAAAGCACATCTAGTTAGATCCAAGGCCCTTTCTAAGATTTATGTGAACTTCCAGAGAGTAGAATAGGAAATGTTAACTCAACTTCTTGTTGGTGGGCAGCTAGCTCTTGTTGGGTGTCTGTTGACCCAATCATTTCTTCATGAAAAACAGTCAATAATTGGGCCCTGGTGGCTCAGGTGTTAAGCTCATGCCTGGGGAGTAGTCCACATAGAGCTCGGGGACCTGGGTTCGTGGCCCAGGAACTGAGAAAACAACAAAACAATGGAAATGTAATAAAATAAAGTGCTTTTTTCTTCTGTCTCTTCTTTCCTGCTTGTTACCTGCCTGCCTTCATGCCTGCCTGTTTTCCTTCTTAAAAAGAAACAACAACAAATAGAAGTATCAGTAGTAGATTTTACTTTTGATTGTATTGAAGACAGGAAGGACCTGATTCAATTCATATAGAGAAAGTCTAGGAGGGTTTTACATTTATTATGGCAATGCAAACATTCCAAGTTTTAAAATGTTCTTTACTTATTTTACCAGAAGGAAAGTTCCACCAGCCCTGAAATCATGTAGTACTATTTGAACAAAACCTGTCAGAGTCCCTTCCCTTTCCTTCTTTGTTCTATTATTTCTCATTTCCAGAAGCAGAAATACAAATCCCTCTCATTTTTCCTTCAGAAATTACCTTTCACTCTTGTTCAGTCTATTGCTGAAAGAAATGTAGACTTTTACTTCCTAACCTGACTAATCAATCACATTTCTTTCTAATGATCATTTCCCTAAAGAAGAAAGCCAGATGCCATGTTAATATAGTGATTGCCCTACTATGTGGTAATAACAGTTGAAACCTTTACCCTGGTATTCTTTACTACCATTTATCTTTCTGTATAAGAGAGAAGACCTCCTATACCAGATATTACAGCAAATAACAAATTTCTTTTTCCACTGCATTCTCTTGGATCAAATTGGTACCATTCTTGAACCCAAAACTATGAAAAGTGATTTCCTTCATGTTAAATGTTTGGCCTTCTCAAGTGTACTTTTTGTAAACCAAAGGTTTTTTCAGTATGACCTTACACCTAGAGGTCAGAGTCATTAACTGAATGAATGAATTTATGTATTGAGTTTTAATTGAAGCTGTGTTACATCAACTTTGAAAAATAAACTGTCATAAAGCTGAGTCAAATATTTAGTAGAAATAATATTATTAATATCCTTAAGACTATTGGGTCTAACCCTTTGTTCTGTTCTGATTTATTTTCAACAATGAAGCTGTGATTCAAGTTTCCAGAATCTGGACTTTTTCCCATTGTTTGACAAGAGTGTGGCTACTCTGATAATAATGATCAATAATTTAGCAAACATCAATGAAGTTAAATACTCAATATGTGCAACATGCTGTCTTAAAGAACCTTGCATGCATGATCTCATTTACTACACAAACAATATTTGGATGTGTTAAACATTATTGCTAGTTTACTGATGAGGAAATTGCAATTAGGTCAATTATGTACCTTTCCATAGTCATCCAGGCCTTGAACCCTCTTCTGTCAGCTCTAAATTATGTGCTTTTAATACCAAACTCAGTGACACTCAACTACTAGGCCTGAGGAATTCCCTTATATATTTCTCAAATCTTCATGATTATCAAAATCACCTGGAACTCTTGTTACACTGTTAAATCCTAAAGCCCTACACTAAAGATACTGATTCAATTGGCCTGGGCTAAGGTCTGAGAATCTGTCATTGATTAACAGCCCACATGCCCCCCCTCCACACCCCATTGATTTCTAGTCTCAAATCAAGTATCAATAATAGCTCTTTCTGCTCTATTCAACAGAAAATCAAATTGGAACTCCTAGCTTAAATTCTAAGACAGGAACTATATTGGGTCAGATTCCTGAGTAATTTAGGAGAGATCAATTTCAGACACATCCTTTTTCTCAAGTTCTGGCCCGGGATGCCAGCAAGAGGAAACTCCCTCTGAATTGCCAGCAAGAGGAAACTCCCTCTGAATGACGCCAACAACTGGAGAATTGACTCTGCCTGGTGCTCACTGCCAAATAGAGATCAGTCCCTGAACAAATCACTGCCATTTTTTCTTGGTCTTGTTCTCCCCTTTTTTTCCTGGAACTCTGGATGTTGTGGGTTGAGACTGGATGAGAACAGGAGAGAAGCTGGTACTTAGGATAATTGTCAGAAGGAAGAAGTGGACACTTAGTAGCAAAAGTAACAGATGTACATACACCCTCAAGCTTACATAGGCAAAATAAAATCTCCTAAGAATAAACTATCTCAGCAGCTTTAAGGAATTATTAAAATCCCATGAATGGAATTTTCCTTTCCATGGATGGCAAAGATACTTTGATTGCTAAGGGGCTGTCCCCTAAACCCACACCTTCAGACTGATTGCTGTACAAAGCCCTCCGTGTTAGTCATATAATCTTTATATCCCAAGCAGATGCATTTTTAATATTCTTGGACACATACTCTTCTCCAATGCAGGGTGAAGAAAAAAGACAAAATGAGTCTTTCCATTTCGTGTAATTTTTTTGTCCAAAAATGTTTAATTAATCCTCTTTGTTTTTGGTAAGTACTATACAGTTCAATTAGAAAATGAGTTTTGGGGAACTTACATCTTGGAGTTTTGTTTCCATTTCAAAAAGGAAAACATTTACTATATGAAGATGAAATAGCTTTACTACCTATTTGCAACTCTCATTTAATATTGGTTATACTTTATGACTATTTCCTAAAATAAAATTTTATAACCATCTGGATTCAGTGCTTTCTTGCTGATATTTCTTGCAGATAAATGGTTTCTTAATGACTCGATCCCAAAGGAGGTTTTAGACTTCAATATTTTGTGTTTCAAAAATATCCAATTTATTTCTGCAGCTTCTTTATCTGTAACTGCATTTTGAAATTGTAAGTATATCAGAGTATTTGTCTCAGAAGTTCTGAGTTTTGAGAAAAATCATCCAAATATTGTTAATTATTATTAATACTATTATTATATACCAATGCACACTATTATTCTACTTTTAATAGTTGTTGTCCAATCTGCTCCTTGTGTCTCAATTCCATTTTCACCTGGAGGTACATCAAACACTGAGAGAATATTAATTTTCACCTGTTGAGGGAAACTAATTATCAATTTTTTCTTCAAGTCATAATGAAACCAGATCTAGAATTAAAAAAAACATTCTGGAAATCATCTCAAGAAAAGGGTGTTTTTTTAAGGCTATGTGAAAATGTTTCTATTTAGAAATCATTTCCTCTATCATAGAATAAATGTCTTAAAAAGAGACATTTAGAGAAATTTGTTCTGAGATGTCTCTTCATTTTTCTAGTAAATTATCCAATATTAGACACTGGCATTCCCCAACTTGCAAACAACCTCCAAATCTTTTTAAAAGTTAGGTTATCTTTCATGAAAATAATAAAATTTTGTTTATGTTTTGTGTTCCACAATTCTTCAGTATCTACATCGTAAATGCTAGTAGATGAAGTTTGATTTCAGAACTTTCCAATCATTTTATGTAGGCTGCTGTCAAACTGCTGTACTCACCAGTCTTTGAGCAGTTTCAAGAATTAGAATCCTTTGGGAAATCCACTTATGATTATCGATGATGTGCTCTGGAAATGCTTGGTCACCTGAGGTAGTTACTGTTCTGAATGTGTGAAAGCTGCTGTTGACTGGGTTTGGGTCCAGGCTTACAGAATCAAAGAGGGCTCTGCAAAGAGTGGTCTCAGCTGAGACCTCTCAGATGAGTTTTGTGTTAAAATAGAGCATCTCTGTCACATGTGATAAGAAAGGAACATTTATGTCAGTATTTGCCAATTTGCAAATCATCATGTTTGTGTTAATGTCTTCCTTAAGAAAAGAGCGTGATAACTCATATGAAACAGCATTTTTCACATACTCCTAGTTCTTTCAATGTGTTTTTCTAAGAAAATTCTATTCATTCATTTTATAAGCATTTACTAAACCTTTACTTTGAGATTCATCCATATGACACTTAGGAATGTTTGGTTTATCTTATCAGGGTTTCCTACATCAGGATGCTCTCTGTGAAGATGGAAATAAAATATTATAAATGTTGCTGTCAATTTATTTAGCAAGTATTCCTACGTATAACTCCTTAGGCAGTTGGAATACTACCATAACCCTAGGAATAATTGGAAGTGCACTAACAGGAATGTCAGAGCACTGCTTTCATTCATACAAGCAAGTCACTTAAATGATTGCTCTTCTCCACAAAAGGCAGACAATAACTCTTGCTTCCCTACCTCATGGGTTTATATCAAGAATCCCTATAAAATATTATATGGAAAAACTTTACAAAATTATCAAGGTAACATTGCATGACAGCATTATATGTGTCAGGTTTGTCTCATCATAAATCAACATTTGTGTATACACCTTCTAAGCTATAAAATGCTATGTACACGATTGGGGTGCCATTGCTCTTGTCATTAGACTACTTTACACTTCTGAAGTATTTTGTTTTTCTTCCCAGTCTTCTGTGCGGTGCTTGTTTATAGAAGACCTATCTTCTATCCCCTCGTTAAGCATAGATCTATCTTCTATCCCTTAGTTAAGCAAACAGAAGTCATTAAAGCCACTTCAACCATGCTCCTCACAGCAGCTGACTCATTCTGTTCTGCCAGCTTTAAGGGCCCCCTCTTAGCCCATCACACAAGTAACCTGCATCTTGGGGTTTGAATTGGAATGACTGTGTTCCAACTTTGCACCGTCTGTTAAGTGGACATGTGCCAAATTACTCAGCAGAACTTCTCTGTGGGGTCACGTATGCCATGTGGAGAGGAAGACTGCTCAGTTGGTGCCAGGAAGCAGAGCAAGAAACCACAGAGCTCTATTAAATTTCCCATTAACTGTGTTCATGTGGCCCCATTTGACATTTGTTGGCTGCCCCCCAACTGAGGAAAAGGCAGTAAGGCCTCCCAAAGCCTGACTACATGTGCTCCGTGGGTTGGGCTGTGAGCAAGTTAGGTGGGTACGAGGCAGAGTGACCATTCACCAGCACTAATAAGGCCTATTTGAAGCCAAAGAACAATTGTGCTTTCAGTCACCCTCTGGCTATCATTAACTATGATTCTTGTTAGAAACTGAATTCAAGTTATGGCTCATAATTGGGCAGTATAACTAGCAATTCAAGAATCCAAAGACAATTTTCCTTGCGTTTTAAGGAGAAACAAAAAAGTGTCTGTGATGAAAGGTGGTACATGCACATGGTGGGGAGATATATTTTGACATGTTTTGACTTTTTGAAGGGCACTAATTGAATTCAAAATGGTATGGTGTCCTTTTTTTCTCACTTACTTTAAGTAAATTTGAACAAGTATCTTGTACTAGGTTGAATAGTGTTTCCAAAATAGTATGCCCCCAAATCCATGTCTATTCAGAACCTCAGAAGACAGCCTTATCTGAGGTATAATCAAGTTAGATATAATCAAGTCAAAATGAGGTGGACCCAAGCCAATGGTTGGCATCCTTTTAAGAAGAGAAAATTTAGACACAGTAAGGAAAAGGCCTTGTTCAGACAGAAATGTCAGAGAATTGATTTCTATTGTCTGGTTTGTGGTACTTTACATGGCAGCTCTAGGAATCTAATAGAATTGCATAAAAAATGCACCAGTTTTAACTGTACAGTCCAATGTGTTTTGATAAATATGTATATCATATAATCATAGAATATGACAAGCAAGTTATGGAATATTTCCATGATCCTAGAGTATTTCTTTACCCCTTCCTCAGCTACCCCTCTCTTCACATTCACACACCCTTAGCTTCAGAAAACTTCTAGATGCATTGTCAGTAGGCCTATTCTAGTATAATGAAATCACATATGATATGTACTTCTCTGTGTCTAGTTTCTTTCATTCAGGACAATGATCTTTAGATCCATCCCTTTGTGTATGTCTCAATTATGTGTTCTTTTTTATGGCTGAGCAGTAGTCCATAGCATGGAAATGCCACAATTTGTTTATTTACTTGTTGATGGACATTGGGATTCTTTCTAGTCTGGGCTATTATGAATAAAGTTGCTCTAAACACTTAAACACAAGTTTTTGTATGGACATATGTTTTCATTTCTACTAGAAATACCTAGGAATATAAGAACATATGGTAGCTATATGTTTAACTTTATAAGAAATGGCCAAACTGTCTTCTGAAATTGCTGTAGTTTTACATTCCCAGCAGCAGTGTGTGAGTGTTCCAGTTGTCTCACATCCTGGCCGAAACTTGATATTGTCAGTCTGTTTAATTTGAACCAATCTACTGAGTGTGTAATGGTATTTCACTGTGGCTTTAATTTTCATTTCTTAATGGCTGAATATCATTTATGTGCCATTTGGATACCTTCTTTAATGGGATTTCTGTTCAACCATTTTTTGTTTATTTAACTGAACTGTTTATCTTTCTGTTGAGTTACAAGAGTTTTTTTACACTTTCTGGATACAAACTGTTCAATTACTTTGTTAGATATGTATGTATATACATATGTATATGTGTATATACATGCTAATTCCTTCCATTGTGTGACTTTGATTTTCATTTTAAATTGTGTATTTGAAAGAGCAAACAAAAGTTTTTCATTTTAATGGGTCTAATTTATCACTGTTTTCAGTTTATTAAGCATTTTATGCCCTGTGAGATAATAGGAAAAAATATAAACACACACATACACACACATACACACACATACACACACACCTTCCTCTGGTTCCTGGTACAGATCTCTTGAATTTTGTAATTTCCTGAGAGTCTTTAGTTCTAATAAGGCAACTTTGGTTGGGTTCTTCGATGCGGCCTGGCCAGCAAAAAAACCAGGCCTTATTACAAGACTGGAGTTTTTCAGGCCCACCGCCTTCTCTTTCAAAGAGGAAAGGGCTGAAAATAAAACTAATGATCAAATATGTCTGCGTGATGAAATCTCCATTAAAAACCCAAAAGTAAAGAGTATGGAGAGCTTCCAGTTGGCAAATGTGTGGAGGTGCTGGTAGAAGTGATGATTCCTTTCCCACAGATCCTCCTCTACATATCTTTCATGTGGATGTTCATCTGTGTTCTCTATCATGTCCCTTTGTAATACACCCATATATGTAAGCACACTATTTTCTTGGGTCCTATGAGCTGCTCTAGCAAATGAATTGAACTCGAGAAGAGGGTCTTTGGAACCACTGATCTAGAAGCAATTGGTCAGAAAAACAGAGTGACAACTTGGACTTGCAAATGGAGTCTGAAGTGGGGGTGAGTGGACAGTCTGAGGCAGTCTTGTGGGACTGATCCCCTTAATCTGTGGAATCTGACATTACTTCCAGGTAGATAATGTGAGAATTGAGTTCAATTTTAAGACATCATCTGTGCAAATACCATGGAGGAATTATTGGTGTCACATATACTGGAGTGACCAGTAGTGTAAGTACTGAAATATTCCTTAAAAAAATAAAGGAGAGACACACGAGACAATAGGAACTATTTCATATGACAGGAGGGAAACTAGGTAATTTTTCCTAACACATGTCCTAAGAAACTTTTTCAGCTGCAATACTACCTCTATTTCTTTCTCTGTTTCTTGTAGAAATTGTGAAGTTTTAGCTTCTATGTTTAAATTCCATGAGCCACTTATATTCAATTTTTATGGACAGTGTGAGTTACAGTTGAGGTTCACTTTTTCTCCATATGGTTATCTGTTTCTTATGGGAACATTTGTTTAGAAGATTTACTTTCCTCATTGAATAACTTTAGTACCTTTTGTTAAAAATCAATCAACCACATATGTGTGAGTCTATTTCTGGACTCTCCATGTATTGGTCTTGAAAACAGACCTGCAAAAATGACCCTACTTTATTTGTATGCAGATCATTTCTACACATATTTAAGAACCAAAATATGTTCAAGGCATTAGCCCTATCTCTGATGATGCAAAGTTGATAAAGATGAGATGGGTGGGGGAAATATTCCCTGCCATTTTATTACAAACCTGGAGAATATGTGCCTTTGTTAGATTTCTAAAGGTATAGGGGGACCTGTACCCCACAAACCAAACTTGCTCCTGGAGATGCATATTGCTGCAAAGGAAGAAGAAAATGTGTTGTCACTTCTTCCAATATGCATCATCATAATTAGGAAACAAAATTATGAATGGAAGAAAACTGCTTAATTGATGTGATTTCTCCTCCAAAAATCAGTTCACTAAGATTTTTTTTCACTGTTTCATAAACTTAATCAAATGGTTTATACTTAAAGACAATCTGATTTCAGTTATTTTAGACAGTTCTATAGTGGAGAAATTTCGTGTCAATATACACACATCTATCTTCTCTATGAGTCATGGCAGGTATTTTCTCTGAGCTAATCTTCCCCTAACAAATTTCTGAAACATAAAAAGAAACCAAACTAAACTCTAGTATTAGATATTTAATACACAGTAAAGACACTTAATACATGTGTGAAAAAAGTGAGCAGTAGTGAATTCAGTATTATCTACTTAGGTATTGAAATTGAAAGGCCCATGACAGTAAGATTTGGCAAAAAGCATAGAAGTTACAGAGAAAAATACAAATTTATCTTCCATCTCATTGTAGCACAAAGTATTATTTTAGACTTAATGGTCCATAGGAAAATACGAGTATAATGAACACCTAAGTACTTCTGAAATTGCCTATACACAAACACTGGTTTGGAAGAGAACAGAAAGTTTATTCTACTAGAAAAATACAGCAAAAAAATCTGTAGCTCTTCTGACCTCTGTGCTTACATGGCATTAAATATCCTCTGGTTAAAATTTATCTTTCTGTGTTCTTTGGAAAAGGCACTTTTCAGTTCACTGACATCTTATATTAAGCAGTATTATAAACCTTGGGTTTTTCTACTTTTCTAAACAGGGATACTGTTCTGCTATATTGTCTTTAAATGATTTTCATGTTTTGACCAGTTATATAAAGAATATTTATTAAATTCTGGTATATATCTGGGTATGGGGAAGGTTCCAAGCCTGTCTATGAAAATGAGATATTCTTCCTTTACTATCAGTGGATTCTCAGAGATTATAAAGAAAGTAAAATGTGTCTTCTGGAAACAAATATAACTTAAACTATGAGGACATTTTCTTTCTACTCTTCCCTCCACTAATAGCATTTTTCATTTTGCTTCTGTTTTCTGCTGTCATGTGTTAAGATATTTATCTGTCTTGAAGTGCAATGCTGGATTTAGAAGCAGATTGTGATAATATGGATTGAAGTATGAGGATTCTAATGTACCAATTAAATTTTTAAAAAACATGTATTAGTGCAATTTTTGACATGGGCATGAGTTAACACAACATGAACTTCCAACATGACTCCAGCTCTTGAGTAATGAGAACAGTCCAAAACAATAGCCATTAATGGTATTATCACGCCTTTAAGTAGCCCAGGCTCTAGGGGCCATTACAACCATAAATCTTTGTGTCTCTAAAGGAAATTAATCAAAATATCTGTGCAATGGTCATATCTCAATGCAGTCCAACACTTTATTTCTGTCTACATATCTGAATAAGATTTAAGGGGAGAAAAAACCAAAACACTGCGTATGACCTAAACATCTTCTAATCTCTGATTAGAACCACTTTGAGAAAAAATCATAATTAGCATGAATCAAAACACTTACATAATATTTTCAAAGAGTACAGATTAATGCCCCTCAAATAAATAAAGTAACTTAAATGAAGTTAACAAACTGCTGAATTCTTTGATGATCAGACTAATGAATGGATAATAATTAAATCACCTTCAAAAGAACACAGCACCTTTTAGTGTTAATGTTACATCTAAAGTGATTTACATCAACCAATCCTACAATAGACTAAACACTTGCCTTAAATCTTAATTGTATAATTAAATTGCTTAGATATCATTTGATCTTATATGCACACATAGTACATTACTGAACGTTTTCTAAGTTAAACTTTCCATACCAATACTGAATAGTTTTAGATCTCATATCTCAAAATATTGAGTTGGGACTGAAGAGCCTCACAGTGATTCTGACTATTCTTGATATTTGTATTTAAGCTGTATGGAGACAATTTATAAAGGCAGTTGTCTCTTTTTAAAAGATCACTTAAAGTGCTATACTTAGGAATCACCATTCCCTTGGAATGCATATTTTTGCATATTGTCAAATAGCAAGTGAAATTCGTAAATGAAATGATAGAGAATTTGGGTTTAGAAATAGGCAGTAGCTAAAATATTAGCTCCAAAGCCAGGATGCTGTAGGTCTTAAACTAGTAATTTAGTTTCCCTTATCCTTTGTTTCCTCATCTACAGAATGGAAATCACTATGCAAAAATGTTTGCAAAGGATCAAGAGAGATGATTATAAAGTCGATCATTTCTAACATGAAATATAAATATTTACTCTCAGCTAAGAAAGAAATTATGTTGAGTGCACAGATTTGTCAAGACATCTATCTACATAAATAAAAATGAAAATGTATGATTTCAACTCAGGAGGAAAATAATATATGAAATGGTTCATAAACTGCAGGGTCACCAGACCTACACAAATTTCAATATGGCAGACAGATTTCAGAAGATACTAAAAAGCACTAGGTTGTTGTCATCTTTATCTGCTGATCTGATTTACTCCAAACCGTTCACATCATTTGGCTACATGAATGTCTGAAACGGATAGAATTTATTAGCATGAGGGAGAAATTCCATTGTTTTCTATATAAAGTATAATAGCCCCTCTTGACCAATAAAACACTAACTCATGATAAATTTATTAGAAAACCATTATTTTAAATTCATACTAAAGCCCTAGCACATACTATTTATCATGAGTTAGTTTACTCTCTTATCATCTTTCTCTGTGTTTAAATGTGATATAATAGAAAATGCTTTTATTACTCCCCACTGACATCTTCCGATAAAGTTTTCAAGGTCTCTGACTCAGAAAGAAAAGCCAGAGTTTAGAACTCATTGTCGGTTTTCTATCCCTGGATCATCATTTAGAGATAATATCAGAGAAATGGAACATTTGTGCAGGATAATGCTCACCTGCTATTAGATTAATGATGAGATAAAAAGAAAATTTCATTCAAATCAAAAAGGAAGTGTTTATTTTCAAAATGAAAATTTTGTTTTTCTGAAATTGTTCTTTTTATTACCTATATTTCATTTCCTTTTCATAAATTCATTGGATAGTTTTCTTTTTCAACATGATCTCTTGGAATTGGCATAGGTGTGCTTCATGAAGGAGTTAATCAGATATTGCATATAACCAAAGAACATAAAATTATACCTGAGAGTCACCCTATGTGTTAATCCACTGTCCAGACATCTGTGGTCTTTCTGATGTGCAAGCTTGACTAGACTACATTTCCCAGTCATTCAAACATGCACTGATCTAGATATTGTTGGGAAGGTATTTTGTTAATATGGTTACAGTCTTAATCAGTTGATCTGAAGTAACTGAGTCAACCAGCTAAAAGTTCTTAAAAGCTGAGCTAAGACTTCTCTGCAGAGGAAGAAATTCTGCCGTGGACAGCAGCTTTGTTCATATCTAAGAATTCTAGCCTGTTCTTCCTGACGACCTGATCTACAGATTTCACATTTGCCAAGCCAACCCCACATCCATGCATGCCAACTCATTGCAGTAACCCCTCCTACGGGTTCTGTTTCTCTAGTTGAATCCTGACTGTTAAAATATCATTTTTGAGAAACCACATTTAAAATTGGCCCAGTTCATTGTATTAGGAGACCCCCCAGTTAGCATGTATTGAAAAAATAAAATCTTGGAAGTGGTTATCTGAAATCTTGAATATTTAAATCTCCAAAATGTGGTATTTTTGAATCCAGCTTACTAATATGAGCAAATATGAAGTTTCATAAGACCTGTTGTTATTGTTTGTTTTAAGCCAAAGAAGTTATATCAGCTAATGCTTCAAGAAGTGTCAATATGCTATATAAATTTTCTAATAGGCTTGCCATAACCATCTAATTTGATCAAAATATTGAATTTTGATCTCAGTCTGTTATTTGATTCCCTTTGGTAACAGGAGTGGGTCAGTGGGGAATGGTTTATAACTGCAAAGTAAGATAAGAAATCCAGCAGACATACTAATCTTTTAGGCACGATCAGTTTCAATATTTACAAATCATTCTAATTATTTAACAATTAGATTGAGGCCAGGAAGTAACAGTGATCAGTAAACAATTAAATAGATGTTTATATTTTAAAAAGCAAAATTAAAATACCATGACTGATTTTCTTTCAGACTGTATCAAGACATCCCTGTAAGAACAAGAGTTACTCTCCTGTTCTATCTGATAAAACTCATGTATCTTGTGGTCCAGTTCAGTGAGCAGGTCTCTGAATCCAGATCCTTCCAATAGTACTGCTGGTCTCTATGTAAAGAGGTGTATTTTCCTTCGTAAACACAATTTTCCTTCATTCTCTAGAATTTGGAAAGTGAGCTTTTTCATTCTCTGCCATTTCAGCTTCAATCTTGAAAACTTGGCCTGTTTAAGTATTGCACCTGAGGCACCTTGGAAGTTAGCAAATGTTCAGAATCTTAGAGAAATTTGATGAAATTGGAATAGGCAATTTAGTCTTAAAAAATAATAGGCCAAATAAGTCAGGAGAATACACCAATTGCCTTCTACCAGGTAACTACTTCTAGTCTCTTGAAAGCAAACACTAGCAAAACTCTAAAGGAAGGTGGAACAAATAAAAAATTCGACTTCTAATGTTTTTCTATCAAGGTGAATTACACGTGTTTCCAAAATAAGGCATATTTTGATTGGTCTTTTGAGACCACAAGAAAACTAAAGCATAGTATTTCTAATGAGAAATCTTATTATTTATATTACAATTCATTCCAGAGACCAAGGCTTAACCAATTTTGTTGGAATTCTTAAGAGATGTATACAAAGAAAGCCTCTTAAGCTAATAAATACCTATGTCTGGTAATGTTGTTATGAGCAAAAACAAACAAAAAACAACACTTAAACCAAGTAAGCAAAGAGGATAATTCATTATAAAAACATTTGAATATAAATGGATCCCAAGTACATCACAGAACCTAGAATCAAAATCAGAAGACTAGCCAATCCCTGTCTCCACTTGCTTATTCTGGAATAGACAGAATTGTCCCTCTGTGTGTCTTCTTCATTCTTTCCTTCTTCAACAGAGCAACATTTCCCATTTCTGAATTCCCATGATCATCATTGTCCTTCTTTGCATGATCTATCTGTATAAAATGCCAACAGACATTAACCAGGGTTTCTAATATCATTTTAAATTACTTAATAAATAGATCATCTAATTAGACCATTTTTGGTCCCAGTCCATCTCCAGTTCAGTCAACTTCTACTTGTAGATTTGACTGGAAAAGGGTGGGGTCACGGTTCAGGATTTCATAATAACAAACCACAGAGGATATGGCAAAGGGCTTCAGAGAAAGAAATTTGAACTGGAAGGATAGCCCAAGAGATGCCTACCATACCACCTTATCCAAAAAGACATATAAAAAGAGTCATAACCTTGAATTGGGGAAACCAGGTACCCTGATTTCTCCAGAACTGTTCAATTGACACCTGTTGTTTCAGTCTGATGATATATCGTGTTCTCTTTGACTCTCAGACTTATTTGAATTAGATGACAAACATAGTTACTCACTGAATCATATTCCTCTCTATTCCAAAATATTGTTGAAAGAGTGATTAAGTAGGATGATATGCAACATGATATGACTTGTTCTCATTGAAACTATATTAAATATAAATACATAAAGTGATCATAGACCAGTGACTTGAATGTCAGTAAAATCACAATAGATGGCACTGAGAAAGATGTGAAAATATAGAAGTAGTAGATTTCAGGGGAAAATTGACTCCAATTATCAATGGCTAAGAGAGAACTCTTACTGTGTGGGGACATCAAGGTCACCTGTGTTTTTCTGAGTCCAGATCTCCCCGCAGAAGTTCAGGGAGGAAGTGGTCAAGTAACTGGAAAAACATATGCTTGTAGCAACCGCCATTTTGTGGAGAGAAATGTTTCAAATGTACTTGTTTTGCCTGATTCATTTGTTTCTACAATGGTTTTTCTAATGAGATTTTCTTATAAATTCATAGTGACCATCAGTTCCCACATTGCACAGGACTCTCCAGAGTGCATTATTGCATTTTTCTTAATTAAAGAACACACTGTGCCATTGATTGATTGCTCACATTGAGAAGGTCAACTAACCCTTTTACCTAATGCAGTCTTTCTCTGGGAAGGTATTAAGTCATCACCAATAACAATGAAATCACACTATTGAGTAGTAAATGTTAAAGTAATTTGGGCACAATTTGCTTTTAATACAAACAGATTAAAAATTTGTGCAGGTTCACTGTGAACCCACATCTTGAATCTACCATTCATGTCAAATAAGAGGAATTATTTTGAATCCCCTTGAGCGAGGTGGCATTTCTGTAAGATAAGAAGCCAAATCCTAGTAAGACTTATGCTTAAACCTACTTAGCAAATAGAAATGAACTTTCAATAATTAAAAGTAATGAATACATGCAATCACTCTGAGAAACAAATTGCATTCTTAAGTAGGTTTAGACAAGAGATTCTGTGGGGACATGAGGACCAATTACCATAGCATAGCTAGGCTTTGGGAAGTTAAGTAGTCTTGTCCATTGTCCTCAAACCATTTTGATGTACCCATTTTCTTTTCCTTTCTCCATCTTTATTATGTGTTTTCAGCCTTCTTGGGAGAAAGCTAAGTTATAACATCTATAGTAAGAACTATGGACCTGCAGAGATATTTGAATTATATATGTATATGGGAAAAGTGATGAAGGAGAATATATTACCCTTGGGGAGAATTCTATATGTCCATCAAGATTCTTGGTGCAAGTGACATTCACCCAAATTATTACAAAAACGATAAAACTACATTTGAAGAATACATATAAAATATATTGGAGGTATTTTTCTAACAGCAATAACTAACTCAATATCAACTGAAACTCAAGATTAAAATACTGAAAAATTCTCATCTCTGCTTACTCTACCAGATAATCTCATACTCTTCTATTGTAAAGTCGTTTCCTTCATGTGCTAGATAATATGGTGGCTGACAGTTCCCAAATGTGACTTCCCATTTTGCCCATCATTGTGGGGCTTACTTATAGTCTCTTTAGCATCTGAAGCTCAAAAATTTTAGGTATTCACTAGGATTGGTCCTATTTGTGTCACATGTTTATCGCTGCACCATGTTTATAGCCTGATATGGAGGTTGTAAGAGCACATAGACCACCATTTGGTCCAGCCTGGTTGGGTAACATGTAGAAGATAATACAGAACAAATATCTTTCTCAGAAAATGTCTTCTGGTTTTAGAAACTGGCAGAAGCACTTAGCAGGCAAAATCACACAAGTTCCTTTAATACAGAAAAACAAATTTAAGCTTGGAATATGAGCAAGAATTGAGAAATAGAAGATCAATTCCTGGGTGAAACATGTTAGAGTCCGATGCATTCTTTCACTAGGGTATTCATCCCTATGAGTTACAATCACTAGCTTGAGAAAACCAAAGATCAGTGTCTCTAGAATTAGTAACAAGAATCAAATAACTGATTAAATCAAAGGTTTACAAGATTCTCCAGGGCACAAGGTCAAAGACTTTGTGTACTACTTAGCACAGATATCCCTTGATTATTCTTACTAAAATCATTCTCAGGAATAAGTCAAATGATGTGTTTCTTTGAGCAAAATAACAAAGAGATATATAATTCAGGCAAAAAGTATTTATGCTGAGTCATAAAAATTGATACTAGCCTATAAAGGATCCACTACCTGAGCATAAAAATGGGAGATACCATCCATGATTGCTTGCTTGCTTGTCAGGGTATTTCATAGTCACCACCAGACAATTG